>JARQOC010000006.1:435517609-436158180 GCA_033576535.1 Allobates femoralis | reverse complement strand
TAGTGAGTGCAGCTCTGGAGTATAATACAGGATGTAACTCAGGATCAGTACAGGATAAGTAATGTAATGTATGTACACAATGACTCCACCAGCAGAATAGTGAGTGCAGCTCTGGAAAATAATGAATCAATACAGGATCAGTAATTTAACAACTATATAAATTTAGGTGCATGATTTTCATTTATATAAAGATATATATATATACCCTGACTCATCAAGATCTGCAATATTCTTGATGAGGGGGTGTGATGGAGTCAGACGCTCCTCATACATTAAGATGTGCCTGTCTGCACATCAGTTCATGAACAGGGAGCATCTGGGGAGCATTGTGTACCTCTGTGCACCACAAAAGATAAGTGTAAGATTTCTGTTGTAATTAATGCCACAGCTCATCAAATTAGATGACCCATGTCGTCATGCCCTCTCTGCCAATTTTGAAGTAACTTGGAAAAACTGGCGTGAAATTGCTTAAATATTGTGATTGTTCAAAGAAATTTACACCCTAGTTCTGGCATAATAGCTTTGCAGAATTGGGGCCGTAGCCTTTTCTCTTTACTATCAGTCATACACCTTATTTTCTGTTTTTGGAGGGATATACATTTTTCCAAAAGGATTAATGGGCAAAGCTTTATGGAGATACAATGTAGGCATCTCTCCTGCAGATTAAAAGCACAATTTGCCCTGCGCTGCACATGTGATATGAACTGGGGGAGCACCAATGGAGCAAATCATGGCCTGGCAGCAGTGTGATGGGATTGTGGAGATAAGCCTGCGTGCCCTTGAACAGCACCGAGTGCATTAGGCCGGAGCCACATGTCAGATGCAGATCTGTGCGGCTCAGTCTCCCTGGAATAACCGGGGGAGCACACAGGCAGCCATGAATGCGTCAGCAGGATGATGGCTAAAGCTCCCGTACCTCGTGGCAGCACGTTCCAGGCTATAGTGTCAGTAATTGCTGTGAAGATCCAGTTCAGCTCCCCGAGGGGCGTCCTCCTGTCATTCAAGCGGCCAGGGATCCTGTGGAAGTCAAGAGTTAGATGTGATATGGCAGCAAAATAAAGTTATCACATAAGCAATCTGCCTGAGGGATAATTAAAATGCTCACAGCAGCGCAGAGTATTTCAGAAATCAGAGTGCTTATTCAGTCAACATGTAAAACGGAAAGTCAAACTGCTCACAGCAGCGCAGAGTATTTCAGAAAATGGGACAAAATGGAGCAGGATGATGACGGCATAGAGGGTATTGCCCTTTAGACAACCCCTAATCATTAGAAAGGTCTGTTGATAACGAGCGAATCACAAAGTGTCTTTTTGCTGAATTTTTTAGCGATCAGTGGGGAAACGTCAATAACTGTTCATGTTTCCTGCAGCGCCACTACAGGAGAGATGAAGCATAACACCTCGGGCTCTATAAGACACATTGAATTAATAGATTTTCACCCATTTCAATGGATGTTGTTGGTCCATCAGACGGGAGAGCTGCTGATCCTCAGAAAATAGGGTTATTTAAAGGGGCTGTCAGAAGATGGAGTTTGTACAGATCATGCCCTGATATATACTTAGTCGCTGTGGTCACAGGAAAGCGAGTAGGGTCCTATAACTGTAGTTAGTGCGGCGGGGGCATCGGCTCTGATCCCCCGTATGATCCACTGACCTCACCGCATGATTGGACACATCCATAAGTTCATGTTTCCGTGCGCTTACTGAATAATACTGACAAAATCTGGACGAGGCTGGGACAATCCGCACCTCTGCCATATGTGCTCATTAATCTCATCATTATGTGTGGATGTCAGTGCCCTGTAGGGGGCACTGCATTTACAGCTCACATCATTATGTACAGTTTATATAGCAGATCTTCCTGCCTGGATTACTATGGATGATGATCGTAGAGTGTATGTCGCTCCCACCCGGCTTACTACTGATCCTGAATTATATGCTATAAGCACAAAAGTATGTGCCCCCCACCCCCAACCCCACTACAGGAGCTTGTATCACCTCCTGGTCTACATCCACAGACATGGCCACTCTGCAGATATAACATCTCCAGCTTCTCTGCGAAGGATTTCTACAAGATTTCGGAGGGGTCTGAGGGAATGTTTGGCCCTTCATATAAGACAAGCAGGTCACACACTGACATAACTATATAAAAATACAAGGGGAGACAACAGAGGCGCAATAGTGCCCTATCATTTGGCATAGATTAGGGACTAAACGGTATAAACAGGTTTGCACTAACCTGGTCCAGTTGTGAATCCCACAACTGGAATAAGAGCGTTGGTTTTAGTAATGCAGGCTGCTGCTGGACCTCCACCTCCACGGGACCGTGGGTACTTCAAGAGTTCTGGGATCAAAGGTGTGTTGCAGTCCGCGCTGCCCGATCGTCCAAAGGATCACAAAGGAAACAATGTTCCAAACGAAATTCTCTTTATTCTTATAAACCGACGCGTTTCGGCGCCCAATCCTGGCACCGTCCTCAGGGTATATCCTGAGGACGGTGCCAGGATTGGGCGCCGAAATTATAAGAATAAAGAGAATTTCGTTTGGAACATTGTTTCCTTTGTGATCCTTTGGACGATCGGGCAGCGCGGACTGCAACACACCTTTGATCCCAGAACTCTTGAAGTACACACTGACATAAGGGAGGGTCCAGCTCACAATCTTTGTTCTGGATCATCCCAGAGGTGTTGGATTGAGCTGAGATCCGAACTCTGCACAGCCGCTCATGTTCTTCCATCAAAGGATCTTCTCCAAACTGGTCACACACAGGTGAAAGCTACAATTGTCCACACTGTGTTATGCTAAAGAATTAGGATTTTGCATTTCTAGAATTAAGGAGCCAAGGTTTCTAGAATTAAGGAGCCAAGGTTGATCCCTGAAAAACATGGCGGGTTACGTTCTCCAGGCATTCACCAAACCCGGACTCCTCCAGACAGATAGAGAAGCGTGATCCATCACTGCACAGAACACGTCCCCTCCACAGTCCAGTGGTGGCAGTTTTACACCGCTCCATCTGATGCTCAGCATTGTGCTTGGTGATGTACGGCTTTACACCACTCCATCTGACGCTCAGCATTGTGTTGGTGATGTACGGCTTTACACCGCTCCATCTGACGCTCAGCATTGTGTTGGTGATGTACGGCTTTACACCGCTCCATCTGACGCTCAGCATTGTGTTGGTGATGTAAGGCTTTACACAGCTCCTTCTGATGCTCAGCATTGTGTTGGTGATGTAAGGCTTTACAGAGCTCCTTCTGACGCTCAGCATTGTGTTGGTGATGTAAGGCTTTACACCGCTCCATCTGACGCTCAGCATTGTGTTGGTGATGTAAGGCTTTACACAGCTCCTTCTGATGCTCAGCATTGTGTTGGTGATGTAAGGCTTTACACCGCTCCATCTGACGCTCAGCATTGTGCTTGGTGATGTACGGCTTTACACCGCTCCATCTGACGCTCAGCATTGTGTTGGTGATGTACGGCTTTACACCGCTCTATCTGACGCTCAGCATTGTGTTGGTGATGTAAGGCTTTACACAGCTCCTTCTGACGCTCAGCATTGTGTTGGTGATGTACGGCTTTACACCGCTCCATCTGACGCTCAGCATTGTGTTGGTGATTAAGGCTTTACACTGCTCCATCTGACGCTCAGCATTGTGTTGGTGATGTAAGGCTTTACACTGCTCCATCTGCCGCTCAGCATTGTACTTGGTGATGTACGGCCTCTCGTCCATGAAGCTCCCGGTGGGTGCAATATTTGTGATGTTACCAGAGGAGGCCTCTGCAGTTATGGAGTCAGCTGATCTTTGTGGTCTTTGCTCCTCAGCATTCGGCCCCCTTGCACTGTCATGTTACCGATTCTCCACTTTGTGGCTGAGTTGCTCTGGTTCCTTCCACTTCGCAATAATTTTACTTACAGTTGATGAGGGAAGATTTAGGAGACAGAAATGTCCTCTTCTTGTCTAACAGGCACATTTTAGTGGCCATGTTGAGTATTACAGCACAGTGCTGTGAGTAGCAATACCGGATACAATCATTAACAATTGTATGGCGCTGTGCCTGGTAAGAAAAGCCTCTACAATACATAGATGATTGGAGCGGGTCTTTGGAGTCGTTCCATTATTAAAGGCTATCAACATCATTGTGGAGTAAACTTCGGCTCTTGGGCTTCAATACAAAATGTGTTCCAGAATTTCCCTCCCCTATGGGTCTGGGTGTGCTCTGTACCCCCCAACGTGACATACGTGGCTGATAAGAGGCCGTAGAGAACAGCGCCCAGTACTAACTTGCAGACTCCCAATAACTCTGACCCTGTTCTTGACCGTCAGCTCATCCTCTCACTGATCGCCCTAATGGGCCATGCTTTACTGATAAATACACTCATTTAGTCACATTAGCCTTTTGACTGCAACCGACTGATTCCCTGGAAACTGAGCTCGGGTGTGTAGAAAGTAGAATGTCTTCCATCTAGTGACCCCCCCATCCTTCTGCTGCCAGTCATTTCATTTAACCTACCCGTATAAACCCATTTTCAGACCACTTCCAGCATGACCGACCCCGGAGCTGCCGCTGTTAACTCCCCCCGTCCCTAATAAATTGAGTAATCAAGTGCCATTGCGAGCGGACTATTACTATTCACCTATGAATGCTCTTATTTAATCACGTTCTAGCAAAGCTTGCAGACTCGCCATCCTCTCACCCCACGGGGGAACACCCCCGGTTTGCCGCCTTTCCATCTTGAGGAGGTTAAGTGTCGGCTACGGGCAATTTCCTTGTCGCATTTGCAGCCTAATTACTAAAACAAACTGGTTTGCTCGCTTTACAAGTCATCTGAAATGGAGAATTACAGGTCCCCAGGTGCCTGTGCATTGAGGTGGGGACGCCGATGGAGTGGGACTCTATTAATTGATATTTGAGACACGTGTCGGGGAAAAAAAAATGATGGATATTTCATAAGGTTGGGGGGATTTTCCAGCACAGTGTGTGATTTACCCTGCAGATTGCAGGGAAACGGATCTAGCCGGCGTTCTACCCAGTCATTTCCCAGCGCTGCTACCAAGATTTATTAACCCATAGCACGGTGACGGGAACACGCTGAACTATTGGACTCGGGGATGTATTAACTCTCGCCGGCGTGTCACATGAAAGCTGCAACGTGATGAACATCACCACTTATTAAAAAGGGACATGGCCATTAACTCCTCAAAATCTGTAGGTCTTTATATCAAGGGCTTTAGTTGCATTAAGTTTAAAAAAAAGAGCAGCAGAATTTAGGGCAGAGATTAGGAACCGTACAGATGTTCCCGTTAATGTCATCCTTCTGGCTGCCAAATCTTGAACGACAGCCGCCGTCTAACTCTCTCCTCCGCTCGTGGTCTTGTGTAATCAGTAACAATAGCGCGTGCCGAGATCGACAGGTGGAATAATGCAGTTGCTGACATAAGATGTGAAGCGACATGGGCTGCTCTGGGGAGATAACCCAAATAAATAGACAGGTGACGTTCAGTAAATGTCAGGGCAGGAAATCTCTTAGCAGAGAGCGGATCATTGTGTGTAGGAACAAAGAATCCCACAATCGGAACATGGATTGTACAGAATTCTAGTAATCTACAATAGGGGCAGAGATAAAGAAAAACGTGTGCGTGGTGTGAACGGAAGCCGAGGGGAACACAATCAGCAGAGCAAGGAAAAAGGGATCTCTACAAGAGAGAAACCTCAGCAAAGAGACAGAGAGAATGAGAGAGAAGAGAGGCCTCAGAAAAAAGAAAGCAACATCAACAAGAGAGCAAGAAAGAGGAGAGTGCCTCAGAAAGAAGAAAGCAACATCAACAAGAGAGCAAGAAAGAAAAGAATGCCTCAAAGAAGAAAGCAACATCAACAAGAGAGGCAAGAAAGAGGAGAGTGCCTCAGAAAGTAGAAATCAACAAGCGAGCACAAGAAAGAAAATAGTGCCTCAGAAAGAAGAAAGCAATATCAACGAGAGCGCAAGAAAGAGGAGAGTGCCTCAGAAAGTAGAAATCAACAAGCGAGCACAAGAAAGAAAATAGTGCCTCAGAAAGAAGAAAGCAATATCAACGAGAGCGCAAGAAAGAGGAGAGTGCCTCAGAAAGTAGAAATCAACAAGCGAGCACAAGAAAGAAAATAGTGCCTCAGAAAGAAGAAAGCAATATCAACGAGAGCGCAAGAAAGAGGAGAGTGCCTCAGAAAGTAGAAATCAACAAGCGAGCACAAAAGAAAATAGTGCCTCAGAAAGAAGAAAGCAATATCAACGAGAGCCAAGAAAGAGAGAGTGCCTCAGAAAGAAGAAAGCAACATTAAGATGGCGCAACAAATAAAAGAGAGTGCCTCAGAAAGAAGAAAGCAACCTCAAGACAGCACAATAAGAAAAGAGGGCCTCAGAAAGAAGAAAGCAACATCAACAAGACAGCGCAAGAAAAAGAAGAGATGCCTCAGAAAGAAGAATGCAACCTCAACAAGAGAGCCTCAAGAAGAGAAAAAGAAAGCAAACATCAAAGAGCCAGACAGCACGCAGCAAATAATAGAGAATGCCTCAGAAAGAAGAAAGCAACCTCAACAAGAGAGCCTCAGAAAGAAGAAAGCAACATCAAGAAAGCACAACAAAGAGAAGAGTGTTCCTCAGAAAGAAGAAAGCAACCTCAATAAGAGAGGAGAGAGCACCGAGGAAAAAGGGGGCAGCTTCGACACGAGGAGAAAGGGGGCAGCTTCGACACCGAGGAGAAAGGGGCAGCTTCGACACCGAGGAGAAAGGGGGCAGCTTCGACACCGAGGAGAAAGGGGGCAGCTTCGACACCGAGGAGAAAGGGGGCAGCTTCGACACCGAGGAGAAAGGGGGCAGCTTCGACACCGAGGAGAAAGGGGGCAGCTTCGACACCGAGGAGAAAGGGGGCAGCTTCGACACCGAGGAGAAAGGGGGCAGCTTCGACACCGAGGAGAAAGGGGGCAGCTTCGACACCGAGGAGAAAGGGGGCAGCTTCGACACCGAGGAGAAAGGGGGCAGCTTCGACACAGAGGAGAAAGGGGGCAGCATCGACACAGAGGAGAAAGGGGGCAGCATCGACACAGAGGAGAAAGGGGGCAGCATCGACACAGAGGAGAAAGGGGGCAGCATCGACACAGAGGAGAAAGGGGGCAGCATCGACACAGAGGAGAAAGGGGGCAGCATCGACACCGAGGAGAAAAGGGCAGCTTCGACACCGAGGAGAAAGGGGGCAGCTTCGACCCGAGGAGAAAGGGGGCAGCTTCGACCCGAGGAGAAAGGGGGCAGCTTCGACCCCGAGGAGAAAGGGGCAGCTGACACAGAGGAGAAAGGGGGCAGCTTCGACACAGAGGAGAAAGGGGCAGCTTCGACACCGAGGAGAAAGGGGGCAGCTTCGACACCGAGGAGAAAGGGGCAGCTTCGACACAGAGGAGAAATAGGGCAGCTTGGACATGAAGGAAAAAGGGGGGCAGCTCCAAGACTGAGGCGAAAGGGGGCAAAACTTCGACATGGAGGAGAAAGACAGCAGCTTGGAAGCAGAGGAAAAAGGAAGCAACTTCGACCTGGAGGAAAAAGGGGGCAGCTTCAACCCTAAGGAGATGGGGAGCAACTTTGACATGGAGGAGAGAGGGGTCAGCTTGGATGCAAAGGAGAAAGGGGGGCAGCTTCGGCATGAAGAACAAGGGGAGAATGAGGGTAGCTTTGACACAGAGGAGAAAAGGGGCATATTCGATACGGAAGGGGCACCTTCTTCGTAAAGGAGAAAGGGGGCAGCTTCAATGTAAAGGAGAAAGAGGGCAGCTTTCACACGGAAGAGATAGAGGGCAACAAGGAGAAAAAGCAGTGAGAAGGGAAATAAATGTTGACAAAGAAGCATGTAAAATCCAAAAGTGAACTAAAAAAAAAAGTACTGAATCCAAGAGTGACAGCCAGAGAGCAAAAACCACAAAGTGTAGAAACTGAGGGCAAGTGCCATAGAGGAAGCAAAGGAGAGTGTAATAGTAAGGCTGATGGATCGTATGGCAGATTATTATCACTGTCTAACACGTCAGCAAGCGGTTTATATTGGAGGAAGTCTGAAATCGAACATGTGCAATCAACTGGTTGATATGGGCTGGTTCAGCCAACAGTCTAATCTCTATGGGGGGCCTAATATTAAAAGAGTGAGAAATTGAGAAGGGGAGTAAAAGGAGAAACTAATTAAAGGCAATTAGGAGCAAAAGAGAGCAAGTAAAAAAAAGGGAAAAACTCAAAGAAGGGTATATCAACGAAGAGAGAAAGAAGCGATCAATCGAAGGAGCGTGAGAGAGAGCGAGAGTGCATCGTCTGCAAAGAGCAACCTCACAGAGGAGAGAGAAAGCAAAATCAACAGAGTTCTCTTGAAGGAAAGATATCTTGTCAGCAAAAAAAAGATATGGCACCCAAGAGAGTGTGAGCAATCTGAACTGAGAGAGGTACAGTTATCTGGTCACTCTGGATACAAAGAGCACATCATCAATATAAAGAATATGTGAGATCTCTCAGCAGGGTAGTCTCAGATGACAGAGATAAATCAATTAGACTGCAAGAGACTGCTGTGAACAGGGAGATGAAGTGTCCCACAAGGTGCCCATACATGCAAGCTGGGCCCAAATGTGGACAGAGAATTCAAGAATTGAGCTGCAATATAACAACCCGCCACTAGACAGTCATGGCGCTGTGTTCTTCTCTAATCTTGGATAGCCCCTTTAAATGTATTAAACGATGCAACAAGGAACGTTTCCAATTAGCGCTATCAAAGTCACTATTCTTAAAACCTGGGTAGGCTGTAAAGATATGTAAAAGCAGGATGTCGTGATGTAAAAGGTTGATATGACTGGAGCTATGTGCGGAACGTCTCATCCCTGACACCGATAATAGAACTTAATATAATATAATGATCTCATTTGAGGTCATAAATATTCAAAACATTCTTTGAATAAAAGTCATTGTATGTCTCTGAGAAGTTAATTAACTCTGGAATAAGGGGCCAGAAAAAACGCCAAGGACGGGAACGGAGGAAGTCACTGATAAAATGAGGCACCGGGTAAAAAGTACTATAGTGGAGAGGGGGAGAAAACCACAGTACTAGGAAAAATAGAATAACCCTAGATCCTGATACTGCAATCGATATACCCAGGCGGTTAGAAAAAGATGACTAACTTCTTCCAGGAACAGCGCCACACCTATTAACAGGCTATATATGATATTACAGTTCACCTCTATTAAACTGGCTGGGACAGAACTGCAATACTACACACAAACTGACGACCAGTGTGGCGCCATTTCAGAAAAATCTTTCAAATCAAAATGCAATAGACCAAATGCAGCTCTATTTTCAACTCTACATGGCCTCGGATTTCTAATTATCTGCTCTTCATACTTCCACATGTGGTCCATGTGTGTCACCTCATACTCAGCCATTGTGGCCTTCAGTATGAGTTACATGTCCAAACAAATTCATAGGGACTAAGCAGCAAGTTTGATTAATGGGAAAGGAAGCTAAGGGGACACCTCAGTCTTCATGATCAATACACAGTCCCATAAGTACAGTGGGGCAGGTAATGACAATCCAATCCCAGCCTAGAAATATATACAGCATCACATCAATTGTGTTGTGACCTCCACATCTGAAGGACAGGTAGCAAGGGAAATAAAGCGAGAGGGGCCCGAGGAGCCGGCAAGCAGAGTGCGGGAGGGCCCGAGGAGCCGGCAAGCAGAGTGCGGGAGGGCCCGAGGAGCCGGCAAGCAGAGTGCGGGAGGGCCCGAGGAGCCGGCAAGCAGAGTGCGGGAGGGCCCGAGGAGCCGGCAGCAGAGTGCGGGAGGGCCCGAGGAGCCGGCAAGCAGAGTGCGGGAGGGCCCGAGGAGCCGGCAAGCAGAGTGCGGGAGGGCCCGAGGAGCGGCAAGCAGAGTGCGGGAGGGCCGAGGAGCGGCAAGCAGAGTGCGGGAGGGCCCGAGGAGCCGGCAAGCAGAGTGCGGGAGGGCCCGAGGAGCCGGCAAGCAGAGTGCGGGAGGGCCCGAGGAGCCGGCAAGCAGAGTGCGGGAGGGCCCGAGGAGCCGGCAAGCAGAGTGCGGGAGGGCCCGAGGAGCCGGCAAGCAGAGTGCGGGAGGGCCCGAGGAGCCGGCAAGCAGAGTGCGGGAGGGCCCGAGGAGCCGGCAAGCAGAGTGCGGGAGGGCCGAGGACGGCAAGCAGAGTGCGGGAGGGCCCGAGGAGCCGGCAAGCAGAGTGCGGGAGGGCCGAGGAGCCGGCAAGCCCGAGTGCGGGAGGGCCCGAGAGACGGCAAGCAGAGTGCGGGAAGGGCCCGAGGAGCCGGCAAGCAGAGTGCGGGAGGCCCGAGGAGCGGAAGCAGAGTGCGGGAGGCCGAGGAGCCGGCAAGCAGAGGCGGAGGGCCCGAGGAGCCGGCAAGCAGAGTGCGGGAGGGCCCGAGGAGCCGGCAAGCAGAGTGCGGAGGGCCCGAGGAGCCGGCAAGCAGAGTGCGGGAGGGCCCGAGGAGCCGGCAAGCAGAGTGCGGGAGGGCCCGAGGAGCCGGCAAGCAGAGTGCGGGAGGGCCCGAGGAGCCGGCAAGCAGAGTGCGGGAGGGCCCGAGGAGCCGGCAAGCAGAGTGCGGGAGGGCCCGAGGAGCCGGCAAGCAGAGTGCGGGAGGGCCCGAGGAGCCGGCAAGCAGAGTGCGGGAGGGCCCGAGGAGCCGGCAAGCAGAGTGCGGGAGGGCCCGAGGAGCCGGCAAGCAGAGTGCGGGAGGGCCCGAGGAGCCGGCAAGCAGAGTGCGGGAGGGCCCGAGGAGCCGGCAAGCAGAGTGCGGGAGGGCCCGAGGAGCCGGCAAGCAGAGTGCGGGAGGCCGGGAGGGCAAGCAGTGCGGGAGGCGGGAGCCGGCAAGCAGAGTGCGGGAGGGCCCGAGGAGCCGGCAAGCAGAGTGCGGGAGGGCCCGAGGAGCCGGCAAGCAGAGTGCGGGAGGGCCCGAGGAAGCCGGGCAGGCAGAGATGCGGGAGGGCCCGAGGAGCCGGCAGGCAGAGAGCGGGAGGGCCCGAGGAGCGGCAGGCAGAGTGCGGGAGGGCCGAGGAGTCAGAAAGTCTGAGCGGGCAGGGTCTGAGGCGTGGCAGGGTCTGAGGCGTGGCAGGGTCTGAGGCGGGCAGGGTCTGAGGCGTGGCAGGGTCTGATGGTGGGTTTACACACACCAATTTATCTGTTCAATATCTGAACCAATCTCTGGTTGCAGTGAAATCATGGATACATTGCTCCATGTTGTACACAGCCACAAAATGGAGCAATGTATCCATGATTTCACTGCAACCAGAGATTGGTTCAGATATTGAACAGATAATTGGTGGTGTAACCCACATGAGGGTGGCAGGGTTGAGGGTGGCAGGGTCTGAGGCGTGGCAGGGTCTGAGGCGTGGCAGGGTCTGAGGCGTGGCAGGGTTGAGGTGGCAGGGTCTGAGGCGTGCAGGGTCTGAGGCGTGGCAGGGTTGAGGAGCCGGCACGTGAAGAGTGAGAATGTCCAAGGAGCCGGCAAGCGTAGAGTGAGGGGGAATCTGAGGATCTAGCATTCAGTCAAGAAAAGAAAAAAAAAAGCAATCATGTGCATGAGATTTCTGAAATCTCATAGTTTTGCTTGTAGTGTAAGATGCAGCATCTAATGTGCATATAAAAGTAAAGGCTACGCACACACATTTAGTATTTGGTGCTAAATTTTCTGCATTTCTTGACAGGAAAAACTGCAGCTGCAAAAAAGTGCGCTTCTGGTGCAGATTGTACCTCATTACTATAGCTGAAATCGGCAGCAAAAACAGTGAACTATGTAAATGCTGCAAATTCATATCTGCAAGTCAAAAATACTCAACGTGTGCATGAAGCTTCAGGATTGACATTGGGAAACCCTCAGGTTGTGACAAATCTGCACCGAAAAGCAGAATAAAACACATGACAAAAAGCACAACGTGTGCACACAGCCTTAATGTATCACAGACAGATGAAAATCAGATGGAAGACAGAAGTACAAAGTGTGTCTTTTGCGTTTGATCCATATCATGGGTCCCTATAGAATTTTAATGGTCGAAGCAGATAAGCAAACCGGATGATAATGGGAAATGTGCCAGGTCACAGATGGGAAACATGGACCTGAAGTGTTCATGGATCAATGAAACTTTTTGGAGCAATGTGCTGCCCGAGAAACAAACAACAGACCGCACCAGGACGGGTGACAGAGTGTGAATTCAGCCCTAGTAGCTGAAACATGTTTGATGCAGGCGGTGTCTGATGTTGCAGTTCAGCTCTATTCATGAAAAGGCTGCAATACAAGATACAGCCATTGGGCAAGGGTGGCGCAGCTTCAGGAAACAAGAGGACCAGCAAACAGCATCACATATCACTGCTTCCCAGACCACCGCCTGCATAATTTGAAGGAAAATATGGGATTATTTGCACTTGAACCAGGGGGTTGCACATAAAAAGCCGATGATTAAACGAGATTGTTGGTGGGGCGTCCTGGCCCGTCCTACTAATCTTTCATATATTGTAGCTATACACATCCATACGTACCATCCATATAACACACCATAACCTTCTGTACACTGACTACTCCATAGCCTCGCCTGCTGTGTAAATCAACATGACATATAGCCAGCACCGCTGCGGACTGCGGAGTCAGATCACGATTCCCATCATTATAACGCTGCAGAGCTGCTGCTGAACAAATCCAGATGGCGATGCCCAGCTCACAATCTGCTCTCACCACCTACAACCTGTGCCAGGTGCATGCTCTTGGCTAGTAATGCCCTTAACTAATCTCAAACCCAACCTGACCCAAGAGTCTTCATTACTTGCCCTTTACCGGAGTCTCCAAGGTGTTAGCCGCAGCCTATTGTGCCAACTCTCTGGATACAGTTTTACCACAAGGTCGCCTCAAGCTGTAAACATATTATCGGAAGGTTAGGGCACTTCAATCATTCCTGAGACAGTGAAATTCACAGATTAGCTATTCTTACAAGCAGATGGAATAGGCATTTCTGGGAAGAAACGAACATTTATCCTATATGTAAATGAGCTGACAGAGGCTCTGGAGGTACTCAAGTATTCAGCTCCACTCCATTGAGTCAATAGAGGGCTCGACACCTGTGCTATGGCACAAACTTTGGTGCCTAAGTCTTGCGCATGTGTTGTGTGTCCCCACTGTGAGCAATGGCATCAGTGATGCCAGCAGTATGTCAGTAAACCCACAACAGGGAGAGTACTGCGCATGCGCTATGCTGGGAACACAAAAGGGAGAGTACTGTGCATGGACTATGCTGGGTATATGAGGGGAGAGTACTGTGTATGTGCTGTGATGGATATACAAGGGAGAGCACGTGTATGTGCTGTGGGATATACAAGGAGAGCACTGTGTATGTGCTGTGCTGGGTACACGAGGGGAGAGTACTGCACATATACTGTGCTTGGTATACGAGGGGAGAGTACTGTGCATGAACTGTGCTGGGTATATGAACGGAGAGCACTGTGCTTGCGCTGTGCAGGGAACACGAGAGAGAGAGTACTCTGCATGTGCTGTGCTGCGTACACGAGGGGAGAGTACTGTGCCTGCACCTTGCTGGGAACACAAAAGGGAGAACACTGTGCATGCGCTGTGCAGGGTACATGAGGGAAGAGTACTGCGCCACATGCGCTGTGAACAGGAAAGGAAAGTATTGTGCATGCGCTGTGCTGGGAGCAGAAGGGAGAGCACAGTACATGCGCCGTGGAAGGAACATGCAAAAAAAAAAGTACTATGCATGTGCCATGCTGAGAACACAGAGGGAGAGTACTCCACATGTGCCATACTGGAGGAGCTCCCTGTGGGCTGATGGGTTATGTCAATTTGAGGGCCTAACAATACTCTCTGTGTAAGGTTACGGGGCACTTTGGACTCATGGATGCATACGTGGAGTAAAGGCTAGCCCATCTGTTCAGATCCCACAGAATAACTACTGCCAACAAGATTTCAGGAGAAGCAGAGTATGAAGTCTGCTCAGTAGTCCGGTCAGTGTGAACATGCTGACCCCTGTCCTCCCCGTGAGCCTTAGAACTGGGCCACAGTGCAATCAAAGAAGGTGGCCTCATCTGAAAATACATCTGTGGTCAAAAGGTAAACACTACCAGGGAGTTTGTGGACTTGGGAAGGTGATAAAAGGTAAGTGTATAACTTAGTTCATAAGATGACTATTTCAAGACCATTAAATGGTTTTCCCTTTGTCAAAAAAAATAAAAACAGTTGCCTGGCCATTACCCAACAGAGGGCGTTAGAGAGTGCAGGAGAAAGCTCCTCCCAGAGTAAAGTGCACAGAAAACCTATGTTCTATCCTGGAGCATCATAGGAGTGAAATTCAGAAGATGATCAAGAGAGATTGTAAAATGCAAACCACAGTTTCTTAAAAAGATCTTCGCCACTAAACTAAGGAAGGGTAACTGTCCAATTTATGTTACTGACAGCTGTGATTGGAATCGCCCTTTAAATACTTGCACAACACTTGTGGCTCAATTTATTCAAAGGTTCCATTATTTTCTATTATTCTGCTGAACACGGTGGCGGACACGTATGTAAGATAGTGATGAATAAAGCTTTAATGTTTGGGTAATTAGTTAAAATGGACAATGAGTAAATTCTAGCAGCGCGGGTCACAGCCCAGAGGAAATCTTATGCAGATATTTCTCTCATTATATCTGAAAAGCTGCGCAGAATTCAGAGCTCCTCCTGGCAATCTGCATACGTGATGGGGGATGTGGGCAGGCTGGATGACTTTCATTTAGTTGTGGCCACACTACTTGGTTTTTTTCAGGAGCTTTTAGCCAAATGCGGTTTAGCTAGATGTGGCCTTCATTATATCGATGCTTGCAAAGAACCTGCCATTATTACATAGGGACCGGGCCCTGCCGTCACGTGACGAGCACAGTGTACTTTGTGCACTCATGAGAATCTTAAAAGCATAAAATGAAGCTTTCCTGGAAATTATTGGTGGTGTTCAGTAGACAATTCCTTTGAAGGTACCACTACACGGCACAACGTTGAAACTAACGATCACGTGGGTGTGAGGTCGTTAGGACATCGTTGGTGAGAGGTCACACGTCTAGATATCTTGGACGACTCACCAACCATCCAGTGAGCAGCTATTGTTCACACAACCCAGCGAACGATACCTGCTCATTGCTGTGAATGGGCGAAGTTGTAAAGTACATCGTTATCGCGGTGTCACACAGCACGATGCAGCAGGTTGGCTGATCGTGGATCGTCTGATTTGAGAACATGGTTCTCAAACCTGCGATCAACGACCCAACGATTTATCGTTACATCGGAGAGTCATACGCAACGAGGTAGTAACGATGTCGCTTGAACGACTCCAAACCTGTGACGTTTAAGTGATATCGTTAACGATGTCGTGCCGTGTAACGGGGCCTTAAGTAGTGTAGAGAGTTTCCAGGAAATTCCATTCATTGCCTATCCATAGACAATAGAAAGCTCGGGATGTGTTCTGCCTGGAAGGAGAGGAGTAAGCTGCCGCCAGACACCTTCAGAATTCGCTATTCTATTGTGAGTACAAAAGGATGGGGCATGTTGACATCAAACTATCTGATGCCTCTGTCACCCAACATCTGTCCTTAGGGGAGAGACAAAATGCTGTTCATCTGACATCAAATGTGAATGGACAGTTCTAAAAAAAACAGAAATGTGCAATCGTGAGGCACTGATGCCTAAGGGTTCAGACACTAACTTTAGAGGTTATTCCAAACAATTCCATTAGAAAGGCTTTGACAAACCCTTAGTTTGTGTTCTGCCTGGAAAGAGAGGAGTAAGCTCCTGCCGGACAGCTCTGGGTTAGTTTTCTCTAGTAAGAACAATGGAAGGGGCGTCACTCTCCTGACATCTCCTCTTATGGGAGAGAATCGAAATGCTGACTTTGAAGAGTTTGTCCGACATTAATCGAATAAGCATAGCCAGATGAAGGAATGGCCATCAATGTGCACTAGTGTCAGTGTGACCCCTTGAAGGTCAGACGTCCACCTTTTGGGGTTTCCCAGTAAATTCAGTTGGAAAGCTTTTCGCGGATCCTTTGGTTTGTGTTTGGTATGGAAGGAAAGGAGTGGGTTTGACTTCTCTGTCAAGAGAAAAAAAAGATGGGGAATGCTGAAATCCCACTGCCTCATCCTGCTCTGTCCTCAGAGGAGGGTCGAAACAGCGACTAGTTTATTCGACGTTAATAAAACGTGTATGGCCAGTCTTAGGAAACACAAACAATGAGTAATCGTAGAGGTCACACCTTTCTAAGTTTCACCCCTTCGATACATTCGTGGAGGTCACACCCCTTCTATATATTCGTAGAGGTCACACCTTTCTAAGTCTCACCCCTTCTATATATTCGTGGAGGTCACACCCCTTCTATATATTCGTAGAGGTCAGTCTCACCCCTTCTATATATTCGTAGAGGTCAGTCTCACCCCTTCTATATATTAATGGAGGTCACACCCCTTCTATATATTCGTAGAGGTCACACCTTTCTAAGTCTCACCCCTTCTATATATTCGTGGAGGTCACACCTTTCTAAGTCTCACCCCTTCTATATATTCGTGGAGGTCACTTTCTAAGCTCACCCTTCTATATATTCGTGAGGTCACATCACCTTCATATATTCGTAGAGGTCACACCTTTCTAAGTCTCACACCTTCTATATATTCGTGGAGGTCACACCTTTCTAAGTCCTCACCCCTTCTATATATTCGTAGAGGTCAGTTCACCCCTTCTATATATTCGTAGAGGTCAGTCTCACCCCTTCTATATATTCGTGAGGTCAGTCTCACCCCTTCTATATATTCGTGGAGGTCCACACCCCTTCTATATATTCGTAGAGGTCACACCTTTCTAAG
Organism: Allobates femoralis; assembly: GCA_033576535.1. Classification (NCBI taxonomy): domain Eukaryota; kingdom Metazoa; phylum Chordata; class Amphibia; order Anura; family Aromobatidae; genus Allobates; species Allobates femoralis. Next base: position 436,141,283 of record JARQOC010000006.1, on the reverse strand, counting down.
TCTCACCCCTTCTATATATTCGTGGAGGTCACACCTTTCTAAGTCTCACCCCTTCTATATATTCGTGGAGGTCACACCTTTCTAAGTCTCACCCCTTCTATATATTCGTGGAGGTCACACCCCTTCTATATATTCGTAGAGGTCATACCTTTCTAAGTCTCACCCCTTCTATATATTCGTGGAGGTCACACCTTTCTAAGTCTCACCCCTTCTATATATTCGTGGAGGTCACACCCCTTCTATATATTCGTAGAGGTCAGTCTAACCCCTTCTATATATTCGTAGAGGTCAGTCTCACCCCTCTATATATTCGTAGAGGTCAGTCTCACCCCTTCTATATATTCGTGGAGGTCACACCCCTTCTATATATTCGTAGAGGTCACACCTTTCTAAGTCTCACCCCTTCTATATATTCGTGGAGGTCACACCTTTCTAAGTCTCACCCCTTCTATATATTCGTGGAGGTCACACCCCTTCTATATATTCGTAGAGGTCACACCTTTCTAAGTCTCACCCCTTCTATATATTTGTAGAGGTCAGTCTCACCCCTTCTATATATTCGTAGAGGTCAGTCTCACCCCTTCGATACATTCGTGGAGGTCACACCCCTTCTATATATTCGTAGAGGTCACACCTTTCTAAGTCTCACCCCTTCTATATATTCGTGGAGGTCACACCTTTCTAAGTCTCACCCCTTCTATATATTCGTGGAGGTCACACCCCTTCTATATATTCGTAGAGGTCAGTCTCACCCCTTCTATATATTCGTAGAGGTCAGTCTCACCCCTTCTATATATTCGTGGAGGTCACACCCCTTCTATATATTCGTAGAGGTCACACCTTTCTAAGTCTCACCCCTTCTATATATTCGTGGAGGTCACACCTTTCTAAGTCTCACCCCTTCTATATATTCGTGGAGGTCACACCTTTCTAAGTCTCACCCCTTCTATATATTCGTGGAGGTCACATCCCTTCTATATATTCGTGGAGGTCACACCTTTCTAAGTCTCACCCCTTCTATATATTCGTGGAGGTCATACCTTTCTAAGTCTCACCCATTCTATATATTCGTGGAGGTCACACCTTTCTAAGTCTCACCCCTTCTATATATTCGTGGAGGTCACACCCCTTCTATATATTCATTGAGGTCACACCTTTCTAAGTCTCACCCCTTCTATATATTCGTGGAGGTCACACCTTTCTAAGTCTCTCCCCTTCTATATGTAGCTATGCACCATTCAATGAGATGCTATATCTGGCCACACGTATGGATGCACTGGAAGGTAAAGGTCAAAAGTGAAGGTGCCACAATCAAATGATCAAGCCCTCACCGATCACAAAAAAAAAAAAAAAGACAGTCTACACTAGGAAGGATTGAATGATTGTTGAAGTTGAGAGATCTGAGGATGCGGGCCCATGGTGTCCAGTGTCAGGTTTATGGACAGTTTCCAGACAGTTCTAGGATTAAAGGAACATTTACATGACTTTTTTGGTAAGTAATGTGGTGGATATTGTTCTTACTGGCATCAGAGATGGATTTATGCTATAGAGGCAGCAAGGTGGTATAAAACGCAAGAGCCTTGATCTACCGGCAGCTTCACCCGATGACATGTAAAACTGCCAATGCTGCTAATGTGCTTCCTTAAGCAGCGTCTCAGCCGCTCGAAGACTCGTTCCACAGCGCTGAGCAATTAATAGTTGAGGGGAATGAAACAAACCAATATTAGCAGAGGTTATTGAAGCCAAACAAGCAACTTGCTGCCTTCTCCCCTCATCGACATACTGTCGTTAATGGAAAGAATTAACATTGCTGAGTTCAGGGTTTCTCAAATTCCCCAAATAATCAGGAGGTAGAACAAAGCTTGGAGCAGTATAGCGGCTGGCGTGATCAGAAGACATTGCGGCAGCGGCTCAGAGTCGGATGCGCGCGGCGACTTTCAGAGTTTTCTTTTGATTAAAGGAAATTTGTTAAGGGTTGGAGGTGCCACGTCTTATTTTCCTGTAAGCTGTCCTGATATTCTTCAGTGTAGTTCTAGAAATGTCTCACCGCTAAAAGTATAGAGCAGTGATGGTGAACCTACGGCATGCGTGCCAGGGAGGGCTGGCAGAGCTGTCTACGCTGGCACGCGGCCTCGCCACTTCACTGCGGCGCCGGCAGTTCAATGCTGTGTCGGATCAGAGGAGACATTTCTCCTCTCTCCAACACTCCTAGACCCGCCCTCCCGGTCAGCGTCATGTGACAGCGGTCATGTGACGTGCCCGGTGTCTCGTGACCGCCCTTAGCGCGGGAGACATTACAACAGAAGATAAAAGCTGCAGCAGCGGTGAAAGCAGAAAGGTGAGTATGACTTTTTTTTTTTTTTAACCAGCAGCCAGAATGGGGCAATACTAGGAGGAGGATGGATTGATGGAGCAATACTAGGAGGAGGATGGATGGATGGATGGATGGGGCAATACTAGGAGGAGGATGGATGGGTCAATACTAGGAGGAGGATGGATGGATGGGGCAATACTAGGAGGAGGATGGATGGGTCAATACTAGGAGGAGGATGGATTGATGGAGCAATACTAGGAGGAGGATGGATGGATGGATGGGGCAATACTAGGAGGAGGATGGATGGGTCAATACTAGGAGGAGGATGGATGGATGGATGGGGCAATACTAGGAGGAGGATGGATGGGTCAATACTAGGAGGAGGATGGATTTATGGGGCAATACTAGGAGGAGGATGGATGGATGGATGGATTGGGGCAATACTGGGAGGAGGATGGATGGGGCAATACTAGGAGGATGGATGGATGGATGGATGGATGGATGGGGCAATACTAGCAGGAGGATGGATGGATGGATGGATGGGGCAATACTAGGAGGAGGATGGATGGATGGATGAATGAATGGATGGGGCAATACTAGGAGGAGGATGGATGGATGGGGCAATACTAGGAGGAGGATGGATGGATGGGACAATACTAGGAGGAGGATGGATGGGGAAATACTAGCAGGAGGATGGATGGATGGGGCAATACTAGGAGGATGGATGGGGCAATACTAGGAGGAGGATGGATGGATGGGGCAATACTAGGAGGAGGATGGATGGATGGGGCAATACTAGGAGGAGGATGGATTGATGGGGCAATACTAGGAGGAGGATGGATGGATGGATGGATGGATTGATGGGGCAATACTAGGAGGATGGATGGATGGGGCAATACTAGCAGGAGGATGGATGGATGGGGCAATACTAGGAGGATGGATGGATGGGGCAATACTAGGAGGAGGATGGATGGGGCAATACTAGGAGGAGGATGGATGGATGGGGCAATACTGAGGAGGAGGATGGATGGGATGGATGGATGGATGGGGCAATACTAGGAGGAGGATGGATGGATGAATGGATGGGGCAATACTAGGAGGAGGATGGATGGGGCAATACTAGGAGGAGGATGGATGGGGCAATACTAGGAGGAGGATGGATGGGGCAATACTAGGAGGAGGATGGATGGGGCAATACTAGGAGGAGGATGGATGGGGCAATACTAGGAGGAGGATGGATGGATGGATGGGGCAATACTAGGAGGAGGATGGATGGATGGATAGGGCAATACTAGGAGGAGGATGCATGGATAGGGCAATACTAGGAGGAGGATGCATGGATAGGGCAATACTAGGAGGAGGATGGATGAATGGTGCAATACTAGGAGGAGGATGGATGGGGCAATACTAGGAGGAGGATGGATGGATGGGGCAATACTAGAGAGGAGGATGGATTTATGGGGCAATACTAGGAGGAGGATGGATGGATGGATGGGCAATACTGGGAGGAGGATGGATGGATGGGGCAATACTAGGAGGATGGATGGATGGGGCAATACTAGCAGGAGGATGGATGGGGCAATACTAGGAGGAGGATGGATGGGGCAATACTAGGAGGAGGATGGATGGGGCAATACTAGGAGGATGGATGGATGAATGAATGGATGGGGCAATACTAGGAGGAGGATGGATGGATGGGGCAATACTAGAAGGAGGATGGATGGATGGGGCAATACTAGGAGGAGGATGGATGGATGGGACAATACTAGGAGGAGGATGGATGGATTGATGGGGCAATACTAGGAGGATGGATGGATGGAGGGGAAATACTAGCAGGAGGATGGATGGATGGGGAAATACTAGGAGGATGGATGGATGGAGCAATACTAGGAGGAGGATGGATGGGGCAATACTAGGAGGAAGATGGATGGATGGGGCAATACTAGGAGGAGGATGGATTGATGGGGCAATACTAGGAGGAGGATGGATGGATGGATGGATGGATGGATGGGGCAATACTAGGAGGAGGATGGATGGATTGATGGGGCAATACTAGGAGGATGGATGGATGGGGCAATACTAGCAGGAGGATGGATGGATGGGGCAATACTAGCAGGAGGATGGATGGATGGATGGGGCAATACTAGGAGGATGGATGGATGGATGGGGCAATACTAGGAGGAGGATGGATGAATGGTGCAATACTAGGAGGAGGATGGATGGATGGATGGATGAATGGATGGGGCAATACTAGGAGGAGGATGGATGGATGAATGGATGGGGCAATACTAGGAGGAGGATGGATGGGGCAATACTAGGAGGAGGATGGATGGGGCAATACTAGGAGGAGGATGGATGGATGGGGCAATACTAGGAGGAGGATGGATGGATGGGGCAATACTAGGAGGAGGATGGATGGATGGGGCAATACTAGGAGGAGGATGGATGGATGGGGCAATACTAGGAGGAGGATGCATGGATAGGGCAATACTAGGAGGAGGATGGATGAATAGTGCAATACTAGGAGGAGGATGGATGAATGGTGCAATACTAGGAGGAGGATGAATGGATGGGGCAATACTAGGAGGAGGATGGATGGATGGATGGGGCAATACTAGGAGGAGGATGGATGGATGGGCAATACTAGGAGGAGGATGGATGGATGGATGGATGGGGCAATACTAAGAGGATGATGAATGGATGGGGCAATACTAAGAGGAGGCAGGATGGGGCAACACTAACAGGGGGCAGGATGGGGCATATTATTATGTAATGGGGTCAGGATGGGGCATATTGTTATGTGATGTGGGCAGGATGGGGCAATACTAACGGGCAGGATGTGACATATTATGTGATGGGGGCAAGATGGGGCATATTATTACGTGATGGGGCAGGATGGGGCATATTGTTATGTGATGGGGCAAGATGGGTCAATACTAACAGGAGGCAGGATGGGGCATATTATTACGTGATGGGGGGGCAGAATGCGGCATATTGTTATGTGATGGGGGCAGGATGGGGCATATTATTATGTGATGGGGCAGGATGCAGCATATTATTATGTGATGGGGCAGGATGGGGCATATTATTAGGTGATGGGGGATGATGGGGCATATTATTATGTGATGGGGACAAGGATGGGGTAGATTACTATGTGATGGAGGCTAGAATAGCGCAATACTACCAGGGGGCAAGATGGGGCATATTACTATGTGATGGGGACAACGGTGGTGCAATAATACCAGGGGACAAAGATGGGGCACATTACTGCTGTATGGGGCATATTACTACATGGGGACAAGGATGAGGCACATTAGTGCAGAACGGGTATATTACTGCAACGGGACAAGGATGGGGCATATTTGTGCAGCATGGGGCATATTACTGCATAGGGCCAAGGATGAGGCACGTTAGTGCAGGATGGAGCACATAACTACAAGGAGAAGGTCAGGATGGAGCCCAGTACTACAAGGAGAAGGTCAGGATGGAGCACATAACTGCAAGGAGAGGGTCAGGATTGAGCACATAGCTAGAAGGGGAAGGTCAGGATGGGACACATTACTTGAAGGAGAGGGTCAGGATGGAGATATTACTACAACATGAAGACCAGGATTTTTAGTGTGGAATCTGCTTTCATTCCATGATAAAATCTATCTTCTATCTGTCTAATATTGTGCATTTTTTCCATACAGATCAATCCACCTGCTGTTTCTAGAAAGGGCAGTGGCAGCGGCTCAGCTTCAATGTGCAGTACACATGAGCTGGATGACCACTGCTGAAGAGAAGAGAAGACAGCAAAGGTAAGTTTAAAATCAATTCATTGTTAAAATAATTGCATTGATCATCAATGTTTCATGACTACAAGCACTGCACACGGAAGAGTTAGCATCTCCTGGCTCTTCCCCTGTGCAGAGCTTATGATTACCACTCTTGCTGTAATTAAGGTTATATTATCGTGTTGGCACTTCGCCATAAATACTTTTGTTTTAGGTTGCAGTTTGGGCACTCGGCCTCTGAAAGGTTCGCCATCACTGGTATAGAGTAATCCAAACAAATTCTTGCCTCCCTCGTTTTCAGATAAGACCCTTCGCAGGAGCGGATCAATAAATCCTACTAATGGAGTCACTGCAAATAGTGGGGTGAAGAGGGAAAACCAGAAACCTGACGATCATACTTGGTGCCTACTGCGGGCAATGAATGTTGTGAAAACAGCAAAGGCTGATGAGCGGAGTTTGTGCCATCTGCAGACGTGCCAGCTGTGGCATACAGACGACTCCCTGCTGCAATAGCGGGATCAGAGCCGACTGCAACCCTGACTGTTTACCTCCTCAGAGGCTTGAGAAAACAGCAATCGCAGCACACACGAGGTTCAAGAAAGGTAGAAAGTGTCTTTCAAAGGAGCCGGTAGCTATGATAGACAGGGGTCAGGACAAACAGAACAACACAGCTATGATAGAAAGGTGTCAGGACACACAGAGCATCACAGCTATGATAGAAAAGTGTCAGGACACACAGACCATCACAGCTATGATAGAAAGGAGTCAGGGTACACAGAGCATCACAGCTATGATAGAAAGGTGTCAGGACACACAGAACATCACAGCTATGATAGAAAGGAGTCAGGACACACAGAACATCACAGCTATGATAGAAAGGTGTCAGGACACACAGAGCATCACAGCTATGATAGAAAGGTGTCAGGACACACAGAGCATCACAGCTATGATAGAAAGAAGTCAGGACACACAGACATCACAGCTATGATAGAAAGGAGTCAGGACACACAGAGCATCACAGCTATGATAGAAAGGTGTCAGGACACACAGAGCATCACAGCTATGATAGAAAGGTGTCAGGACACACAGAGCATCGCAGCTATGATAGAAAGGTGTCAGGACACACAAGCATCAAGCTATGATAGAAAGGTGTCAGGACACACAGAGCATCACAGCTATGATAGAAAGGTCAGACACACAGAACATCACAGCTATGATAGAAAGGGTCAGGACACACAGAGCATCACAGCTATGATAGAAAGGTGTCAAGGCACCAGAGCATCACAGCTATGATAGAAAGGTTCAGGACACACAGAACATCACAGCTATGATAGAAAGGTGTCAGGACACACAGAGCATCACAGCTATGATAGAAAGGTGTCAGGACACACAGAACATCACAGCTATGATAGAAAGGTGTCAGGATACACAGAACATCACAGCTATGATAGAAAGGTGTCAGGACACACAGATCATTACAGCTATGATAGAAAGGTGTCAAGGCACACAGAGCATCACAGCTATGATAGAAAGGTGTCAGGATACACAGAACATCACAGCTATGATAGAAAGGTGTCAGGACACACAGAACATCACAGCTATGATAGAAAGGTGTCAGGACACACAGAACATCACAGCTATGATAGAAAGATGTCAGGACACACAGAACATCACAGCTATGATAGAAAGGTGTCAGGACACACAGAACATCACAGCTATGATAGAAAGGTGTCAGGACACACAGAGCATTACAGCTATGGTAGAAAGGTGTCAGGATACACAGAGCATCACAGCTATGATAGAAAGGAGTCAGAACACCCAGAACATCACAGCTATGATAGAAAGGTGTCAGACACACAGAGCATCACAGCTATGATAGAAAGGGGTCGGACACACAGAGCATCACAGCTATGATAGAAAAGAGTCAGAACACACAGAGCATCACAGCTATGATAGAAAGGAGTCAGGACACAAAAAGCATCACAGCTATGATAGAAAGGTGTCAGGACACGCAGAGCATCACAGCTATGATAGAAAGGTGTCAGGACACACAGAGCATCACAGCTATGATAGAAAGGAGTCAGGACACACAGAACATCACAGCTATGATAGGAAGGTGTCAGGACACACAGAGCATCACAGCTATGATAGAAAGGTGTCAGGACACGCAGAACATCACAGCTATGATAGAAAGAGATAAGGATACACAGAGCATCACAGATATGATAGAAAGGTGTCAGGACACACAGAGCATCGCAGCTTGTTGTGTTTGGGCTATACATTTACAAACAGGTCATATTGCCAATGCTGATCACTGTACACTGCTGATTTAAGCCTACAATGGACCATGAAAGAATGGAAAAAAGTGGTCTGATTTTATTAATAAGGTTTTCCATTATGGGGATGGCTAGGTACATATGTACTCTACGAAAAGGACAAGCTAATGGAGTCAGCGTGATGGGACAATGTTCTGCAGAGAAACCTTAGGAACTGGCACTCATGTAGAGGTGATGTATATTGTACATGCCAAGTACACACACTACAGGGTAGTCGTAATCCCCAATGGTGGTGCCTCGGTCAGCAGGATATTGCTCCTGAGACACTCTCAAGCTGATTCAGGGATGGTTTGAGGAATACAAGAAAGATCAAAAGGATGACAGTCCAAATGCGCAAATCTCAGTATGATCGATCATCTGTGGGATGTGCTGGAAAACAAAGTCTGATCCATGGGGGCCTCACCGAGCAACTTACGGTGACTCAAAAGATCCAGTGTCATCTAGTACTGGACACCTTCATTAGTCTTGTGTTGTCCGGATCTTGCAGAATCATGTGCTGGAGACACGAGAAGTTCCTACATAGTTTCATGCTGGAGGTCTAATATTGTAGATGACCTTTGAGTCCATCAATGTTGGTATTGATTCTGGATAAAGTTTGTTTAGAAACATTACCTGGGACCCTTATCTCTGTACCCATCAGGACCGTACACTTACTGTGGACTCCATGCATCAACAGGAGGAACCCAAAAACAATTGTTTAAATCTATACAGGAATGGTCAGGCAGAGGTTAACATCTCAGGTGTAAACAAACTCAGGAATGGAAGGAGTTAGCAGATTTTGGATGACTGCCCTACTAGGACTGGGAATAATTACCTCTAGCCACTCCGTCCATGGAAGTCTCTAATTAATCTGAACCTGCTCGGTCTCCCGAGACGGACTCCTCTAAAACCAATTATCTTTTCCTGGTCGCTCCAGGGCTTTGGACAAAGATTTTCTTCTGAACTCAAGGTGAGCTTGTCCTGTCCCCTTCCAAACTGGGACTGTGCACTGGCATACTGGGGAGGGCTCACCTTTACTGGTGTGGTGCCACGGTGTAGGTGCGGACAGGAAATATCAACAGTCATAAATAAGAGGTGGTGGGTATGTGTCGGACTCGATACTGGAGTGTACCACTTTGTCCTTATTCTTCCTGTTTTACCTTAATTCTATTAGTATCTGCTAAATTAGATTGTAAATGATTTTGGATTAACTGTGTCTAATGGCTGTCTCTACACCAAGAATGGCCTCTTCAGGTAACCTACATGGAGGTTCTCCAAGGCTTTGTCCATGCACTGTGCTTTATTAGATCATCACAGCATTAGCGCAGTTTAGGTACCCTATAAAGATGGAGGGTACCCCAGTGGTATATGTACAGCAGATTAGGAGCCTGGCCTACAGGGTTTGGAGATGACACCAAATGTCGTTGGTGAAGAATCCAACATTCACAGAAAATGAAAGTTCAGTTCTTGATCGCCCATGAACATGTGGGCATGCTCTGTGGATACCAACTAAAAGGGTGCGTAGCAATTTTTGGAACTGGAAACAAAATCCATGGAAAGCAACATGTATGGGCATCCCCTTCTACAAGTACAAGAGTGCTACACATGACCAATTACCTCTACAATGACGAGAGTGCTACAAATGCAGGAACACCTCTACATGGATGAGAGTACTACACATGAGCAATCACCTCTACATGGATGAGAGTGCTACACATGAGCAGTCACCTCTACAATGATGAGAGTGCTACACATAAGCAATCACCTCTACATGGATGAGAGTGCTACACATGCAGGAACACCTCTACATGGATGAGAGTGCTACACATGCAGGAACACCTCTACATGGATGAGAGTGCTACACATGCAGGAACACCTCTACATGGATGAGAGTGCTACACATGAGCAATCACCTCTACAATCATGAGAGCATTATGAATGTACGGTCACATGTAATTGAAGAGAGTGTTACGCATATGTAATCACATCTACACTAATGAGAGTGCTACATATGAACAGGTACTACGTATGAGCAATCATCTCTACACTGTTGAGAGTGCTGCACATGAACAGATACTATGTATGAGCAATGATCTCTACACTGTTGAGAGTGCTGCATATGAATAGGTACTACGTATGAGCAATCACCTCTACACTGTTGAGAGTGCTGCACATGAACAGGTACTATGTATGAGCAATCATCTCTCACTGTTGAGAGTGCTGCACATGAACAGGTACTATGTATGAGCAATCATCTCTACACTGTTGAGAGTGCTGCATATGAACAGGTACTACGTATGAGCAATCACCTCTACACTGTTGAGAGTGCTGCATATGAACAGGTACTACGTATGAGCAATCATCTCTACACTGTTGAGAGTGCTGCACATGAACAGGTACTACGTATGAGCAATCACCTCTACACTGTTGAGTGATGCACATGAACAGGTACTACGTATGAGCAATCACCTCTACGCTGTTGAGAGTGCTGCACATGTGCAGTCTCCTCTGCAGTGATAAGAGTTCTGCACACGAGCGGGTGCTATGCATAGACTGATGAAATTGCTACGTATGCACGGTCGCCTCTATGCATTCGCAATCAACTACTTTAATGAGAGTTCTATGCATGAGTGGGTGCCATGCGTGTGTTGCCATGTCTACACTGATGAGCGTGCTATGCATACGCAATCACCTCTACACTCTTGAGTGCTACACATGAGCGGGTGCTACACATGAGCAGTCACCTCTACACTGAAGAAAGTGCTACGCCTCAGTGGCCACGTCTACAGTGATGAGACTGCCATGTATGGGTGGCTACCTAGTCTCTAATGAGAGCTGCACTTGCACAGTCACCACTTCACTCATGAGTGTGCTACGCATGATCAACCACCTTTCCATTTATGACCACCTCTCTGCTGATGTGAAAGCGCCGTTCAAGGGTGTCCATTTCTCCACTATTGGAAGCATTACACATATACAGCTATCTCTCCACATATGAGACCACAATGGCCCACCTCCCTATTAACAGCATGTGCTGCCACCTCTCCACAGAGAAGATCAACACATGCACAGCCACTTTTCTGCAGATATCAGTCACACAACAGGGTCGCTCTCAAGAACGTTGTGTGGGGGGGGCGTGGCTAGGCCGTGCATGAAGCCAGCCGCGTGATACAGGAGCTCCCGGTTCCCGGGGAATTGAAGCGGCTTACCAGCATCCAAGCCCGGCGGAATCGCTACTATTTCTAGCCGCTGGACTAGTACATAAGATGGGCAAGTCAAAAACGGGCCAGGCCCTCCTACCGAAGAGGGTGTCCGACTACTTTCCACCAGGCCGCGGGGCCCAGGATCTGCTTGCAGACATGGCGCCTCCCTCGCCTCGTGCTGCCCGGGCAGCGCGCAGGGAGACATCAGCTCGGGAGGACTCCTCGGATTCCTCAGCTGCTCCGAGAGCGGAGGACCCGGTAACCCACGCCCAGATGAAGGGGCTCTTCAGTGACCTCAGGGCCTCCATACAAGGCGACATAAGGTCAGTAGTGGCGGAGCTGAAGGGAGACGTAGCAGAGCTAGGAGGACGCACTGACCACCTGGAGCGGAAGATGACGGAGCTGGTGGCTTCTCATAATGCGCTCCTAGATGAGAATGAACAACTACATCGCCAGCTTGCTTCTATTGGGGTGAAGCAGTTAGACTTAGAAGATCGTAGCAGGCGTAACAATGTGCGCCTACGGGGAGTCCCGGAGTCGGTGCCCCCACAAGACCTTAGAACCCTGCTACGGGACTTTTTGGCTGAGGTCCTCCCCACCCTGACTCCGAGAGATCTGATCATAGACAGGATCCATAGACTCCCGAAACCACCTGGGGTAAGAGCGGATCTCCCGAGGGATGTACTTGGTCGTATTCATTTTGCTGAAACTAAGGAAGAGTTCCTGACGGCCCTGCGTCAATCTCCTACCCTGTCTGATCGATTTGCAGGTCTGGAAGTATATCCTGATCTATCCCCAGGTACCCTGGCCCTGCGTAGGGCTTTCAAGCCCTACACATCTGTCCTGCTGCAACAGAAGATCCCATATAGATGGGGACGCCCCACACGTCTGATCATCCGACGCAACGATGTCACCCATGTGTGCTTAACCCCTGTGCAGGCAGCGAAGTTACTTAAGCAGTGGGACCTTCTTCCATTTTCTCAGTCGAAACCACCATCATCGACACTGCAAGACCGTGCCCATTCAGATCCTGACTGCGGTGAACCACGACTCAATCAGAAGAGGTTGGAAGTAGAATGGGAAGTGGCTTGACTACACGGCATCCTCTCCGCCGCCGGCATGGCCCTGTTTTATTGAACCCCCGGGAACGGACGTCCTGGACTTGGTACTGGTCCCTCAGGTGATCGTTTCCCTTTGTTTTTGGGTTTTCTTCCTTTAGGGAGACCTGAGGGATTTCCCCATTGAGTGGATTTTTGCCGCTCTGAGAACTGTTAAATTTTGACTGTTTTTTCTTTTTCTTTTTCCTTTTCTTTTTTGTTTTGAATTTTTCTCTGCCATTTTATTTACCGTTGCTCTGAGTGACGGCTGCTCGAGCTGGATTCATTCCTGCCCCAGCTGGAGCGACATCGACGGTGTGGTCCCTTAATTGGTGTGAGACCGCACATCTGTTAATGTCTTTCTGTGTTTTTCTATATTTTACTACTTGTTCTTTTCCCTACCCCTCCCTCTCTCTCTCAGCTCACTCCTTCAAACCTATTGTTTCTACGATGCATTACGTACGTTTGAATGTTATATTTACTTCACTATGCCGATTGTAGTGGTATCGTTTAATGTGAACGGCTTGAACTCTCCCCAGAAGCGTGCGCTCCTACGCAATTATCTGAGAAAATCGCAGCCAGAGATTGTGCTGCTACAGGAGACGCACCTTCTGGAGAGAGACAACCACTGCTTGGTTTCACGTTTCTACCCTCACCAATTTTTTTCGAACTCTATGTCTAAGAAAGCTGGGGTGGCGATTCTTGTCCGTTCAACCCTAACCTTTGAATTGATAAAGTGTGTGACCGATACAGAAGGGAGATATTTAGCGGTAACCTGTCGCATTAATGATGTTATGTATACCTTCCTTTCAATTTATGCCCCCAATACGGGTCAATCTGGCTTTCTTAGGTCCCTCCTTGAAGATCTTTCTCCCGCCATGCCAGGCCATAGAGTCATTGGAGGTGACTTCAATGCTCCAATACAGAAGTCCCTTGATTGCTCAGCTCCCACTGCCTACCGCTCTGATTTGGCTCCTGTAGTAGCTTCATTTAAACTGCATGATGTTTTGCGCTATTTTCATGGTTCAGAAAGAGGTTACTCCTTTTTTTCTTCAAGACACCGATCATACAGCCGTATAGATTTTCTGCTGCTGAATGACTCACTCTTGCCGTACTGTGTAGCTTCGGACATTGATGTGATCACGTGGTCGGACCACGCCCCAGTATCTATTACGCTGGAGGATAAATTTTCCACTGGTTTTACCACTGGTCACTGAATGTATCTATGCTCACCTCCCCTGATAACTGCGAGATCATTGGAGACTACTTGAAAGAATATTTCCACCTTAACAGCTCTGACTCTGTCCCAGCTGACACGCTATGGTTTGCCCACAAGGCTGTAATGAGGGGCCACCTGTTGAAGCTGGCTGCACGTTCCAAACGCTTGTATAATGAGGCTCTGAACTCCCATCTCTCCACTTTACAATCCTTGGAGCACAGTTATGCTGCCTCCCCTGACCCTGCTTTACTGACCAAAATAATGTCAACCCGATCCCAGTTACGAATTTTCTTGCTCCAAAAAATAGAACACCGTCTCCGTAAAACTAAAGCACTGTATTATGGGATGGGGGACAGAGCGGGCAAGTTACTAGCGAGGAGAGTCAAGAAACTGGAGACCAGATCCAGAATTGTGCAGATTAACTCCCCTACGGGAGAGGTGGTCCGTAACCCCATACACATAGCAGAACAATTCAAAGATTATTATGATCGTCTCTATAACCTATCCTCTTCAACTTCAACCCCTCAACCTACCCCTGAAATAATTCAAGCGTTTCTTGATAGAGCCGACTTGCCTACTCTCTCAGCAGCTCAAGTAGATGTGTTAAATGCTCCCTTCTCCCAAGCCGAAGTTATCAAAACCATTCACTCTGCCAAAAAATCCTCTGCGCCGGGCCCGGACGGTTTCCCTTATCAGTATTACGCCACCTTTGCCAATCTATTAGCCCCACATCTTCTCGCCCTTTTCAATCTTTGGCAGAGGGAAGGAGAGATTAAGCCGGAGGGACTGTTGGCGTCAATATCCACAATCCCTAAACCAGATAAACCCCTTACAGATACCAGTAGTTACAGGCCTATTGCACTCCTTAATTGCGATCTGAAAATTTATTCTAAAATGTTAGCTGAACGTATTAAGTTGGTGTTGCCGTCTCTGATTGGATTGGACCAAGTTGGTTTTGTCCCACATAGACAGGCGAGGGACGCCACCAGACGGGTTGTTGACATTCTGGATGTTTTGGAGGGGAGAGGACCCCTGGTGCGCTCTTGTCTCTAGACGCAGAGAAAGCGTTTGACAGAGTGCACTGGGGGTACCTGGCGGGGTTCTGGACAAGTTTGCCTTTACGGGTAACATCAAGTCAGCAATTCTGGCTCTCTATTCAACGCCTAGTGCGACCGTGAAGGCGGGTGGCTTTTCCTCCTCCCCCTTCCGGATCACAAATGGAACCCGCCAAGGTTGTCCCCTCTCCCCTCTGATCTTTGCATTAGTGATGGAACCCCTGGCCGCTATAGCCCGTACCCACCCTCGCGTCTCAGGAGTGCAGATAGGCCCGATAGAACATCGCATATCGCTCTATGCAGACGATGTTCTTTTCACATGCACCAAACCCTCGTCCTCTATTCCCGCAATAGTTGAGTTGCTGGAGGATTTTTCCAAAGCCTCATTCTATAAATTAAATTTATCTAAATCATCTATTTTTCCAGTAAACATCCCCATGCATGAGCTGAACTCTCTCCGCTCCCTCTTCCACTTCACTTGGGTGCACAAAGGGTTCCGTTATCTGGGCATTCATATCACAAATTTATCTCGTATAGTCCAAGTTAATTGTGATTCTCTCCTATCCTCTATTAGGACGACTCTAGCACAATACTCCACCCACCAGCTCTCGTGGATGGCCAGGATTCATCTGACCAAGATGATGATCCTTCCGAAAATTCTTTATCTTATGCGCTGCGTCCCCCTGCCATTTCCCCGCAAATATCTTAACCTTTTCCAAACGGCTTTAGGTCGTTTTATTTGGAGTGGGAAACCCCATAGGGTGGCACTCTCTACCATGACACTGCCATATGCGCGGGGTGGCTTGGGAGTACCGGATGTAGCGGCATATTACACAGCTGTGACATTGGATATAGCTAAAATGTGGTGGGCTGGTTCCCCTTCGTCTCATTGGTTACAGATTGAATCCTGGCTCTCTCCTCGACACTCGGTTCGGCTCCTGATGGAGATGCATCTTCTCTCTAGTTCCCCCTTGACTGGGCTCCTGCGATCAATGTTGGCAGTACTTAAGGTCTGGGCGCTTACGTCCAGGACACATCTGCCCTTCCTTTATAAATATGTTACGCTGGAGGCGGTGGAGGCGCGAATGGGGGACTTCTCCCTACAAGCGTGGAGGCAGCAGGGCGTTGTCCTACTGGGAGAACTCATGAGTCAGGGACGGCTGGAGCTGTTTGATGCTTTGTCAGCCAAATTCTCACTCCCCCCAGCGGCTTTCTTTGCCCACTTCCGACTCAAACACTTCTTGCATGCGAACCCTGTCCCTGTCTGTGACCTTACCACAATAAATTTTTCCCTCCAGTCCCTTTTTAAGCAACAAGGGCCATCGGCTCAGGGAGTGTCCATTATATATAAGGCTATCTTGGATCTGAGATCTACAATTAAACTTCCTTATATGGTGAGATGGGAGTCTAGACTTAGTTTTGAAGCTTCCTTGGAACAGTGGCAAGCCGCTTCGGGGCATGCCGCCCGCTATTCGGCATGTGTAAACCATCTAGAACAGGCTAAAAAGGTTTCACTAGGATGGTATCTCACCCCAGCAAGGTTGGCAAAATTTAAATCTCCTAGATTATCCTCCTCATCTGACTGTTGGAGAGGATGCACAGTTCTAGGCT
Source organism: Allobates femoralis (assembly GCA_033576535.1). Taxonomy (NCBI): domain Eukaryota; kingdom Metazoa; phylum Chordata; class Amphibia; order Anura; family Aromobatidae; genus Allobates; species Allobates femoralis. The sequence goes on along the minus strand of JARQOC010000006.1, from coordinate 436,124,693 downwards.
CAGATTCTCATATTTGGTGGGATTGTCCGAGGCTGCACACATTTTGGCAAGAGGTTGAGACTTTACTTACCTACCTGACTGGTTTACCTCTGGTTCTTAATGCCCAACTAGCACTGCTGGGTATAGATCTTGATACTTTTCCGACTATCCTCCGCCCTATACTCACGAATGTCCTTATTGCGGCCCGCATGACGATCGCAAGTCATTGGAAGTCACCGGCCCTGCCTACCTTATCAGAAATGGTTAATAGATTAAATCAGCATTGCTCTCATGAAGTGCTGCTCTCCCAAACTCGATCACGTAAAATGAAGGTCCTGGCGTGGTGGGACCCCTGGATTTCCTCCCGCTACAGTACAATATCGGCTGATAGTTTGTAATGCTAAACCGCCTGCTTTTCATGGATGCTGAGCTGAATATTCTTTTCCCTTCCCCTCTCTTTTACCCCACCTCTTTTTCTCCTCTTTTGTGGTTAATTTGTAATTTGTAATGTGTTTGGACTATGATTCTGCACTTTGTTCTGTGTAAATTTTTGCTTATCTGGAATTCAATAAAAACTAATGGTTTAAAAAAAAAAGAACGTTGTGTGACCCACATCTAGTAGATATTTACACCACAAATGTAACTTTTACTTACTTCTCAATGAGGTCCAGAGTGACACCCGGCACAAGTTTAACACTTTTCTGCATACAAAACCTACAACAGATAACAAAGGATAAATGATATAATCATAAAAAAGTGTATTATAAAAAAGCTGCGAGGATCTTTACATGGAATCTATAGGGTTTAAGAAAAAAAAACAGCGCAACACTGGTTCACAGGTAGTCTGTGGTATTGCAGCTCTACCCCATTTATTTCAATAGAGCAAGGCTGCAATATCAGACACAACCTATGGACAGGGGTGGCGCTGTTTCTGTAAAAAAAAAAAAAAAAAAAAAAAAAAAAGCAGCTTTCATTCTGTTCAGAAAGAAGCAAAAAGCCTCCTACACCCGGGAATATGGATAATATCCCTGTAATATCCAACGAGCAGCCGCATATAAATATTAATTTTGTGTATTTGTCCTGTAATCCTGGCAATAAATATCACGTCTCCCCAGATTATCTGTTCTTTTTGGAGAGGATTAAGAATAGCATGTTACTCATTATGTGGGGGACTCGTAAAGATCTGATGCCACGTGATACACTGAAGCACATGACTAATTGGGATAACGCAGTGCTATAATATCTGATTAATTGTAAAACACATAGATCAGGAGCGGATAAGTCGTCGTACAATTACCGAGCGATATTCAATCAGCGCCTCCATGAGATTCAATTATCCCAATTACAGATGTAAATTCTGTCTCATTAAAGGGGAGATGGAAAATATACAAATGAAAATTTCTGTACATGAAAAAAAATTATATTTTAAAGTAATTAGAATGAAAAATAATTAATGCAAGAAAAATAATAACACTCTAAAGCTAATCACAATCCTTCCTGAAAGCTGATATGTGTTAGGTGAAGTGCGGCCGACAGATTTGGGTCATGTCCCTCCCAGGTACCTTATGTATCTTCTGAGACATTAAAGGAAAGCTGCAGCTGCATCCCCCTCCTCTCCCCTAATGCAGTTTTACTGGTTAACTGATAAAAACTGAAACTGATCCCCATTTTCTCGACTCCTGCGGTTTCATTAACTAGATGAAAGCTCCTTCACCCTCCTCTTGCTCTTACGATACCAAATAAAGGTACAGCTGCCTCTCCCGCCTCTCCCCGAATTGTTTCACCAAATCACTGACTATAGAGCTGTTGCAGCATCCCCTTTATCGTGGAGAATAGCTGTAGTTCCATCCCGCTCTTCTTCTCTCTTTATTTCACCAAATCACAGAGAAAATCTGCAGCTGCATCCCCCTCCTATCCCCTAAGTTTGTTTCAGAAAGTCACAGGATGGACAGCCGTAGGAGCGTTCTCTATGTCTCTTCTCAATCATGCTGGTTAATTAACTCACAAAGAATAGCAGCAGCTGTATGCCCCTCTTCTCCTATCATGAGTTTTATTAATTTACAAAGAAAATCTGCAGCCACATCCCCATTATCATGATTAAAATCACTTAGAGAACAGCTACGTCCTCTCCTCTCCCCTCGTGTGGCGTTTTCACCTCTCCCTGTGAAACAACTTTACTGAATAAAGCTAAAGTTGCATCCCTGGCTCTGTGCACACAGTGTGCTTTTATTGCATTTTTATGCGCTTTTTAGGCTGCGTGCTCATGGTCAGTAGACGCAGCGTCTTGTGGCTGCGTCCAAAACGCTGTGTAGTACAGTATCAGCATAGTGGATGGGATTTGTAGAAATCCCATACTCACTATGCTTAACCCAACTGAAGCGGTTTGACAGCTGCGGTGCGGGTTGCCGGCGTTCTGCTCCTCCTCCGCATGTTCATTTTATGCTGCGGAGTCGGAAGCGGCTCCCATCGGGTGACTGCAGGGAGAAGCCGCCCAACACCCACCGCACATGGCGAGTACAGGGCACCCATGGGTTCACTTGGGTCCAGAGAAGCTACGTCCAACACTCAGCTCCTCCGAAACGTGAGCACACAGCCTAAGTTCAGTTTTGTGACAAAACTGCAAGTAAATCCCTTTGCCAGCAAAGTCAAGGAGAATCCTGAAGTCTTTTGCAGGTTATTTTTAACCCTTGGAGATTTGGTGCAGAAATAAATCTCAATGTCAATTCCTTCAGTGTTTTTGCTGAGTTTTCCCACCCCAGACTACATGAAAAACGCATTGAAAAAATGCATGCATCAAAATGTGTTTATCCTGTAAATAGATATAAAAATTTCTGCAATCAAATACCCAACGTGCACACATCCTCCTCCTCTCTCCCCTTGCTGTCTTTCACCTCGCTTATAATACGGTTATACTGAGTAAAGCTGCAGCTGCATCCCCCTCCTCTCTCCACTTATTGTATATTCATCTCTCCTTATCATATGATTATACTAAGTAAAACTGCAGCTGCATCCCCCTCTTCTCTTCACTTGTTCTATATTCACCTCTCCTTATCATACGGTTATACTGTGTAAAGCTGCAGCTGCATCCCCCTCCTCTCTACACTTCTTGTATATTTACCTCTTCTATCATATGGTTATACTAAGTAAAACTGCAGCTGCATCCCCCTCTTCTCTCCACTTGTTCTATATTCACCTCTCCTTATCATACGGTTATACGGAGTAAAGCTGCAGCTGCATTCCCCTCCTCTCTACACTTCTTGTATATTCACCTCTCCTTATCATACGGTTATACGGAGTAAAGCTGCAGCTGCATCCCCCTCCTCTCTACTCTTCTTGTATATTTACCTCTTCTATCATACGGTTATACTAAGTAAAACTGCAGCTGCATCCCCCTCTTCTCTCCACTTGTTCTATATTCACCTCTCCTTATCATACGGTTATACGGAGTAAAGCTGCAGCTGCATCCCCCTCCTCTCTAAACTTCTTGTACATTCACCTCTCCTTATCATACGGTTATACTGAGTAAAGCTGCAGCTGCATCCCCCATCTCATAGTAACATAGTAACATAGTTCTCAAGGTTGAAGGAAGACTCCAAGTCCATCCAGTTCAACCCATAGCCCAACATGTTGATCCAGAGGAAGGCAAAAAAAACCCCATGTGGCAACACTAATCTCCACATTGGGGGAAAAAATTCCTTCCTGACTCCAGATACGGCAATCAGACTAATTCCCTGGATCAACGCTTTATCAAAGAATCTAGTATGTATAACTGGTAATATTATAGTTTTCAAGAAAGGCATCCAGGCCCTTCTTAAATGTTAGTAGTGACTCACTCATTACAACATCATCTTCTTGTATATTTACCTCTTCTATCATATGGTTATGCCGAGTAAAGCTGCAGCTGCATCCCCCTCCTCTCTCCACTTCTTGTATATTCACCTTCTCCTATCATATGGTTATACCGAGTAAAGCTGAAGCTGTAGCCCCCTCCTCTCTCCACTTCTTGTATATTTACTGCTCCTATTATATGGTTATACTGAGTAAAGCTGCAGTTGCATCCCCCTCCTCTCTCCACTTCTTGTATATTCACCTCTCCTATCATATGGTTATACTGAGTAAAGCTGCAGCTGCATCCCCCTCCTCTCTCCTCTTCTTGTATATTCACCTCTCCTATCATATGGTTATACTGAGTAAAGCTGCAGCTGCATCCCCCTCCTCTCTCCTCTTCTTGTATATTCACCTCTCCTATCATATGGTTATACTGAGTAAAGCTGCAGTTGCATCCCCCTCCTCTCTCCACTTCTTGTATATTCACCTCTCCTATCATATGGTTATACTGAGTAAAGCTGCAGCTGCATCCCCCTCCTCTCTCCACTTCTTGTATATTCACCTTCTCCTATCATATGGTTATACCGAGTAAAGCTGAAGCTGTAGCCCCCTCCTCTCTCCACTTCTTGTATATTTACTGCTCCTATTATATGGTTATACTGAGTAAAGCTGCAGTTGCATCCCCCTCCTCTCTCCACTTCTTGTATATTCACCTCTCCTATCATATGGTTATACTGAGTAAAGCTGCAGCTGCATCCCCCTCCTCTCTCCTCTTCTTGTATATTCACCTCTCCTATCATATGGTTATACTGAGTAAAGCTGCAGCTGCATCCCCCTCCTCTCCCCTCTTTCTTGTCTACTATTTTCGGTCTTACATTAGATGGATTATCTTGATGGCTGGGGAGGTTTTAAAACATATAAAAGCAGGAAAAAGGAGCCGCAAGCTCCTGGAGGGTGAGGAGGATTGCAAAGGTACACATATTCACTTGTACTTATGACTTTGGAAAAAAAAAATTCCTTTAAGATGAATAACACGAGTAACGGCAAGCTACACCAGGTGAAACGTTTACTCAAATACACATTTAACATGAAACGTATTCAATAACACATATACCCACGTGTATATATATATATATAATATATATATATATATATATATATATATATATATATATATATATATATAAAACTAGCTATAGTACCCGGCTACGCCCGGGTTAATAAATAACTGATGTTAGCTATAACAAAATAAAATTTGAATATGTCATATTAATGACCTATCAGAAAATAGAAGCTGAGCTGTGATTGGTTGCTATAGGTAGCCTAATAAATCTCCAGCCAACAGTAAACCCTCCCCCCGGCCGGGTAGTAGATGTTACCTAACACATACACATAATAGACAGCTCATGTGACTGACATCTGCCTTAATTCCCTATATGGCACATGTGTTGCACATTGGCTGTTTTTAATCAGATGTTTATGTTTGGAAATTAAAGATAGCACACGTATGAGGCGAGTTGTGTGAGGTGATTTGTGCACATCTGTGTCTGTGTGGTGTGTGTCCATGGGGTGTGTTTATGTGTGTGTGTCCCTGTGGGGTGAGTGCATGTGTCCCTATAGGGTGTGTATATATGTGTCCCTGTGGGGGGGGGGGGGTCTGTGTGTTGTGTGTGTCTCTTTGTGGTGTGTGTCCCTGTGGGGTGAGTGCATGTGTCTCTATAGGGTGTGTATGTGTGTGTGTCCTTGGGGGGGGGGGGGTCTGTGTGGTGTGTGTGTCTCTTTGTGGTGTGTGTGTCCCTGTGGGGTGAGTGCATGTGTCCCTATAGGGTGTGTATGTGTGTGTCCCTGGGGGGGGGTGTCTGTGTGGAGTGCGTGTGTCTGTGTTGTGTGTGTCTCTTTGTGGTGTGTGTGTGTCCCTGTGGGGTGAGTGCATGTGTCCCTATAGGGTGTGTATGTGTGTGTGTCCCTGTGGGGGGGGGTGTCTGTGTGGAGTGCGTGTGTCTGTGTTGTGTGTGTCTCTTTGTGGTGTGTGTGAGACCCTGTGGGGTGAGTGCATGTGTCGCTATAGGGTGTGTGTGTGTCCCCGTAGGGGTGTGTGTGTGTGTCTCTGTGTTGTGTGTGTCTCTTTGTGGTGTGTGTGTTCGGGTGCGCGGTGAGTATCCAATGTTGGGGCTGCACCTTAGCGACTATACACTTGCTGTTACTCTTTGTGTGCGTGTGGTGTGTATACATGTCCCCGTGTGTGGTGAATATCCCATGTTGGGGCCCCACCTTAGTGACTATATGCTGGTATATGCTGTTAGTCTTTGACGCTGTCATTAAGCCCCTCTCATTGACAACTGTCAACTGGTAACTGTCACTTTTTCCCCATTATGTAGATAGGGGCAAAATTGTTTGGTGAATTGGAATGCGCGGGGTTAAAATTTCACCTCACAACATAGCCTATGACGCTCTCAGGGTCCAGACATGTGATTGTGCAAAATTTTGTGGCTGTAGCTGGCAGCTGTCGATTTTCCTCCAACACTTTTCCATTCACTTTTTCCCCATTATGTAGATAGGGGCAAAATTGTTTGGTGAACTGGAACGTGCACGGTTAAAATTTCGCCTCACAACATAGCCTATGACGCTCTCGGGGTCCAGACGTGTGAATATGCAAAATTTTGTGGCTGTAGTTGCGACGGTGTAGATGCCAATCCCGGATATACATACATACATACACACATACATATACACACACACATTCAGCTTTATATATTATATATTTATATATATATATTATATATATATATATACACACCGCATATGTATGTAAATATATGTATATGTATATTATATAAACACATATACGGTGTATACATTTTTTTTAACCCAAGATCTCTAGTGATGTCAATGAATTGAAGAAATGTTCTCATTTAGACTCTTCAAGCATGTCCTGATGTGAGTTACCTATTTTAATTAAATGTGTCCCAGTGTGGGTAGGGTAGGGTTTCATTCAAACTTCCATTCACTGACAGCAAGCAGAGGAAGTGAAACAATGTGTTGGAAAGCTGCCGTATCAGTCCGTACATATATACATGTGTGATGTGGGGGCTAAAGCTCAGCTCAGTCCATACATACATACATGTGTGATGTGGGTGTTACATCTCAGCTCAGTCCATACATAGATACATGTGTGATGTGGGGGCTACATCTCAGCTCAGTCCGTACATATATACATGTGTGATGTGGGAGATACAGCTCAGCTCAGTCTGTACATAGATACATGTGTGATGTGGGGGCTACATCTCAGCTCAGTCCATACATAGATAAATGTGTGATGTGGGGGCTACATCTCAGCTCAGTCCGTACATATATACATGTGTGATGTGGGAGATACAGCTCAGCTCAGTCTGTACATAGATACATGTGTGATGTGGGGGCTACAGCTCAGTCCGTACATAGATAAATGTGTGATGTGGGGCTACAGCTCAGTCTGTACATAGATACATGTGTGATGTGGGGTCTACATCTCAGCTCAGTCCATACATAGATACATGTGTGATGTGGGGGCCAGGGCTGTGGAGTCGGTAAGCCACAGTTGCGACTCCGACTCCTGGATTTTATCAGGTTCCGACTCCGGCTCCGACTCCTTCATAAATGGCCACTTCGTAACAATAAATTTACTGTTGTAAGATATTACTATCGTGCTTATTCAGTTTCTCACTATCATATAAGTAATCAGACCACTTAGAGCAAAAACTATATTTATTAGAATACAATTAGAATATAGCAAATAACTTTTATAAACTTTTCCAAACTAAGTAAATATGCAATAAACACTTATACAGTTAATAAGAAGAAATCTATAAATTTGTCCTCGGAAAAAGTATTGCCTCTGTCAGATCCTCCATCATGGATGCCCTCAAATTTGATCTAATTATTTTGAGAGCAGAGAACAACCTCTCTACACTAACTTGGGTTGATGGCAAAGCAGTAACCACTCGGGCAACATCTCTGACAAGGTCAGGATACAGAGGAATCGATTGTTGCACTGTTATTTTTGATGAACGGTCAAATCTCTCAATTTCTTTTAGTGCACATGAAAAATTCTGCTGAAATGTACTGGCTGTGTTCTTTGATTGGGATGACTCTTCTTCTATGCGGGAACGCTTTGCACGGTCCTTGTGATCCAAATACTTTTCGAAATTAAATTCTTCATCAGTTGATGATGAGGGTGAAGATGTGGCAGGACGACCAAATTCTTCTTGTTCCTCCTGACTGTTCTGCAACCCTTTCATCCTTACTGCTATTTCAAACAGAGCTTCTTTTCCTTTACTTAGCTGTTGATCATCTAGAAGAATCCGATGCATTGGGTCTACATAAACAGCTGCCAAAAGAATGTTATTTTGTAATAGTAGCTCCTCTTTCCGTTTCACTGATGTAGCAATGCCACTTGCAATTAACCCTCCTCTTTGGGACAGGCGAAACATCAGGTTCTTCCACTCCTTTAAGAAAATACCTGGAGTTAAGTCCTCTGCTTGTAATTTTTTAGTCACTGTAAATGGGTGCTCTAGCAATTTTTCCAGCTCAGTCACCTGATTCCACTGACTTTCATTTAGCGTCAGTTGAGGGTTAGCCATGTCTACGAGAAAGGTTTTCAGTTCAACCAAGCGCTGAATCATTAAGTAAGTACTGCCCCATCGTGTGGCTTGATCAATAATTGCCCCTTTTCCAGCACGTCTCTTCAAAATTGAGTCAACTTTAGGGGTTCTGGCAACAGTAGCAAATTTTCTCATCTTGCCAATCAGTGCAGCAGCATGTCCTTCTTGCAGACTGTCTCTTATAGCCAGCTGTAGCGTATGCACAACACAGCGCATGTGATGAATGAAAGAACGTATTGACACACATTCAACAAGATCATCTAAACGATCATGTTGCTGATCATCTGAAGCAACTTCAGTTTGCTCCACAGTTACAATACTGTGTTCCTCTATTTCAAACATTTCTGTGTCTGTGGACCCAGAATGTTCTTCTAGCTGCTGGTCACCATCATTACACTCATTCATTAGCTTAATAGTACTTATCATATTTGAAGCATTGTCAGTTACGACAGAAAGAACTTGCTCTTTTTTAAGTTCATAGTCTTGCAGAACCTTTTCCACCAAGACCTGGAGAAACTCACGGGTGTGATGAGCTTTGGTGTCTTTTACTGCCAATGTCTTGGTAACTATTTCATTTTTGTCACAAACAAATCGGACATTGATGGCAAAATAGTTCACTCTGTGACGTGTGCAGGCATCCATTTTAAGAAACACAAAGCGTCCCTTGAGAGTTTTTTTAAGTTCTTCCTTTTGTTTAAAAGCTTCTTCGATTACGAATTTTCTAATACTCTCTCCAGAGAAACACCAAGCTTGCGGGCCATTTCCCCATTCAGACACATAAAAGCTGGTCGTGAAAATAATGAAATAGGCACACTATCCTTTACAACAAGCTCTATGATCTGTTTTTTAAATGTATCTACTGTCATTGTCACAGTAACTCTGTCACTGACAAAATATCTTGCAACTGATGGCTGCAAAGTTCTCTGCTCCTTTGTTTGGCTGGAAGAGCTGGGCACTGGTTCCTTGGTTTGGATGCAGTCTTTCTCTTCCACTGCTTTCAGTACTTCTGGATGAAAGCGCTGTAAATGTCTCTTTAGATTAGAAGCTCTGGTAGGAGCATTTTTATCTTTGCCTGAATATGCACTGATCTTGGCTTGACAGCATCTGTTTTCGTCTGGATCATTTGTCATACACTGACAGACATAATGTTTTCCATTTTGAGTGATGGTGAAATGTTCAAATATAGCTGATTTAATGTGATGCCTCTTTGACATTCTCAGGTTTTTAATTCTGCATTCACAATCCAAATGACAATTGTTTTTCCTAAAAACAATTGTAAAAAATTATTGCCAGGTCGTACAACTGATATAGTGGTCAGTAATACTGTTATTATTCCTCATGTACTCACAGTTAACTGATGCAAAGTTTGCTGAAAGGACAATACTTCTTACAGTCTTCCTCTTCTGAGTAGCAGGCAGCTGTGAGATGCTTGGGAGATGAACACCTAGTATGATCTAGTCTAGACGAGGAGGAGCTTTATTACTAAGAATTTGCAACACATTTTCACTTTCAGTTTCATACATTGTAAGTAGGGGGGTTGGGGCAGCATGAGGTTAACCAAGTATAAGATTAGAAGGGCAGTGGAGAACAGTGACACACAAGAAGTAAGAAATGTCTCCATCTCCAGCAGAACTGCTTATCACTGTTGTTCATAGTTTGATAGAACATATATATTTGAGTAACATTTATAAAATTCATATGAAAGTTCAATTATGAAATATTAATAAAACATTTTTAAAGCTGGAGTCGGAGTCGGTACATTTCTACCGACTAAAACTCCAACCAAAACTAACTCCGACTCCAAAGCCCTGGTGGGGGCTACATCTCAGCTCAGTCCATACATAGATACGTGTGTCATGTGGGGGCTACATCTCAGCTCAGTCCGTACATAGATACATGTGTGATGTGGGGGCTACATCTCAGCTCAGTCCATACATAAGATACATGTGTGATGTGGGGGCTACATCTCAACTCAGTCCATACATATATACATGTGTGATGTGGGGGCTACATCTCAGCTCAGCCCATACATACATACATGTGTGATGTGGGGGCTACATCTCACTCAGTCCATACATATATACATGTGTGATGTGGGGGCTACATCTCAGCTCAGTTGTACATAGATACATGTGTGATGTGGGGGCCTACAACCAAAACTAACTCCGACTCCAAAGCCCTGGTGGGGGCTAAATCTCACTCAGTCCATACATAAGATACATGTATGATGTGGGGGCTACATCTCAGCTCAGTCCATACATAAGATACATGTGTGATGTGGGGGCTACCTCTCAGCTCAGTCCATACATACATACATGTGTGATGTGGAGGCTACATCTCAGCTCAGTCCATACATAGATACATGTGTGATGTGGGGGCTACATCTCAGCTCAGTCCATACATAGATACATGTGTGATGTGGGGGCTACATCTTAACTCAGTCCATACATAAGATACATGTGTGATGTGGGGGCTACATCTCAGCTCAGTCCATACATAGATACGTGTGTGATGTGGGGCTACATCTCAGCTCAGTCAGTACATAGATACATGTGTGATGTGGGGGCTACATCTCAGCTCAGTCCGTACATAAGATACATGTGTGATGTGGGGGCTACATCTCAACTCAGTCCATACATATATACATGTGTGATGTGGGGGCTACATCTCAGCTCAGCCCATACATACATACATGTGTGATGTGGGGGCTACATCTCAGCTCAGTCCATACATATATACATGTGTGATGTGGGGGCTACATCTCAGCTCAGTTTGTACATAGATACATGTGTGATGTGGGGGCTACATCTCAGCTCAGTCTGTACATATATACATGTGTGATGTGGGGTCTACATATCAGCTCAGTCCCTACATAGATACATAAGTGATGTGGGGGATACATCTCAGCTCAGTCCATACATACATACATACATGTGTGATGTGGGGGGCTACATCTCAGCTCAGTCCGTACATATATACATGTGTGATGTGGGGGATACATCTCAGCTCAGCCCATATATACATACATGTGTGATGTGGGGGCTACATCTCAGCTCAGTCCATACATGGATACATAAGTGATGTTGGGGCTACATCTCAGCTCAGTCCATACATGCATACATACATGTGTGATGTGGGGGGCTACATCTCAGCACAGTACGTACATATATACATTTGTGATGTGGGGGATACATCTCAGCTCAGTCCATACATACATACATGTGTGATGTGGGGGCTACATCTCAGCTCAGTTTGTACATACATGTGTGATGTGGGGGGCTACATCTCAGCTCAGTCCATACATACATACATGTGTGATGTGGGGGCTACATCTCAGCTCAGTCCATACATACATACATGTGTGATGTGGGGGCTACATCTCAGCTCAGTCCATACATGTGTGATGTGGGGGTACATAGTGGCAATGGAGGAAGAAGTGTGAGCGGTGCAGGGCTGATCTCCGGCTCATTAGCAGGCGCTCAGAAACACGCGTTCAGCACAGATTTTGATCAATGGATTCCTGGCAGATTTTTCATACGGTTGACTAATACTTTGTAAAACAGAGATGTTATTGAGTGTGATGTACATGAGTCTCCATATAAATCAGCCCCTGAGGTGAGCCGAGATGTTTGCCTGAGCTGATGGATATTTGATTAAGGCTGCAGTGTATCTCCATTACTGGAGATGGGGCTCTGCACGCAGACGCACACCGATACCTCACCGCTCCGGCCGACATGCATCCTTTATTCTCGCCGCTGGTGAGAGGAAATGATTAACTCTTCAACACCAGAAGAGAAGATCATTTATCAAGAGCTAGGCGTCCTCCAATTGAATGACAAGGCGCCCGCTCGCTTACAATATGTGGGCACCTTGGGTAACACTATGGTGATCTTCTTGACTGACCAATTATCTGGCCAAAGGTTTTAGCTTATTTAGGCCAATGGTAGGTAGAGTGTTCCACATTTTTGCTCATCCACCACAGGAGGCGCCATCAACCTCTCCTAGATCATGAACTGTCTCCACAAAGGTCGGCTCTGATGACACATTTGATTCATGGTATGTCACATTAAACAACATTTTAGCAGCATCTTTTCCTACAGCTTTAGATTGTCTCATCCCTCTGTTATTCCTCCTGGAAACATATGCATTTTAAACTATCAGCACTATAGTTGGGCAGAAAGATCTCCATGAACCTAGTCACTATACCAGAGCACCAAGAATCCCCTAGACCCTGCAACACCCCTGGCACCTCTTCAGATTAGTAGAGCACCACCATGGACCTCTTCAGATTAGTAGAGCACCACATGGAATATGTTGGCATCACACAAACCACGTCTGGTCTGCGGACTAATCAGTAAAGATGACTGAAGTGTTTAACAATACTCAACACTTGGCAATGGGGTCCATAGGAAGACCCTCTGCAATTAGTAATGACAAAGTAGGGACAATGGGGACAGTAACATCCAATTGGTCATTTATGCATACATTTTCAGGAGGAGTAACAGAGGAATAGTACATCTGGGATAGGGAATGCAAATAATGACTAATTATGGACAAGGATTCACCCATTATAAAGCAGTATAATATATCGACACGATTCATCCATGGATGTCATTAATCTGAACGATGACCATGCAATAATACATTTTCCCTGCGAGTATACGGTTATGAAAGGGGATCTTTCACTGGATTTTTCAATTTAAACGGAACACTTTCTCCAAATGCCGCTGCTCATCTAATTCTGGAACAGTTACCCTTTTTCTTCTGTGCCCCTCCATTCCAAAATTATGCCTCCTGGTAATAATGGTGCAAATGTTCCCATCAACCTCTTGGGCGTGTTTTCTTTTTCTCCTCCAAAACTGGCCAATCAAAATAAGGCCATGCCCACAGGAAGTTCTGCGATATATGCACAGTTGCTTGAAGGCAACATTTGTTTGTTTATTACCAGGGGAACAGAGAATCCCAGATGAAAAAGAAAAACTGTTCCAGAATCCTAGGATTGGCAGCAATTGGACAAAACACTCTGCTTACCGTATATACTCGTGTATAAGCCGACCCGTGTATAAGCCGACCCCCCTACTTTTGCCCCCAAAACCTGGGAAAATCTATTGACTCGTGTATAAGCCGAGGGTGGACCCTAGCACAAGTATACAGCCCCCAGCAGTGTGGTATACACCAGTCCCAGAGGTAGATACAGCAGCCCCAGTGGTAGTATACACGCAGCCCCAGTAGTATATACAGCCCCAGTGGTAGTATATACAGCCCCAGTGGTAGTATACAGGGCCCCAGAGGTATATAGCAGCCCCAGTGGTAGTATACAGTGCCCCAGAGGTATATAGCAGCCCCAGTGGTAGTATACAGTGCCCCAGAGGTATATAGCAGCCCCAGTGGTAGTATACAGTGCCCCAGAGGTATATAGCAGCCCCAGTGGTAGTATACAGGGCCCCAGAGGTATATAGCAGCCCCAGCGGTAGTATACAGTGCCCCAGAGGTATATAGCAGCCCCAGTGGTAGTATACAGTGCCCCAGAGGTATATAGCAGCCCCAGTGGTAGTATACAGTGCCCCAGAGGTATATAGCAGCCCCAGTGGTAGTATACAGGGCCCCAGAGGTATATAGCAGCCCCAGTGGTAGTATACAGTGCCCCAGAGGTATATAGCAGCCCCAGCGGTAGTATACAGGCAGCCCCAGTAATGCAGGCCCCCCCCAGCGTCTCTCCGGTCACCTGTAAAGCAAGCTATACTTATCAGTGTCCCGCTCGCACCCGCCGCTGCCGACATCCACGATCCTCCATCTTCATGCGACTCCTCTTCCTGTTTCCTGTGCGCGTCGCCGGGAATGACGTCATTGCCGGCGACGCGCACAGAAACAGGAAGAGGAGTCGCATGAAGATGGAGGATCGTGGATGTCGGCAGCGGCGGGTGCGAGCGGGACACTGATAAGTATAGCTTGCTTTACAGGTGACCGGAGAGACCCTGGGGGGCCCTGCATTACTGGGGATGCGGGGGCTGCTGTATACCGATGTATACATCGGTATGTACCGATGTATACATCGGTATACAGCACTGACTCGCGTATAAGCCGAGGGGGGTACTTTTCAGCCCAATTTTTGGGCTGAAAAACTCGGCTTATACGCGAGTATATACGGTAAATTAAAAATATCCAGTGAAAGGCCCCTTTAAATCTCATCTGGCGATACTATAATGGGTGGTGTCAGAATACAGACCCAGTGTTTGCAGTTGCGTGATTAGCTACGCCTGGGCTAATGCTTTCACTTATGTGATGCCACAATTTCCAGGCCTCGACAGGTTAATGTGATAAGACAGCAGGCATTAATATTACCCGCGGGCAATATATAATGGTCCAAGGCTGTGATATTAATAGATCTATACGAGAATTTCTAGAAAAAAACATCCTGATCCCTTATACCCCGTGGATCCTTGCATAGCAGCCCAGTTGGGAAACGCCTGGTGCAGTTAATATAGGTTTGTTACTCTTTATTCCTTCAAGGCCGCAAAGACTGAGATCCCGTCGTGTTAATGCCGCCTCAGGATATATTAAGAGCCTGCAGCTGGAAACATAAAAGCGCTTCCTCCACATTGTGCAGAAGCCGGTGTGTAATATAAATGAGGCTGCGTGATGCGCAGGATCAGGGAGGACCGCAGATCCTTGGAGCAAGCAGCGCGTGGCGGCTACTGAGTGCACGGATGACGCGCTGCAGAATAATTGATCACTGCCTTCCACCGCAGCTGTTCATTATCATGCAAATTAACAGATAACACAAATGAATTATCAGCCAATCTACAGTACAAAGTTCTGCGTTATCCAGCGTGTCCGAAAGGCTAGCGGGCCTGCAAAATAACCGTGGAGATGATCAAGGTGGCCCGACCAGGAAGGGATAATTACCCCAGAGCTCAGTTAGCCGGAGTCACATCGACCTTCACAAATGTCAAGATGATTAAAAAAAAAAAAAGCTTTCAAAACTTTTGGGGCCCAACGTCTTGCTCTTCCATGTCGTAATGTCATTATAAAAGACCTAATGGTCTAATAGATGTGTCTCTCACCTCTGGCAACCTCATTTATGTTGTGGTGTCCCTGCAACGGTAATGAAGAGCTGTCGAACATTTTTGAAACTCCCACTAAAGAGAAGGGAAATAACCTAGCAGGTGCATGTACCTCTCTACTCTAAACGGGAACCTTGATTAATGACATATCTTCTCCATACACCTCATTAATAAATTATGAGTTAATAGGGGTGGGTTCTCCATTTAGGTCCCTCATATCTTGGCCAATACAAAAAGAGTCTCCCTCCGGAGGATTCCCTTACACAGATTATTCAAAGATTTGTATAATACTTCATTTGTCCTGCGGTGGCGCTGCAGGCAAACTCAACACTTACTTTCAGGTTTCCAATAGATTCGGTTGATTGAACTACATGTCGGCCATTGACATTAATGTGTGTCCATCCTCTAACACAAGGACGAGCTGAAATATCATCTTTGAAGATGGTAAATATTCTTCCCGAGGTTTTAAGGCAGTCGCAAATGTGGATCAGGGGTGTCTGCAGTGGACAACTCTACTATGGAAAACTACATTTGTTATACTCACCATCGTAGTGCTATTTTGATTGGCGTAGTGAGGCAGGAGGTGAAGAGATCAGCGGGAAGGTCGGGGTTCATGGGTAACAACTCATCCGCGTCACAGGCAGCTAACTGGATGCAATTCTTCATGGAAGGAGGCAAAGGCATCTGTGCCAGGGGGTGACTGGGATTAATGGCAGCAACCTGTAATGAAACAACCCAATTAGTCTGCACTTACAACTCTATAGAGCACAAGTCGGCACACAGAGGGCAGGTCTGCACCTTGTATAGGCCTTAAGACTAACCGTTATTTCAACTTTTATTTCATAAATCACATAAATGTGGAAATCAGCAACTTTGTAATATATGTTATTAGAGAAATCTGCTTCTTTCTCCTCCTGAACTGATTATTCATCCCACAATTAAGGGGTAAAATCTGTCAGTGAAGACGGATCTTCCCATTACTGGGATAGGCGATGGCGGTTGGTGCTTATAAGATTCTATGGAGAAGGAGGAGCTGGAGGATGACGGACATTCTGCTGTAAGTTCTCCTGAAATGAGAGTTACACTTCTCCATAGAACTTTATAAGAACCAGCTGTCATCTCCTATCTCAGTAATGGGAAAATCTGTATTCAGTGAAGACGGATCTTCGCATTACTGGGATAGGAGATGGAGGTTGGTGCTTATAAGATTCTATGGAGAGGGAGGAGCTGGAGGATGACAGACATTCTGCTGTAAGTTCTCCTGAAATGAGAGTTACACTTCTCCATAGAACTTTATAAGAACCAGCTGTCATCTCCTATCTCAGTAATGGGAAAGTCTGTATTCAGTGAAGATGGATCTTCCCATTATTGAGATAAGAGATGGCAGTTGGTGCTTATAAGATTTTATGGAGGAGGGAGGAGCGAGAGATAGACACAGACATTCTGCTGCAAGTTCTCCTGAAATTATAGTTACACGTCTCCATTGAACTTTATAAGAACCAGCTGTCATCTCCTATCTCAGTAATGGGAAAGTCTCTATACACCAAAGACAGATGTAACTTGTTAATTGAGAATTTTAACTGCGAATGATCTGATCCAGGAGGAGAAAGAGGCAGATTGTTGTGATAAGATATATTTCAAAGTTTTTTATTTTAATGTGTACTATTATTGATTAATGAGAAAGAAAAAAAAACAAAACACAAAAAACCACATCGGCTTACTCTTTCACCAGATTTTTGCTACATAATCTGAGAACAAAAACAACAAGGAAAAATGAGCAAATACTCAAACATACTAAAAAAAATAAATAAAAGTAAAATGCTATAGGGCACAAAAATAATAACTAGGGTACTTGGTGACATTATTTTGATCAATAAATGTGCAAGCCACCCCACCACTACAAGGTGACCCCATCGGGATGGTTCCTACCTAGCAGTATTAAAACCTTACCATATGTCCTGTGACTTGTACTTGGCAAGGAATGAGTAGGCCTGGGTCCCAACAGAGAACACCAGCAATGGGAAGCTACACACACATTAAATAATGTCCAGCTCATAAGGCGGGCCACACCTCAGATTGCATGACTGCAAGAAAACATAATGAAACAAAAAACACACCAGGAATGAAGGTGTGATCACGCCGTAGGTGGTGTTGGGACCCAGGCCTAAAGATTAATTGCCATGTACACGTCACAGGACATATGGTAAGGCTTAATAACGCTAGATAGGGACCGTCCGTCGATTGGGTCACCTTGTCATGGTGGGAAGGCTTGCATATTTTTTTTAATCAAAATAATAATCACCAAGTGCCCTAGTTATTATTTTTATGCACTATAGCATTTTACTTTGATTTATTTTTAGGGTATTTGCTCATTTTTTTGCTATTATAAGGTCCATGTGAACATGCACCTACTGCATGATTACACTTTAGCTGAAGTTCCGGCCTTTGTTTCAGAATGTGAGAACATCACGATGTAGGGGCAGACTCTGGTTCCAGCGATGTGTCACTCGGATGCTTGCTGTATATTTTTTTTTTTCTATTATTTTTTTTTATAAAATCGCCGTTTTATCAGTAGGAGGTTATCATTAGAGGACTAGTAAAACTGCTGCTAGGTAGACCAACCACCCTACCACCACTGATTTGGCTGGTGTACACTGTGCATAGGCAGGAAGCTGCCAATCAGAAGTGGAGCAGGATTTTACGGGGCTCAGTATTCAGAAAACTGGTAGATCCGAAGCAGATAGAACTGTGATTTTATCAAAACTGCAACGAGCAGCCCTAATTGACATTGCTGGAATCAGGCTCTCTGCCCCTACATCATGCTGTTTTCATATGGGAGTAACAAAAACTTGGTAGCAGATTGCCTTTAATTATCAGTTACAGTTGCTGATGTTTGTAAAGCGTTGAGGATTTACTGACTATTATTATTATTACAGTGAATTTACTTCAATAGTGCTATCAGAATGATAATCACTAGACCCATCTAATCCACTTTCATCCCTTGAATGCAAGTTCAAAAAGTAAATTATCTGGACCACCAATTATCCAGAGAAGGTGGCCGCAGACTGAACGACCACAATAGAGCCCTTGAACGAGGCTGCCGCCATGTATTTTTTTGCACTTTCTCTAAAGATGACCTGTATGATGTCTGCAAAGAGGGGACTTCTACGAGATGGGTCAAAGCCAACCAGCACCCAATACTGTGCTGACAAGGAAGCGCTGAGGTCAGTGATCGGTTACAGCGGTGATGTATATGTAACATCACCATTAGGGCCCTTTCACATCAGCGTTTTTCGTAATTCGCGGCAGATGCGGTGAAAAAACCGCATCTGCCGCGTTTGCCGCATAACCGTTCCACTTGCGGCGCGGTTGCGGTTTTTTCCCATACAAAGTATAGGGGGACTTGCGGCAGATGCGGCAAGTGCGGTTTTGCACTTGCGGCAGGTGCGGCAGCGAAAAAAACCGCGGTCAGCCGCGGTTTTTTTCGCGGCCGCACCTGCCGCAAGTGCAAAACCGCACTTGCCGCACCTGCCGCAAGTCCGCCTATACCTTGCATGGCAAAAAACGCAACCGCGCCGCAAGTGCAGCCGGTATGCGGTAATTGCGGCAGATGCGGTTTTTTCACCGCATCTGCCGCGATTTAAAAAAAAAACGCTGATGTGAAAGGGCCCTAAGTGAGATAGAAGGAAGATGGGAGAGCCAGCGCTGGCCCAGAGGAGGGCGAGTACCATCTAGTTTTGTTATTTTACATTATAGGAAAAGATTAGAGTCCACTTTTCTAAAAGTGGAAAAACCCCTTTAAAATAACATTTTCACAGGAGAGGGAACCCATGGAATTATCTGTTATGCAAAACTATATATTGCAGACAGAAATGGATTTGAATATCAGAGAAGGCGGCTATGTGCTCACGCTGCATTTGTGATCAGTTTTTTGTGCTGCGTTTTAGCACAAAAAAGGGATCAATTTTTGTCAGGCCAGCAAGAGATTTCTGCAATGCTCTGCTGACCGCAGAGTTTTTTCCTGATCAGGTTTTGTTGCAAAAACCAAATCAGAAAAAGCAGCAGCATGTCCTATCAGTGATCCAGTTTTGGAGCAAAAATGCTGCAATACCCTTCCCGATGATCCCACGGTGAGCTCCGGTGATTTCTTCCTTCCAAGACCAGCGCGAGATGCACACAGTGTGAGAGACATGAGGTGCAGGTCCTATAAGTACCGTACCCATACCCAGAAGGAAGAAATCACCAGTCACCGTGAGATCGCCGGGGAGAGTAAAAAAGTGTGTGTGTCTGTGTACGTGCCTATCTGTGTGTATGAGCCTGTGTGTGTGTGCGCGCCTCTCTGTGTGTGTTTGTGCGTGCCTCGGTGTGTGCCTCTGTGTGTGTGCGCCTCTCTTGCGTGTTGGCGAGCCTCGGTGTGTGCCTCTGTGTGTGTGCCTCGTGTGTGTGTCTGTATGTATGCATGCCTCTGTGTGTGTGTGTTTGTGTGCCTCTCTGTGCATGTGAGTGCCTCTGTGTGCGTGTTTGTGTGCCTGTGTGTGTTTGTGTGCCTATCTGTGCGTGTGTGTGTGCGCCTGTGGCTGTGTGCGTGCCTCTGTGTGTGTTTGTGTGCCACTCAATTTGGGGGTTTGGCTTACTGACTACACACCAGGGCTGTGGAGTTTGAGTCATGGAGTTCGTGTCCATTTTGGTGGAGTCTGATTGAGGGAAATTTAGTAGTCAGAGGTTTAGCTTACCAATGCCACAGTGATGCATAGAGCAGCATGGGTTGGCAGCACGCAAGCTGGTCACTAGTTCCCAAATAAGATAGTTCCCTTTGAAGAATGCTCTTTGTGGCATTAGATGGGGAGTGGCTTCTTCCCCAACTCCAGCAATGCCAACAGTTGAACGCCCAAGGTCATGGTCACAAGCTCAGGGTTTTCTGTGCGATGTCCACACAATCCACAGCAGTTTACAGTACAGGTGAAAAGGGTATTAAAAAAATATAAAACAAAACCCATCAAATGGAAAATACCATAATCCAATCTGCAGTACGTTGAAGGTACACCAGGAATATTGGGTTTACTGAATGGCAAGATATAAGATTGAGATGATTACCTATTTTTTTCTTCCTATGAAAGTGTAATAAAAAATCAGATGCCCCGCTAGGTCAAAAATAGGAAGACATTAAAGAAGAAACATCTATTTATCACCTTCGGCGCAATGTGCCCCCAGACACTAATATGTGGCAGGATATTAGTGCACCGAGACATTATCGGTTTCTCTCGGAGTCAAGTGAACTTCCCGACTTCATTCAGCCTGTCGCCCTTCACAGCGTGGCAATAACACACCATGAGTGGGGGGTCCTGTGGGAGCGCGAGGAGAAACAAGGCAATCCAGCTGAGAGCAATGGATGAAATTAATAGGTCAGGATGATGGGGAAACGAAGGGCGAAGAAGAGCAGAGGAGAAAGGTGATGGATCAGGAGTTACACCGAAAGGAGATGTGAATTTTATTTAGAACAATTACAGAAAAAAATGTTTAACAACATTAAGCCCCAGTTAAATAAACAAATAAATGATTTGCAATTGGCTACTAGCATGGATCTAGGCCTTTACAAATCTAATTTCAACAGAGAAAATGAACTTATGCTCCTTTGAGACGAATGAGAATGCGAATGGGAGCTCAAAAATATCATTTTATGATTTCCTATAAATTAGGGTGCCTTCACATTAGCGTTCCCCTCCGCAGCGTTCTGCGGAGGGGATCCACAATGTGAACGCAGCACCGCAAGCCCCTATGTTTAGAATGGGAGCGCACGGTGCTGCGCTTGACAGCGCATGACCGTGCGCACCCATTCACTCCCATATGTGATCTGTGCAGCACCATGCGCTCCCATTCTAAACATAGGGGCTTGCGGTGCTTCGTTAACATTGCGGATCCCCTCCGCAGAACGCTGCGGAGGGGAACGCTAATGTGAAGGCACCCTTAGAACAGAGATCTGTGATAAGGATATTATCGTTGTGAGATCCTTCTGACAAAAAGGAATTTTTCAAAGAATGCATCTTCATTATAATAAAGGTGGAGAAGGTGCACATAGACTGTATCTCTCCAGGTATTGAGATGCAGCGCTCCTGTGTCCAAGAGGGTGCGGTGCTAGGGGTCAACAAGATGCAGGGCTAGGGTACAAAAGGGCATGCGGTACAGAAGGCCAAGGCAGGAAAGCGTGGAGCTAGAGACCAAGGACAGGGCGCGCTAGAGGCAAGGGAGGTGAAGAGCTGGATGCCAAAGGGGTGTAGGGATTAGATGTCAAGGGAGGTAGCACAAGTGCCCAAGAGGGTGTGACGCTAGGGCCAAGGGGTGCAAGATACCAAAGGTGTGTGGGGGAGCAAGGGGCTGAGAGGGCGCGGCGCAAGGTTCCAGGAGGACGCGTCACAGCCAGAGGAGCGGCCGGCGCAAGGGTCAAGAGGAGCGGCCGGCGCAAAGGGTCAAGAGGGAGCGGCCGGCGCAAAGGGTCAAGAGGGAGCGGCCGGCGCAAAGGGTCAAGAGGGAGCGGCCGGCGCAAAGGGTCAAGAGGGAGCGGCCGGCGCAAAGGGTCAAGAGGGAGCGGCCGGCGCAAAGGGTCAAGAGGGAGCGGCCGGCGCAAAGGGTCAAGAGGGAGCGGCCGGCGCAAAGGGTCAAGAGGGCGGCGGCGCAAAGGGGCATAGAGGGCGCGGAGCAAGGGGCCAAGAGGGGGCGGCATAGGGGCAATGGCGCTAGCAGGAGCCAAGAGGGCATGGCGCAAAGGGCCAAGAGGGCGCGGTGCAAGGGCCAAATTGGAAGTTAAAGGAGAACGTTGAGAGGTTAAAGAAGCGCAGCATGAACTCCATCATTTTGTCGCTCAGTGAGGGCATCAGCTCACAGTCTGTCACTGATAAACAACAATGATATACAATGTATATCATATTTAAGGCTGCCATGAATAGATAGATTTTTTGGAGGATTTCCTACTGTCCTCAGACACTATTCATTAATGCTGTGATTCTGAAGATGGTGCAGGGGATGTGTCAGTAGAAAACTGCAACCAACACTGTGCTCACATGTCTGAGTGCAAAAGATAAATTCATCACAATCACAAAGACAAACAAATGGATATCACCGTTTAAGGTCAACATCTAATCTGTATTTCCCCCTTCCCTCCCAGCCAAACAGAGGACTGGATTTATCTTGGAAAGTGCAATTTGTCCTGAGTACTGTTATATCTTCTGCAAAGAATCTCCTTTCCCCGGGTGGTGACGTGCAGAGGACAGCTAGAGACCGCAGAGTAGAGCGACAGCCGAACAAGTCCTATTAGTGTGCTCCATCCCAAGCGGCTTCTCCTGTGCGTCAGTGCACTCTAATGAAAGCCGTCACGGGGAGCACAATGCTTGATATAATCGGAAAGGCACCAAGTGTCTTTGACATAAGCTAAGTATGCCTTCATTTATAAAAAGACCTATAGGTCAACAAATCCAGCAAATCCACCCCCTCCCACTCACAAGTAAAAGAGCTAAAATACTGGAGACATGTAGAGAAAATAAGGATAACCAAGGTGGACACAAAGGGAAGCCAAATGAAGAGTCTTGTACCGTTTGTCAAAAAATAAATGTTGGGTCGTTATCAACTTCCCCTCGAAAAATTGAAATTCTATATATAATCCATTATTAAAGCATTTTGGATCTGATAAAGTATAATTTGCCTTGATGCAGCACACACAATGGGGCTGGTCAGCTCCTAAATCCTTCGTATGTCATGAACAACAGTATATGGACTCTCTGTTGATGACAGCAGGCTGGAAGCCATAGACCACCTCACTCATGGATCTTCAGAAAATCCCTCACTGGTGTTTTGACCCTCCATTAATTATCAGATACTGATGGAAGCGTAGGGCTAACCAGGGCTGTGGTGGTAAGCCAAACATCTGACTCCTCAATTTCCCTGAATCAGACTCTGACTTCACCGAAAATGGACACTGACTCCACAGCCCTGTGCCAAACTATCATTTATGATAAAATGTTGATGTCCAACAAAGGGTATCCAACAATGACCAAGAGTTTTCTTTGATAACATTTGTTCCATATTTCAAAGAAGTCCAAAAATGACATCACCTCAAAATTCCCATCTCTCTTCACCTATACCCCAAGATTGAAACCATTTGGAATAGAAGACCAATTTGCCTTCATGTAGCACACATGGAGGATCTGGTCGCCTAGACCATCCTTCGTATGTCGCAGACATTATATAGCCTCCTTCTTAAGCAGGGCGCTACTCATACACCACCTTGATCATAGATCTTCTAGAAATCCCTCAGTGGTATTCCAATGTATCATTAATTGAGAGACAATGATGAAAGTGTAACCCACTCTATAATTTGTTTTGTAGGTGGCCTTTACACCTATTCTTTAGACCCATGCCTAAACCTGCACAGACCTCCGTGGAAAACATATTTCATATCACAGAGAAGGACTCATTGTTGGTCATCAATGTCTTTGCTCCTTTTTTATTGTTTGCATCATTCTATGCTTTCATCTTCTTTCCAATAACTCAAGTGCTTGCATCAACACCAAGCATGGACGGCGCAAAGTGGATTTCCAGGAATAATGTTCTGCTGGTCGTTGACGAATCGAAAATGCAACGGAGAATACGGATTCATTTGTCAGGGCCGCTGCTGGTTTTCTTTTGCATAAATATATCCTAATGAACATTTCTCTGTGAAGTCATCCATCATCATATTATGTGTACACAGCTCACAGGCAAACAGTAAATCAGCAAACACTTAAAAGCAGAGAGCAATAAGTAGAGGAATAATGAAGAAAGAGGCTCCAAAGCACACACGGGGTAAAGGACTTTTTGGTACATGCCTCTAGGGCTGGGGTCAAAAAATGCCAGCATGCCCCATAGTCTACCATAGTCAAACATTGGAAGATGGCCACATGAAGCTCCAAGGCACATGAGGGTAAAAGACTTTATGGTCTTTACCCCCTAGAGCCATGGTCCATTGTATGTGGCTCGCCAGCTGTTACAAGACTCCACTTCTGAGCATACGTAGTTTTGCAACGTCACCAAAACCCACAGACAGCAGATCACTGCCTTAGGGTCATACAGGACTCCGGAGAGTCCTGTAAACATTGGGGCCACAAGGACTACGAATCTGGCTGTCGGACTCCCTTCTCTTCGCCGGATTCCTCAAGTTTCCACACCAGGAATACGTTGATTTTATGTTCTCCTTGACCTTATTAATATCCTCTTCTGAAATTAGATGTTTGTTTTGAAAGTGAGCAAGATTACAATCATTTGGATGCTTTGGGTGCCAATTATAGCCGTGCGCAGCGCTGAATGCAATTTAGGTCTTTGCAAATGCTGCTCTTCGCAGCTGAGAAATAAATGAGCTGTCCTCTAAAGTCTCAGAGCTCATAATTAGAAAGCGCCTGGCAAAACGCTCGCTATTCCATGCATATTTATGGGAAGTTTCCAACGCAATGCAATAGGAGGGGAAAGAGCATGGAAGACGGATGCACAAGGAATGGGCTGAGTTGTAGCACAGAAGTACTGCGAGAAGAGAAGGAATGGTTTGTGTAAGGGTACGTGCCACGATCAGGAGACGCCGCGTTTTGGACACTGCGTAATTCCTTTTACCGAGACGCTGGTGTCTGTGCCCATGATCAGGATTTTGGGCATAGAGTTCTTCCGTTCAAACATGTGTGTCTCCACATGGATAAACTGACATGCTGCAGATTGGGAAGCCACAACGCTTGTCAGTTTACAGAGTGTAAAAAAAATACAGTGGGCATGGGATTTCTAGAAATCCCAAACACTGTGCTTGTACTGTACAACTGATCGTGGGCACTCAGCCTAAGAGTTGAAAAACATGGCTGTATTCAACTCAACAGTGCCACACCTGTCCACAGTTTGCATATGGTATTTGTCACGTATGGACTTTTCAGTCCTGGAGTTTTTGTGCTGTTGAACCAGAGGTTTTTTTTTTTCCTTTGATTCAGTCTGGGTTGATATTGAAGCTGCAGTTGCTGAATGTGTGGTGGGTGGCTCTGCAGGTGAGGAGCAAGTCAGATGTGGAGCTGGAAGGGTGTGTCTGAGCTTTCCTCTCTCCACCCCTTCAGCTTTAAATAGTTCTGCTTCCCTCCACCAGATGTTGCTGATTGAGTTATTTTCTCATCTAAGATCCGTGCTGTGCAGACATGCTGCTGGAGCAGCTATTATTCCCTTCACTTGGAGACGTGTCCTTTTCCTGGTCCATGGGTGGAGGAAGGGGCTCTTAGCTGGTTTAGGATTTCAGGGATAGGGTGGTGACCTTCGGGAACAGGGCTAGTCAGGGACCCCAAGTTCAGGGACAGACTAGTCTCCCAGTCACCCTTGCCCGTTATTCCTTCCTGCGCTATTCCCCTCTTCCGCTCCACGTGTAGCAATATTGTGGCTTATGCCAATTCACTTAAATGGTGCAGAGCTGCAATATTAGACACAACCCAAATACAGATGTGGCGTCGAAAAAGACATGTTTTTCTCATTCTATTTAAAATTTAAATGGTTATGTAACCAGTGTCACCCCTAAGTGCAATAATGGCATGTTATTGCCACTATTAGTTTGTATGGGTATAACCTGTGCATGTGGCGATTCTGCGCATGCGCCGTACTCTCTCTCCTCATGGTTACTCCACTGATATCTTGCTCGTTGTGCCTGGTGACTTTGCAGGTGTTTCCTGTGGTTTACACATTTTCAGTACACCCAAGAGGTGGACATAAGGGCAGATCCCAATCCAAAGGAGATTGCTGCGAAGGCTTCAGGCATGAACAAGACATGTGTAAGATCTCAAGGGGAATGACCATGATACTGTGGCAATGACACCTCAGCCTAAAGCTATGTTCACACAAAAGTTTTTTGGCTGCTTTTATTTCTGTAGTTGTTTTTGCAGTACCAGCAAAAACTACGAGATCTCAGAGACCTCAGGCACATGCTTTTTTTTCCCGACTGACTTTGGGAACTGACTTACAAATCTGAAGAAGCAATTCAATCATTTAAGGCCGGGCTTCACACCACGTTTTAATCCGATCCGGGGTTGTCCATTGTAAACCAGACAGCCCAGGACTGGATTTTGGCCCCATAGCATCCTATGGGGCAGGATGGAGCCGGATGGCAGCTATCTGCCATCCGGTTTCCATCTCTCCGGAAGAATCCAGGAGAATTCGGATTTTTCTCCCGGAAAAAAAAACCTTGCGTGCAACGCTTTTGTGTCCGGGGAGAAAAATCTCCCCAAACTGCTGTCTTCTGGATCCTCCCGGATTCCCTCGGATGCAGTCCAGGAGGATCCGGGAACCGGACACCTGCGGCTGCACGCCGCTGTTGTTTCAGGACCGCGGCTAGCTCCCTGCGAGCCGCGGTCCTGATTCATCAGCAGCTGCGTTCGGCTGCACACCGGACCGGTGGGCATATTAGCCCTCCGGTTCTGTGTGCTGCTCCTGATTTCCAACTTAGAAAGAAAATAAATATTGCAAAAATATGCAGCAAAAAGGCTTTGCAGCATTTTTGGTGAATAAAACAAAGTTTATTAAACACTAGCTGGAGACCTCAGCGTTGCCCGGATAGTAACTATCTGTTCTTAGTTATAACAACATACAATGATTAATTTGCACACAAACGTCACAAAGTAAATATACAGGAATTGTATTATTATACATCAAAACGTAGAGTATTAGAAACATTTCACATCATGTATTCGACACTACAGAATACTAATTGTGCTCTCAGGAGACACAAATACCAAGAATGATCAGGCAGTGACATGACACGGAATGTTATAGGCTACATTCTATTGTGACATCACTGATTTGTTCTCTTTCATACTTAGTAAGTTATAGCTCACATGTAAGTATGCAGGCTTTCAAAACAGTATCTGTGAGCTGTCTTCTCCCAACACTGGGAGGAGCGGGTTGGGGGGAGGCAGGGATGTGTGTTTGAGGAGGGGTGCAAGTTTGGGCTTTTTTTTGGGGTGGCTTTTTTTTGGGGGGGGGGGACCTGCTTGTGGGGGCATTTTTTTGGGGGTGCAGGTTTGGGAGGGTGGTATTTTTTTGGTGAGTGGTGGGGGTGTGGGTTTAGGGGGCATTTTTGGAGGGGTGTAGACTGGGCGTTTTATGGTGTGGCAGGGGTGCAGGTTTGTGGGGGGAGGGTGGGGGGAGGGTGCGGATTTGGGGGGTGGAGGGAGTGGGTTTATGGGGGAGGAAGGTTTGGGTTAGGGGGAGTTGTTTTGGGGGCAGGGGGGACAGGTTTGGGGCAAATAGTGGACATACATGTAGAGGCCGGCGTTGCCGGAGATAGTAACTAACGGTTGTTAATTATAACAAAGCAGAATGTTTATTTTGCACATACGTCACAAAGTAAATAGACAGAAAATATAGCTGGCTATGAAGGGGCCATGACTATGAGGGGGCGGGCAGTAAATAGGCCTTTTTTTGGCGGCTGACTGTAAAGCCCGGGTTACACGCTTCAATGTCCCAGCGATCCCACCAACAATCGGGATCGCTGGGACATTGAAGACTGATCGCTGGTGAGTTGTCACATAGGCAGACTCACCAGCGAGCACGCTGGTATCTAACGTAAGCAGCAGGTAATTAAGCGCAGCGCGGCACTTAGTTACCCGCACTTTAACTTGGATACCAGCTCCCGTGCTCAGCGTACGACCAACGATAGATTTATGAACCGGTTCATAAATCTGCGATCCACGACTCATCGTTGGCACACGCAACGATGTCGTTTAGACATCGCTGCAACGTCCCCAAACTGGTGACGTTGCAACAATATCGTTACCGAAATCGTTGTGTGTGACGGGCCCTTAAGGCACGGGGTTAAAATTTCCCCTCAAAATATAGTGATATGTGATGGTGCAAATTCCTTTAGTGGACATACATACACACACTCAGCTCCATATGTATAAAGTAGATGTACACTAATCCAAAGCCAAAAAAAAACAGCTGCACAAAATCTGCTGTAAAAACTACATTTTAAAGCAGAGGTTTTCCTGCCAAGAGAACAGGTTCAGCATTTGTACATGGCCTAACACTGTCCATCTGGCTCAGTTGCATGTCCATGGTAGACATACAGAGAGCGGCTGGACAATTCACTGATGGGCTGAAAACACGAGATTGTCTCCAGATCGCACCAATATGAAGATATCTCAGTCTTTAATCCTGAGAGTTTACTGTAAATCAGTAATGTAAATAGGGTCTCTGGTGTTTCCACTGGAAGTAAATTTATATTTTACACCTAATGTGCTAAAATACATTAGAGTATAGAATTTGGCTCGGGCCCGGTGGCCTGACTTGTCCCCCTGTATGGTATGCGGCAGCTTGAAGGCCACATGGATTTGTGGTTTCTTAATCACATTTACAAAGCGATATAACTGCTTGTGTACAACATCTGCTAGGAAAATGCTCAATAGAAGAGCGAGAGGTCGGAATAATATCGTGGATATCAGAACTCACTGGAGACACCAGCTGTGTAGTATAACAAGTAGAAATGCCGGAGCCGGGGGCGAGGACGGGGAGGGCGGAATATCTGGGTCTATAGTCTTACCTCCAGCTCCTGTTCCCTCTGCAAAGCAAACTGCTTGAAGGACTTGACGATGAGACCGGCATTGGAGCAGTCGTACACGAATATGGAGGGGCTCCCCATCCAGGTCTGCAGGTCGTAGATCGAGAGCGGGATGTACTGTGTGTAATTCTGCAAAAACAAAAAAAATCATGCATTAAGAGAACCATAAAAGATGATGATGTGTGCTGTATACATATACAATGGACCTAGGAAAAAATAAATAAAACATGGCACTTTTATTTATTACCAAAAAAAAAACCCAAACAGTGCCACATTTGGACACAGGTGGTATTTGGCATTGCAAGTCAAGTTAATGGAACTGATCTGCAATACCAGACACAACCTATGACAGGGGTAGGGCTGTTTTAGGAAGAAAAAAACAAGTTTTTCTAATTTGGACAAATCTGCCGTAATCCCAATTGTAATAGGGATGGGACTTGTGATCGGGGCAAGAAAAGGGATTTTTTTCTTTTATAGCAAAGAAAGTAGAATTTCCTTGGGCATCACAATGGTGTCTATTCCCTGCAGATGACAAAAGGCCCTTAAAGTGGATATACAGTTTTGGAAACCTCTTTACTCACCCTCCCCAGGACCACCACGGAGCTCCAGCCGCTGCTCCCAGTGACTGTCATTGTGCGACATCACATCAAGAGCAAAGTAGAATCAGCAGCTCTGCCCGAGCCTTAGACATGAGCCGCTGAGCTCACTGACTGGCTGCAGCGGTGCAGACAATAACAGACATGGAAAGCAGCAACAGAGACTCATCACAGGGAAGGTAAATAAAGACACTGCAGCCAGGGTCACAGGTTTACCTACAATACTTCACTTTGATTCTTTAAATGCTTGTTTCCAATTAGGCTCTTAGTTCATAGGTCATTAGCATTGAAGCGATAGGAAATTTTGCTGCATGTAACTGTGCTGTATGGCTGAGGCTGTCAATGATGCCCCCTTTATATGATATTACTCAGTACTACGCTGCTATTAGTTGACACTACTCCTCGCAGACTTCCCACTTTGCCTGCCCCCTAGCACACCTCCCACTTTGCCCGCCCCCTGACACACTTCCCACTTTGCCTGCCCCCTAGCACACCTCCCACTTTGCCCGCCCCCTGACACACTTCCCACTTTGTCTGCCCCCTGGCACACCTCCCACTTTGCCCGCCCTCTTGCACACTTCCCACTTTGTCTGCCCCCGGCACACTTCCCACTTTGCCCGCCCTCTGACACACCTCCCACTTTGCCCGCCCCCTGACACACTTCCCACTTTGCCTGCCCCCTAGCACACCTCCCACTTTGCCCGCCCCCTGACACACTTCCCACTTTGCCTGCCCCCTGGCACACCTCCCACTTTGCCTGCCCCCTGGCACACTTCCCACTTTGCCCGCCCTCTGACACACCTCCCACTTTGCCCGCCCCCTGACACACTTCCCACTTTGCCTGCCCCCTAGCACACCTCCCACTTTGCCCGCCCCCTGACACACTTCCCACTTTGCCTGACCCCTGGCACACCTCCCACTTTGCCTGCCCCCTGGCACACTTACCACTTTGCTTGCCCCCTGACAGACTCCCCACTTTGCTTGCCCCGTGACAGACTCCCCACTTTGCCTGCCCTCTGGCATGCAGTCAGTACATAATACTGAAGAACCTGAAAATGTATGTGTTTGCCAAAAGAAATCAAAGACCATAATAAAAGAAGCACTTTGGCCAAAAGAGTCATACAACGTGAAAAAAGTGCATATATCTATTCAGCTGCCAACATAATATTGGGGTTCGTCATAAGGACCCAAAAAAGGATCGGAGCTCCTCACAGGGCCGCACCGGCCTCATGGAGCTGGAGAAGATGTATCCACAGAGAAATGTCATATCATGATCCGAATCATTACATCAGTATAGCTGAAGATCTGCGGACAGCGCGTTACTGACAAATGACAAGCAATAAAATCAAGGACATGTGAACACAACCTGAGGAGGCTGCAGCGATGTCAGTCGATATGAAGTCAGTGCATTCCATATTATATAGTTATCATACTCGCATAGCAGCAATGCTTAGTAGAGAAGCAGAATAGTAAGCATGGGATTGTCTAAGAAAGAACGGTGATAATATATATGGCATCTTCTAAGCACCAATTAATCCAACTGTGCATGTGTCACTATACCGATGTCCTATAGATTGGTGAACCATATTTGTAGTTTATGCCAGCGGTTTAGGAAACCAATAGGGGAACAAAAACTAGTCCAGCTGTCAATTTATCATGTGTCCTTCACCAGCACATTGAGAGCTCCGGTCCCAATTGGATTGATGATACCTGCAGGGCTGTGGAGTCCATAAGCCAAACATCCGACTGACTCTTCAAGTTCCCTGACTCCGACTCCAACTGCACCAAAATGGACAATGACTCCGACTCCATAACCATGGCTGTGCAGTTAGTAAGCCACAAATCTGACTCAGACTCCACAGTCCTGGATACCATGGAGGCTAAAGTTGTCCAAAATGGTCTATTTATCTGAACATTGATTGAAAAATTATCTTTAATGATGCTGAATAGCGAGAATGAGATTTGTCAGGTAGAAGTTTTATTCTGCCCAATTGTGGTCTACTCCACAGAGCAGACTGCCCCTCCTGTATTCTTCCATTACCCAGACGAGCACACGAAAACAGTCATGTCTGCAATCTGTGGACATATCTGGCCTCAGCTTTGGTTCGGCCATCCATACTTGGCTAATCTTACATATTCATAAGCATAGCGGACTCCCAGCCAGCACTTTCCTGGAGGAGTCTGGAAACAATGGACATTGGATAGACTCAAACGAAAATTGAACCAAACTGGCCATCTGGAGTAATGGTAGAAGAAAAGCACCTGAAAGTCGCACCAGGGAAAGGATCTAAGGCTACAAACCAAGTGATGGGACGAACAAAGAACTAAATAACCTAGACATACGAGAAGCTACGAGAATGAAGAAGGAAAGATAGCTGACCAAGGACATGGAAGCTACAATAATATGGCCAGCGAGGCAGGAGAGGACATATCACCCTACAGGCAAGGAAGCAAACTACAGTGTTTCAACAGTGGCAATTTTAAGTGGTATAAACATGGAGAGGAGTTTATTTGGAAATGTAGCCAGAGAAAAAGATAAATTAAAGGACCTTTTTTTTCTATAAGGCAAAGTACTAATTAGCAGGTAGTTTCTTACTACCTGCCTGTGTTGCTCTGCAATGATCTGTCCTAGTTTACACCAGTCTCGGACCACTCCTGCTGGCGATTGTCCCAATTCCTTTGATGTCCAGTCGACAGGGCAGTTCCTTCTTTTCAACTTGGCAGAAGGGTCAACACTCCCAACATACGACTGACAGCCGGCTCATATTAGCACAGCATGGAGCTACGGTAGCTGTCAAACTACATAATGGCAAAGTCATGCTGCGTCAATAGAGTGGAGACAAAGGAACAAACTGCATAGTCGGTGTGATATCACAGAAAGCGAGGGAATCACTGAGCCAGGAGAGATTGTTGCAAGGCAGCACAAACAGGTAGTTAGTGACTACCTGCCAATAAGTGTTCAACTTTACAAAAGGTGAAATAGAAGTCATGGATAACCCCTTTATATATTTTTCCTGCAGCTGATCGTTTCCACTCAGCATTCACTACACAATGATCAGGCTGCTTTCATTGTGTAGAGAGTGGTGCCTGGTTGACAAAAAGTAAGTGGCTGCAGGAAAAATATAACTTCATTTTCTCCCTGCAGTCTCACTTCCAGTTAGACTTCTGCCCATAATTAAAACAGTATTTACCTGCAGATTACCACTATGGTTGCAAGCAAATAGATTTTTTTTTTTTTTTTTGCCAACTGGTTCTCTTTAAGGGTATTTTTTCACCTCATTTGATAAACCTGCTTCACAAAAACATTTTGTGAAGTGAACAGGATTGCAGAAACCCCATGGGATGCAGTCTTTGTAATCTTCTTCTCAAGGGGATTTCCCACAAGTATTTGCAATCACTTAGGCTGCGTGCCCACGATCAGTGTTATCACCGCTTTGGACGCAGAGTATTTTCGCTGTGTCCAAAAAGCTGTGTTCTGCAGTACAAGATAGGATTTATAGAAATCTCCACCCACTGTGCTTCTTTTTTCTGCAGCATAGACTGATATGCAGCAGGGCTCCCCAAGCCGCGGCAGGGCTCCCTAAGCCGCGACATGTCAATTTATGCTTGTGGAGAGAAGAGGGTACTCAGTGGGAAAATACAGAGAAGCCTGATTGTGGGCATGGATGCTGCTTTCTGCTGCGGAGAACACCTGCATCTCCGCAAAGAAGGACACACTGCATCTGAAATGCAGCGTCTCCTGATCATGGGAATGCACCTTTACTTACCCGTGGCAGTTCAGACGTGAACAGTTAATTTTTCATCCTTGGCAAAATCAGCTATTCGGAGAGCTAGGAGTCTACAAATTTTCTAGCACACAGTCCTTCTGGCGTCTGTTTCTGTCCTTTGCAACCAAAGTACAATTTTGCGAAGATCTCTTATCAGTGACCACAAGTAGGTTAGCCCGGATCCCCAGGATCTATGTGAGTGAAGCGATTGTTGGAATTCCTAAGTTAGAGAGGTATCCCAGGAGAGGTGACCCTTAAGTAACGCAGTTTCTCTGGTGTATGAAGCAGCACTTTCTCACATTTAAGTAATATTTTTTCCTCAGTTATGGATGGATGTAATGTTGCACATCCCTGTCACTTTCCATTTTGAGGAGGATGCGGTCCTCTTATGGGATGTACTGCAGGATATATAGTCATCAAGTTTGCACCCCTCTGCAGCCTCTTGCCCTCTTTCAGGCATAGAACAGATCTAGATTCAGGATCTCAGCCGACATTGGTGTGGAAGCTGAAATTGGAGTTGGTTTTACCTAAATTTTGGCTAGGGGAGATTGCCTATTCCCTTGCCTTGTCCTTTTTTGCTAAGGACTTTCTAGGAACGCCTTTTCCTTTCGGAGAGGTCCTACATCCTTCTACACTGTTTTGTTAAGTAGGTTGCTGACTTTTGTAGTTCAACAGCAAAAAATGAACAACCTTTCAAGGCTTGTATAAGATGAAGTGAGTAGTCCTGGCTCCGGAACGAGCGGCTCCAACCTTTGATTAATCACGCTGAGCTTCCCACACAGTATACACAGCAGAATCGATGGCGTGAACAGCACAAAATACAAATACATTAAAGATACTTCCAGCCTACGCTCCGGGCTCGTAAAGCCTCACTGCAACGTCCGGAGGTTACTGGCCGACCGTGAGAGTGATGCAGAAGCACAGCCCAAAGTCGTCATAGCCAGGAAGAAATCATCTGGTGTGAAACATAGCAAAATCTTATACATAAAAGAAGAAAACCAGAGCAGATTATGTCTGTCTGACACAGGAGAAGGGCTCGTTACTACTCTCACTTTCTTCTAGGAAACCAACCAACCACTAGTGCCACCTACTTATAAGTGTGAAGAGTCTGTAGAGTAAAGAAGTCTTCTTTGAAAACCTTTTCCACTCAAATTTTACTTCTCAAATATTGGCAATTTTTCTTTATAGTTGTGTCTGCCAGTTATATTAGGTGACAACGGGAAGATCAGCTATGTGGGTTGTCACCTCCGAATTCACTTTGTCATTTGCATCTAGGAGAGGAGACCCCTGTAGTCCACTATAGAGTAGAGCATGAACACGCAGATCGGCACCGTACTATGGGTTCAAGGTTAAAGGCTGCTCAACAGACAAACATCCCAAAATGTGTTTTTGGAAAGTGTCTTGAAACCAAGGTTGTTGTGGTCAAGACTAGAGATGAGTGGACCCATGGAAGAATGAGTTCTATGGGTGCAGCCAGACTATATACAGAGTTCTGTTCTCAACCAAAACTTGACCTGAACCTCATTGGAAGTCACAGACTGGCCCGCCATAAGCAGAGCACTTTGGGAGTGGATTGGTTTGTACATCCGAGAACGCGTGCCACTTAAACACTGGAAGCGGCCTGCACTAAACCGAGCACCGAGTGTACCCGAGAGCAGCAATGCTCACTCCATTGGTTTTGCACCTGAACTATGAACCTATACAATGAATATTTTAGTTAAGTCTGTGTTCGGTACGAATGCCGAACTTTAAAGTCCAGTTCGCTCATCAAAAGTCAAGACACCGATTTTTCTTTTCTTTTATAAGAATGGCTTCTCATCGGTAACAGCAAAAACTCCCTTTAAAGGGAAGAGATTATCAGAAAATGGCCTACTGATTAAACCTGGCTTTTGTGTTCAAATCTTTTTTTTTTTATATTAGCGATGGTTTTTGTTTTTATATATCACAATCTGGATTAAAATATAAAAATCTTTAAATTCTCACACTGGTCACTGGGACTTCTTTAGAGTTCAAGTTCCTTTTGTTTCAGGAAACAACACATGTGCTTTAGCCGGATAGTCGGATCACGACGACCCTATCTTATGTATTTAAATGTCTAATAATATTTATTCATTTATATAGCGCTATTAATCCCAAAGAACTCTACATACATTTGCAACACTGTCCCCATTGGGGCTCACAATCTAAACGTCATATAAGAATATCTTTAGTGTGTGGTAGGAAACCGGAATTCCTGGAGGAAACCCAAGCAAACACAGGGAGAACATACAAACTCCTTAGGGTGCTTTCACATAACGATTTTCGGTCATCCGATTGTATCCGTTTCAAAACAGATACAATCGGATCCAAAATCGGATCTCATGTTCCCCTATGGGGATTGGATGGGATCGGATGTGCCACTATTGGCATCCGATTTTGCCACCATCCGATCCCATCCGATTTAATTACGGGCCTGCTACGATTTTGTGTCCGTGACCCACATCGGACAGCATCGGATCACTGCTGATCCGAGGGCCCACAGCATAGGAGCCTATGGACATCGGATCTGAGTTCACCCCGGATCCGATGTCGGCTCCGTATCCCCTGTCTTTCCCTGCTTCTGCTCCTCCATCTTCTTCCCTCTCCTATGCTATTGTGTGCCCCCGCTATGCTATTCTGTGCCCCCGCTTCTCTATCCTCATCTATCGCTATCCTGTCCTCTGTCCTCTTCCCTGTGTGTAAAAAAAATAAGAAAAAACTCCTCCCGGAGCATACATCACCTGTCACCGGCTCCCACGCTGCAGCACCATCAGGGCAGAAGAGCCTGTGATGATGTAAGAGAGCCGGTCAGCTGACGAGTCATGTGACCGGCTCTGTGACGACATCACAGGTCCTTTAGCCTTGATGGTGCTGCAGCGTGGGAGCCGTGACAGGTGATGTATGCTCCGGGAGAGTTTTTTTTCAATTTTTTTACACACAGGGAAGAGGACAGGGGACAGGATAGCGATAGATGAGGATAGAGAAGCTGGGGCACAGAATAGCATAGCGGGGGCACACAATAGCATAGGAGAGGGAAGAAGATGGAGGAGCAGAAGCAGGGAAAGACAGGGGACCGCAGGATCCACACGGATCCTGCATAGAATCGGATCGGATGGCTATTTGCCATCCGATTGCAGGGATCCGTGCCTGTCCGTGGGATCCTTCTTCAAAGTCAGATCCCACGGACAGGCACAAAAACGTAGTGTGAAACCAGCCTAAGAAGGGAATAAAGCAGCTGACAGACACCTCCAAAATCAGATTTTCTCCCTTAAGAGCAAACGATCGGGCATGTTAATATTCAATATGCACAATCTTTTCCTTTTTTCCCCCATCAACTGCCAAAAGAACATTAGTCGAGCATCCACTGCATACCACTAGTGGTCGTCGGGTCTTCTCTAAATCAGTGGGTTGGGATGACCCTTGCCTAATGTTTATGGCCGCAGTCATCCAAAGGGCAATGTAGCAAATCAGAGAAAGCCCAAAATGGATATTTACGCTGATTAGGAAGGAACATCAACCACATACAGTTGAATTTTTGCATAGGAATACTCTGACAACCCGAAGGGTTAACTTCCAGCATGTTGTATAATAAACAAGAAGATAATCTGATTACCTCTCCTGGTGCCTCTTCCAGGCAGGGTGAGGATTAGTGTGCAATAACCGGTCTCTTAAGAGACCCTGTAGCAGCATTTGCTGTGACTTTGAAAGAGTTGAAGACGTTGTACAACACAGCCTTCATGTCACCCGGGAAATCACAGCGGAGGGGAGAGAGGGGCAGCGATCAGGAAGGAGGCTGGAGGAGCGGGAGAGAGCTGGATAAAGTGGGATTTACAGTCACAAGAAATGCAAACACTGGAACACACTCCCAGACAAATTGCTTCTTGTATTATATTAAGGAAGTGATGGAAGGAGGAGGAGAAGAGCTGGCGACTGGAAAGATCCCTGAAGTGAAAAACAATTTACATTAAATAAAACTAAATTATCCAAGGAGCTGCGTCAGGAACGTCTTACCAATAGTGAATGGCGATCTAGATGCACCCGATGCAGGAAGGGCACAGACCGCCTCCAAATATCACACCCTAATATTTAGAGTCATTAGAGCAGACATTGGACGTCGGTGTGGATGGGATACGTCTGGATAAGGGATGAGCATCTGTAGCAAGATAACGGCTAAGCCCAAGTGTAGGACTAGTCACTTCAGAGAGGCGCTGAGACAGAACCGGTGCTCTGAGCTGTAGGTATGGATGTACGGCGGCTGGGTATAAAGAGGATATGGCATCTAGTCAAAAAAAGGCCAGTTTATCCTCGTCTCATTACTGCTACTCACCTGAGTTTTCCGTTTTTTTTATTATATAAATCTGACATACAGTTCCAGATGTAGAGACCTTTTTATTTCATATTACTTTTTTGCTGTGAAAGGGGGGAGTGGCTCACAGGGTAAATATGCAGAACAGTGTAAAGACACGCCCCGGAGGATCCAGTGAGCCATGCTTACTTGGCATAGAGCATAAAAATTAGCACTAAATAAAAAAGCCCATCTCTCTAGAACAATATGATGGAATTAAAAAAAACAAAAAAACACCACTTTAGGCTGGAATCACACTGTCCGTGTGATATGCGACTAAGTCGGACGGGTCGCAGATTTTTAACTAGGAATGGCCTCCCCCCTGTCAGGACGGGAGCGTCAGCTGCTTGTGCTTCTAAGCAGCTCCACACTCCCGTCCTGACAGGGGGAGGCCATTCCTAGTTAAAAATCTGCGACCCGTCCGACTTAGTCACATATCACACGGACAGTGTGATTCCAGCCTTAGTGAACACATGGAAAAAAAGGTCCTTCTTAGAACAGCCCACATATAAGGTATTTTGTAAGGCTGCAATACAGTGGGCAGCCAAACATCACTTGGGAATGGTAAAACCCCTTAATGAGTAGGATGGATTGTTTGAAAGTCTGGAGTGGAGACCTGGTGAGCAGCTATAAGGCAATTAAGGAAAAACATTGGGTGTATGGGAGGACGACACATTCAGTTGTCTCTGAGCTAGTGGAAGAAGACTCGTCTCTATGATGTCTCCCATTCATAGCACACACAGATATAAGGAATTCATGCTACCCTGTCTTAATGTAGCACATGTGCAGTAGAAACATCAGGACATTATACAGGTGTGAATCCAGCACGAGGGTGAGATAAAACACTTACAGGAAAGCAGCAGCATTATCTGTGTGTTCTCTACTTTTCTCTCTCATCTTTTCATAAAACTCAACAGCCAGCTGTAATCTAAGAGCTCAGAAGCATGCTTTTATGTATTTATTTCACCAATTTTAGCAGATTTTCAGAGAGATTGAGGAGTTCAGAGAAGTGGTGGCTCATTTTCTTTGTAAAAAAAAGATTGTGAAAATGACAGTGACCATTAAACAGAAAGCATGATTCCCACAAAATACTGAATTCTGCATCATTGCAAGTTAGTCTGAAGTGTAACCAGATCTTTACAACTGCATTATACAGGATCCTTACCATGTCATCACATACATGACCACCATTCTACGTTCTTTAGGTCTTCAGTTTCGATGTAATGGTTTGGGTGATCAGAGACTATTTTAATAGCCATAAGACTTAACATACATAGAGCCACCAGCCTGGGACCTCATTAACCACAAGGCCAGCTGGGTTCTTACGTTGCCATATGATAAAGCAATGTAAATCCTGCTTGAGTCATGTATAAAATGCCACATGGGGCGTGCAAGGTTAAAAAATTCACAGACCTGATTAAAACACTGATGAAATAGAGAGATTACGGCAGGTGTTCCTAGCAATCATTAATGAAACCCGCTGCTGCGGTTCACTGCCCGGCTACTGCTCACAGGTACAAGGATTGCCAAAAACTCTCTTGCCGTACTCTGGGCTGGAAATCCTCCATTATTAATGACTTAACAGATGCTGCAGATGGATCAGCCGTGATCGGCAATCACTCCACACTTTCTTCTCCTTCTCGTACAATAGACGGGAGAGACGCCATCTTGTTAGTGAGGACGACTGAGCCATGTGTATTTGGAGCCTTAACACTTAACTGTTTGTTGCCTGGACACAACCAACCTCTGATCTTATAGTAAAAACATGTCCTTTCTTATGAAACCAAAATCTGGACGTTCCTCAATCTTGACTACCACCTTACCATAGCTAAGAATCTTAAAGGCCACACTATACACATTAGATCGCTGTCGGTCCAATGTTGCTTCAGCATCTACACCTGATGAACTGTCCCAGGCCGAGAGTCCTACAGCTTCCAGTACCATCTCTACGCTGATGACACTGACACCTACCTCTCTGGACCCGACATGACCTCCTTACTAACCAAAATCCCACAATGTCTGTCTCCTATACAGAATTCATGCCCTCATCTCCCGCCTCGACTACTGCAACCCCACACTCTCTGGCCTCCCTTCTAACACTTTTGCACCCCTACATTCTACACTAAACTCTTTTGCCT
Organism: Allobates femoralis; assembly: GCA_033576535.1. Classification (NCBI taxonomy): domain Eukaryota; kingdom Metazoa; phylum Chordata; class Amphibia; order Anura; family Aromobatidae; genus Allobates; species Allobates femoralis. The sequence goes on along the minus strand of JARQOC010000006.1, from coordinate 436,084,724 downwards.
GACTAATCACCTGTCCCCCCGCTACTCACCAGCCTCTCCTCTCTGCCAAGCCCTTCATTGGCTTCTCATTACTCAGAGGCTTCAATTCAAAGCCCTGAATATGACATACAAAGCCATCCACAAGACCTTGTGGACAGCGTCCTCTCCTTCTGTAACTGTGTGCCATATGTTGTGCATGTACCTTGTACTTGTCTTTGTACAGTATACCCTTTCCACATATAAAGTGCCATGGAATTAATGGCGCTATAATAATAAATAATCATAATTAATCCACAACCTGTCTCCTCCTCACATCTGCAACATGGTCTCCCGGTACTTATCTACATGCAACCTGCAATCCTTCACAAGATCATCTCCTCAACTCCCCTCTTATCTCTTCTTCTTACAACCGCATACAAGATTTCTCCTGTGCATCCCCCATACTCTGGAAGTTTCTCCCTAGCACAAACCTTCAAAAGGAACCTGAAGACCCCCCTCTTCTGACAAGCCTACAACCTGCAGTGAGCCTCATCCACTATACCACCGCCCGACCAGCTCTACCCGCTCCTGGCAGGGTCCTCTCTCCTCCTGTACCTATGTGTACTGTATATTGTTCATAATTATTGTACTTGTCCATGTATGCCCCTTTTTCACATGGAATAAACAAATCTATATTAATAATCATCATCATCATTTGGTCAGAAGTCATTCCATACCCAGGAGCCCCACACATTAGATAGCGGATGATTCGGCCAATACTGGCGGGCTCGACTGACCTTAGTCCAAAGTGTGTGGGGGTTCTTAAAGACCAAGGCTTACTTCCAGCCTCTTGAGGCATGGCTTCTACCTTATGTAGGTTATTGGCGTGTCTGTAGCATGTGCCAGCTGCCCAGGGTGGACAGCAAACAGTGGATACAATGGAGGCAGGTTGCAATAGCAAAATGAAGAAGTTGTGGGAGCAGAGAGACAAGAAAGAGCTTCTCTTACCTGGAGGGCATGTTTATACAGATGAAGAGAAACATTTAGGAGCAGGGAAAAAGGAGAACTGCTTTGATGGGCTGGAGATCATGGAAGAAGTGGCCTGTTATGAAAGTCAAGCCCAGAAAGGCTTCTCTGGCCTAATCCCTGAGGTTTTTGAAGGCAAGCGGGCAATGTGTTACACACTGTTCCCAACCTCTTATCCATGCCTTGAGTTAGTAGAACTGGTGCTCGGTAACTCTATGTTCCTGCACCTTGGTCTATTCTGCACAGGTACATATAGCCCTCATTGATCATTTTGGGAAAAAACAACAACTTTCTATATTGGCAGTTGGGTTTTGTTTCCCAAAAGAACTGCTGGAGGCACCTGAGGGTTGATGTTTTCTGGGGAAGTATTTTAAGCTGAACTGTGGCATTTCTTTGGAGTAACTGGCAAGAAAACTTGTGCTCTACTGTGGTATTTGGCCCTAATAGGGGTTATCACATGTTGCTAGGTTAGAATTTCTAAGGGTAGTATTGGCGCTGTACAATGGTATTTGTTTGGGCTGCTGAGGGTAGTGTGGATGCTGCACAGTAGTATTTGTTTGGGGCTGCTGAGGGCAGTGTGGGTGCTGCACAGTAGTATTTGTTTGGGGCTGCTGAGGGCAGTGTGGGTGCTGCACAGTAGTATTAGTTTGGTGCTGCTGAGGTAGTGTGGGTGCTGCACAGTAGTATTTGTTTGGGCTGCTGAGGGCAGTGTGGGTGCTGCACAGTAGCATTTGTTTACTGTTCTGAGGGTAGTGTGGATGCTGTACAGTAGTATTTGTTTGGTACTGCTGAGGGTAGTGTTGGTGCTGTACAATAGTATTTGTTTGGGGCTGCTGAGGGCAGTGTGGGTGCTGCACAGTAGTATTTGTTTACTGTTACTGAGGGTAGTGTGGGTGCTGTACAGTAGTATTTGTTTGGTACTGCTGAGGGTAGTGTTGGTGCTGTACAATAGTATTTGTTTGGTGCTGCTGAGGGTAGTGTTGGTGCTGTACAATAGTATTTGTTTGGTACTGCTGAGGGTAGTGTTGGTGCTGCACAGTACTATTTGTTTGGTGCTGCTGAGGATAGTGTGGGTGCTGTACAGTAGTATTTGTTTGGTGCTGAGGGCAGTGTGGGTGCTGCACAGTACTATTTGTTTGGTGCTGCTGAGGATAGTGTGTGGGTGCTGTACAGTAGTATTTGGTGGTGCTGAGGGCAGTGTGGGTGCTGCACAGTAGTATTTGTTTACTGTTGCTGAGGATAGTGTGGATGCTGTACAGTAGTATTTGTTTGGTGCTGCTGAGGATAGTGTGGGTGCTGCACAGTAGTATTAGTTTGGTGCTGCAGAGGGTAGTGTGGGTGCTGCAAAGCAGAATTTGTTTGTGCTGCTTAGGGTAGTGTGGGTGCTGCACAGTAGTATTTCTTTGTATTTGTGTACTGTTGCTGAGGATAGTGTGGATGCTGTACAGTAGTATTTGTTTGGTACTGCTGAGGGTAGTGTTGGTGCTGTACAATAGTATTTGTTTGGTGCTGCTGAGGGCAGTGTGGGTGCTGCACAGCACTATTTGTTTGGTGCTGCTGAGGGCAGTGTGGGTGCTGCACAGCACTATTTGTTTGGTGCTGCTGAGGGCAGTGTGGGTGCTGTACAGTAGTATTTGGTGTTGCTGATGGTAGTGTTGGTGCTATACCATAGGATTTGTTTGGTGTTGCTGAGCATAGTGTGGGTGCTGCACAGTAGTATTTATTTGGTGCTGCTGAGGGTAGTGTTGGTGCTGTACAGTAGTATTTGGCGTTGCTGAGGGTAGTGTTGGTGCTGCACAGTAGTATTTACTGTTGCAGAGGGTAGTGTGGGTGCTGCATAGTAGTATTTGTCGTTGCTCAGGGTAGTGTTGGTGCTGTACAGTAGTATTTGGTGTTGCTGAGGGTAGTGTGGGTGCTGCATAGTAGTATTTGGTGTTGCTGAGGGTAGTGTGGGTGCTGCATAGTAGTATTTGGTGTTGCTGAGGGTAGTGTGGGTGCTGCACAGTAGTATTTGTTTGGTGTGGCTACAAGTGTATTACAGACACTGTGTCTGGTATTTGCTCATTATTGAGATTAGAATACTAGAAGATTGAGCAGCTTTGCCACGGGAAATTGTACTAAAGAAAGTTTTCCAACTAACTATAGCTAATCCTAATAAGTTCCTACAGCTTACAATCATGAAAATTTCCAAAGTTTTTGTAAGCCACATGACTTGATAGGAACTCGGTCTACTAAAAATGGACTTAAAACAAATACAAATAGGGAAAAAAAATAGAATGGGCAACCGTCAAGGGTGGCACAAACATCCCTGATTTTTAAATGGGAAAATTAAGGTTTCTGAGTGGCGAAGATCTGTTTGCAGTACTCTACAAAGCAGAAAAACATGGCTAGTCAATTATTCAGGGTATATTTTGGGTGGACTCCTAGTTTTAGAGCTGTGGTCATCAACTTTAGCTCTACGCATAGACAATGCAGGTCATAAGGGTCCATTATTCAACATCTAGGGCAGGAGGCAGGGCTGCGATGTTGGTAAGCGAAACATTCAACTAACGCTGGACTCCTCAATTTCCCTGAATCAAACTCCAGCTCCACCAAAATGGACACAGAGTCAGACTGCACAACCAGGCAGTGAAGACGATAAGCCAAACATCCGATTCAGACTCCTCAATATCCTTGAATCCAATTCCACCAAAATGGACACCGACTCCGATTACACAACCAATGCTTTGAAGTCAGTAAGCCAAACATCCGACTGCGACTCCTCAATTTCCCTGAATCTGACTCCGACTCCTACTACACAGCCCTGCTTTGACGGGCCACATTACTACATTATACCACCTAAAATGGACACAATAAAATGTAAGAAATTTGGGCATATTGACATTATATTCCAAACATTTTTTGTACGTGTGGGGTTTTCCATTTATTTATTTTAACTTGGAGAGATCGAGGATCTACTGCTCGGACTTTCAGCATTTAAACCCAGTAAACCATCCAGTCCGGCTCCTATATTGTAGGCTACAATAGTTAAAGAACGACTGAGTGTTTCACAGTTTCAAGAAATACAATGGAGGGGTCCAGATTACAGTGTGGCCACCTCTCCACCACCTGAAGGCCAGATTTGTCTTCACTTAGCTTGTGGGCATTGAGGTCCCCAATATGTGCTGTGTACTTTGTCAGCAGGAGAAATAATACATTGTGGTGTGCTAGATGACTGCGGCTCACTTTTTTATGCAGATCTGCACTTACAAAACCTACATCAGATGAAACTCCTTTGTTCTGTTCCTCAAGTGTCAGGAGCACTGCAGCTGCTATTCAGGATTATGAATGCTGATACAACTGCAAGGACAGGCTGTACAATGGTGGAAAGGAACAGAAAAAGATTGTGTGAAAACACGTTCACCTGTGCAAGAATAAACAGGATTACTGTGAGCTAGGTCCATTCTGCTTCGAGGTCAGTCGGCCCCTTAAATCAGCATTTGGACGACTCAATTGCCATAGCACCCAATGGGCTTGTCGCATTTCATTTTCAAAGGGACTTTAATGTTCGTGTTGATAACAAAGGAAAGTCGGCACAGACATTTAATATTTTTTTTTTTGAGTTTTATAAATGCTACCAATTATGGCAGGTTCTGCAAAATCATCTACAGTGGGTGACCGACAGGGGGATCACATCCACGTGGGGCCGATGGGGAGGGGTCGTCGCATCCACACGGGGCCAATGGGGAGAAGTCGTCGCGTCCACACGGGGCCGATGGGGAGAAGTCGTCGCGTCCACAGGGGGCCAATGGGGAGAAGTCGTCGCGTCCACACGGGGCCGATGGGGAGAAGTCGTCGCGTCCACACGGGGCCGATGGGGAGAAGTCGTCGCGTCCACACGGGGCCGATGGGGAGAAGTCGTCGCGTCCACACGGGGCCGATGGGGAGAAGTCGTCGCGTCCACACGGGGCCGATGGGGAGAAGTCGTCGCGTCCACACGGGGCCGATGGGGAGAAGTCGTCGCGTCCACACGGGGCCGATGGGGAGAAGTCGTCGCGTCCACACGGGGCCGATGGGGAGAAGTCGTCGCGTCCACACGGGGCCGATGGGGAGAAGTCGTCGCGTCCACACGGGGCCGATGGGGAGAAGTCGTCGCGTCCACACGGGCCGATGGGGAGAAGTCGTCGCGTCCACACGGGGCCGATGGGGAGAAGTCGTCGCGTCCACACGGGGCCGATGGGGAGAAGTCGTCGCGTCCACACGGGGCCGATGGGGAGAAGTCGTCGCGTCCACACGGGGCCGATGGGGAGAAGTCGTCGCGTCCACACGGGGCCGATGGGGAGAAGTCGTCGCGTCCACACGGGGCCGATGGGGAGAAGTCGTCGCGTCCACACGGGGCCGATGGGGAGAAGTCGTCGCGTCCACACGGGGCCGATGGGGAGAAGTCGTCGCGTCCACACGGGGCCGATGGGGAGAAGTCGTCGCGTCCACACGGGGCCGATGGGGAGAAGTCGTCGCGTCCACACGGGGCCGATGGGGAGAAGTCGTCGCGTCCACACGGGGCCGATGGGGAGAAGTCGTCGCGTCCACACGGGGCCGATGGGGAGAAGTCGTCGCGTCCACACGGGGCCGATGGGGAGAAGTCGTCGCGTCCACACGGGGCCGATGGGGAGAAGTCGTCGCGTCCACACGGGGCCGATGGGGAGAAGTCGTCGCGTCCACACGGGGCCGATGGGGAGAAGTCGTCGCGTCCACACGGGGCCGATGGGGAGAAGTCGTCGCGTCCACACGGGGCCGATGGGGAGAAGTCGTCGCGTCCACACGGGGCCGATGGGGAGAAGTCGTCGCGTCCACACGGGGCCGATGGGGAGAAGTCGTCGCGTCCACACGGGGCCGATGGGGAGAAGTCGTCGCGTCCACACGGGGCCGATGGGGAGAAGTCGTCGCGTCCACACGGGGCCGATGGGGAGAAGTCGTCGCGTCCACACGGGGCCGATGGGGAGAAGTCGTCGCGTCCACACGGGGCCGATGGGGAGAAGTCGTCGCGTCCACACGGGGCCGATGGGGAGAAGTCGTCGCGTCCACACGGGGCCGATGGGGAGAAGTCGTCGCGTCCACACGGGGCCGATGGGGAGAAGTCGTCGCGTCCACACGGGGCCGATGGGGAGAAGTCGTCGCGTCCACACGGGGCCGATGGGGAGAAGTCGTCGCGTCCACACGGGGCCGATGGGGAGAAGTCGTCGCGTCCACACGGGGCCGATGGGGAGAAGTCGTCGCGTCCACAGGGGCCGATGGGGAGAAGTCGTCGCGTCCACAGGGGGCCGATGGGGAGAAGTCGTCGCGTCCACACGGGGCCGATGGGGAGAAGTCGTCGCGTCCACACGGGGCCGATGGGGAGAAGTCGTCGCGTCCACACGGGGCCGATGGGGAGAAGTCGTCGCGTCCACACGGGGCCGATGGGGAGAAGTCGTCGCGTCCACACGGGGCCGATGGGGAGAAGTCGTCGCGTCCACACGGGGCCGATGGGGAGAAGTCGTCGCGTCCACACGGGGCCGATGGGGAGAAGTCGTCGCGTCCACACGGGGCCGATGGGAGAAGTCGTCGCGTCCACACGGGGCCGATGGGGAGAAGTCGTCGCGTCCACACGGGGCCGATGGGGAGAAGTCGTCGCGTCCACACGGGGCCGATGGGGAGAAGTCGTCGCGTCCACACGGGGCCGATGGGGAGAAGTCGTCGCGTCCACACGGGGCCGATGGGGAGAAGTCGTCGCGTCCACACGGGGGCCGATGGGGAGAAGTCGTCGCGTCCACACGGGGCCGATGGGGAAGAGATGGATCGTCGCGTCCACACGGGGCCGATGGAGAGAAGTCGTCGCGTCAACGGGCGATGGGGAAGTCGTCGCGTCCACACGGGGCCGATGGGGAGAAGTCTTCGCGTCCACACGGGGCCGATGGGGAGAAGTCTTCGCGTCCACACGGGGCCGATGGGGAGAAGTCGTCGCGTCCACACGGGGCCGATGGGGAGAAGTCGTCGCGTCCACACGGGGCCGATGGGGAGAAGTCGTCGCGTCCACACGGGGCCGATGGGGAGAAGTCGTCGCATCCACACGGGGCCGATGGGGAGGGGTCGTCACAGCAAACGGGCCGATGGGGAGGGTTCGCCACATCCACAGGGGGCCAATTGGGAGGGGTCGTCACATCCACGCGGAGCCAATGGGGAGGGGCTGTTGAATCCACACGAGCCCGATGGATAGGGGTCGTCGAATCCACACGAAGCCGATGGGGAGGGGTCTTCGCATTCACATGGGGCTGATGGGGAGGGGTTGTCACATCCACACCAGGCCGATGGGGGTTGACTCCGTCCAGATTGAGTTGGGTCAAATTTTATAGCCACTTTAAGAGGTTGGCACCCCATTGCACATTTATAAAATAAGTATTTCTTTACAATTACTTGGATTTTCAAGCAGCAGTGAGACAATACATATGATGGAGGGCGATGCATTTTTAACATTGTGGATAATTTTTTTTGGTTTTTAAGAGAACCAATTTTATTCCAAAAACCCAGTCTGCACGTCATTCGTAGTTTACAGAGTAGAGGATATAAAACTCGAGATTAATTTTCACACGGACATCTTGTTCCAGACACTTCAGCCGTGCACCTGTGTCAGGACAGAATGTTTTGACGCCCAAGGCAAAGATGTCACACTGGGTCCAGGCTCCTTGCATGATGACATCATGTGGTGCTTACATAGTGATGGTGTGAAAGTCTACTATTTTATATTCTGTTTGTTCTGATCGACAGATCTGATTCTCGAGTGACATGAAAAAGCAAAATATATATTCTGCAAATGGGAAAAAAAAAATTCAATGGAGTTGCTTTCATCCACTGACTGTGTTGAAAGCTATTGGCCAAGAAGGTGGTTTTCCGGTCTGTAAACCAACTTACTCTACAAACCCCTGTTTCTTGATAGTCAACCTTGAGATCATCAGTATTTCCACCATCTTCAAAGGATGGCATACAAAAAACGGCAGGAAACATTCTTGGAAGACATGTAGGAAATTTTTGAGAATTGCTCACCTTATTGAAAACCCAGATCTCTCCATTGACTGTTGGGCGTGGAACCCCATGCCCATTGTAGTGGAACAGCACCCGCTCTTCCTTGGCGTTCCTTCGCAGGGAAGTGCAAAGCTTCTTAACTTCATCCACAGTGGGATCTAGACTTTGCTTGTACCGAGCCTGGGTTAAAACAGAGAAGAGAACATGTTAACAAAATGTTATGGTAAAGTTACCTAAAATGTCAGACTTGCTTCACTATCTCAAAAAAAGAGATGAGCGGGGACCTCTGGAAGTTAAGGCTCTGAGGGTCTCCCAGACTTTTTTTTTTAAGTTCTGTTCTGGACCCAAATTTGACCTGAACCTCATTGGAAGTCACTCACTGGCTAGTTACCTCTCCGTCCACATACAGCCTGTCATAAGCAAATCACTTCCAGGGGAGGAAGGGCGTGAATTTCTCATTTTCTTTTTTTGGTACACATGACATCCGATAACTCTAATTTTACCCCCAGTGAAGCACCAAGAGTACCCGAGCGCAGTGATACTCGCTGCAGTGATTTGCGTACATTAAGTAACTGAACTCCAAACCCGGAACAATTTTTAAAGTCTGTGTTTGGTACGAACACCAAACTTTAATGGCCGGTTGGCTCCTCTCTACTAAAAAGACAGAAATTGGTGTTGCTCGGAAAGTAAATACCACTTTTTATTCGCTTACCAACAGGGTCCAAAAGACTTTGCCCAAATATCCCAAACTTGAGCACTAGAATACATAGCTAAATATGAGGTTGGTGAAGTTTTCACTCCCAACACTCCTAATGAACAGCGGACTAAATGTGCTGTGGCGCATCAGAAGAGAAACACCATACTTTGTCTAGTGGAATTGACTGGTACTGCAATTTCTTTTACAGCCACTGCTAGAGAAGAGAGAACTTGAATTATCATTCACAGCCTCTACACTGTGTACTGCTTGTGGTGCGCCACAACCCCTATAAATCAGTAGATTGGTAGAGGTGTGGTTCTCTGTGCTCCTACCTGGGATCCTAGAAAACTCCATTAAAGGGAACCTGTCTTTTTTGTTATTAAGCCATCCTCAATGTTATTTAGATCATATAGTGCTCATTAGTAACCTTTTTATTTTAAACTAGCTGGGTGCCCGATGCACATGCATCGGGATTCTAGAAGAGCGAGTCTCTGACTCGCAATGGCCGCTTCGCGGCCAATGCTTCGCGTGCTAATTGACGACTGCAACCATGCCACTGCTGAGAGGGCATAGTCATTCGCCTTAAACTTGTCTGCATTGGTGCTGCGCACAACCCAATCATAGATTCGGGGTATCCTCTGTCCCACCTGGCTAGAAACTCGCATGGCCTGCGTATAAACGACTCAAGTAAGGGTCAAAAATAACCATTGTTGATTTATAATAGATTGTTGTATTCATCCCAAAAAAGCATTTTAGGTACTTCCATGTTTTCATTAGCTAGCTGGGCAACAGTCAAGCAGTCATCCGGCTGGTGCATGGTTAACTGGACTTGTAGCAATGCCGAAATTCAGAACATCCTGAAAGGACCTGTGTGATGTCATGACCATGTGACTAATAGGCAGAAGCAATTCTACATAGACCTTAAAAGGGAACCAACTAGCAGGATTTAGGGCTATAAAGTGAAGCCAGTGCCTTACAGGGGATACTGGATGCAATCATACCTTTACTAGGATGACTCCATGTTTGATTATAGAGAAAAGTGTTGTAAAACTCCTGGAAAACAGGGCAGCAGATGATTGATGTGTGCAGCACTGCATCACTATTTGGGGATGTTTTTTTCCTTCTCTATGGGCATGCATTTTGGCTGTAAGCCAAACCTTTCCCCCTTCCTTTCATCTCTACTTTCAGTTTTGTCAGGCACCCTGTGGCTGGATTATATTGAGAGTGTGCAGGAGCCAGAAACTGAAAGAGATAAGCGGGAGGGAGTGAAGTCTTGGCTTACAGATGAAATGCATGTCTACAGAGAAGTAACAAAAAAGAAAAAACAGCCCCAAATAGTGACACCATGTTTTACACATCAATCATCTGCTGCCCTGTTTTCCAGAAGTTTTATGACTCTTTTCTCTGCAATAATACATGGAATCATACAAGTAAAGGAATGATTACATTCAGCCTCTCAGTGCCTGTAAAGCACTGGGCTTCACTTTATAGCCCTAAATCCTGCTGGTGGGTTCCCTTTAACACTTTAGCTTACTTAGCTCTGCCCAATACAGTCATATGGTCATGACATCACACAGGTCCTTTATACAGAGCAGTCAGCATTGCTACAAGTTCAGTAACATGTCTGTTAACTGTTAACCAGACTGATGACTTGCTTGACTGTTTTCCCAGCTAGCTAATGGAAACATGCAAGTATCTAAAATGCTTTTTTTGGATGAATACTACGATTAAAAAAGAAAAAAGGTTATTAATGATCATTACATGATCTAAATAACACTGGGGGTAGTTTTATAACAAAAAAAGGCATGACAGTTTCCCCTTAAGAGAATTTAACTGTATGCAGGGGTTTTCATATAGCCACCATAAAAGGGGTTACAGGACTGAAGAGAGAAAAAGATGCTATAGTTAGATAACAGGATAATTCAGGAAAATCTTCAACTCACAAATAGTTTAAAATATCCCGGTATAGTACCCAATATTGTATAGCCTAATTTCATGTATCACCTACTAAAGGAGGGCATTGTGTTACACAATAATTTTATTTAAAGGATGAGAATAGAGAAAAGACATATGGGTGATATCAAAAAAGTGGGTACACTGGAGGGAATAAAAAAAGGTTTAGATATCCCCTTTTGATTGGAAGGTTTTCCAGAAGATGAGCTGATCACAAGGTGTTCCTCACGATCAGCTGCTGCTCACGTTCGCTGCAGTGCCCCCACAGGAGACATAAGGCATTGCATTTAGCTTTTTATAACCAATTGACATGGGGAGGAGAGACCAGTTGGTTTGGGAGGCAAATCTTGAGTCCTGCAGCTTTTACACATGATCAAATGTATATTTTTGTGTAGAATTTAGTTTTTTCTTAAAACACACCCTTGGAATTTTTATAGGCCTTTCCATGCAATTAATGGATATGCCTGACCTCCGGTTACATCATCATGTAGCCAGACTGGACCTGAATGAGGGATCCTCCACTGTTAATTCATGGCCTTGTAACAGATTTTTTAACAGAGGACCCATGTTGCATAAGGGTTTTTTTTTTTGAGAGCATGAACTAATAAAACCTACCGTATATTTTCTCCTTTAACAGAATACAATTGCAGCACATTTCTCCATATTGCATTTTCTATCAACACACAGGTCTGCGATCCATGATAATATTGCCATGTAATTAAATTAATTACACCCTTATTATGTGTTTGCTGTACTATTCACCAAGGGCCTTGTACATATATAAACACGTATTTGCACAAACAGCTTTACAATTGCTCTTTTCCCTCTTTCTTCGCCCCGGAAAATTTGCTAAATTAAAGCGCAACGTGTTGAAGGCACAGCCTCGCTGCGAGGGGCGGTCTGCGGAGAATCTGTGCAAATTGGCTGATAGAAAATGTTATTGAGTAACTGAATTAACATAATCCAGAGCTGTTTGCAGCTACTCAACTGCACGCTTACAACCTTCATTTCAAAGAAGAAATGTATTATCCCTCTGGCTCAAACTCATTACAGGAGCTGCTCTTTACAAATTGAAAAGAGCAGACGAAAACGCTGCGCCGGAACCGCGGAGCACAAAAGACGGCAGAGCAAGATGAAGACTAACACACACGTGCCTGCCAACATTACCTCTACAGGAAGAAATAGCTATGGTAGGGAAGCCGAAGAACAGCAAAAATGCTGCAGTGACCATCAGATTTCTGAAGGGTTTTTACAGAGTGCAAAAAAAAATGGCAAAGAAGTTCAGAACTTTCTTAGAACCTCAAGTCACAAAATCCTCCCCATCGAACCACTCCTTATGGTGTCCATCTCCGATTTCATCATCCAGACCCAGTTTCGCTCTCAATACTGACCCAAGCTTGCCTGTGAGCCCATATACAGGATCATGCACCATAGATAGGGGCCTATTTGTTCTGGAACAGAGCCCAATCACGCTCTATACATTGCAAAAAAGTGGCACAATTAAATGAATGTGGAGCTGACAAATGTATATAAAGTATACTATATGGTCTACAGGTCTAATGCATCCCGCTATCTCCACAGAAATGTACTACTGACTGTGGACCGGTGGGGATTTTATGTGAGTCGTCCATTTTGTGGATTTGGGTTGTGAGTCTGTGTCTGTGAGTGGGTTTGGAGTCGTGTCCATTTTGTGGAGTTGAGTTGTGGAGTCTGTTTCCTTTTGGTGGAGTTCGGAGTTGTGGAGTCTGTGTCCATTTTGGTGGAGTTGGGAGTTGTGGAGTCTGTGTCCATTTTGGTGGATTGGAGTTGTGGAGTCTGTGTCCATTTTGGTGGAGTTGGGAGTTGTGGAGTCTGTGTCTATTTTGGTGGATTCGGAGTTGTGGATCTGTGTCCATTTTGGTGTGGGTTGTGGAGTCTGTGTCCATTATGGTGGAGTCGGAGTTGTGGACTCTGTGTCCATTTTGGTGGCGTTGGAGTCGAATTCAGGTAATTGAGAAGTGGGAGTTTGACTTACTGACTGCACACCAGGACTGTGGGGCTGGAGTCTGATACATTTCGGTGGAGTCGGAGTTGGATTTAGAGAAATTGAGAAAATGAAGTCGGAGGATTGGCTTACCGACTCAACCACTGTTAAAAGCAGGACTGTGAAGTACCAGTTTCTTTCTTTGGAGGGCGAGTGCCACTTTTCTGCAATATATGGACTATCAAAACGAAGATTAAGTAGGGCACTAGAATCCAAAGGACGAGGTCCTCTATTTCAGGAGTCCTCAGCAAACTGACTGCCAAATTTGACCTTTTTTCTACCTCGTTGTGATTGCCCTATTGCTATCCGCTGACAGCAGAAGGGTTGCGAGAATTGCCACACACGTCCGAACATCACTACATGGACAGCAATGCCAGTAAGGTCCCCATTGAAGAGCTAGATGAAGGTCCCAGCTACCAATCATTTCTAGCCAATCTAAAGGACAGGCTACACTCCTAATCACATATTGGTCTTATCAGGGAGTGGAGCTGGAGTTATGGAATTGACAAGTCAGAGTAGGATGTCTGGCTTAGTGACTTCACAGCCATGATTCTGGAGTCGGTGTCCATTTTGGGTGGAGTCAGAGTCAGATTCAGAGAAATTGAGAAGTCAGAGTCGGATGTTTGGTTAACCGATCCACAGCCCTGGCTCTAATAGCTTGCTCTTCCAGTGGACAACCTGTGGGTTATTAGAATACATTTTTTTTGTTCTCTTCCATTTAATGTTTCAAAACTTCTACATAGCACCTCTACACTACAACTAACCTATGCATTTCCCAAGTGCTCCGAAATTCCTGAGAGACGGAGTTGTTTCCTAAAACTGAAACATCTCGACACAGTTGTAATCGTAGAAAACCTGTTGTATACCCATTGCTTGCTATTTGGCCCAGAAGCTAGCCATCTTTCTTCAATAAATTCCAATAAAGCAGAACCATTATGCTGAACACTACACACAGGTGTTCGAGCTCCTGATTCTCCGAGCTCCTCTATTATATCTATAATTTGGCCTCACACATCAACTCAAGTGGGACCATAGTTAGTTTGGCGTCCCTGAGTGGGTTGGAAAATAACTACTAATCCTACTAGACTACTTTGAGTAATGTCTCTTGGACTGGACAGATAGAGCTACCAATCATAAACAGCAAGGTGCAAGACTTTATCTGTGCCTTCCTGAGGAACTCATACAGATAATGATGCAATGGTGCCACTTTCTCAAGCAATTACGGTTGTTGTCTGTATTGGTCTCATTGAGTTATCATGCTTTAGTTTGTAGAACATGCACAAGAATAGCTGATGGATTCCCACCCTATTCTGCATTGGTTGTAAGTACAGGGTACAAGTCTTGCCTATTTTTCCTGTATGAGTCAAGGGGCGTTAAATTGTAGGTAGAGAGAGAACAGGACAGACTCTTACCAGTAGAGGCTACGAATAAACCCATTTAATAACGAAGACCTATCCTGCAGCAAGGTTATATGAATATTCTTCACAGACACCGAAATTAAGGATTTTAGAGATGTGGATCTGCATAGAATATCCGCTGTGGTCAGCATATAACATAACAAATAACAAAGAGGGTAAAGGTTGGGCATGAGCCTAGTAATGGTCTTGAGCAAGTATAGAAGGAGATAGACCCTCTGCATTTGCTTTATTTTCAGGATTGGTGGATCATAACAGGATGGCATGTCTGAAAGGGTAGAGCAGACAAGTATGGAGACCTGGACGGACCAATGTTCCCCAAATGACCAGAGCTGATCCTCCGAGGTATTAGGAAGCCGATTATGTATTGATCAAGTGTATCCTTGTCTGGCGTCATCTAAAGTAGAGGTTGCCATAGTTGAGACACCACCATTTAATGCTTTCTCTGGCCAGTTATCATGGTGAATTACTTGAGGTGGTCCTCACTCGGACAGGAGGAATCGCGCTCAGCAGCAGAAAGACTCATCCAGATGGCAAAAATTTCCCACTGAATCCTTAACCACAATTTTTCGCACAACTCATCAGTGGCTTAAATAATAGTTTCGTGTAAAGCGGCCCCAGTGTTCACAACAAAACATTCATTATTCACATTCAATGGGAATTTTTGCATTCTCCATCCTTGTGCGGCATGAAAAGAGGTGATCAAGAGCATCTGAATGAAATCTCCACAATGATAAAAAAAAAATCATTATTTATGTTTCTTCAATTAATCCTACTAATTAGTGAAATCGTGTAGGAATCATCATTAATTCATTCTGCAGATGCTCATCTTGAAATGAGGTATTCCTCTTCATGTCGATTGAGCGGCTTTAGAACAAACGATGGATGCAGAGGAATATTTTATTGGATTCATAAAAACCCTTCAGAAAGAGACGCTGGTAGATGTGGAAAATGGATTAGGAATTATTAAATCTTTGTACAAGTGATTTGATGGAAGTGACTGATTTATCCCAACAACAGGAGCTTATGACAAACAAAGTTAAAGGGGTTCTCCATACTAGCTGTAGACCCTGACGGTGCCCAGGCTAATGGAGGGGCGAAGCCATATACATCCCATGAAGGGGTTGGGGGTAACTGGAGGGGTCAAGTCATATTCATCCATAGAGGGGGAGGGGCTATGAAAGGGGGTGGTGTCATTCATCCATGAAGGAGGTGGGGCTATGTGTGGACAAACATACACACACATACACTCAGCTTTATATATTACATATATACAAACACATACACACACACACCCTCCATAGTTCCTGTGTTTCCTGATCTTGTTCTCAACACACGAGGAATCACAGGAAATGGAGCCCAGCCAATCACTGACAGAGGTCAGTCACTGCAACTGCCAGTGATTGGCTCAGAGGATATCTCCGCCCATTTTCAGTTTGGATGACAACACCAGGAAGCACCGCCCAGGAGGGGCAGGTTAAGCGTAAAATAAGGAACTTTACATAAGGGAATTATATAGGAAATTGCTAGGGGAAGGCACTACTACTTGCATAATACTAGTCTGAGCCCATTTAAGTACTATTTTGATTGACTGGAAAACTCAAGGGTTGGAAAAATCCTGGTACTAAACAGCTCCTTAAAATGTTCACATCTGGATTTTATAAACTACATAATTTAGCCGAGTCTGCTTAATAAAAACCAGTACCCTTTCAACATCAGCATGAAAGACAACTGATCTCTCCAACCAGCACCCTGCTCTGTACTGACTGGGGCAAGTATCCCAAAACAGCTGACTACATAGGTTTCTGGCTTGACTAGCATGCTTAAAGCCCCTGTCACACACAGCGAGATTGCAGTTACGTCAAAGGTTTTATGACGCAACAGCGACCTCGCCAGCGATCTCGCTATGTTTGACACGTAGCAGCGACGGGGCCCCTGCTGTGAGATCGCCGATCGTGTTGGAATGGCCTGGACCATTTTTTGATCGTCGGGTTCCCGCTGGGCAGCATGCATCAGTGTCTGACGCCTTAATAACGACCTCGTTGGCGACTCAGAACTCAGCCACGTAGGTCTGAGTCGTCAGACTAGCTGCTGTGCGACAGGGTCCCAATGACCGCCACGGTCGTTATAGGGTCACCGTATCATTGTTGCGTCATTTAGTAGATCTGACTGTTTGACATCTCACCAGCAACCATGTAGCGACGTTCCCTCGATCCTTACCAGTCGTATCGTTGTCGGGGTCTCTGGAACGTCGCCAAGTGTGACCGGGACCCTAAGACTTGTGGCAAGACTAACTAGATTAATGGCAGTTTCTTTATAGACTAACTCACTGCAAAAGGTGGCACCATGGAGAAAGTTTTCTTATTTCTGGAGAGATAATTTGCATACTTCAAGCCTGTGAGAAGAAAAACATACTTTACCTTAATCTCATTTTTGAGATCCAGTATCCTCACAAAGAAACTTTTTGAATGAAATTCTACTGATAGTGATCAAACTTTTTTTTACCCCCAAGCAAAAGATATGTGATTATTGGCTCTAGAACAGGTGAAAATAACTCCTAAACTCAATAGGAGTAGTCACTTAGACTTACAAATGAAGACTGCCATTCATTTGATAATAGATGTTAAGTCAGCCATTACTCTCTCACCAATGGAAAAAAAATGCAAGCTTGGCCAAAAGAGCAGAAGAAAATGGACTAAGCCCCTTACTAGACTCCTTTGGCAACAACTCAACTCCCATCAGAGGAAGAAATTGGCAACAAATATAGCGGACTCTTCATTTGCCTCTATCATCTAAAGAAGCAGAAGTGTGGAGAAAATTATAAAACAGTCCTAAGTAGTATAGCAGTGAGTCCAGAAAATGAGATAAAAGACTTGTCAGAAAGCTCAATGCTCTCTCTCTCTCCCTCTGCAGATTTTGTCACCCTGCTCCTCATGCCTCCTCTCCCATACTTAGAGGTTGCAACCTGCCATCTCACTATGTGGCCAGCGGACAATCCCTCTGGTCTTGAGAAGGATGGATCTGAGCTGTGTTTTCAGAGTGAATGGGGTTATTCAGGAGGTAAAGAAGTGACAGATAAGTGGAGAAAGAAGCACATTTCCATAAAAACATACATATATAGCCATCGGTCCTACTGATTTATGCACGTTAAATAATCAGAGTTTTTTTTTTTAAAGCTCAACAGAGAAAGATACCAGTAGCCAAAATATTCCTTTTTGGGTTACCTAGATGTGGCGTTATATTTAATAATTATGTATAGTGGCATAGTGACAGTAAGGAGTACAGCTTTTGCAGCTTTATCCAACATTTTGATGAGCCCATTGTATGCAGTAACTACACAAGGGTTTTTCAGAAAGTATTGGCAGATGAGTCACCCGCAGTGCGCCTACATGGTGCCATGTTTGCGACTTAAATGAACGAAGCAAACATCTCCAGTAACTCGCGTCTCTAAACAATCATTCACAGAACAAGTACTTGACCTAAATACTGTGCAGAAAAATACGACAGCTTACCACGCTTGGCTCCAGCCCACACTTAGCCTCATCTTTCATCGTATTGAGTGCAAGATTCTCTACAATGAGGTAATAACGTCATAAGACTTAAATGTTGATTCAACGCAGGTTGATGAGGGCTCCGAATTATTATACCTCAGAGCAAAAGAATTGGCACCTCCTCATTTGTTAGCGGTGCTAACCGGACCCTTCATGGAGCTTTAAAAACTATGCCTTGGGAGGGAAAGATTCTCTGTGCGTTAATCAAGCTAGTAGAGCGCCTTCAGGGCAATGCTGTCTTGGTAAAAGATGACATAGTTATCTTCTAGACGAAACACCAATATTCTAGTGCCACGTCCAGGTGGCATCCCAATAACTCAATATTTAACCTTTGAAAGAGCCTTGAAACATGACTTTAGTATTCAGCGTAACCAGTTGGAGGCAGCAATCAGTAAAAAGCGCTGCTCCAGAGCCGCTGTCACTCTCTGCCATCCCTTCTTGGAAAAGCATATGAAATCCAAAGGAGAAACAAGCAAATTCATCCTCATGTCTAGTGTTTAAGATGAATGACGTAAATTTCACAAATTTACGATTTTAAAGAGGTATTTTGGGAAAGCTGGAAAACATGTAGGAAATGCCGTTATTTGCTAATCAAGGTGATCCGAAACCTGTGACTATCATTAACCTCAAAAATGAGTCACATCCCCTTAACTGCTCATGCTCTGGTGTTGCTTAGACTCCAAACAGCACCATCGGTCCTTTAAGATAATGGAGTTGAGACACAGTACCTAACATCTCCTGGACAGCCCTGAAATTCTGCAGGGGAAAAAATAAGACGTTGAATTGCTCCACTCATCTTAGCCATCACGGGATCCTCGTGGCCAGAACGCCCTCCCTGCGATCAGCAAATAGCATGTTGTGGACAGTTTTGGATTGTGGTGCTTAGGAAAGACATAGAAGAGCTTGAGTGAGATCCAAGGTGAATTACCTAAAGCAATAAATGGAATATGAATCTGAGGTACCCAGATTATTTTGGAGTGAGGAAGAAAATGTCCCCAGACACCTTAAAGAAAAATCAGCTGAGCAAGTGATAGCAGTATAGTCTTGTAGGGGCCACCCAATTCTCACGCAACCTTATCGCTCCTGTTGAATTTCAACGCTTCTTCCCTTAATTTCCATTGGGTTATTACCATCAATTAATTGCAAAATACAAATAAGAACTTTATCGTTAGTGGTGGCCCGACAGAGCCTCCAAACGAGACAGAGATTCCATTTATACTCCATGGAAAAGTTGGAGATAGATGAGCGCTGTTGTTTCTGACAGTCCTATATAAAATAAATGGAGGGAAAGAGGACCTTGTTCTAGTGACAAATTTCAGAACCCAGTATTTGGGACCATTGGGGGTCTGACAGCTAGCATACTTGACAAATTTTAATTACAGGAATAACCCTTTTAAGATGCCACTTGACTGCTCTCCCCATTGACAGCACATGCACGTTTGACCTAGCCCAAGTAACAGTGTATGGGAAGATCACCTGGGAATAGGTTTTGGCCAAGCATTAACTTAGGTGTATGGGCACCCCTAGGAATACTGGCTTTTTCATCGGAAAGGGGGAATAAGAGTGGAATGCCTTTCTATAGATTAAGATTGAAGGCAAATAAGTCATCAAAACCTTTTGTCGTTTTTTGCCATTACTACGTAAAGTTTCCATTTCTACACTTGGAACTGGAGAATGACACCAACCATGTTCTTAAATTTGTAGATACCACAGTAAAAATACAAATGACAACTGCTCTCAAATTAGTCAAGTCTTTGTTATGTTCCCAGGATACTGTGACAATTTCAAGGGTACAATGGTGGCCTTCCGCAAAACCCGCTTGCACAAACAGCGCACGTTCCCAGCAAAATGTGCATTTATTAGCTAGTGGCAAAGAACAAAGTGAGTAAAACAATCGATAAGACAAATCCAGCAGGGACATGATGGAGAAAATGTTTGTTAAGGTCAACAAGCTTGTGCTGCCAAAGAAATGTAAATCTAGGTCTTGAAATGTGCCGAGCTTTCCATCTGTCTTCCTAGGGACGCGGACAACTTGCTGATGTGCAACCGTCTTCACAAGTGGTGAAGCCTCGGAAAGCACCTGAGACGGCAATTCTTGTATTGGTTGAACTTTCTGGTCAATCAAAAGACTATCTCCTGATAAAGTATCTTCTTACTCCATCACTAGTCATAAACCCCAGAGCTTGCATTTATTGCTGCATCCTAATGAGCTCGCTACATCAAGGGGAAATGGATTTACTGTTTTGAAGAGCCCAAACGTAAGCTGGATGCCTATATGTAGATGTTATAAACACTTGCCCTAAGGGAACTTATCATTCTTGATGACGTTGGGACTCCAAAGAAAATTTTATCAGCATATTTTCATCTGCAGGAACATCACTACTTTTTATCTATTGGTAATGTCAGGTATTTCAGCTCTGTAGCATTACATTCATTAGGGATGAATATTCACACCAGACTTGACCCATTTGATGAATGTAAAGCTGATTCTGACACATGAAAAAGTACATTTTTCTAATATGTGGACAAGCCTTTGGCTGTCTCATATTGGTCAGAGTCCATAGTACTGGATTTAAAGATTGCTCAAATAAGTAGAAGTACAATCCCAATTCCTCAAAATTTGGGACAAAGTGGAAAATGCAAAGAAGAATGCCATAATTTGGAAATATCTTGTAACCGCATTTTATTCGCTATAGAACAGATCGGAAGGTGAACGTGTTTCCGTTTCAACTGAAAAAATTATCTAATTTAGACATTGACAGCAACACATCTCAAAAGAGTTAGGAAAGAGTTAACAAAAGGCTGGAAAAGTGGTATTAATGAAAAATAACTGAAGGGTCAATCTTCAACTAAGTCAACTGACTATATAAAGAGAGCATGGTAGAGAGGCAGAGTCTCTCAGAAGTAAAGATGGTCAGAGCTTCCCCAATCTGTGAACAACCGGAAAACAATTTCAGAAAAAGGTTTCTCAATTAGGGCTGTAGAGTCGGAGTTGGATTCAGGGGGAAAATGGAGGATGTTTCGGCCCTGGTTGAGGAGTCAGAGTTGTGGAGTCGAAGTTGGTGTCCATTTTGGTGGAGTTGGATTCAGGGAAATTGAAGAGTCGGATCATTAGCTTACCAACTCCACAGCCCTATCCTCAACATAAAATTGCAAAAGTGTTGACTATCCCACTAACTATTGTATATATTATCAAATGATTCAGATATTCTAGAGAAATCCATGTGCACAAGGACGATGCTCAATATCAGATACTCATTATCTATGGACCTCCAGACGACACTCCCTTAAAGAGGACCAGTCCCCCCCCATTGGATTAGAATCTAAAGGCCCAGTTACGCACACAGATAATTGCGCAGAGATTGTTTGCAGATCTCTGGTCACAGTGAAATCATGGACACATTAATCCATTTTGTGGCCATGTACAATGTAACATGATTTCACTGCAACCAGAGATCTATGAACAATCTCTGCACAATGATCTGTGTGTGTAACTTGGCCTTAAGTCCAGCACTGAATGCAGCATGTCTTCTGAATTCAGGCAAGGAGTCCCCCATGGCTCTGTGGGGCTGCTACCCCGATATATTGGCTTATAAAAACTTACAGTAAAAATCTATGGAGGGGGGCCCTTGTGTTTGAGCCACCTCGTCCACGGAGGCATTTCACACCCCCTGCGCCGCCCATGTCCTTGCCTCCTCGCTCGTGCCATTCATGAAATCCTCGCTCTGCACGTCCTTGTGGTCTTGACACAAGCGCAGAGCGAGTTTGAGGTGCATGCCCTGCCTCCTGCTATGACATCCTCTTATTTCCCCGCCCTGCTCTGTGTTGTGCTATGGAGCAGGGCGGGGAAATGAGATGCTGTCATAGCGGGAGGCGGAGCAGGCACCTCAAACTCGCTCTGCGCTTGTGTCAAGACCACAAGGACGTGCAGAGCGAGGATTGGAACGAGCAAGGCGGTGAGGACATGAGTGGCGCAGGGGGCGTGAAATGCCCTCGTGGACGAGGTGGCTCAAGCACAAGGGCCCCCCTCTATGGAAAACAACTGCAAGTTTTCATAAGCCTATATATTAGGGTAGCAGCCCCACAGAGCCATGGGGGACCCCTTGCCTGAATGCAGCAGACATGCTGCATTCAGTGCTGGACTTAGATTCTAATTCATGGTATGGTCATAGGTCCGCTTTAAAAACAGGATTGATTCGATTGTGCAAATCACTGCATGGGCTCAGGGATATTTTCATAAATAATCACACAATTCGCTGTGCCATATACAAATGCAAGTGAAATCTTGGAGGAGAAGGACCATCCTGCTTATTAGCATACAGTTCCTGCATCTCTGATGATATAGGGTTATGTTAGTGCCAGGGCTGTTGAGTCGGTAATCCAAACCTCCAACTCCACGACTGTGGCTCCCTCACACATAACTCATGTTTAAAGGGAACCTGTCACCCCCTTTGGGCATTTTAAAGGGAACCAACCACCTCAATCACCCTAATACACAGTTAGTACATGTCCCTGCACCCTAAGGATACCTTTCCAGCACTGTTTTTGTGTAAAATCTTGCATTAGTATAACTGATAAAGAGTTTATAAAGTACTAGCTCGGTGACTTCTAGGCGTATCCCTCCTTCTGTTATACTTCAGGGCTGTGCATTCATTGCATGGCTGTGCTCCCCCTCCCTCTGTGCAGAGGAGATAACGATCACACCCATCAGGGCAGGGCAGCAGGCACGGAGGGAGGGGGAGCACAGACATGCAATGCACAGCCCTGAAGTATAACAGAAGGAGGGATACACCCAGAAGTCACCAGGCTAGTAAGTTTATAAACTCTTTATATGAGTTATACTAATGCAAGATTTTACACAAAAACAGTGCTGGAAAGGTGTCCTTAGGGTGCAGGGACATGTACTAACTGCGTATTAGGGTGATCTGAGGTGGTTGCTTCCCTTTAAACTGTGCCCACCAGCTTACACATAATGTAAATGGGGTTCTTAGAACCCCTCTATGTGCCCAGACTGGTCCCTGATACTGTGCTCCTTCAATGAAGCTAGTGTAGACGTCTCGCGAGATTTGTGGAGTCTTGCGAGACTTCTGCACTTCAATGGAGGAGCACGGTCACCTGCTCCAGCGGCTCCACTGTGCGAGTGCTCCTGTCACTCACCGCGCCGGCCAGATGAGGGGTGGAAAATTTCAAACTGCAGGGAGGGTTTTGCAGCCAAGAGGCAGCGAGGACATTATTATACATCAGGACTAAATAGCAGCCTCTGGGACTCAATAGGAGACCAGGGCTGGACACAAATATAAGTGCCAGTCTGGGCACATAGAGGGGTTACAAGAACCCCATTTACATTATGTGTAAGCAGTTGGGCACAGTTTAAAATGCCCAAAGGGGGTGACAGGTTCCCTTTAAGTGATAAATTTATAGTAGTACAATGTGAACATCAGGCTTTAATCATTATCATACAATAATCAAGCTATTTAGATAGAACATAAGAATTACAAATAATAATATTCAGCACATACTGCATTGAATTACTGTACCCAATTCATTATATATTTTAGGAGTCAGAGTTGGTCCATTTTTTACAGACTCTGACTCCACCAAAATGGGCTCCGACTCTGACTCCACAGCCCTGGTTAGTGCCCCCATGGGCGTGGGAAGCTTGCACATCTTGATAGGCACTATCAATGTTGGGCATTATATATAGTGCCCCTATGGTATGGGTAGCTTACAAATCTTGATAGGCACTATCAATGCTGGGCATTATATATAGTGCCCCTATGGTATGGGTAGCTTACAAATCTTGATAGGCACTATCAATGCTGGGCATTATATACAGTGCCCCTATGGTATGGGTAGCTTACAAATCTTGATAGGCACTATCAATGTTGGGCATTATATAGAGGTTTTAGAACAATACCTTCTCCATCCAGACAATGTCTATTTCAGGGAAGGCCTCGCAGAGTTCACAAAGAAATACTAAACCAGATACTACATCCATCAGGACAGCACGGCTTTGCAGAAGAAGAGCTCAAGTAATGAACAATCCACCTGCAATCCAGATCTTTCACCAATAAAAAAAAAAACATGTTGAATTATGAAACAATTTGCAATTCCCGGGACGGGGAGCAGGAAAACCCCCTTTCACAGACAAGAACTACAATTCCCACCCGAACTCCAGCAATGTCTCCTCACTTTCCAAGGGCTACAGTACAGCTCTGAAAAGAGGTGGGGACGCTACCAAAATGATCCCACATGCCTAGGCCAATTTTTGATACAGCAGTGCTCTAAATGAATTAGAAAAAAAAAGATAAGCATTCAAGATCAAACATAAAGGACACCATAAGGGGCTAACATACAATGGTGCAGGGGTTGGTGCACCCGGCCCTGCAGCCTAGGGGGCCAAAAGTCCCTTGCCAAGGAAAATGATACTTAAAGATTGAAAATTGGGGCCTCCTGGAGCCTCCATCAGCCCCTGCCAAGTCCCAGGCACAAGAATATATGAGTCACACACAATGTCTCTTAAAGTATTTTTTCTTAATGTGATGATTAGGGTTTACAACCATAACCCAAAAGGCCCTTACTCAGATAAGTAGGGATGAGGGACGGAGCTAATCCCTAAAAGGAAGGAGGCTTCCCCGGGGGAGAGCAAACCCTAAAAGGAGAAGGCTGCCGGGAGTCCCACTGCAAAGAGAGGAGGTGAAGGACAATCAGACTTGTCCAATAACTGGAATTATGCACAGAGCAAATGCTCTGGAGAGAGCAGTGAGAGGCTCACAGCAGAGGTACAAATCTCCACTTCCGAGACTCCAGATGTCTCCGTCACTTCCAGGGTTACGTACAGACTCTGGAAAAAGAGGGGGGCGCACACATGATCAATGCCTAGGCACAGATTTGGATACAGCTGCATCTCAATGCTTAGAAAAAGAAGGATAAGCTTTCACAGATCAAACTGCCTCAGTATAGGAATACTGTCAAGGACTTCCGTCAATGGCGTTCCTCGCGAGTGAGGGCTGCACAGACTAATCGCTATGCATAAGCGAGGAGCTCCAGAGCCTCTCTGCAAAGCTCTGATGATCAGGCTGCCAGATGAAGCACTGCGTAATGGAGGAGGCTTCAACACGAGCAATGCTCTCAATGTGACAGAGTGCTGCACAGGACATATGCTCCTGTCACGACAACAGGTCTAGCACAGGAGCAATGACTCTGCAGATAGAGGAGGCTACGCATCAGGAGCTAAGCTCTACAGAGATGAGAGGCGCACAGGAGATGCCCTCTCAGAAGGAGGAGGCTGCACAGAGCAATGCCGCGAAAGAGAGGAGCTCACAAGAGCAATCTCGCAAGAGGAGGAGGCTGCACAGGAGCAATGGCCTGAGAGAGGAGAGCTGCACAGGACAATGCTCGCAGAGAGAGAGAGCTGCACAGGAGCAATGCCTCATAGAGAGGAGGCTGCACAGGAGCAATGCCTGCAGAGAGGAGGAGGCTGCACAGGAGCAATGCTCGCAGAGAGAGAGCTGCACAGGAGCAATGCTCTGCAGAAAGGATCAAGGAAATGCTCTGCAAGGAGAGCTGCACAGGAGCAATCTCGCAGAGAGAGAGGCTGCACAGGAGCAATGCTCTGCAGAGGAGGAGGCTGCACGGGAGCAATGCTCTGCAGAGAGAGGAGGCTGCACAGGAAAATGCTCTGCAGAGAGGAGAGGCTGCACAGGAGCAATGCTCTGCAGAAGGAGAGGCTGCACAGGACAATGCTCTCAGAGAGGAGAGGCTGCAACAGGAGCAATGCTCTGCAGAGAGGAGGAGGCTGCACAGGAGCAATGCTCTGCAGAAGGAGAGGCTGCACAGGAGCAATGCTCTGCAGAGAGGGAGGCTGCACAGGAGCAATGCCTGCAGAGAGGAGGAGGCTGCACAGAGCAATGCTCTGCAAGAGGAGGAGGCTGCACAGGAGCAATGCTCTGCAGAGAGGAGAGGCTGCACAGGAGCAATGCTCTGCAGAGAGGAGGAGGCTGCACAGAGCAATGCTCTGCAGAGAGGAGGAGGCTGCACAGGAGCAATGCCCCTGCAGAGAGGGAGGCGAAACAATGTGAGAGCTCACAGGAGCAATGCTCGCAGAGAGAGGAGCGCACAGGAGCAATGCTCTGCAGAGAGGAGGAGGCTGCACAGGGAGCAAGCTCTGCAGAGAGGAGGAGGCTGCACAGGAGCAATGCTCTGCAGGAGGAGGAGGCTGCACAGGAGCAATGCTCTGCAGAGGAGGAGGCTGCACAGGAGCAATGCTCTGCAGAGAGGAGAGGCTGCACAGGAGCAATGCTCTGCAGAGAGGAGGAGCTGCACAGGAGCAATGCTCTGCAGAGAGGAGAGGCTGCACAGGAGCAATGCTCTGCAAGAGGAGGAGGCTGCACAGGAGCAATGCTCTGCAGAGAGGAGGAGGCTGCACAGAGCAATGCTCTGCAGAGAGGAGGAGGCTGCACAGGAGCAATGCTCTGCAGAGAGGAGGAGGCTGCACAGGAGCAATGCCTGCAGAGAGGAGGAGGCTGCACAGGAGCAATGCTCTGCAGAGAGGAGGAGGCTGCACAGGAGCAATGCTCTGCAGAGAGGAGGAGGCTGCACAGGAGCAATGCTCTGCAGAGAGGAGGAGGCTGCACAGGAGCAATGCTCTGCAGAGAGGAGGAGGCTGCACAGGACAATGCTCTGCAGAGAGGAGGAGGCTGCACAGGAGCAATGCTCTGCAGAAGGAGGAGCTGCACAGGAGCAATGCTCTGCAGAGAGGAGGAGGCTGCACAGGAGCAATGCTCTGCAGAGAGGAGGAGGCTGCACAGAGCAATGCTCTGCAGAGAGAGGAGGCTGCACAGAGCAATGCTCTGCAGAGAGGAGGAGCTGCACAGGAGCAATGCTCTGCAGAGAGGAGGCTGCACAGGCAATGCTCTGCAAGAGAGAGGCTGCACAGAGCAATGCTCTGCAGAGAGGAGGCTGCACAGGACAAGCTCTGCAGAGAGAGGAGGCTGCACAGGATCAAAGCTCTGCAGAGAGAGGAGGCTGCACAGGAGCAATGCTCTGCGAGAGGAAGGCTGACAGAGCAATGCTCTGCAAGAGGGGAGGCGCAAGGACAATGCTCGCAGAGAGAGAGCTGCACAGGAGCAATGCTCGCAGAGAGAGAGGCTGCACAGAGCAATGCTCTGCAGAGGAGGAGGCTGCACAGAGCCATGCCGCAAGAGGAGGAGGCTGCACAGGAGCAATGCCTCAGCAGGAAGGAGGGCGCACAGGAAGCAATTCTCTGCAGAGAGGAGGAGGCTCACAGAGCAATGCTCCAGAGAGGAGGAGGCTGCACAGGAGCAAGCTCTGCAGAGAGGAGGAGGCTGCACAGGAGCAATGCTCTGCAGAGAGGAGGAGGCTGCACAGGAGCAATGCTCTGCAGAGAGGAGAGGCTGCACAGGAGCAATCTCTCAGAGAGGGAGGCTGCACAGGAGCAATGCTCTGCAGAAGGAGGAGGCTGCACAGGAGCAATGCTCCAGAAGGAGCTGCACGGCAATGCCTGCAGAGAGGAGGAGCTGCACAGAGCAATGCTCTGCAGAGAGGAGGAGCTGCAAGGAGCAATGCTCTGCAGAGAGAGGAGGCTGCACAGAGCAATGCTCTGCAGAGAGGAAGGCTGCACAGGAGCAATGCTCGCAGAGAGGAGGACTGCACAGGACAATGCCTGCAGAGAGGCTGCACAGGAGCAATGCCTGCAGAGAGGAGGCGCACAGGAGAATGCTCTGCAGAGGAGGAGGCTGACAGAGCAATGCTCTGCAGAGAGGAGGCTGCACAGGAGCCATGCTCTGCAGAAGGAGGCTGCACAGGGAAATGCTCTGCAGAAGGAGAGGCTGCACAGGAGCAATGCTCTCAGAGAGGAGGAGCTGCACAGGACAATGCCTGCAGAGAGGAGGAGGCTGCACAGGAGCAATGCTCTGCAGAGGAGGAGGCTGCACAGGAGCAAGCATCTGCAAGAGGAGGAGGCTGCACAGGAGCAATGCTCTGCAGAGAGGAGCGACGGCACAGCAATGCCGCAGAGATGACGGAGAGGCTGCACAGGAGCAATGCTCTGCAGAGAGGAGAGGCTGCACAGAGCATGCTCTGCAAGAGGAGGCTGCCGGAAGTGGGGTTCCAGAGATGGAGGCGAAAGGGCCGGAAGCCCCGAGCGGGAAGCCCAAAGGACAACCCCAGGGGAGAAGGAGGTTTCCCCAAGATGGGCCACTGGTACCCCCCAAAGGGAGCCACGGGAACCCGTGGAAGAGGGGACTGCCGGGCAACTCTCCCAAAAACCCGGACCCCTTGCGAAACTCCCCAACTTTTTGCAAAGGAACCCTGCCGGCATCCTTGGGAAGGAGGTCCAAAAAGGAAAGGGGTCCGGACATTCCCAGAAAGGAGGTACAACCCTTTTCGGGGGGTCCCGGACCCCCCGCAAAAAATCAGGAAATCCTGGGGGAAGGGGGGGGGGGGGGGGGGGGGGGGGGGGGGGGGGGGGGGGGGGGGGGGGGGGGGGGGGGGGGGGGGGGGGGGGGGGGGGGGGGGGGGGGGGGGGGGGGGGGGGGGGGGGGGGGGGGGGGGGGGGGGGGGGGGGGGGGGGGGGGGGGGGGGGGGGGGGGGGGGGGGGGGGGGGGGGGGGGGGGGGGGGGGGGGGGGGGGGGGGGGGGGGGGGGGGGGGGGGGGGGGGGGGGGGGGGGGGGGGGGGGGGGGGGGGGGGGGGGGGGGGGGGGGGGGGAGAGGACACCCTTTTCGAAGAGGGGTTTAAACCGGAAATCTTAAAAAGGAAGTTTTAAGGAAAAGCCCCCCAAAAGGAAAGCCAAGCCCTTTCAGAGAAGTCCCATTGTTTTAAGAGACCCAAGGACCGGGGGGCTCCAGGGGGCTCCCATCCCCCCGGAGAGGCCCCTGCTGTTTTCTTCAAAGGGAAGGGCTGCAAAAGGGACAATGCCTGTTTTGCCCCCGGGCCACCGGAGTCCATTGGGAAACCCCCCACAAAGCACCCCCTCCAAACTGGGGGGGGAGCCGCAGGGGGGCCCTGACTTTTATCCTGCAAAAAGAAGGGGTTCACCCCCTTACCCCCGGGACAAGGAAGGCCCCCAATGCCCCCAGGGGCTCCTAAAAAAAGAGGTCCAGATTCTCGGGCGGAAGAGGCCACGGCAATACCTGCCGAAGGAGCTCGGCCCAGCCCCCAGAGACCCAAAACAAATCCTGGAGCTCCCTCTTACGAGGGAGGCCCCGGGACGCTGCAAAACCCCCCGCATGCGAAAAAGAACCCTCACCTTCCCAAACGGAGGAGCTCCCAAGCAAAAAAGGGGAGCCACCGACCCCCTGCAAGGCCCGACCCCTTTGTTGGGGAAAGAGGAATTTTGGCCGCCAAAAATTTATTGCCCCCCACGGGCCCCCTTTCCCCTTTCAAAAAGGGAAAGGGGGGGCCCCAGGGGTGCAGGCAAAAAAACTAAAATTGTGACCCCCCCCAAAAACCAAGGGCGGGGGAAAACGCGGGTTTAAAGCAGGGGAACCTTAATTTTCCCCTTTTTTCAGGACACCTTTCCGGGGTGTATTTCCGGGGGGGGGGGGGGACTTACCAGAAAACCGTGCCCCAACAGGAACCCTGTTTCCCCCCCCCTCCGGGCACCCCCCGCGGGGCAACCCAAAAACCCGGGTTCCCGGGAGCCCGCCCAGTCCCCAACCCCACGGAGCCCCGCCCAAAACCAAGGGCCACCCCGAACCAACGCCACACCCGAAACCAATCCCCCCCCCAAAACCCCGAACCCCCCCCCAAAACATGCCCTCCGCGACCTTTTGGGCCCCCCCAACCCCACGGGAGGAACCCCGGGAACTAACGGGGCCCGGGGTTCAATAACCCGTTTTCCCCTAAAAAGGCCATGGGTCCCCCAGGGGACCCCCAAAGGGGGGGACCCCCCCCGGCCCCATCCCCCCCCTTAAGAAACCCCCCCAATGTTTCCCCCCTGACACCGGAACCCCCACCCCCAAGGGGGGAAGGAAGACACGGAGTACAAAGGGGGAGGGTTTTTTAAACCTTTGTGTTTTCCCCCAATAGGCGGGGCGCATCCCCAAAGTGGTGGAAGGGAATGGGAAAACCCGCTGCTGAAATTCCAAGAACATTAAAGGGTGACAATAATATTCATTTATTATCAACACATTTCGGGGCTTTCTGCCCCCTTCCTCGGGACAAGTCAATACAAAAACCATTTTCAGAGACCATAAAAGGGTTTTAACTAATAATAATATTATATTCACCCTTTGATGTCATGTGGAATACGGTAGCACGGCTTTTAATCCTTTATCCTGACTACTTTAATTTTCTGAGATAATGAGATTTGGGTGTTCCTTGGCTGTAAGCCATAATCATCAACATTAACAGAAATAAACACTTGAAATAGATTACTCTGTGTGTAATGTCTCTATATAATATAGATGTTTCACTTTATGTATTGAATTTTGAAATAAAAAAAAAACTAACTTTTTGATGATATTCTAATTTATTAAGAAGCAGCTGTATATTTTGCTGCCATGAATTTCTAAATGAGTTAATTTTATTTAAATTAAATAGAAAAATATCGAACATTCAACTTGTGATATGTATTTTATGTTCTGTTGTGAATAAAATAGGTCTAGAATTGGGGTTGAACAATACAGTTCACTTAAAGCACCACTCCAGTGTTCAATAAACAAAACAAGAAACGGTGGAGTGGTGCCTTACAGAGGACCTATCACCAATGCTCAACTGGACACACCGTGTAATAGTGGCTGCAGAGCTGAATAAAAAGTTTGTTCTTCATAATTCTGCCTTTCTATAGCACAAGTATTAGCAATAATAGTTTTTGGTACCTTTTGAGTTAACACCCACTTGGACTTAAAAACAGTTATCAGATAGTTTTCAGTGGGGAGTGTACTTCTTCCCCTTGTATGATGCTGACCATTCCTAACTAGGCAGCAATACAGAGGGAAAAGAACACGCCCCACAGTACCTTAGAGCAGGCCTTCCAGAGTGTGAGATGTAATGAGTTATTGTCTGATCTCCTGGTCTAGCCTTGTGCATAATTATAACGTGCTGGAGTAGAGATCACATAATTGATATTTTTCAGATAAGGACCCCATGTGGGGAGGGGCATCACAACAGAGTTTATCTGTGTCACA
Organism: Allobates femoralis; assembly: GCA_033576535.1. Classification (NCBI taxonomy): domain Eukaryota; kingdom Metazoa; phylum Chordata; class Amphibia; order Anura; family Aromobatidae; genus Allobates; species Allobates femoralis. The sequence continues at coordinate 436,053,914 of JARQOC010000006.1, read as the reverse complement.
TTACACACCATTCTATCAACTCTCTTCTTGTCCTAGCATAGTCACCTCGGCTGTACTGCTCCTTACTCAACCTATCCTGGGATGTGTCAGTGATCACACTTAGGTCTTTGGTGCTCAGTGTAACTTGTAATAACTGCAGTGAGATCATAGCAGGGTCTAACAGACTCAAACAGATCCCTCCTGTGTGTGAAGCAAAGACAGCTAGGCTCTTATTGCACAGAGGGTACAAGTAGGGGTTCGCTGGCCCAGAGGACAAGGGGGGGGGAAATGCCCCCAGGCCAGTGGTCAAGCAGCATTTGGGCCACCTGGCCATCTGTCATGTTGGTCTGGGAAGCCGCTTTGCCCCCGAAGTTCACTGCTCATGGGCCACTGCTGTGTGCTTGCCAGTCAGGCCCTGGTTACAACCCAGGGCTGTGGAGTCGGTAAGGCTGGTTTCACACCACATCTTTGGGGATCTGCATGTATCCATTTTGAAATGGATAGACAGGGATCCATTTTGGGCTCCAATGTATCCCTATGGGCACAGATTAGGCCTATATGGCCATCTGTTTGTGTCAATTTAGTCAGACATCCATTTGTGTAATGTTTTTCCCTGTACCCAGAATCGGAGACTGCACCGTTTTTTTGCGTAGCAGACAAAAACAAACAGAAACAAATCCGTTGCGATCTGGAACACATAACATGGTGGTCTATGGAGATGGATATGGGAAAAAAATGGACCGCTTCCTGGATGCATTTTGTAGTACTGAGGATGCTCAGAAGAACTGCACAGTTTCTCCCAGCCATATTTCTGTTCAGGATCTCTCACACTCTCTCTGCACATTACCATTTTGTCCTTTGGCTGCAACGATTGTCAATGCTTTTATATGCACAAAACGAATCCTTCAAAAAACAGGATCTGGGAGCATAAATGCCATCCATTTACACAAATCTGTGCCTGTCCGTCTGGTCCTTCAAATTAAAGATCCACACGGACAGGCAAAAAACGAGGTGTGAAGGGAGCCTAAGACTCCGATTCCTCCATTTCCCTGACTTCAACTACTTCATACACGGCTCATGCTTAAGTGATACTTTTATTGTAGTACAATGTGAACATCAGGCTTTAAACATTATTATGATACAATAATTAAGATACTTAGATACAACATAATAATTCATAATAATAATATTCAGCACATACTGCATAGAATTACTGTACCTAATTTATTACATATTTTAGGAGTCGGTCCATTTTAGGGTATGTGCCCACAGGAAGGTTTAGTGGAGTTCAAATCGTCAGTAAACCGCTGGAAATTATCAGTTCTGAGCTCTGAAGTCTCCAGCTGTTTTCCGGCGTTTTTTTCAGCGTGTGCACAGCGGTTTTCAGTCGGTTTTTCCAGCGGTTTTTCCGGCGGTTTTCTATGGAGGATTTTGTTCATGGAACCGATCAAAAACCGCTGAGAAGAATTGACATGCTGTATGCTGCTAAACCGCTGGGAAACCGCTCAACCACGGGCAGATCCGCTCACATAAACCGACTGTGTGCACAGCGGTTTCTAAATTACATAGGTTACTTGTAAGTCCTAACGCTGCTTAGGATTTACATAAATTTAAATAAAACCTATGCTAAACCGCCGGCGGTTTTCGCTGCTAAACCGACGTTAAACCTTCCTGTGGCACATACCCTTATACCGACGACAGCTCCACAGACATACAAGCTGCTTGTGCACAACAGACAGAAGTGTGATTACATGTCACACACTGAGAAACCTTCTCTAAGCTATGGTGGGGTGTGTTCTTTCTCCTATATATTGTAGTCTGCTGTTGATTGGTCAGCTTTATACAGGGAGAAGTAGTACACGCCCACAGTGAAAACTATCTGATAACTTTTGCTAAATCCAAATGGGTGTTAACTCATTAAGTGGGAAACACTTTGATTAATAAAACAACAAATGTTTTATTGATGTATGAAGCCACTATTCATCAAGCATATAGTTGAACATTTGGTGAAACGTCCTTTTTAAAGAATCAGCCAATTTTGGATAATATCGCAATAAAGACATTATGTAAAAAATATATACTTAAGATTGGGTGGGCGGGGAATATTTTTTTTCCACTGGATACAACGCCACTCCTATCCACAGGTTGTGTCTGGTATCGCAAGTAAGGCTAGATTACCTGAGTGCAGCTAAACTGCAATATCAGACACAAACTATAGCTAATCTCATACAAGCAATTAATATCCTTAAATTGCAAGCATTTTAAATGACTTCTCTCCTTTGGGCATCCAGGGGGAAAAGCAACATCTGAAGTGCGACACCTGAGGTCCTGCATATATTCATCAAACCTCTTCTGCGTACCAGGACTTGAAAGAAAGATCTGCTCCCACAGAGCCATCCTGCACTACACAGTTGTGGAGAGTTTGGGGAAAACTCCTGTAGCTGAATGTTTAAATTTCCAGAAGAAGAATGAAGACTACAATGAATGCACCATCCCTTCAGCATCTCCTCCTTATACTGTGATGTGCACATGGAGTGACAGCTTAGACCCAGGAATAAAATGTATTTTCTTTCCTATCAAGAAGGATATGGAACACTTAACCAGGCAAAATGGGGGATAGACATAGCGAGCCATTGCCTGAGGTGACATTAAAGAGGACCTGTCACTTGGCATTAATATGTAATTTTATCTTGTGTAACCGCTGCTTTTCTCCTGAATGGAGCATTGTTTTAATTAGTTTCTGTGCCCCTCTGAGATAGAGCTCCTTCTTCATGTACATAAATCCAGTCTTTTGAGTCAATTGGGTGTGGCTCTAAAGCAGACACCCACATGTACCAAGACAATATTACATATTGGCTAGAGGGGACCTTATTATTACAGGAACGGAGAGGTGCAGGAACTAAAGAAAAGCCAGACTCAGGAGAGCAGTGGCATGTACATCAGTAAAAAGAAAAAAAATCAGTTTATGGCAAATGACAGGTCCTCTTTAAGGGAAAGTAATATCTACATTTTGTCCTAATCGTTTTGTTTTTTTATTAATAAGTACTAAATGTTGGTGGGATGAGATGTTGTAGGTCCTGATTTCCAGTTCTTTCTCAGCTCCTCCATGAATGTACGAGCATGGACAAAGCTGATCCATTCATTGTCTATGGGACAGACAGACGTTGAGCTCATTGTATGGTAATCTCAGTCAGTCCTGTACACCATGAATGGAGCGGCACTGCAAGTGCCCAAACATGGCGCTCCATTGATTCACTAAACTGAGGAAGTACCTTTTTTATGAGCAGGGAGGGGATCCTGCAATCAACCATCCAGTGTTTATGTGAAAGACATTCCTTGTGCTAAGATTGAAACTTCTTTCCCATCTTCCTTTTAACATTAATTTTGTGAGGCAGACATGCATCCTTTAACCAGATCAAACATTCCTCAACACAGAGAAGCCCTCACTCGGGCTTACATGCCGTGCTTGGCTATTCTTTGAAATTACAAGCATGTAATACCAATTTTCTCCAGTAGCTGTGCATTTGGGTTTCAGAAGCCAGATCCTCTGTGATCACCTGATCATGGAGGTCATGGAGCGGTCATTGGGTCTTCAGCATGACTTCCGATGCAGCATAGATATTGTGCCTCAAGGGACCTCATGGATTATCACTGGAGGGTATGTGTCGTGTTAATAAATAGGAAAACGAGGGTTATCAGAGTTGTTTTATTTCCAATAAAGAAATTTTGTATGTGTGTACTTTTAACTATTCACTTACCAGATTGGAAATGGGTGGGTATAAAAGACGCCTGACCAATACCAATTTGGGTTTAATGACAAGCTGTCAATACTTAGCTGTCATTAAGCCCTGCTATCACCTCGATGCCACCGCACCAGGGTATTGGGAAGAGCTGGGTAAAGTGCCAGGAATTATACATTCTAATGGATGAGCCAATTTCTGGGATGGCTGCGGGCAGCTATGCTATAGCCTAGGGGGAGAGTGGGTCCAAAAATTATGGGCCTCACCATGATGAGAAGTTCAACCCCCAGCTGCCTAGTTTTACCATAGGTGGCAATCAAAAATAGGCAAAGCCCACACATTTTTCTACCCTTTTTTCCCATTATTTATTTATTTTACAGACTATGACGGCGGGTTGGTTGCCATACACTAATGTATATGGCAACCAACCACAGACACCAGTACAAATTGTCGGGGCGCAGTATGAATGAAACAGTCAATCACAGACACTCTCACAGAAAGTGAGCATCTGTCATTGGCTGTTCAGTGCAGTGAATATTCATGAAGCTTACTGAGCAGTCCTGGAAGCAAGCAAGGGAGAGCGGGAGCCTGGTGAGCTCCATCTACCTTTCTATCTACATTCTAGTGAGACCCGCATGCTCAGTAGGCGTACCGGATCTAGTTTAACCTGGCCTAGCATAATCTGGTAAACCAGATCCAATGCCCATTGACTTCTATTTTAAATTTATGCCAGATCATACTGGATCTGGTCGGATCCAGTTTTTTTTACAGAGCCAAAAAAATGTTGTATGTTGCGTTTCTGTTGGGAGTTAAATAAGAAAAAGGGTTTTCACCGGATTAGGCAGAAACTGGATGATACCGCAGGTGATGGAGTGCCCACTGAAAATCAATGGCACAAACCGGATCTGATTTGCATTCTGGTTTGACGAATCTTCACAGGATTAAAAAAACGCATATGTGAAACAGCCCTATGCCAAAACCAGGAGGGGGTGATAAATCCACAATTGGTGATGTGTTTCTATTATGCTTTTCCTCTCATTGTTCCCCTCCTGGTTTTGGCTACAAATACTGAGGTAGAAACCTCACTAAGGCTGGGTTCACATTGGCGTTCCCCTCCGCAGCGTTCTGCGGAGGGGAATCGCCATGTGTGCGCAGTGGCCGCCAGCTCCTATCTTTATAATGGGAGCGCACGGTGCTGCGCTTGACTGCGCATGACCGTGCGCACCCACTCACTCCCATATGTGATCTGTGCGCAGGCGATGCCTGCGCACAAATCACACAGTCTCGTCCGCACCAGGACGCGACATGTTGCATTCCTGGTGCGACGAGAGTGTGTGATATGTGCGCAGGCATCCACCTGCGCACAGATCACATATGGGAGTGAATGGGTGCGCACGGTCATGCGCTGTCAAGCGCAGCACCGTGCGCTCCCATTATAAAGATAGGAGCTGGCGGCCGCTGCGCACACATGGCAATTCCCCTCCGCAGAACGCTGCGGAGGAGAACGCCAATGTGAACCCAGCCTAAATACTGAACTTGTCCTAACATGTTACTTTGCCATATTAGGGAGTCATTACTAATATTAAAAGGGGCAGATTGACAATAGACATGTATTAGGAAACTGCTTCAGTTGCAATCCACAGTTTTAGGGTCAGCATGGGTAAATCTACACTGGTAAAATATTAAAAAGCCTTGAAACATTGACAATGCTCTTTATTGAAATGTAAAAAAGTGACTTTATTGCTCTTATTAATGTAAGAAATGTGAGCAATTACCTCCGTTACAAATGTTTTCCAGCACTAATGCAGGTCAAAAAGGTAATGTATACAGCCCCCGACATACTTGACTCCGATAAGGTCTGAACGAACATTTGCAAAAATCTTATTACATAACTTTTATTTATATGGCATTTAGATATTCAAGAACTTGAAATTCAACAATAAAAATACCATAAACATAAAACAAGCCATAAACTACACATAATAAACATCTACTGAAACAAAGGCAGAGAATCCTGCCCATCCTCCAAAATCGAAAATGCATATTGCACAGTAAGATCCAATCTAAGGACCTTGTGAAGTGACACCGCCGGTCTCCGCAGGAGCGTATAGAGCCAACCGCGTCCCCCACCGGCGTCCTCCTCTGTTACTAAGAAACGGCCCAAACCTATTTAGACCCCCGCCTGGCAAGCAGCGACAGAAAAAATGGATCATTAGGGAGCATGAAGGACTTCCTAATGAATGCTACGATGGGAATCGTTATTTTTTTTCTTGGTTTTTCTTTTACAAGAAAGGCAAAAAATTTAGAACAGAACGCCAAAAAAAAAATACATTTCTCTAAATGGCTCAAAGAAAAGCCATACTGGTCACTGGCGTGATATGTCCAGCCAAGGATGTTAACCAAAACTAACATTTCACTGGTAAACTAAATTGATTAAAAATGTTGGCAAATTATTTTTTATTTCTTTTAATCATGTAAAAAAAAAAAAATGTAATTAAAGTTGCAATTTTCAAATTGGGGCATTATTTAGACTCCTACTACTTGTCCTTTCAGGAAGAGTTTACAGTGGGCTCATTATCATAAGAGGCAGGATTACAATGACCGGTAACACCTCTATACCCAGAAGATAACACAGGATCCACCATTCACAAAAGGTGATGTCACAGCTCACCTCCTCCTGTACAATGACTGATAACACCTCTATATATATACAGTAGATAACACAGGATCCACCATTCACAATAGGGGATATCACAGCTCACCTCCTCCTATACAATAGATAATACAGGATCCACCATTCACAATAGATATCACAGCTCACCTCCTCCTCCTGTACAATGACTGATAACATCTCTATATACAGTAGATAACACAGGATCCACCATTCACAATAGGTGATGTCACAGCTCACCTCCTCCTGTACAATGACTGATAACACCACTGTATACATAGATAACACAGGATACACCATTCACATAAATGATATCACAGCTCACCTCCTCCTCCTCTGTACAATGACTGATAACACCACTGTATACAGTAGATAACACAGGATCCACCATTCACAATAGGGATATCACAGCTCACCACCTCCTATACAATAGATAATACAGGATCCACCATTCACAATAGATTTCACAGCTCACCTCCTCCTCCTGTACAATGACTGATAACACCTCTATATACAGTAGATAACACAGGATCCACCATTCGCAATAGGGGATATCACAGCTCACCTCCTCCTGTACTATGACTGATAACACCTCTATATACAGTAGATAACACAGGATCCACCATTCACAATAGGTGATGTCACAGCTCACCTCCTCCTGTACTATGACTGATAACTCCTCTATATACAGTAGATAACACAGGATCCACCATTCACAATAGGTGATATCACAGCTCACCTCCTCCTGTACTATGACTGATAACTCCTCTATATACAGTAGATAACACAGGATCCACCATTCACAATAGGTGATATCACAGTTCACCTCCTCCTGTACAATGACTGATACGTTATCTACTGTATATAGAGGAGTTGTCTACTTATCTGGACCCGTGGAAGTACAAGTTTGTACGAAACAGCAAGCCGTAGTCCGGCTCCCACACCCCCTCCCAGCACCGATGTAACCCTTGTTCTGAATAAATACAGCGAGCACTGAAAACTGGTGAGTGCAATTTATTTTAATTCAATATATAAAATACCATCTCCAAAAATTGTATACTTAGAAACGTCAGCTCAAGATGCAAAAAAAATAAGCCATCACACAGCCCCAGATCCCGAGAAATAGGGACAAAAACACAATTATTTCACTTTAAAAATATTTTTTTTAACCACTTAGGTAACAGTAAAAGTATACATGTTTGGTATCTATGAACTCGTACTGACCCAAGGCATCATATCGACAGTCAGTTTTACCATATAGTGATCATGTTGAATAAAGAAAAAAAAAAAAACATAAAATGTGTAACTGCACTTTTTTTTTTTCTCTTCAAAAGTACAACTCGTCCCCACAAAGAACAAGCCTCATATGGACCTGGCACTCCACCACCACTGGACCCGGTGCTCCTCCACCACTGGACCTGTCGCTCCACCACCACTGGACCCGGCGCTCCACCACCACTGGACCTGGCGCTCCACCATTACCAGAGCAGACCCAACCTACTGTCTCTCTCCCCATTGCCCTGTAGAATGTAAGACCCTCGTCCCATTGAAAAAAATAAAGTTGGATCCAAAATGGTCGACTTCAAAATGGCCACCGTGGTCACCACCCATCTGGAAAAGTTTTCCCCCTCCCATATACTAATGTGTCACAAACAGGAAGTTGAAATCACCAACAATTCCCATATTATTTAGGTGCATCCATATAAATGGCCCACCCTGTAGAATTCAATCGATCACCAGGTTCGTTGCTGCAGCCATTCTTTTTTGCAAAAAAAATCACTGCAGTAGTTAATTTAAAAAAAATAAAATAATCGGAAATATAGAGAAGGACTGAATGCTCGGTCCCGATTATCCATCAGTATAAATATAACGGTGATCACCTGCTGAATGGGAAAATCAACGCTCTATTATCAACCATCGGATTGTTTATGCCTACAATAAAAAAACATCGCTACCGGAAGAACAACTATTCTGTCCTCATCATTGAAGTAAATATTAAACGCGCACCAAACTACTTGTATATAGCAGACCAGTGCTATTTATTGGCCTGTGTAAACACAACATGGTACTTCTCTTCCAGTTGTATCCATTTCCAGCCTTGGCTCTGAAAATTGTCAAAAAACAATCTTAAAAAGTCAAAAAGTAAGTAATACTCCTAACCAAAGCTGTGGAGTCAGAGTGGTGGAGTTGGCGACTTCACAGCCATGGTTGTGGAGTCGTGGAGTTGGAGTCAGAGTCCATTTTGGTGGAGTTGAATTCAGGGTAATTGAGGTGTCGGATGTTTGGCTTAACGAATCCATAGCTCTGGCCCCTAACAAACAAACCCATTAGAGAGTCACTTGAAAAAGTAAGGCCTGTAAGTTACCGTTATGGTACCTGTTGGTCGAAGAAATTTAAGTTTGATAAGATCACCGCTTTGGTAAACTGTTATTCCATCAGATTCACCCCGCGTGAGGATGAACATGTCCAATGGGAAAAGGGGATGCAATATTTTCAGACATCGTTGGCCATGGCTCTCCAGGAAAAAACAAAGGATAGGGTAAGTTATAATGGAACGTGTCCGATCCTCAGTTCATTCTGTCACCGGGAAAGAGTCTTGGCACCTATGTTAGATAATTGACAAGTCCAGTCGAAATTATCTGTCATCTACCGTTAGTCTTGCTTCTTAAAGAAAACCGAAACGGTGGGAATAAACTCTGTATAGCTACGGCCTCTAAGTATGGCTGGAAACACACTATCCGACTCACATTCGAGTCTATCAGACAAGACTCGGATCAGTCATCCCTCTCTGGACGGGAGTGTCAGCTGCTTGTGTTTTTGTGCAACATCACAATCCCGTCCTGACAGGGGGAAGCCGTTCAGGGTCACTGGTCCGAATCTCGCATGTGAGTCGGATAGTGTGTTTCCAGCCTATATGTCCATTAGGCAATAGACAGTGCGGCCGGACTGAAAACAATTGTGTGAAATCTTTACAAGTTGATGCCGGATCAATAAACTTCAAACAGTACAAAGAATTCTTCAGAAAATGTCAGATTCTTAGAAGTCATTGATTAGCAACTGGCTGACCATTCAAGATATAGATCCTCATGTACGCGAGGAATTATAGCCGATCAGATCTTTCCAATCAAATTTTTCAACCAAAAAAAAAAAAAGAAAAAATCAATTCTATCAGAACAAAGCTGTTAAAGGTTTCTGTCTCTGGTGATAACAGCAGAAATATGCACCAAATTCATTGAGAAGTGCATGGATAGCCCAAGAGGCCAAATGGTATAAACGTCAGCCTCTTATTGACTGTCAGTGCACCAGAAAGTAAAGCAGGGAAGCTACAATATGCGCCACTTTTTTACGGTATGTTGTAAAAATGTGGAGCTTAGTGATAGGTGTGCATTAGCATAAGCGAAACCTATTAAAGGGTAGAAAAGGGTGCAATAGCGTCTTATCTCTTAGATACCAGATAGTTAAAAAATTAGGTACTTATTGCCCCCCACAACCGGTTTTAAACGCTCACAACAGCTGCTGCGAGATCCACCGTTCCACCAGGAACAACATATGCATAAATCCAAAGGACTAGGTGTACAATGATCCGCACAATCTTGGTATATAAGAATGGTGCTTTATTTCGTCTACGCCAGGGGTCTCAAACACGTGGCCCCCAAGCCGCATGGGGCCCGCAACGATCCCCAATGCGGCCCGGGCCCATGAAAGAAAACAGCATGCCCGGGCACTTTGTAAATGGAGGCCCCTGCAGTACCGCTTTATTGTGACTTCCATTCATGAAGCAGGCGGCCAGCGGACCAATCAGAAGCCTCCTGTGACGTCAGCTGCAGGGTCTGATTGGTCCGCCGGCCGCCTGCTTTCATGAATGTACAGGCGCGAAGGCACTTGTTTGAGCCGGCGGTACCCGGAAGTCACAATAAAGTGGGTACCGCGGCAGCTCCATGTATAATGGCCCGGGGCGTCAGGTGTGTATGAGTGAGAGTTAGAGAGAGTGTGTGTATGTGTGAGTGTATTTGTGTGTATATGTGAGTGTGTATGTGAGTGTATGTGTGTGTGAATATTTCTGAGTGTGTATATGTGTGTGTATATATGTGTGAGTGTATATGTGTATGTGAGTATGTATGATGTGTGTGAGAGTGTGTGTGTGTATATATTTGTATGCGAGTGTGTATATGTGTGAGTGTGTGTATGTGTGTATTCCCCGCGCCCCCTGGGCGGCACATCGCCGGCGGCTGGTGCTGGCGGCTGCCTGGTGTCGCCTAATGCCGGGTGCTGGCAGCTGCCGCCTGGTGCTGGCGGCTGCCGGGTGCTTGCGGCCGCTGGGTGCTGGTGCCGCTTAATGCCGGGTGCTTGCGGCCCTGGTCTGGTGCCGCTTAATGCCGGGTGCTGGCAGCTGGATGCCACCTGGTGCTGCCTCCCAGGTGGTGCCAGGTGCTAGTGGCCACTGGGTGCTGCAGCTGGTCGAGCGCCGGGTGCTGCGGCTGCCGGGTGCCACTTAAAGCCAGGTGCTGGCAGCTGCCGGCTGCCACCTGGTGCTGCCGGCTGCCACCTGGTGCTGGCGGTTGCCGGGTGCTGGCAGCTGCCGCCTGGTGCTGGCAGCTGCTGGATGCCACCTGGTGCCGCCTCCCAAGTGCTGCCGGCTACCGTCGGGTGTTGCCAGCTGCCGGGTGCCGCAACCTGGGTGTTTGGCGGCTGCCGGGTGCCACCTGGTGCCGCTTCCCGGGTGCTGGCAACTGCCGGGTGCCACCTGGTGCTGCCTCCCAGGTGCTGGCAACTGCCGGGTGCCACCTGGTGCCACCTCCTGAATGCTGGCGGCCGTGCCGGCTGGTGCCGGTTGCTGGCTGCAGGCTGGTGCCAGCTGCCTGGTGCTAGCTGGTGCCGGCAAGCGGGAGACTGGGAGCCACAAAGGAAGAAGCTGGTGTGGTGTGTGCCTTGTAAAGCTAAGACATGTCTTAGTATTAAGGTACCGTTACACGCTTCAATGTCGAGACGATCCCACCAACGATTTTATGAGCGCTCGGTCGTTAGGACATCTATTTGACATCGTTGGTGAGATGTCACACAACTAGATATTGTGGACGACGCATCTAAACGATGTAGCGAGCAGCTATCGTTCATACAACCCAGCGAATGATACTTGTTCACTGTTGTGAATAGGCGAAGTCGTTAATGACATCATTATCGCGGTGTCACACACAACGATACAGCAGGTTGGATGATTGAGGATCGTTTGATTGGAGAACATGTTCTCAATTCTGCAATCAACGATACAACGATTTATCGTAGTCATATCTCGGTGTTACACGAAACGACGTCCTAACAATGTCGTTTGAACGACTCCAAACCCGTGACACTTGAGCGATATCGTTCACGATCTCGTACTGTGTAATGGGGCCTTTACAATGCAAACTGTCTGTTTGTTATAATATGTTCAAATAGGCACCTGTTCACAAAGGTTGTGAAGTCTGAGTCCATTTTGGTGGAGTTGAACTCAGGGAAATTGAGGAGTCGTTTGGCTTGTCGACTTCACAGACATGGTAGTGGAGCTGGGAGTCGTGGAGTTGGGAGTCGGTGCCCATTTTGGTGAAGTTGGAGTCACATTCAGGGAAATTGAGGAGTCAGAGGTTTGTCTTACTGACTTCACAGCTCTGGTTATGGAGTCGGGAGTCGTGGAGAGATGTTGTCTATTTTGGTGAAGATGGAGTCTGATTCAATGATATTGAGGAGTTGGAGGTTTGGCTTACTGACTTCACTGCCATGGTTATGGGGCCGTAAGTTGGCAGTGCGGTCTAATTCTGTGAAATAGAGGAGCCAGAGGTTTGGCTTTCTGACTCCACAGCCCTGCTGTTCACACTGCCTGTTAGGGAGTGCTGCCGGTCTTGTCTTGTTTAGATTACCGCATATACTCGTGTATAAGCCGAGTTTTTCAGCCCAAAAATTGGCTGAAAAGTACCCCCCTCGGCTTATACGCGAGTCAGTGCTGATATACCGATGTATACATCGGTACATACCGATGTATACATCGGTATACAGCAGCCCCCGTAATGCAGGGCCCCCCCAGCCTCGCTCCGGTCACCTGTAAAGGAAACTATACTTATCACAGTGCCGCTGTCCACGCCCGCTCGCACCCGCTCGCAGCTGCCGTACGCGATCCTCCATCTTCATGCGTCTTCTTCCTGTTTCTGTGCTCGTCGCAGGCAATGACGTCATTCCCTGCGACGAGCACAGGAAACAGGAAGAAGAGGCATGAAGATGGAGGATCGCATACGGCAGCTGCGAGCGGGCGCGGACAGCGGCACTGTGTATGATAAGTATAGTTTCCTTTACAGGTGACCGATGTCAGACTGGGGGGGCCCTGGATTACGGGGGCTGCTGTATACTACCGCTGGGGCTGCAATATACTACCACTGGGGCTGTATACACCACTGGGGCTGCAATACCACTGGGGCTGCTGTATATAGGGGCTGCAATACCACTGGGGCTGCAATACCACTGGGGCTGCTGTATACACCACTGGGGCTGCAATACCACTGGGGCTGCTGTATATAGGGGCTGCAATACCACTGGGGCTGCTGTATATACCACTGGGGGCTGCTGTATATCATACTGCTGGGGCCTGTATACCACTGCTGGGGGCTGTATACCTGTGCTGGGGTCCACCCTCGGCTTATACGCGAGTCAATAGATTTTCCCAGGTTTTGGGGGCAAAAGTAGGGGGGTCGGCTTATACACGAGTATATACGGTAAGTGTGTGCGCCGTGACACGAGTCTTATGACAGTCCTTGGTAGACTCGATTGCGGCCTAGCAAACCTACTTTGCTAAGTTTGCCGGAGCTGGATGAAAAGGCCCAAGAACTCCAAAGGATACAAAGTTTTGAGTTGCACCTACATTTGCGACTTTTCAAAGCTTTTTTTTCATAATTTTATTAATTTTTGGATGAAGTGAAGTAACTTTTCATGAATTGATCCCAATGTGTTTTTGGTGCCGTTCTAGAAGTCTTGGACAAATAAGTGCTTGTGGCAACAACTTGTGACAGCTGCCTTAGGGTGGAAATACACTATACGAGCTGCATGCAAAGTGTCTTGCACGCATCTCGCATGAGTCATCCAGCCCAGCACCTGCCTCTCTGAACAGGAGCATGCAGCTCCATGGAAACACAAGCAGCACCCTGCTCCCATCCAGAAAGGAAGGGGCTGGGTCAGGTGACTCATGCGAGATGCATGCGAGACACTAAGATGCAGCTCGCATAGGTGTGTCTCTGCCCATAGAAAAAGTATTTACCTCATACACTTTATATAAAAGCTGACTAATACTGCAACCTGAAATGGTTTAACTCAATGGCTGCCTTTTACTATATCTTTGCTGGTGTCATTTAAGTGCCAAAGAGCGGAGTCACATCTGACTGCCTAAGTTTAAGTGTGTAACCACCATAGCTTTCTATTCCCGAGTAGAGCAACCCTGGTCACAACAAGTCCTCAAAGCAGAATTGCTACTGATAAGAGGGTGAAGAAGGAACAAGGCGACATTTTATTTGGGCATTCCTTTCTTTTGAGGACCCAGCGGAGTTATACATTGAGTTTACCTAACAGTGTAATGCCTTACGTTCCCAGTGGGGGCACTGTGGACAAACTGAACACTTGTTCAGATCGCTGAAGATTTCCGCAGCCAGACACAATGTAATGAGCTTGTTTTTGAGCTTTTATTTATAATACCAAACTATATGTTAGCAATAAATGAAGGTGAAGAACCTTTTCAAGGTCCAACTGTGTAATGACTCCCCACCTTTTCCTACCGTGCGGGAAACCTCTTGAAAAAATGGAGGTGGAACAGACGAGTTTCTTTGACTGACGGTCTAAGAAGTTAGTCTCATCTATGACGAATTGTCAAAATACTGTATTTTCAAGAAATACCAACATGTCTTATTAATTTCATATGCTGCAGCGCAAAGCATCCGACTGCCAGATCTCATCATATTAACCCTTTAGGGCACAAAGCGGGCGAGTTTTCTTGAAGTCTACTGGGGCAAAAGTCAAAAGAACGATATGAAAATGTATGCGAGACGCCTACAAGAAATCTGAAAATTTCATCTCAACACACTCAGGGTAATGATCTTCATTAAAGTAGGTCAGAGCCTGGTCGAAGCCGGGAGATGAACGAATTTAGCCTGGTGGAAAAAGCGGCATAAGGAAGAGACACCGAGGGAGGTCCTGATCTACCCATCCGAAAGGTGAGATAGGAAACCATCCTGCCTACAAAAGATGCTGGAGTTGATAAGGTATTTATCAGGCAAGGAAGGCAAGTGATGAACGAGCGTCAAGAAATCCTACCTCAAGCCAGGCCAGCCGAGACCTCATTAGGAATGTCAATCAGACTAACGCAATATGAATTATAGCTGTGCAGGGGCAAAACTGTCTTGGCATTGGCTCAAAGAGAAAGAAATCCTTAAACTTACCAAAATAGTTACTCTATAAGCATGATCGCACCGTGTCCTTACACATTTGGAACAAACAGTTACAAAGACGTTGTGGAACTACGGACTGGGACTTGCAGGTTGGATCCTGAAAGTTCTGCCTGGGGTAAAGGGAATGAGATGGACCTGAAATCCTACAGAGAAGTTGGCAGGTATGGGCAAGATTCTAGAGACCTTAGGAAACATAACTACAGGAGCATCTCAATGAATTAGAATACTATCAAAAAGTTAATATTTTTCAGTAATTCAATGCATAAAGTGAAACGCATATATTAAATAGAGTCATTACACCCAGAGTGATCTATTTCAAGTGTTTATTTCTGTAAATTTGATGATTAAAGCTTACAGCCAATGAAAACCCAAAGGTCATTATCTTAGAAAATTTAAATAAAACACAATAACGGGCGATCAAAACCTCACATCGACACAAAAATGGTATCATTAGAAACGTCAGCTCAAGACGGAAGAAATAAGCAGTCACAGACCCAGATCCCGAAAAATGAGAACGATACGGATTGTGGAAAACGGTGCAAAAGGTCAATTCTTTTTCTTTAAAAAAACTTCAGATTTTTTTTCACC
This sequence comes from Allobates femoralis, assembly GCA_033576535.1. Taxonomy (NCBI): domain Eukaryota; kingdom Metazoa; phylum Chordata; class Amphibia; order Anura; family Aromobatidae; genus Allobates; species Allobates femoralis. The sequence goes on along the minus strand of JARQOC010000006.1, from coordinate 436,038,477 downwards.
TCTTAGAAAACAGTAAAAGTATACATGTTTGGTATCTACGAACTCGTACCGACCTGAGGCATCATACCGACAAAGTCAGTTTTACCATATAGTGAACGTGGTGAATAAAAGTATTAAAAAAATAATCTTGTAATTGCACTTTTTTTTTTGCAATTTCAGTGCAGTTGGAATTCTTACCCCATTTTCCGGCACACTATATGGTAAAATATATTATTTTATTCAAAAGTACAACTCGTCCCACAATAAACAAGCCCTCATATGTCTATATTGATGGATAATAATCATTTTTAATAAATAAAAAAAAAAAAAAAAGTTATGGCTCTTGGAAGAAAGGGAGGGAAATACGAATAACAGAAACTTGGCTGGGGTGAAGGGGTAATTAAAAAGGAGGTGGGTCTTAAGAAATGTTGTATGATGGATAACTGCATTGTGTTATTAAAAAGAGGTCTTCTAAAAATAAGCATGTCACACTATGTCCTTTTGCTAGAATCCCAAGTGATCGGCTGTAATCTGAGGGGTTTAATGCCACTGCAGCGCCACCACAGGGCATATAAAGAATTACATCATCATTCAATCCCATGAAATGCCTGAAATTGTGATATGTTGGAATCCCCCCATATAAAGTTGGTCTTGGAAGGGTGTTGACCACAGCTATTCCAATGCACCCCATTGTAGGAAATGAATACAAAGAATGCAAGTGATCTGCGCTGACTTGGGCCAGATGAAAGGACATTTCAAAGTGTTATCCTCACTTCATCTCCGGAAACTCACCAATCCACAACACACCCCTTTAAACACATGGACAGTGGCAGGGATGTGGAGTCAGAATCTAAGTCGGTGGCCAGTTTGGTGGAGTCAGAGTCCGATGTTTGGCTTACTGACTTCACAGCCATGGTTGTGGAGTTGGAGTCGGTGTCCATTTTGGTGGAGTTGGGAGTCAGGGAAATTGAAGAGTCGGATGTTTGGCCTACCAAGTCCTGGACCCCCTGGATTTGACTGAGATGGCAGGTATTTTTTAATTATTATTATAGAAAATGAAGCTACGTCTTCTGTATAGGAAAGACTAATGATGGCCAAACATGCCAATATAGGTGGGATAGGTCCTCATTGTAATGTGTATGGGGCGTCCACCCCCCGATAGATGATGTCAGAGCTGAAAAGTAACTGGCCTCCTGCCCATTGGTTCTGTATAAATGGGTTTTATAGACCAGTCAATTCCTTTAAGATTTTCCATCCTTTTGCAGGCTACCAAAAATAAGGTCATAATTTCTAACGGCATTTCTCAGGACAGTACGTTAAGTCTAATCAATCTTCTTGCATCCACCCATCTCTTCTCGTGCCTTTCAAGCTCGCTCCTACTAGTCATTTATATAACGTAATATATCATCTCCTGCGCAGACAATGCCATTGTACTCTTTGTCCAGCACATTTTATATTAAATAGATATATCCCCCTTGGAGAAATATGCCCAATCTCGTCCATTAAGACGAGTCATTGCTGGCCATGAAATCTCGAAGTGAAAGAATGCGTGTGACAAGTATAGATGGGCGAGCGTCACAATGTGTTTAGAAAGAGCGGAGCAGTCTGTGCCCGTTTTGCATGACGCAGGAAAGTGATAGAATAAAGCGGCTTTTCATCTGGCTTCACACACCTTGACTTTTCTATCCTCCCATCCCATTCAGTCACACGTTACGCTGCGCCACAAGGCTGCAAAAACAAACACCTTGGAAGAGCTAGCTGTGCAATTAGGTGCAGCACACTAATCAGCGGTGTCTGTGCCTAATTACAACACCGCCTCCCCCCCCCCCCTCGCTTCCTTCTTTTCTCAATTATTTTACAGCTAAGAGAGATTTGTAACGGCGTAACACTTCCAAATTAATCCAAAGCCGCCGCGCTGCAAGACAGGCGTGTCCAATACAACAGGCTTTAGGAAGCCGCAAAGCATATCAAGGGCTCGGCAAGCAAGGTCACAGCGGGAACAGAAGCACGCATAATACTCCGCCATTATATCACCGCAGATGGGGAGAATTAAAGGGAAACTCCGGTCACCAACGATCCTAATTAAGATGATGCAGTAAAAATGCCTAAACTGAACAATAAAGGTGATGCAGTAAAAATGCCTGAACTGAACAATAAAGGGGCTATAAGGTATTTTTTTTTTTTTTTTTTGCAGAAAGCCTTTTATTCCATACTAGCTGTTGTACCCGGCTACGCCAGGGTTAATAAATAACTGCTGTTAGCTATAACAAAATAGAATTTGAATATGTCATATTAATGACCTGTAGGTAAATAGAGGCTGGGCTGTGATTGGTTGCTATAGGCAGCCTAATAAATCTCCAGCCAACAGTAACCCCCCCCCCCCCCCCCCCCCCCAGTATATATTATCTCACACATACACATAATAGACAAATCATGTGATTGATATCTGCCTTAATTCCCTATATGGCACATGTGTTGCACGTTGGCTGTTTTTAATCAGATGTTTATTTTTGGAAATGAAAGATATCAGACGTATGAGGCGAGTTGTGTGAGGCGATTTGTGCACATATGAGTCTGTCTGTGTGGTGTGTGTGTCCCTGGGGTGTGTGTGTCCCTGTGGGGGGGTCCCTATAGTGTGTGTCCTTTCGGGGAGATGATTGACCCTGTTGTGTGTGTCCTTGTGGGGGGAGGGGTGTCTCTGTGGTGTGTGTTCATCCCTATGGAGTCTGTGTGTTCCTGTGGGGTGTGTATGCGTGTATGCCCCTGTGGTATGTGTCCCTGTGGGGTGAGTGCATGTGTCCCTATAGGGTGTGTATGTGTGTGTGTCCCTGTGGGGGGAAGGGGTGTCTGTGTTGTGCGTGTCTCTTTGTGGTGTGTGTGTTTGTGTTCGGGTGCGTGGTGAGTATCCAATGTTGGGGCTCCACCTTAGCTGTTACTCTGTGTGCATGTGGTGTATATACATGTCCCCGTGCGTGGTGAATATTCCATGTCGGGGCCCCACCTTAGGGACTATATGCTGGTATGTGCTGTTAGTCTTTGGTGCTGTCATTAAGCCCCTCTAATTCACGACTGTCAACTGGCAACTGTCACTTTTTCCCCATTATGTAGATAGGGCTAAAATTGTTTGGTAAATTGGAACACGCGGGGTTAAAATTTCACCTCACAACATAGCCTATGATGCTGTCGTGGTCCAGTCGTGTGACTGTGCAAAATTTTGTGGCTGTAGTTGCAACGGTGTAGATGCCAATCCCAGACATACACACATTCAGCTTTATATATTAGATATATTAGATATGCCTCAGGATGAAATAGAGGTTTCAGGTAGGAGGCGGTTCACAAGTCTCCTGTCGAGTCTGCAAGTTTATTCGCCTCTAGCCTTTCCTATATTTCCCAACATACATTGTACCACCAATGTCTACATTACACAGACAAAATGTAACAGTTTGTCTGTAGAAACAAAGACCTGCCCCACCTTCCCGTATAGACAAAAGACCCACCACTACTCATCATGGCTACAAGTCTACCCCCACTCATTATAGAGGCAAAGGCCCATCCCCACTCATTATACATCCAAAGGCCCAACCCCACTCACTATGCATACAAAGGCCCATCCCAACTCACTATACATACAAATGCCCATCCCCACTTACTATAAATGCAAAGGCCCATCCCCACTCACTATAGATACAAAGGCTCATCCCCACTCACTATAGATACAAAGGCTCATTCCCACTAACTATAGATACAAAGGCTCATCCCCACTCACTATAGATACAAAGGCTCATTCCCACTAACTATAGATACAAAGGCCCATCCATACTCACTATAGATACAAAGACCCATCCCCACTCACTATAGACACAAAAGTCCATCCACACTCACTATGAATATAAGTCTACCCCATCTCACTGCAGAGACAAAGGCCCGTCCCCACTCACTGTAAATACAAAGACCTGCCCCTACTCACCATAGATACAAAAGTCCATCCCACTCCCTGTAGAGACAAAGACCAGACCCTACTCACCATAGAAATAAAGGCCCGTCCCCATTCACCCTGGAGAAAAAGTTCTGCCCACTGTATATACAAACATACAAGGATTCATCCCCATTCACTGTAAATACAAAGCCTGCCAATGCTCACTGTAGGTATAAAAGTCCACCCCACACTCCATGTACTGACAAAGGGCCTCTCCCACTCACTGCAGAGACAAATGTCCACCCCTACTAACTATACATGCAAAGGTCTGCTTCCATGCACCGCAGGAGACAAAGACCCACCCTCACTCATCATAGAGACAAAGGCCTGCCTCCACTAATCGGAGACAAAGGTCCACCCCTACCCACCATGGATACAAAGACCCGTCCCCGCTCACTATAGAAACGAAATCTCGCCCCCACTCACTGTAGATAAAGATACAAGGATACATCCCCACTCACTTTAGATACAAAGACCTGTCTCAACTTACCATAAATTCAAAAGTCCACCCCCACTCCCTGTGGAGACAAAGGGCCAACTCCATTCACTGTAGAGACAAGGGTCCACCACTACTAAATATACATACGCACAGTCCACTCAATCACCAGAGACAAAGGTCCACCCCTATCCACCATAGAGAGAAAGACCTGACCCCATGCACCATAGAGAAAGGCCCTCCATCACTCACCCTAGAGACAAAGACCCGCACCCACTCACCATAGAGACAAAGGCCAACCCCTAATCACCATAGAGGCAAAGGTCTGCCCCCACTCACTAGAGACAAAGGTCCACCCTTACTCTAAATACAAAGTTCTGCCCCCAATCACCATAGAGGAAAAGGCCAATCCTCACTCACTGTAGAGGCAAAGGCCTGTCCCCACACACCATAGAGGAAAAGGATCCACTCCCACTCACTACAGATATAAAGGTCTGCCCCAGTCACCCTAGATGCAAAGGCCAGCCCCTACTCATGCTAGATACAATGGTCCACCCCCACTCATTATAGAGAGGCAAAGACCTGTTCCCACTTTATATAATACGTCTCAGTATCTCTGCTGATCGAGGCATATTCTCCACCATTGGCATACACTAGCCATTGAGTATACAATCTGATTTTCAATGAAATGTTCAAAACGGTCAGCAGCAGCAAGCTACATAAAGACAGACACCTATGACCGGCTTCATGGAGTGATTCTTTGAGGGTAACACTATATAATTTTTCATTAAGAGGTTATGAAAGCAGCAACTGATGTTAGCAGACAACACACGTTCCATTCATACAGAGATACAAGAAAAGCACATAAAAATATATCTGCAGAAAATTCGCCAGAGACATATAACCTCCCTAGGACAACAATAACCAACGGTATATGAAATGGACAGTAGAAACATTCATAAAGCAAAATAATTCCCATCAAGGCAAACAACATCCTAAAACGAATAACTAAGGGGCACCATGTGGATATGGCCACACAAGTAACACCCCTGAGGTCTGAATTACCTGGCCAATTATGCATTACATGATCATTCTGTGGGACCATCAAGCCATATGAGGGGTGTCAAACTTACCCTCCAACAACTAATGGCAGAGTGTCAGGAGACAGAAGGTTCAGTTGTTGGACTTTAACATGCCTGATCTTATTGTTTGGAGGATGTCTGCATATTGGAAGGTGGAAGGTGAAGAAGCATTTGTAAGAATGTTCAGCTATCAATAGGTTAGCCACCATATTGTGCCATACATTTTACCATAACAGAGCTTTAGGTATCTTTAGAGGACTTCTCCAGGACTAAAGGTCCCCACATTGGACTATAGTTGGCTAAGCCCGCCAATATCGGCTGCCTGTCTACTGCACGATGGCCTCCCGACTCTCCTAGACAGAATATTTCAGGGGAGAAACCATGGGTTGGGGAAGTCGAATCCTAATTGCTGACCCTTTTGTTATACAGGCGATAAGCTGCTGCCAAAGTCGCATGCCAGCGGATTTATTCACTTTCCCTTATTTTTTAAGAACATGAACATTTAGCGGAGTCAATTGTTCGTGTGCATCGTTGAGTTGGAAGAGACAGCTGTTGGCCAAATGATGCCCTATCTAATGTGTATGGGGGCCACAGGATAGGTGTTAAAAATTAAATTTTGGGGTCAGTCACCTTGTACCCCATTAACATTTTAAAGCCCCTACAGTAGCAATGTACAGAGCCAGCATAGCTCCAATAGCTCGGCTCCATATACTGTGTAGTGGCAATTCTTACTTACTGCAGCACCGCTCCCATTCCCTTCTGTGAAGATGTCAGGGTGGTCACCGAACTGATATTGATGACCTAAGGTTAGATCTTCAATGTCCTGGCCACCCCTTTAACTAGTCCCAAGCTTTTTTTGAGCGAAGTTTGCCCTGGGAATATAGTGCCTTAAAAAATACTCATACCTGTGAACTTTTGCACACGTTTTAACGTTATACCCACAAACCTAAATGTATTTTATTGGGATTTTATGTGATATACCAGCATTAAGTAGCAAGTATTTGTTAAGTGTGAAGAAATTTTACACTTTTTAAAAAATATAAAAAAAAAATATATACGGTAAATCTGCAAACTGTGACGTGCATTTGTATGCAGCCCCCAATTCAATACATTGTTAATACCACCTTTTGCTTCAATTACTGCTGCAAGTCTTTCAGGGTATGTCTTTACCAGCTTTGCACATCTAGAGGTGACATTTTTTGCCCATTCTTCTTTGCACACTTGCACTAGCTCAGTGATATTGGGTGGAGACGTCTGAACAGCAATTTTCAAGTTTTGTCAGATTCTCAATAGGAATTCAGTTTGGACTGTGACTGGGCCATTCACACATATGAATATGCTTTCTAAACCATTCATTGTAGGTCTGGCAGGATGTTTAGGATCATTGTCCTGGTGGAAGGTGAACCTACGCCCCAGTCTCCAGTCTTTTGCTGCCTCTAACAGGTTTTTCTCCAGGATTGCCCTGTATTTAGCTCCATCAATCTTCCAAACTGTGACGAGCTTCCCTGCCCCTGCTGAAAAAAAAACTCCCGACAGCATGATGCTGCCACTACCATGTATGATGGGGAGGATGGGGTTTTCAGGGTGATGTGCAGTGTTACTTTTCCACCACACAGCCTTTATACATGTAGTCCAAAAAGTTCTACTTTGGTCTGATCTGACCAGAGCACCTCCTTCCATGTGCTGTATCTCCTACTTTTTGCAAACTTCCAATTACAGCTATACTGTGCCCTATGGACGAGAACAAGAAGGTCACCAGGATTTTCAATTCTCCCATCTCACCAACATTGCCGTGTAAGCAAAAACAATTACATCAACAATTCCTTGACAATCAAATTGTATTTTCACATTAATGGTTAATGTCTTCCAGAGGTGGAGAACAGGGGTTCAGCGAGGGCTATAAATGCGTGTTGTAACGGAAATATTGCTGATAATGGCATTCTAGTACCTTTCATTCAAAAGGTATTACATAAATTCCCCTACATGAAGGAAGCGTAGAGAACACATATAAATATATATAGGAGCACGGATTGCCGGCTTAAACTCTGGTGACTGTGCTGTAATGAGGTTTTGGAGAGCCCGAGGTTAATCTATCAATTTAAAGAGGTGAGCAATAAGGTGCCGTGTGTAGGAGGCCTTGTATTAGTACCCTGGAGTTGCAGAGAGATGAGTTTGGGCGGGAGGGGGGATGTAAGACGTCAATCGACTCAGGTTCTGTAACTGCAGGATGAGTTTTCTTTTCGTTGCGTCTCATTTTAGATATCTTACAAATACATTCATTTCCGCACCCTGCTGGTCACCGTTCCTATGGATCAGTTATCTTAGCCCCCCCTTCCTATCTTTATTCCAACACATGAAAACAGGAGAAACAAAAATATCACTAGACCAGACTGCTCAAGGTTGGTGAAAGTGTGGGAGAAGAATCCCCACCGATCACCTTAAAAAAGGGGGGGCTTCCAGGTTATTGACAATTATTTGACCCAGGCACTTCATTTTACTAAACTTCCACACAAGTCAATTAAGCTCCCCATAAAATATATGACACTGCACTGGTTGTCAACTCTAAGACAGACTGAAGGAGCACAATGGAGAGGATGGAATCACAGAACCCATCTAATATAGTCTACTGCCCACTATCATGGTTGTAACGGTTTGGACATAGGGTATTATCGCTGCATCTAAACCGCTGCATTGTATTTATAGAAATCCCATGCCCATTTTTCCTGCTGCATAAACTGACACGTGGGGCAGATTTCCGACCCCCAGCATGTCAATTTACTTCTGCGGAGACGGAAGCGATCTAGGCGGGTGAATGCAGTGAAAAGCCGCCGTGCCCAGAACACTCGATCGTTGGCACGGGCCGCTGTGTCCACCTGCGAGATCACCTACTTCCTCGCAAGAGGAAGGACGCGGATAAGAAGCATTGGGGCCATGTGTCTCAAAAGCAATCATCTCAGACCTAACCCCGACTTCTCTTTAACCTTTCCCCACATTTTTACAAGCAAAAGCAACCCAATAACAAAAAAAAGGGGCTATGGTGGAAACTAAACTCTTCACCATAGTGGTGTGATCCATAAACAAACTATAGGATGCAGACTATGGGAGCAATGCAGAGCAAGAAACCTAATGGAAAGTCTTGTAAGAGCTCCTCGGCTCCCTCTACAATTCTTTAAATAGTTAAGGTTTATGTGGTAACCTTTCATGCCAGATCTGGCAAGCCAGTAATGAGGAGAAGTAAAAGATTACCCTCTTAGTTCCCACTTAACCTGTCATACAGCCAGATCAGATTTCATGCTTTGCACTGATGAGGGAGCAATACCCTCAAAACATGGTCTGTAAATTGAGGTTCTTACCTGGCTTCAATCCTAAATCATATGACAAGGCTCGTTAAAGGGTTGTCTTTGACTTTCAGGATTGCTACTTCCAATAGGTTGCACTAGAGTTCAAGTCTACTTCCTCTCTGAAGAGACAATTTGCTTAAAATAGTTAAGGCGTCCAAAAATAGAAAATGGCTTAAGTTTTGGCCGCCTACAGGTGTTCCTCCAAACTCACCATAAAGTCCATTATTGACGGTGTGCGAGTTTGTAGACACTCAGCTCCAAAGGATCATGACATTTTTGCTCTGGCGCACATCTATAGATACCGTAGTATATAGAAAGGATTTAATGGGAACCAGTCGTGTAATTTTCTGCTATTAAACCGTCCCCAATGTGTTTTGGATGATGCAATGTCATCACTAACATGGTTTTCTAAAAACAAAACTCCACATATTTATCTAAAAACAATACTTTCTATGCCGAGGTGACTGCACACACACCTGGCTTCAGTCTTAGGGGAGACGCTTTTGCTTAGGGTGGAGGCACACTAGGGGCGTGAAAAACAGAGCGTTTTGTACTCTAGCCATTTCGGCAACTACGTCGCATATTTGTCCGCGATCGCGGTGCGAGTTGTGTGCGAGTGCGGTGCGAGTGGGGTGCGTTTGCAGTGCGAGTGTGATGTGAGTGCGTTTTTTTCAGTCACAAACAGCGATCCGAGTGTAAGGTGTTTTTGAGGCATGGAGGCATGCAGGTGCACTTCAGAATTGGAATCAGCTTGTACTTCCTGTTCTGCTGATCACGTACAAGCGTATTTCGCGCATGTAACTCGCATGGTGAGCTGCCTTCATGCGAGAAAAAAACGCCGCCATAGACTTGCAGTGGCCGTACGCGCGCAGGAATAGCACACATACGCAGCATGCTGCGAGTGTAATCCATTGCCAGTAACATGCGAGAGGTGACTCGTAAAACGGACCACTGTGCCCTGGCCAATTTCTTATCAATGCAAGTGACATGCGTTTTTTACAAGCGTGAGACTCCCGCGAGTCTCACGCCAGTGTGCCTCCACCCTTACTGTCACTCAAGTTCATTCATGATATTTGTTGAACTTTCTCATTCCCCCTACATTGTAAACTGACATCACTGCAGGACCTGCGGCATAACTTGAACCTTATGGGCCCCATGCAAAAGCTCCAACGAGGCCCACGTTTATTGCATATCTTTAACAGCATTAGTCTTTTTCTATAGGCCAAAGGGACTGGGTGCGATTGCAACCCCTGCAGCTATTGTAGTTATACCCTGGTCATGACCATTTAGCATAATGGGTGGAGCTAGGTAGGCCTGAAATGAAAGACGCTTTGGGCTCATCTCTGCCTATTATGGTCACATGCTCGTGACATCACCACAGGTCCTGCAGTGCAATTACAATGCATGGGCAAGATGAATGAACTTTAGTGACTGTAAGCAAAAGTGACTGAAGCCAAGGTATGTGTGTGCAGTCACTTCAGCATATAAAGCCTTAAGATATATACATGGAATATTGATTTTTAGAAAACAATGTTAGTAATGCATATTGCATAATTTAAAACACATTGGGGCCGGTTTAATATCACGAACCGACACGACAGGTTCCCTTTAAAGGAGTTGTCTGCCGAAACACAGTACATAATAATCAATAGCTCTTGGAATAAGGCTGCTTTCACATTGCGATTTTTGGCCCTCCATGGCAGGCTGTTGTAAAACAGACAGCCACGGATCTGATTTTGGCCACTATGTATCCCTATGAGCACAGATTGGTGCTCTATTGCCATCCAATTTGTGACGGATCCAATTGTGTCCGATTTTTGCTGTACACAGAACCAGAGACTGCTCTGATTTTGGGCACAGCGGGCCAAATCGGACACAATCGGCGCGGTCTGCGGCAATTAACATGGGTGCCTATGGAGCACGATATCATGTTTCCCGGACCCGATTTTAGTGTACGGAGCATGCTCAGTACACTAAAACTGCTCTTCAGCATGTTATTTCACTTTCGCAATGTATGCACATACATTGCGGAAGTGAACCAAGTGTTAAAAATAAAAAAAAGGATCCTCACTCTCCGGCGAGTGTCCCACGATGTTTTTTAACCCTTTACTTCCGCAATGCATGTATATTGCAAAAGTGAGATTGCCCTGCTTGCCTGCGCTTTGCAGGCTCGGGCTCCTTCTGTGTCCGATTCATGAAAATCAAGAACCCGGACACAGACATGGCTTCCGAGGCACACATCCGATCCTGTCCTTTCCTGTCTGTGGAGTCCTGCAAAAAACAGGATCCCCATGGACAGGAAAAAAATCGCGATGTGAAAATAGCCTAATAAATTCACAAATGGATTGCTTCCTTGCCTGCCCAGGAGATGTGGTATGGTCAGACCATGTCCCTGTACGGTCAGAAACATCCATTACACAGTACATAGCAGGGACACATATATCAGATTATCTCAGCCCAGGAGATGTGGTATATCAGACCATGTTCCCTCTACGGTCAGACACAGCCATTACACAGTACATAGCAGAACACATATATAAGATTATCTCAGCCCAGGAGATGTGGTATGATCAGACCATGTCCCTTACGGTCAGACACATCCATTACACAGTACATAGCAGGACACATAATAAGATTATCTCAGCCCAGGAGATGTGGTATGATCAGACCATGTCCCTGTACGGTCAGACACATCCATTACACAGTACATAGCAGGGACACATATAAGATTATCTAGCACAGGAATTGTATGATCAACCATTCCTGAGCAGACATCATTACACATACATAGCAGGGAACAGATATAAGATTACATAGCACAGGAATATATTTTTGAAACACACCAATGGTGAAAGTATTATTATACAAGATCATTGAATTAAATGTACTTATTCATAGGAAATCCACTTTAAGTAGCGTTTTGTTAAGTAGCTAAGCCCTAGACAATATTACTGCATATATCCCATCACAATCACATTTCATTCCTGAAGGTAAAATCGCTTTACTGTCAGCAGCAGGTAAGCGATGAAAAAGTAATGCCCAAGTGGTAATCTAGACAATTTCGTGTTGTACCGTCTAATATCTGTAAACACAATATGGCCCTAATGCATTTCGGGAAGGCTCTAGATGGATTTCTCAATGGGAAATGTTTCAATATATGAAAGCTACTTTTGGGAAAACAATAGAGTGTTAACCTCGATTTGCATCTGAAATGTGTTTGAGGCAATTTCATGTTATCGAAGAAACCTGTGTCCAAATAGCGGCTTTCTGGCAAAGACAACAAGGATTTCTGCCAGAACATCTCAATACTTTTTAGCACTTAAAAAGCCATCGATCTTAACAAGGTGAGCCAGGGCCAGGGCCCGCAAACCAGCCCAGTCATCAAGTTCTGTGCCATAGTCTGGCTGCAAATGAGCAGCCTCAACCCTCCTTTGTCATTTTCGACTACAGATTACACAGAAGAAGATATAATATTTGTCTTTTTGGATCATTTTGGTATAGTGGGAAAGAGTCTGCGAACCAGGACCTATTAGAGAGCGTTCTACTCCTTTGTTGGACCCTGAAGTGAATATCTCACCCAACATGGACTGTAGAGCAGACAGCCGCGCTATGCTTCATAATGCTATATTTGTGGAGCAATCAATATTCAGTGCTGGCAACAGGTCTACAGAAAAGTTCTGGGACCAGGATATCTATGTGTACACCCTATTAGACCACCTAGGATGCTGGATAAAAATACAACACCTCTGAATCACCACTCTATAGGTCACTTTGGATTAACACCAGAGTCTAGATGGTCAACGTTTTGGCCGCCATCTAACCCTTCGGTTGCTTTTCATTGACAACTGTTTAAGACTTTTCGTTGGCTGGGCGCCTATGTAAAAAGTAACACTTGTTCCTTGAGTGTTGAAGCCAGGTGTCTTAAGGGCTCTCTGATGTGAGAGATGTAAGCGATCAGCTTTAATTAAGAGGGAACCCGACATCAAGTGTTTGGTTTCCCAGCAGTGCCACCACTGTTCTCAATGATCAAAGTCAGAGTTGGTCATTGTCACGGCTCACAGCACTGGCTAATAGCCGAGAGTCCTAAATGATCCATATTATAAAAGGGCTTTAAATTAAATCTATTCTGCGGCCCCCGGGCCCACTGCTGAAGACAGCAGTGCTCTTGGAGGACGTCTAGATCCTATTGTTTGTTCATGGTCATTAAACCAAGTAAACCAGTCCTTGCAAGCAGCATTCACTGCTGAACACTGCATACACAGGCACTAAAGTTCATCTGTGAGCAGAGCTAGTGTGCGATGTGCCCCCATGCCCGACCCACAGATGAAGAGAGGAGGTTGCTGCTGCTCGTGGGCGGCTCTGCCTTGATATTGGCAGGGAGCCAGGGGACAGTCACAGGAGGACTGCCTATGGAGATGGTGAGCCGGGCCCGGCAGTGGTACTATACTGGTAAAGGATGATATAATAGCCTAGGATTAAGATCAACACTTAATTCATTTTAATGTAGTGTTTATGCCCCCGCAGTAATGTCTATGTCCCCAGCCCCTCCTGTGACGTATTTGCCCCATGTCTCCTGTGATGTATATATAGCAGTCTGTGTGCGGCCTTGTCTGCTAGCAGTGACACTGCCGGGCTGGCTACACAAACAGAATTAACGGTGAAGTGCTGGCCAGTTAGCATCAGTGCTAGCGGACAGTGCATTGTGTGCAGCCATGATTGTTAGGGTATGTGCTCAAGATCTGGAGGCGTTGTGTCTTGGACACAGTGCCTCTGGACCTGCGGGAGCAGGGAGACCACAGCCGTACTGTGTCCGCGATCTGTGGTGGGTGCAGGGTGGCTTCTTCCTGCGCGCAGCTGATGATTATCTCTTTCGACTCCATAGCATGAAATAAACATGCTGTGGAGATTCAGAAGTCGAGCAACCCACACCACAACTGAAAACAACGCTGCGATTGGGAGAAGCATAGTGAGCATGGGATTTCTGTAAATCTCATCCACTGTGCTTTTACTGTACACTGCAATTCCTGATTGTGAGCACACAGCCTTAAATTACGGCTATCAAGCAGAGTGCCCTGCACAGCCACATGCCTGGGAGGGGGCGGACAGGAGACAAGCGGGGAAGGTGAGCGAGGTTGACTGCCAGCTTTCCCATACTAAAAATATATCTACCGTAGTGTGTGTGTGCATGTATGATGTGTATATCTTTGTATGTCAGTGTACGGAAGTGTGTATATATTTATGTCTGTTCATACATATTTTTGTGAATTTGTCTTCAGATATGGATATTTATGTATTCCTGTATGTGTATGTATCTGTGCGTGTGCATAGAGCCCACAGACTGTTTTTGCCCGGGGCCCAAGAACATCTAGAGCTGGCCCTGTTGGGAAGTTTTGGCATGGTTTATTGTAGAAAGCAACTAATCCTGGAGATCTCTTCAAAAGTCTCTCACATTGTTGTCTGTGAGCCCTCGTGGACAGGGTCCCTGCCCCTCCTGTACCTGTACGTCCTGATTGCCTAGATTTAGTGTACTTGTTCTTGTCTCCCTCATCCTCATGTAAAGCGCCATGGAACCTAATGGCGCTATATAAATTAATAATAATAATAACTGTTGTCAAGAAGCATACTGCTAGCGTGTGACGGCCGCCGTATACTAACCTGATTGACAGTCCAAGCCAGGGGCTTGCTAGGTCTGCTGGCCCAGACAGAGTTTGTTCCCTTGCTGCAAGATGAGGCATATTTACGTCTGTAGCATCAGATGCAATCTTGCCAGATTCAGAGCAGTGCCTACAAGCTCTGCAGCAAAGAGTTTGTAAGTGCTGTGCTCCTTCCCAAGGAGACCAGCTACCTCTGATAGACCGCAGCGGGGCCAATAACTTAGGCAGTGAGTAGTACATAATTAAATTAAAAATAACCTTTCCGTTTTTGAGGATTTTAATAACAATTACATTGCTTAATTTTATAATTTATGATGATGAGAAAGCCCCTTTAAGTCTACAGTGTATTGCGGGGTTTCCTCTAGCTGTATAAGCCGCACTGACAACTGTCTCTCCCAGTGTTATCTCTCTATCGAGGCCCCTGGAAATCTATGACAATCGTATTGAAAATGGGATCAATGTCACAACTCATCATCTTATGACATCTACTAACCAAATATTGGCTGCGCACTGCCACCGCAGCAGCCTCCCGACCACAGCAATAAAGCCCTGCTAGTCGTCTAAGCAAACACTATAACTCTATTACAGCTCATTATGTTTATTCAGGAGTGTTTTTTCTTCTGGTTACATTCAGTTTGTTCGGTGTCGTAGATATTGCTCTGGAGGTTGTTTTCCTCTTCACGCTGCTGGAAACGAGAAACGCTTGACTTGTAATAAAACTGCATTTTTCAGGATGGCAAAATTACTTATCAATACTCGGTGATGCAAGTCAAGAGAGATCGTAAGGGAATGGGGGGCTCCCTAAAGAACGGCAGAAACATTAACATTCGGAATAGAAGATTGCGCTCACACAGAAAATATCTAGCAATTATCTCAGTTCCTGCAGAGCGTTGATCCGGGACTACCCACACTGCCTAATAATCAGCCTCTAACTAAGGAGAAGACTTTTTTTTAATACATATTTTATTTGCAAGGCTAAATACACACAAAGGTTGCAGCATTGTACGGTTTGTTGACGATTTGCTTTTTATTTTGTGGGTGAAATCAGGAGCCGGCCACTAAGTATGGGGCCACTAAACCTGTCAGCATATTGGAATCAGCCATTCGATAGTCTACATTTCCATAAAAGTTTCAAGAAGTGTGCAGAGCGATGCCTTGTGGCCTCCACTTGATCTGTGCAATCTGCATGAATCTGACGTTTCCAACAGTCTGTAGGGGGCTTCATCAGAGAAAATAACTTTACTCCAATCCTTGTGCTTCCTGCAAAGTTATTTTTTCTGATGAAGCCCCCTTTAGACAGTTTGGGACATCTGGAGGAATGATTGTCTGGGAAAAGAAAAGTTGAGTAACCTTAATAAGTCCTGTGTAACGCCAACAGTAAAGTATCCTGAGACCATTCATGTGTGAGGGCTTTTCATCCATAGAGGGAGCTTACTCACAATTTGGCCTAAGAAAATGACCACAAATAAAGAATTGGGTCTAAATTCTAAATATCCTCCAAAAGCAACGTCTCCCAACCATTCAAGGACAGTTTGTAGATGAACAATGTTTTTTGCATGATGGAGAGCATGTCAGAAGGCAAATGTGATAACTAAATGGCTTAAGCCGAGCGCACAGGGAAACGCTGCTAGCAGTGTTTCCCTGTCCACTCCGGGAAAGCGGACACTAGGCAGCCTGCTGTGTGAAATGGTTACCACGATACACATCGGGTATCCATGGGCTGCGTCTGCAGAAAGCGGCAGCGCACACGCACCTCCGCTTCTCTGAAAAAACCTAAGTATTTAGCGGAGAACCGCTAACTACTTACAGCGGAGGTTTGTGGATATGGCCTATGAAACACAAACAACCTGCTATAGTGGGAGATGACTCCATGAACGGTAAAGAGGGATGTATTGTCCTCAGCTTCATCTGCGCCTGATGTCTACTGGTCCATTTCCTAGTAATGGAGTGGTCCTTTCCAGGGTTGCGGAGTCGGAGTCAAAGTTGGTCTCCAATTTGCTGGAGTTGGATTCAGGGAAATTGAGGAGTCTGAGTTGGATGCTTGGTTTATTAACTCCACAGTCCTGGTCCTTTCACTACCTAATGTAGACAGTGTCAGTTTTGGCATGGGTATTATCTTCAGCTACTGTAACCACCTATAGTAGGCGCATGTGTAGTAAAGGGCACTGACCCCTGCCCCATCTGCACAATGCGCTTGCGTCCACAGTTGAGATTAATTTACAGCTAATGTAAAAGGTTTATAAAATCTTGATACGGCCACGTTTAAAACATCAAACCCTGAATACTAAATATATATTTGAGCCATAGCAGCCCAAAACCTAGTGACAGATTCCCTTTAAAACTTAAAATACGATGGTTTTAATTTCCTCTTACTGCTCATGAACCACCCTGCATCCTATAGGTGCCCATAGACACACGTCAACCATCTATGTCAAATGGGATGATGTGTGTGGTCGACTTATGGGTCTGCACTGGAACCAGCAAACACAGCCAAATCAACCCCTTACAATGAAGCTTAGTTGTTGATACTGCAATGATAATTTCCTAGGTCGAAGGTAAGGACTTCTTGGCCTATAAGGTGAAAAGTGTATCTGAAAGTATGTGGACAGCAGCAACAAAGGCTGTGAAGTCAGTAAGCCAAACATTCGACTCTTTAATTTCCCTGAATCCGACTCCAACTCCACCAAAACAAACAACTTGGACTCTGACTCCTTGACTCTGAGTCCACAACCATGGTTGTGAAGTCAGTAAGCCAAACACCCGACTGCGACTCCTCAATTTCCCTGCATCAGACTCCACCAACATGGACACCGACTCCACAACTTCAACTCCACGGCCCTGGAAGTAACTCAAGAGTTGAGGCTGCAATTAACCCAAAAAAGGAGGAAACTGCAAAAAATCTTAAGTTCCGTCATTCACATCCAGTGAATGATAGAAAGCTACTTTGTAGTCTGAATATGACTAGAGACTCACTGTCCCACAAACGATATGCAGTAACTTAGGCTGGTTTCACACCATGTTTTTTCCCTGTTCAGTTTCGATCAGGTTTATGTGCCAAAACCAGGAGAGGAACCAGGAGAGAAACGTGCAGAGAAAAAGTAGAATTGAAAGATGACCCCTGTTGAGTTTTGGAGACACTCCTGGTTTTGACACACAAACCTAATTGAACCTGATCAGGGAAAAACAGCAGTGTGAAACCAGCCTTAGGCTGGCTTCACACCACGGCAGAGTCCAGTCCGGGGCTGTCCGGTGTAAACGAGACAGCCACGGACAGGTTTTTGGCCCCATAGTAGCCTATGGGGCCGGTTGGCAGCTTTCATCTCTGAGGTGGAATCCGGGAGAATTCGGATTATTCTCACCAGACATAAAAATGTTGCTTGCAACATTTTTGTGTCCGGGGAGAAAAATCTCCCCAAAAAGCCGGATCCCGGATTTTCCCGGATCCAGGGCAATCCGGTTCTCCCTAACATGGGAGCCTATGGGGCCAGATTGCTCCGGTCCGGGCGTATCCAGGAACCGGATACCAGCGGCTGCACGCCGTTGTTGTTTTAGGACCACGGCTAGCTCCATGCTAGCCGCGATCTTGAAAAATCAGCAGCTGCGGCGGCAAATACAGCCATCCGGCTGCACACAGGACCAGAGGGCACATTTGTCCCTCCGGTTCTGTGTGCTGATCCGGTCCGGGGCTGTCAGGTTCATGCCTGACAGCCGCAGATCGGATCTTGCCGTGGTGTGAAGCCAGCCTTAAGCTTAGGTCTCACATAACGATATCGGTAACGATATCGTCCTATTTGTGACGTAGGAACGATTTCTTTACCGATCTCGTTATGTGTGACTGCTCCCAACGATCAGGCCCCTGCTGAGAGGTCGCTGATCGTTACAAAGTGTCCAGGACCATTTTTGGGTCGCTGGACATCCCGCTGGTCAGCCCACATCGGCGTGTGTGACCAGCGGGAAGAACGATCAGCGAGCTCACAGGCCGGTAACCATGGTTACACCAGTAACAATGCAGCGCGCGCTGCTTAGATACTTGGTGTAACCATGGTTACCAGCGGGGGGCCCACTGGGGGGACTGGGGGGGACTACTGGGGCCACTGGGGGGGACTACTGGGGCCACTGGGGGGGCTTGTGGAGCCAGCTTACCGCTGCCTCCACGCTCCTCTGCCGACGCTTCTGCCAGCGCTTGCTTCCGCGTCACGTGGCTGCATGAATGCAGCCGCGCGGCGTGCGGTCCTAGTGCCCGCCGGATACACACTGTGTATCCCGCGGCACTGAGGAAAGGTGCTGGGGTGCGGGAGGGAGAGGTGCACGGTGCTGAAGTGCGGGAGGGAGGGGTGCAGGGTGCAGGATGACAGCCAGCTCTGTGCTGGCTGTCACCGATGTGGGGGGAGCTCCATGGTCCCTGGTCGCTGGTGAAGTCTGTCTGTGTGACAGCTCCCAGCGACCAGATTACACATGCTCCAACGATCCCAGCAACTCAGGATCGTTGCTTGGATCGTTGGAGCATCGGTACGTGAGACAGGCCCTTTAGAGGGGACCGGTCAGCGTCAAACTCTGTAGACGCACAAACTACTAACTAGAGAGTAATAAAAGTTTCTAAGTGGAGTAACCAACTGGAGAAAAAAAAGGTTCCGACATTTTATGGGTAAATACAAAATTTTACTGAAACACATTAGAAGCAAACATAGATTCATAATTGTTACCTAGTAATTATACATTCAGGTGGTATTGAGGAGTAACCCTCTCCATTACCTGTAACCACCTGCTGCTATTATCAATCATTACAAAGGACTTGTTCCATTGAACGATATTGATTTCCAGGCAACATCTAAATAAAATGTAGCTTGAGATACGAGCCCCCCCCTATCAGGTCCGGCCACCGTGGGCAGGACTGACGGACTGAGGCTCTGCAGCTGCAAGACATTAGTGCTGCAAACAACTTAGTATAGAAATCAATGTAAAACTTACTTTGACCAATTGGGTTTGTCCAGGAACATCCGACATCCCCATCCTGTAATATATGATTCTCCCATTCTAATATATATGTTTCCCACATTATAGTACATATGATTCTCCTATTATGGTATATATGATTCCCCCATCCTGGTATATATGATCCACCCATCTTGGAACATATAATCTCCCATCCTGGAACATGGCCCCAATCCTTGTATATATGATCCCCATCCTGGTATATAGTTGAAACCAGAAGTTTACATACACTATATATAAAGAGACACATAGGCCTAAGAACACCATCCCAGCTGTGAAACAAAGGGGTGGCAGCATCATGTTGTGGGGTTGTTTTGCTGCAGGGGGGAATGGTGCACTTCACAAAATAGATGTCATCATGAGGAAAGAAGATTATGTGGCAATACTGAAGCTATATCTCAAGACATTGGACAGGAAGTTAAAGCTTGGGTGGAAATGGGTTTTGAAAATGGACAATGACCTGAAGCATACTGCCAAACTGGTTAGAGAATGGCTTAAGGATAACAAAGTCAATGTTTTGGAGCGGCCATCACAAAGCCCTGATCTCAAACATATTGAAAATTTATGGGCAAAGCTGAAAAGGCTGCAAGGAAGGCTACCTACAAACATGGCTCAGTTAGGCTGGTTTCACACTGCTGTTTGTAAGCGCTGCGGAAGATGCGCATGCGCAAACAAATGTAAAAACGCATGCATACGCAGGCAAACGCAGCGTTTTCTTACATATAGTCATCCGCAAACATTCAAAAAATGCACGCATTTTTTCCATGCATTTCTTCAATAATTCTTCTGCGGCATCTGCACTGTTCTGGTAGGTTTTTTGACAGATCTCGCTCATAGGGAGTGGCATCCAGCAGTTTACCATGAGAAGGCCAGAGACCCTCTTTATACAGCTTGTTTGGTGGGCTGGGATATGAGCGGGCGATGGGAGGTACTGCGAATCTATTTCTGGGCATGCGCATTGTCTTATACGCATGCGTACGAAACGCAGGCATCCGCAAGTCCTTGCGTTGGATTGTGTACGCATAGAGAATGATGTGTTGTTTATGCGCCTTCATACGCATGCGGACGCTTGCGATTTTTTGAGCACCCAAAAAATGCAACTAAACACATCAGCCGCTGCTCATCTCTGCAGAAGCAAATGATCAGGTAAGTCCAAACTTTCTGAGGAAAACTGCAGGCCTTGGCATGTTCCATAGAAAAGGACATTTGTCGACTGCCACTTTTGTTTATTAATATTATTATTATTGTTATTTTGGGAATAGGGATGGGTGCACAGCCACCGACTAATCCTGGACAACGTTGGTTCTTATCTTTAACATTCCTCTGTTCCAAAATGCGTCTGGGACCATCTGGCACAAGTTCTAATTATACAAATAAAGATTTGCTCTTAATTCCCGGCGGCCTCAGACTGCTGACACTTCCTAGGTTAATCTGCTACGCTGAAGCTGTGACATTGCATCTGGTGCCGTCTATGTGGTTTGGTATCTGTGGGGTAAATCAGGACGTGTCGCGCTTCGTTCCAATGCAGGAAAGCCTATTTTAGAGCACTGGAGATGGAAGAGTTAAATGCGGGACGGGAATGCATTTAGTAGATGCTGAGCGGAGGCATTGTGTCTCCATTAGTGGGTGGGCATCCCCAGAGCTAAATGCACAAGTTGGCAAGGAAGCCCGTGAATGGGGTTTTTCATGGCACCATGTATTAAGCACATCGATTGCCTATAAATACAACTGGACAGTAAAAACCTGGGAAATATCTGCTCTTACAAGGAATAAGGATACATCTGAGAATAAAAGGGGGTGTTGTGTGGGATAGAGGGGCTTCCCCAAAAGTGAGCACGGGACACTTCCATGACCTGTACACAGGGGATGATTACTAATATTCCTACAAGAAAATCTGCATACTGTACATAGAAATTTTAATAGATATTTTACACACATTAATGTGACCAGTGTCTTATCTCTCTTTAGTCCCAGTTAACAGAGGTAGGACAATGTCACAATACTACCGCAAGCACAATTTTGTCAAACCATAGGCGGGGGTTCACACCTCCTGGAGGAATCTACCGTAGGTTGCGTATCCTTTTCCACGGGAGCTTTGTCTGGTTTTTAAAGAGGTTGTCCAATGAAAATAAGTTATTCCCTAGTCATAGGATGGGCGATAGTTTATCAGTGGGCGTATAATCTCTGGGTCCCCGAGAGATTTGCAGTATGGGGCACTCGTCCTCTCACTGGTCCATTCACTCCCTTTGGGCCTGCCAACTGCTGCGCTGTTTCCTATAGGACATGAATGGAGCGGGAGTCGTACATGCTCTAGTCTCATGGGGATAAAAGTACCCCATTCTGCGATCAGATGAGTTCCAGCGGTGGGATCTGTAAGTTATCACCTATCCTGTGGCCAGTTAATAACTTATACTTACCTGACAGACCTCATACATCCTGGCACCAGCTGCTAGTCTAGAGCAGAGGTCCCCAACCCTTCTGACCTTGAGAGACATTCAGATCAGAAAGGGGGTCGTGAGCCACATTCAGCAATGAGAAGGTCACAAACCACATCCAGCTCCCAAACCCCTCACAATGGCGACACTCAAGAGCTCCCATTACTGGTATAATGACAGCCAAAGCTTTTCCACAGAAATCATATTGAGGTATACCAAGATCAAGGGGGTCACATCTTACCCCCATTTAGATCTGCTCTGCTATATGGGGATACTTACAAAAGTCACCATATGGAGACAGCTTCATAGCTTGCTAGATCTGGTGCACCAAGTTGAAAGATGGCCGCGAGCCACACATCACAGGTCCCTAAGCCACATGTAACTCCTAAGTTAGAGGTTGTGGACCCTTGGTCTAGAGCAGGGGGTGGGGAACTACAGGGAAGTACACCCTAGACCACTGTCAATAGCCTCTCACCTAGTTGAAAATTACCCTGCTGTGCACTCATGAGGGGCATGAACTCCATCCAAAACAGCGGTCTACAAATGGGTGACTAGTGCGGTAAAATTTCTTGGGCCAAGGTGATAGTGGGACTGATCTCTTCCTCGTGGAGGAATTGATCTTTGTCAGAAGTCTCTCCAAATAACCAAACAGATTTGCACTCACAAAGCAAAAAAAATCCAGAAACTGTGGTGTATAAATGGGCGACATCGTAGTGACAAAATATATTAAATTATGGGGCAAGGATGTAAAAAGAAATAGGCTGTTTTCACACTTTAGAGATCTTTCGCAATTCTTCTAAAATAGGATCTGGGCAATAATGAAATCCATGTGTGCTTTTTCTCTGATCATGTCCGTTTGTTTAGGTGGGTACAGAAATGTAGCAGACCATTCCTCTGTGCTCGTCTGAACAAACGGACACGATCAGAGCAGAAAGACAAACGGCGTAAGATGGCTCTGTCGGCGGCTCCAGCAATCCAGCTTGTGGTGGTCTGCAATACCCGACCCTAATGTGCCCTGCTACCAGACAGCTACAAAACAAGGGTTAACATGCGAGAGTCGTGGATTGGGGACCCCAGCACTTGTCACACCTTAAAAAATGCTCCAAATATCCCTGCAACCCACCGGAGAGCTGTTGTAAAAGCAGGGTAGTGGAATCGGAGTCAGAGTCAGAGTCGTGGTGTGGGAGCAGAATTCAGGGAAATTGAAGAATTGGAGTTGGATGTTTGGCTTACTGACTTCACGGCTATGGTTTGGAGTTTTTGTTGGATGTTTGACTTACTGACTTCACAGCCATGGTTGTGGAGTCGGAGTCCATTTTGGTTGAGATGGAGTTGAATTCAGGGAAATTGAAGAGTTGGAGTTGGATATTTATCTAGAGGGTTGAGAATGCGCAATAGGGTCTTATTTCTTAGACAGGAATAAGAGATGTGATATCAGAGTTGCTCACCTGGTTAGGTTGTGTAGCACACAACCAGCATGATCGCTCAGAAAATGCAGCTGCTGATAGGACTGTACTTCCACAGTTCACTGTGGTCTCAACAAACTTTCTGGACAAAGTACCTCGAAGTCCTCGCTGCTGCCCCAAAGGATATGAAACACCAGAAACAACGGGATGTCTGGTATGGTGATGACTAGTTTATTTTCTGACGCGTTTCAGAGCCATAGATGTTACCTGAGGAAGGAGCTCGATATGTGGCTCTGAAACGCGTCAGAAAATAAACTAGTCATCACCATACCCAGACATCCCGTTGTTTCTGGCGTTTCATATCCTTTGGGGCAGCAGCGCGGACTTCGAGGTACTTTGTCCAGAAAGGAGTTGGATATTTGGCTTACCGACTCTACAGCCCTATGTAAAAGGTATAAGTTCCTCTAAGAAGCATAAAACAGGGCCTGGAACATTTCAAGCTTTGGGTGTGAAAATAGGATCATCTGCAGCTCAAAATCACTCAAGGCTAAAGTTATCCATCGCTTATGGGACTTTTTATGGCTCCTACTGATTTGGATATTAGCACCCTAGTGTCCACCACACCTGCAGAGTAAAATTAGAGAAAAAAATACCTTTGGACGTACTCCGCTTAATTAAACACAAATCACTTTAAAGCCTCTTCTAGCTTTGTCAAGCATTAGCCATCAGAATTTTCTTTTTTGGGGGGCAGAGAGCCTTGGAAAAACCTTGAATATGCCCCACTCACGAGTCTATTATTAAGCAAACAAGTCTGACCTGTGCCTGTAAAGAATCCAGCTTGACATAACTTAATTAGGCTTCAGGATGAGTATTTCCTCCAGCGAGCCACCGCTTTCCCACCGCAGGGATCCAATTACCTGCAAACAGCGGCTCATCACAGGCAACCAGATTATCAGGCGCTTTAGTCCGGTATAATACAATAACGAGCGTTATCGCCGGCATTTTAAACCTGGTGTTTTATTCAGGAGCGAGCGGATTAACTCTTGTCTCTAAGTGACATGACGCGTCCCATTCGCCTGCGAGCGCATCGCTTCGTGACACCGCCTGCGTAACGGGAGACGCTCTCAGGCGCATTTCGTGTACAAGGACGCACGGGGCTCAGAGCCGTGTAATGAACCGGGAGGAACATATTAAAAAAATGTCAAACACAGTCAGATCAATACTGGAGAAATTAGGTTCTGGAGCAAGAAGGTGTTGGTTACTTCGCGTAGGATGAAAATACGATGTAATTGTGGCCTGGCCTATGGCATAAAAGGGATGTATAGGGGGCCAATGAGATCCAGCGGACACTTTGGATTGGGGCGTAAGGGGCATACAATTTTCCAAAGCCAAAAAAATAAAAGAAATCAATAACATATCAAAAGGACTGGAATAATGATGGAGGCCAAAAGGAACGTCGATTGTGCACATGGTAAATGGGCCAATATATTCTATGTGTATATGTTTAGACACCTTTTACTAAACAGGGCCTAAGGCTGTGTGCTCACAGTCCGGAGGAGCTGTGTGCTGGACGCAGCTCCTCTGGACCTGAGTGAACCCGCGGGTGGCCGCAGTGAGACCGCAGCCGCTCTGTACTCACCATGTGCGGCGGGTGCGGGGCGGCTTCTCCCTCTGTGCACCCGATGGTAGCCGCTACTGACTCAGCATGAAACGAACATGTGGAGGAGGACTGGGACGCCGGCAACCTGAACCTCAGCTGAAAGAACGCTGAGGGCAGGTTAAGCATAGTGGACATGGGATTTCTAGAAATCCCATCCACTATGCTTATACTGTACTACACAGCGTTTTGCACGCAGCGGCAAGACACTACGTTTAAAATGCAGCGACTACTGACCGTGAGTATGCAGCCTTAATAACGCCACTATACAGTGAAAAATGTCCCTACAGGGTATCACAAGAAAATGACTTATTGTGTCAAATAGATTTTTTTAAGTTTATATATTTTTTTAAATTATAGTCTGTATTTTTTTTTTAAATAAATTAATCCTGAAACTTTCACCCTGGCCACTGGAGCTTTTTTTTTATTCTTGTTCTTTCAGGAACAGTTTTCAGCAGTGTCATTATCATCAGAGGTAGGAATAAAATGACAGCACCTCTATTCACAGCTGACAATACAAGACCCACCAATAACAACGGTGGATGTCACAGCTCACCTGCCCCCCCTTCCTTCACAATGATCTTTGTACATGCTCATTAGATGCTTCATGACAAAAGATAGGGTCGGGATCTGACTATTGTGGCTAATGGACATGTGCTTTCTCCTGAAACTAAGGGATGACAAAATCTATATAAAAAAAAAAAAAAAAAAAAAAAAAGCCTCAGAGGCCGTTGTGTAATTTGCTGGATTTCTATTCTTAATAATATAATCTTTATTTATATGGCGCCAACATGTTCTGCAGCGCTTTACCAATTAGATTCATATACAAACAGACAGACATAAGATAGAGTTTTGGAAAACACAATAATTAAACAGCAAAAAATAATGACGACCCTGCTCGCAAGAGCTTACAATCTACAATAAGGTGGAGGTGATCATGCACTCCCTTCTCAGCAGCTCTCTCCTCCCTCTCCTCTCAGTGCTGTGTGGTGGTTTCACTTCTGGAGATACTGTTCTGTTCAGAAAGCTACAGGTCTGCCTTATCTGATCTACACTCCATCTATTTCTGTAAAAAGGAATCTGTGCTGTGCGAGATCCTGTGAATATCTGATCTCTTGGTTTTGCTGCAAAGAGAGTGGAGTGGAAGATACATCACCCCCCCACCCTTCTGATTTCCTGTGCATTGATGCGGTGTGAGTATGTGACATGCATATTCATCCTATGGGGAGTGGACAGCAGAGAACCAAGTGGATCATTCACTGTGAGTGACAGATGGAATAATCTCTTTATTTGAAGTTTACAGAGGATAGGAGGGAAATATAAATAATACAAAGTACATAAATACAGAGAGTTTAGAGGGAGGAATTATAAAATGATAGCAGTTACATATGGATTTCTGACCTGACAGTTTTTATTTAAAAGTATTGTATGGAGACTAAGGCTGGATTCACACCACAGTTTTGTTCCTGTCTGTGGGGAACCTGTTTTTTGCAGGACAACACTGACAGGACAGGATTGGTAACTCCGGATGCCATTTCAGTGTCCGGATCTGGGATTTTGAGAAATCCGGACACAGAAAGAGCTGGGAGGAGCCGAGCCAGGCAAGTGGTGTCAGGGCTGTTACACTGCGAAAGCGAAATTAAAGAAAGCAATGGTTAAAAAAAAATTAAAATACTCACCTCTCCGCTGAGTGTCCCGCGATACAAGGCGTCCACGTCCGATTGGCGGGCAATTTAAATCGCTCAGCTGATGCTGTCATGTGACACATCAGCTGATTGGGTTGCCGCCCCGCCCGGTCAGCTGATTAAGGTCCTGCAGCCATCGGAGGTGGATGCATTTGCGGGACACTCGGTGGAGAGGTGAGCATTTTTTTTTTTTTTTATTGACACATTGCTTTCTCTAATTTCACTTTTGCAGTGTATGTAGATAGTGTATGTAGATACACTACTAAAGTGAAATTACAGGAACAGAGCAGTTTTAGTGTACTGAGCATACTCAGTACACTAAAACAGAATCTGGGAAAATATCCTGTTTTTTCCTGGATCCGGCGCCCGTAGACTCCCATGTTCTAGGCGCCAGATCACCCCTGATTCTCTTCTGTCCGGTTTCTTCACCGGAGAAGTCTCCGATTTTGAGGCTGGGACATAACAGGGCAGAAACGAATCCGGGACTGAACTGGCAGAATTGGATGTCCATTTATGGCTAATCCAGCACCATAGGGCAACATGGGAGGAAAAACAGGATCCTGTTCTGTCCTTTTCAAAACAGACAGGACAGGATCCCAAATAACATGGTGTGAAGCCAGCCTAAATAGGTAATATTATATGATGATGCTATAGTATTGTAATGCACTGAATATATGACTGTGCACAAATAAAAGCACTATACAGTAATTAAAAGAGCTATTCAGAGCCCAAATATTATCATAACCATTTAGTACCGTAATACAGTGCCTATAATGAAATGTCTGATTAAAAGACCGGTACAAATATCACTCACTGACTATGGTCCAGATAACCGTTCCGTACATTGACTACGTAGAAACACAATACAGTGGGCAAACAGCAACACTATGCAGCTCCTATATTGATGAGTGAGCACTACCATGCTCGGGTGCTTAGTAAATGTATCAAGTAGTTGGATGCCCAGACTCGAGTACCCAAGTATAATAGAAGTGAATGTGGGAACTATTCCAGTAAAATGCCCAAGTGTGAGAAATGCTGGGCACTAACATGCAAAAGGTCACTGTCACTATGTGACTTAAGCCTGCGGGTTAGTCGTTTGGTGCTGGCACTTTAGTAAATTATCCAGTAACAGCATGTAGAAAAAATAGCCGCACTCACCGACATTTGATCTCTTAGTCCTTTATTCATAGTCCATCTTCATGAACATCTGACCGTGCTGAGCAGGGAGGGGAGTGCAAGGGAGGCGGACGACGGTTCACCGTTTCGCGGCCGTATGCCGCTTCTACGGGTCCCGTAGAAGCGGCATACGGCCGCGAAACGGTGAACCGTCGTCCGCCTCCCTTGCACTCCCCTCCCTGCTCAGCACGGTCAGATGTTCATGAAGATGGACTATGAATAAAGGACTAAGAGATCAAATGTCGGTGAGTGCGGCTATTTTTTCTACATGCTATTCCAGTAAAATGTTTGAGTTCCTTAAAGACTTCCTTAATACTCAGATGCTTGATTTGCGCCCAACTGAGCATCCAAATGCTTGTTACGAGTACTCACACATGGTAGTGCTCACTTATTACTACTCCTATACACAACATGCCAAGGAGGAAGATCAGTATGGCACATTGTGGTGGCGATGATGAAAAGACAGGGTCTCGACATACTATAATCCAGTCTTTAGAGAGTTTAGTGTAAAGCTGTGAAAGTAAATACTGTACAGTACATTTTTATAAAATATTGATTGCAAGCCCAATCTGAAAAGGAGGTGAGCCCCTGACCTATTCCGAAACTCTCCAAGTCTAAAGTCCTTGCCATATTCAGGGACAAGTATTCTCTGCTCACTGAGCTGCACCATCGGCCAAGCATCTGCCATTCTTCTAGTTTGGGTTTTTCCAGAAGATGAAACCTAGTCATACGGCTGAGAAACCCAATGGACACAAAACTAAGAGAAACATATACGGTATATAAACTACTAATGCACCGTAAAAAAAAAAAAAAAAAAGGTGCACAAAAATAATTTGATGCTAGCTTATCAAACCTGGGAATTTTAAATACCGTACTTATTTTCCACTACTTGATCTGAAGCTTAGAACTGTAATAGAGAACTTTCACCAGAATAGAGGACTTTGGGATGACTTCAGATTAAATATAAGAATTTGGTCTACTGGCCTTATGTGCAGGGCACTGGAGTTGGAGTCGTGGAGTCTGTGTCCATTCTGGGTGAAGTCGGATTCAGGAAAATTGAAGAGTCGGATGTTTGGCTTACCAACTCCACAGCCCGCCTTTATAGGCCAAATCATCTAAGGCAGTGTTTCTCAACTCCAGTCCTCAGGACCCACCAACAGATCTTGTTTTCAGGATTTCCTTAGCATTGCACAGGTGATAGTTTAATCACCTGCACTGGGGATAATTCAAACCCCTGTGCCATGCTAAGGAAATCCTGAAAACATGACGTGTTGGTGGGTCCTGAGGACTGGAGTTGAGAAACACTGATCTAAGGTTTCACTGCATCCAAACTTTAAAACAAGCTTTTGACATGTTATATGACATAACATGACCAGTAGTTTTGGTTAATGGAGGTCCAGTCCAAAGTCTTCTACTGATAGCCTAATCCAAGGGGCAAAGCAGTAAACAAATCCTCACAGCCGTGTCTGGATTCTTCGGCTTGCAAATTAGTTGAGCGCTTAGTATAGGCAATTGGTGGAGTTCACGCGAGGAACAACTATCAAAACTACTAAATGGCAGCTAGAACATATCAAAAGGGTTATACATTGAAAGAAGATGGCATTGACTCCACGATCAGGGCCATCAAATAATCAACTCGAAATCCCTTGTTGGATACTTCATGAAAGAAAAAGGATCTTTGGCAAAAATGTCATAAGTGGTGAAGAAATAGGTTTCTCAACAGTAAAATATGTTGTAGACTTTTTGACTACCAGCATTTACAAGCAATTCAGATCAAGGAGAAAGATGGAAATCAAGCCAACCAATATGATTCTCAGAGAAGATCCAAAATTCCACCATATATTAAGAGTCAAGATTCAGAGAAGAATCTATGTATTGGCTTCTGCATGGTTTTCAGTAATCAGTATGATGGTAAGTGCGTTTTTTAAGCACGACCCCTCAAAGCATTTCTCATTATCAGACATTACTTGCAGCCAATATCACGGCAGGCTGTGAAATATAGGCTCCATAGGACATGAAAGACCGAGTGCAGCACGTAGACTCCCACGAGCCGCATAGCCAATATGATTAATAAGAATTGTAATATAGTGTATAATTTCCAGAATGCTGGGACAATAAACGCTATTTAATCTCACCTTTATTGCTTAGACTCAAAGCGGTGCACAGGAGGATTCTCAATCAAAACTTCCATCTTGCACAATATAACCATGTGTGTCTCACATTTTCTCCAACAGAGGACAAATGAGAATAAAAAAATACCTAAGAGCTTACAAAAGCTGATATGACCAGAATGCTGCTTGATTAGAAGACCACAATTGTACCCATCGCATAACCAGTATAAGTGAATACCCATAAGCCTTAGGGCTTGTTCACAGCCAGCATTTCTCCTGCCAATGGATTTTGCAGGGGATACTCAAACTGTGCACACAGCCTTTAAGGTTAATTTCCTCTTAATGGCTTATGAAATCCTGAGCCTTGGACTAGACGACTGGAGGTGGCATTAAGATGGCCATCCAAGAGCAGATTATGTGCAACACACGGGTAACCAGAAAAAATGAAAATGTGTCAAGGGGTTGCCTTGGGAGTAGAAAAACCTCCAGATCTTGGGTTGATCTTGATCCACATACTGGAAAAGAGTCGACTGTTGTGGTTCTGCAAGGCTAAAAAAAAAAAAAAAAAAGTGTTTTCTTACCCAACGAGTTGTTAGCACCCAGCTCAAGTCCAACCATGATCGTTGCTTCTGGAATCCATTTGTGAAAATTCCTTCGATGAAGGTTAATTAGTTGAGCAATCAAACCTCGTAGATGGTTCACCTCCTGACTACACTACATAATCCCCAAGGACACAGGAGAAAAAGAACCTAGGAGTTTATAAAAGCCAATGTGACCAGAAAATTCTGCTTGATCTGGTATAAACCCACAAAGTTCTCCATTTCTTTAACCTGTATAACTATAAGAAATACAGGAGAAATACCCCAATATTGCTTCTGGAATCCTGAATCTTGGACTACATCCAACAGAACCAAGGACTGGAGGTTGAATCAAACCCCTTTAACCTACACATTATTAGGTTCTCTCAAAAAAGAGAGGTCTAGTATAGGATGGAAATGAATATCTGTCACACAAAGGGATGACCTTTAGAAGGGGAGAAGGGAGGTTTCTCAGTAAAGAACTAAATCTAGTGTCCTTCAAAAGACAATAAAAATCTCCAGATCTAAGGATCATCAGGAACCACATAATGGTGAAGAGGTGAGGTTGACTGCATTATTCTCCAAGGTCAAAAACCCAATGAGTTCCCATCAAAAGACATGAACCAATCAAGTAGCTGTGAGGATTTAAATGAAGTTCAACCGGGATCTTTGATTCTGAAAAATGACCTGTGTGAAAGTGAATAGTTGAGAGATTAAACCACAATTTTTGGTATAGATGGTTCACGTCCCAATGAGTCATGTTTATACCCTAGCTGTGGAGTCGGAGTCAGGAAAATTGAGAAATCAGTGTAGGATGTTTCGCTTACAGACTCCACAGCCGTGGTTTCTACTACGTTAAAAACTCTTTGTCAATCATAAAAAGGCTAAAAGTGGTTGCCTGATAGTAGGAAGTATAAAAATAAAAAAATAACCAATGGTTACGTATTGAATACCATCTTGATGCAGAGCTGCTGCCACTTGGGTGATCCTCTCCAGTCCTGGAGCAATTGCACCACCATACATCATTCAAGTGACCACTGCAGCCAATGCCTGGTATCAGCAGTCCTCTGTCCTACTTATGGAATTGGAGCCTCATTTGACATTTAAATCACTAGTGGCAAAACGTTGAGATGCCTTGGCTAGCTGTCTCCTGCGATTTGCCACATGACACGAGCCCAGCACCATTACAAAGCTTGTGTGTCATCAATTTATGTCGAAGCATCAATTACAATTCTACAAATATGCCTCTCGGCTTCATAATTAATACATGCCGCAGAACAAATCAGCCGCTTACGGGTCTTTGAGAGACTCGAGTCCGTTGAACAATGCATTTAAACAGCAACGTTAAACCATTATTACAGTGAGCCGGGTAGCACTAAAGACCCTGCAGTGTTGTATAGAAGGGGTGGATATGTCACCTAGAAGACTATTAGATCACAAACATTCTTTTGCTGGCATGGAGAAGGCTGCATGAAGCGGCGAGTAAATGCCGATGAAATGTTCTGCATGTTTTTTGCAGGGTAGTCAAGACCCAACCGACTTCAAAGATATAGGTCAAATAATGTAAGACCAGATGAAGACCTGGATGGAGATTATGGGGCTATTTAGGGTTTAGTCCCTTAAGGACAGGATCATGAATGAATGGAAAAAGAACCATTTTGGCATCTTGAAAGGGTCCTAAATAGGGCAACCACCTCTAAGATGCACCTACAAGCACTAACAGGACATGGGCAAGGTGCATCTTTACGACACAACCTCTTTTTGCAACTTGCACGACATCAAATACGCTCTTCTGCGCCATACAGGACATCACTACCTCTGCATTCAGATGGCAGGATTACAGAAGGAGAATCTGTATAATAAGGAAAACCACCAAACACGTAAATCTTGTAGGAACTTATTGTTAAGTTCTTAACTACAAGACATGACATTTGTCTAATCTGGAGACTTTTCTTAAGAGTCAACGGGTGACAACGATAAAGAGAAAGAGCAAGAAATGAGAGGAAACCGTCTTGTGCTTTGTGCCAGACGCTGACACGGTGGAATTAAAGAAAAATGACATTTGCTACAGAGACGACACTTGATGGTGCAGATCTAGAGCAAAAAATATAGGGAAGACGAGCGGCCATGACAGCGGTGATTAAGTGTGACGGGATCTTATCAGGACAGAGGTGCATTGATTTCACGGTCTGCAGTGAATAAAAGCTTTCCTGAAGTCATTTGTTAGATTTTTTTTAAAGGAAAGATTCACAAAACAAATCTTTTTGCTATGAGGCAGATAAGATATTGTCAAAGTAATAAATCCAACACCGTGGTTGGTTTATTCACAGTGCAGTAGCCTTAATACCGGATTGTGCGTAAAGTGGGACGGGCCTCTATCACACCACTCTTGTTCTGAACATAGGCACTGCTCAAAATGCTGGACACACACTAAAAATGGTCCACAAACATATTGGACCCAAGACCCAAGTTAAACTTACAGCCAAGAAAAATAATGCACTAGCGCTACTTGCGCACTGGGCACATGGGTGCCACTCGCGCACTAGCCACCGGGCACATGGGTGCCACTCGTGCACTGGGCACATGGGTGCCACTCGCGCACCAGCCACACGCGTGCCACTCGTGCACTGGGCACATGGGTGCCTCTCGAGCACTGGCCACCGAGCACACAGGTGCCATTTGCACACTGGCAACCAACTGCACAGGTCACCAAATTGCTTTGTCACCCAGCTGTTCAAAACCAATCATGAAGGCCAAACCTTCATATCTATGCAGTGATAAAGCATCTGGAGCAACACCATGCACAGTCAGGTGACCACCAAAGTTGCTGGAGCGCAATTCCCAGTCATATACATCTTTTCCCGACCGCCTGAGCAGTAAATTGGCCTAGCAGTGGTGGCCACTCAGTTCTGTCTGGTACACACATTGGAGAACTCAAGGACATATATATATTTTTTTATAGTTAGAAATGGCAATATATTCAGCTAGCCGTCCCCAGTCCTGTAAAAGCCCCTTAGCATAAGGCATTTTCTCTTGTAAGCCTTGCTAGCCACAAGCAGAAAATCAATACCACCGCTTCTAAGCTGTCAGAGGCACAGTACAAAAGGCACAGAAAAAGCAGGAGTGATGGGTAACAGGTTACCCATAATTAGGTTTGGTGTTCGGCAAGCTTTCATGCCCCTCTCCATGCGCTGTCACATCTGCACTTGCTTTGATGTACTGTGGACACTTCAGTAGTTAATTAAAAAATAAAAGAAAGGGGACTCACGGGAAGAAGTCGTGGGTAGTGTGCGTACATTTGTGCAGGGCCGTTCACGGTGAGGACAAAGAAAATGTGACAAGACTCTGGATATGAGAAGTGTCATCTTCCTATGGTTTCAGAAAACATCCTTCAAAAGCAAATCCGGACCACCATGGAGGCTTCTCAGGAGCTTCCATACAGGTGAGAGCTTTCACTAGTGTGCAATTCAGGTGGTCTTGGTGGGCTGGATGAACCCCAAGGTAAATCCTGCACCTGAAGGAACCACTGATATACACACTATAGGTGGACTACCAGTCTTAGCTAATGCAAAACTACCAAATTTTCACACGCCACATCAACATCAGAAGCTATTTTCTACTGACCCATTGGCTTTGTGATGTCATAGACTGTTGGAATGAAGACAGTTTAGAGGGAGGCAACTGCACGTATCGGTAACAACAAAAGGTCTATTGAGAAAGAGGGTCTACTCAAGCCTTGCCCCATTCCCCATGCTACTTAGAAGCTATGAAGGTCTCCCTTCCCCATATGTTACTGCAATATGTGCACTCCAAAGGAAAAAATTGGCACAAGGATCATGGAAATAACCATTCTTAAGAACCGTTTGTCCCCAACCCATGAACTTAAAGCCAAGTTTGACATCGGTGACAGCCTCGGCTTGCCAACATGGCTCATACAAGGTGCTGGCATTGTGCAAACCTATACTGAATACCAAAAGGGACAGACCCTTGGTCCCTTTATCTTCCCAGGTATCTTCTCCACCGGATCAGCACATCCCTCTCAGCCATTCCAGGCAGTGATCACATTCGGAAACACTCCTGGCACAGTCATCTTGTTGGCACTGCTCAATTTTACTACATTTATGTAAATGAGAGTTGTAATTGGTGCAATAAACAAAACAGACCGTCAATAAGGATTCCTCGGTGCCATGTTAGCTCTGTGCTGTCTGCCGTTTAAGGCGGTGCTCGAACGCGTAGACCGTGGGTGCTGAAGATGCTGCATAAGAATTAACCCAACATAAACAAATAAAAACGTTGATTCTTTATAGGTCGCGAGAGAGCGACAAACAAAATCACAGGGACTGAAGAGAATATTTACAGATGTACTTCTACATCATCAGCTCGAAAGTATCATCATACCAGCGTCAAAAAGGGTCCTCCATCGATAAGATTTCATAAAAACTTCATTAATAAGGCAAAAGTAGATCATTAGCTGATTAAATTCTATTAGAATCAGTAATTCTATTAGACCATGCTGCATATTAGTGTTAATAATTAGATTTTATCAACATTATTCTGGGAGGAGTTTATTGAATCATTCCTTATATTTGTCGTTGTTAATCAGATTTATATAAAAATCAGATTAATAGACTAGTAAGATCATTCAGCCACCAGTAACATGTAGGGCAGAGGGCTGGGGTGCAGAACGTGTTTACTGCCTAGGAACAATTTGTATAATGTAATTTGTATAATGCAGATTTTCTAAAGAACTGATCACGTAAGAAAATTGTTTCAAACACGGATGTATACTTCAAAGCACGTCTTCGCAAAGTATGTACATCACATAGGAGACAGAGACTATTATATATACATCACATAGGAGACCAAGACTGCTGTATATAGATCACATAAGAGACACAGACTGTGTTTACATCACATAGGAGACACCAAGAATGATATGTATACATCACATAGGAGACATAGAGACTGCTGTATATATCACATGGAATACACCGAGATGGCAGTATACGTCACAGAGGACACAGCAGTATCTACACATCACATGGGAGACACCAAGATGGCTTGTATATATCACAGAGAATACATTGACACTGTTGAATATAATTACATAGAAGACACGGATTGCTGCATATATAACAAAGACTACACTGAGATTGGAGTATATACTGTATATATCAACCCCTTCACAATATCCGGCGTACATGTAGAGTGGGAAAAAAAGTATTTCACACACTGGTCTCTCTAGGACCTTTAAATGCTTCTTATGGAGTCACTTTTTAGGTCCCCGGCTGTGTGCTTCGAGTCACTGTCTTTCTGTAAGACGCAGCCATGACCCATCTTCAATGCTCTTACTGAGGGAAGGAGGTTGTTGCCCAACATCTTGCAATATATCACTCCATCCATCCACCATTCAATACGAAGAAGTCGTCTTTCCACTTTACAGAAAAGCACCCCTAAAGTATGATGTTTCCACCCCCATTCTTCACAGTTGGGATGGTTATTTGGGGTTGTACTCATACTCCTTATTCCTCCAATCACACAGAGTGGAGTGCATACCAAAAAGTCCAATTTTGGTCTCATCTGACCCCAAGAATGTCTCACGTCTTGTCTGGATATTCCAGATGGTCACTGGCTATCAAACGGGCCTGGACATGTGCTAGCATGAGCAGGGGGGACCTTGCAAGCCCTGCAGGGTTTTAATCCATGACGGCATAGTGTGTTACTAATGGTAATCTTTGGAACTGAGGCCCAGTTCTCTTCAGGCCATTGACTAGGTACTCCTGGGTAGTTATGGGCTGATTCCTGACCACTTTCACAAACATCCTTACCCCACAAAGAGAGATCTTGCATGGAGCCCCAAACAGAGGCAGATGGACAGTCATCTTGTGTTTCTTCCATTGTCTAAAGGGCCTGTCACACGTGTCAATGTCGCCCGCGATATCGCTCATGCGTCACAAATTATTAATCGCCTGAGCGATGTGGAATTATCGCAGGTAAGATGTCACAAGCGTCAATATGACCCAGCGATGCGGTGATGTCGCCATCTTGTGAGCGATTTTATTTAGTCGCTTGTACGATGTCAAAATAGAAAATACGTCGCTGAGTTTAGTGTCACACGCAGCGATGCACAAGGTCTACTGAG
Organism: Allobates femoralis; assembly: GCA_033576535.1. Taxonomy (NCBI): domain Eukaryota; kingdom Metazoa; phylum Chordata; class Amphibia; order Anura; family Aromobatidae; genus Allobates; species Allobates femoralis. The sequence goes on along the minus strand of JARQOC010000006.1, from coordinate 436,001,827 downwards.
CGATGAGCGACAGGTTTTACATCTGGCAGTGAAACCTGCGATCGGCGATCAGCGACATGTCGCTGGTTGCATCGCTTGGTCACACGCTTCAATGTCGCTCCTGCGTCACTTTTACGTCGCTTGGGCGATTGAAAATCCGTGACGTACGAGCGACATTGACAGCGATATCGACGCGTGTGACATCCCCTTAATAATTGCACCAACAGTTGTTGCCTTCTCACCAAGCTACTGCCCATTGTCCTGTATCTCATTCCAGCCTTGTGCAGGTCTACAATTTTGTCCCTGGTGTCCTTAGAAAGCTCTCAGGCCTTGGCCATGGTGGAGATGTTGGAGTGGGATTGATTGATTGTGTGGACAGGTGTCTTTTACAACAAGTTTAAACACATGCAATTAATACTGTTAATGAGTGCAGGTAGGAGGCTTCTTAAAGAAAACCTTATGGTGGGTTTACACGCCGCGATATCGGCGTCCAACTCCGACCCAACTCCGACAAAAAGTCACGTGGGTCGCGAGTTGGAGCCGATATCGGGTGCGCGTTGTATTGTTTTAGCATCCAACGCGATGCTGGAACGATGCCAAAACGATATCGGAGTTGAATAGCAAAGCTATTCAACTCCCCGATATCGCAAGGCCGTTGTACCAGCATCGCTGCGTGTGACAGCCCAACTCCGATGCGTACTCGCACCTCACCCATTAACTTCCATGTTAAATGGTCGTTACTGGGTTGGTGGGCGTACACATCGGCGGGACGTTGTTTCCCGATATCGCAGCGTGTAAACCGGCGATGCGATATCGGGAAAAGCGCTCAAAAAATGCGCGCTCCCGCGGCGTTGCCTCCGATATCGCGGCGATATCGGGACGTGTAACCCCACCATTACAGGTCTGTGAGAGCCAGACATTGTGTGTGTTGGGAGGTGATCAAATACTTTTTCATAAAAATTCAATTTAAAGGGATCGTGTCACCTCCAAAACGCCTCCTAAGCTAGCAAAACATGTCCCTGCAGCATCCTATCACTAATCTCACGCTTCTTTTGTCTCCTAAAAGCATCCTGTGAAAGTGCATAAAACGTTTTAATACTTACTCATTAGTGATTATAATTAGCAGGGGCCATATTCTTTAGTCACCAGGGCGGGCTGTTTTGCAGCTCCAGGGATCCACCCTGTCTCTGTGTGTTCTGCTGTGATTTGCAGGCATTGCCCTCCCCCCTCTCTATCACTCACAGAATGCAAATCATTAGTCCTGCCTTCAGTTTCAGTTTCACAGCAGCACAGACAGAGAGAGGGTGGATCATTCAGGCTGCAAAACACCCCTGGTGACTAAAGAATATGGCCCCTGCTAATTATAATCACTAATGAGTAAGTATTAAAACGTTTTTATGCACTTTCACAGGATGCTTTTAGGAGACAAAAGGAGTGTGAGATTAGTGATTGGATGCTGCAGGGACATGTTTGCCTAGCTTAGGAGGCGTTTTGGAGGTGACAGGATCCCTTTAATTATTCGGATACTACACCAACATGACATGAAGATTTCTCAAGCCATTGGTCTCCGCTGTTCATGTACTAAACAGTTTCTTTGCTTAGACTTGACTTGAGACTCTTAAAAGGAAAATCGGTCAGCAGGTTTTTGCAATATGATCTTAAGACAACATGCTGTAAGGTTTAAACAAACAAAAAAACAGCAATCGTCTTGTATCATAAAGTGTGCTGTTTACCTGCAATGTTTGGTTTAGCACTAATAGCTTATTGGTCAGACAGCACACCCCCTGCTGTGATTAGCAGCTCACTGCCTATATACTTTGAGTACAGAGCCTAGTGTGGGCGGGGGCAGCTCCTTGAGCTCCGCTGCATGGCTAAATCTAAAATCTTTGATCGTGTCAGAACTGCTGCTCTCATTAAACTAAGTAATACATCATTGGAATCAAGGCCTCTTTGTCTCCATCTTGCTGCTCTCATACAGTGTTAGCCAAAAGTATTGACACCCCTGCAATTCTGTCAGATAATACTCAGTTTCTTCCTGAAAATGATTGCAATCACAAACTCTTTGGTATTATTATCTTCATTTAATTTGTCTTCAATGAAAAAACACAAAAGAGAATGAAGCAAAAAGCAAAACATTGATCATTTCACACAAAACTCCAAAAATGGGCCGGACAAAAGTATTGGCACCCTCAGCCTAATACTTGGTTGCACAACCTTTAGCCAAAATAACTGTGATTAACCGCTTCTAGTAACCATCAATGAGTTTCTTACAATGCTCTGCTGGAATTGTAGACCATTCTTCTTTGGCAAACTGCTCCAGGTTCCTGATATTTGAAGGGTGCCTTCTCCAAACTGCCATTTTTAGATCTCTCCAGATGTGTTCTATGGGATTCAGGTCTGGGACTCATTGCTGGCCACCTTAGAAGTCTCCAGTGCTTTCTCTCAAACCATTTTCTAGTGCTTTTTGAAGTGTGTTTTGGGAGATTGTCCTGCTGGAAGACCCATGACCTCTGAGGGAGACCCAGCTTTCTCACACCGAGCCCTACATTATTCTGTAAAATTTGTTGGTAGTCTTCAGACTTCATAATGCCATGCACACGGTCAAGCAGTCCAGTGCCAGAGGCAGCAAAGCAACCCCAACACATCAAGGAATCTCCACCATGTTTGACTGTAGGGATGTGTTCTTTTCTTTGAATGCCTTTTTTTTTCTCCTGTAAACTATATGTTGATGCCTTTGCCCAAAAAGAGAGACCATTCTTCCAAAACGTTTTAGGCTTTCTCAGGTATGTTTTGGCAAACTCCAGCCTGACTTTTTTATGTCTCGGGGTAAGAAGTGGGGTCTTCCTGGGTCTCCTACTATACAGTCAATTTTCATTCAGAAGCTGACGGATAGTACAGGTTGCCACTGTTGTACCCTCGGACTGCAGGGCAGCTTAAACTTGTTTGGATGTTAGTCGAGGTTCTTTATCCACCATCCGCACAATCTTGCGTTGAAATATCTCATCAATTTTTCTTTTCCGTCCACATCTAGGGAGGTTAGCCACAGTGCCATGGGCTTTAAACGTCTTGATGACACTGCGCACGGTAGACACAGGAACATTCAGGTCTTTGGAGATGGACTTCTAGCCTTGAGATTGCTCATGCTTCCTCACAATTTGGTTTCTCAAGTCCTCAGACAGTTCTTTGGTCTTCTTTCTTTTCTCCATGCTCAATGTGGTACACTCAAGGACACAGGACAGAGGTTGAGTCAACTTTAATCCATGTCAACTGGCTGCAAGTGTGATTTAGTTATTGCCAACACCTGTTAGGTGCCACAGGTGATTTACAGATGCTGTTAATTACACAAATTAGAGAAGCATCACATGATTTTTCTAATGGTGCCAATACTTTTGTCCACCCCCTTTTTTATGTTTGGTGTGGAATTATATCCAATTTGGCTTTAGGACAAATCTATTTGTGTTTTTTTCATTGAAGACAAATTAAATGAAGATAATAATACCAAAGAATTTGTGATTGCAATCATTTTCAGGAAGAAACCGAGTATTATCTGACAGAATTGCAGGGGTGTCAATACTTTTGGCCATGACTGTATGAGGTAACAAAACACACTCGACAGATTCCTTTTAAAATCCCATTTCTCCATTTCGAAGCCGAGAAAGGTTCATTATCTCTCGCCATACCGTGATTCTTCTGGATAAAGGTTGTGTACTTGTAAAATATTTTGTAACGCTCCGGATGGCGGTAAACAAGGCGGCTAAGTGCCACTGAACTAACCGGACGCGGTGATGACTGCTCTGAAAAATGCTATCGTCTAAATATTACATCTCTCCATGCAATAATTACATTGGAGGTTGTGAAAGGAGCAAGGAAATGCAGGCCTTGAAAAGAGGTCTTCAGCGCCAAGGACCCTATGACAGTACTTATTGTCCTTTGCCCTGACAGTTGAATTGCAGAAAATAAGACCAATGAAATCTCCAATCCGATTACTGAGATCAAATTAATCATAAAGTGGGTAAAATTACCTTCCATAGAGTAACAATACAATGTGATGCTGCCTGGTCCATGACAAGCTGGGCAATGATACAACACGAGGGGCAGGGTCAACACCAAATGGAGTCAAGTAAGGAATAAAATGGTAGCATGAGCTCCAAGATAGAACTATTTTTCCCCAGGACCTGTGGAGTCAGAGTTGAAGAGTCAGAGTGGGTTTTCATTTTGGGTGGAGTAAGAGTCGAATTCAGAGAAATTGAGGAGTCGGATGTGTGGCTTATTGGCTCCACAGCCCTGCCAGGAACATCACCATTTGTCCAGGAGTCAGGTCCATTCAAAGTAGGCTAAGATCTAATGCCAGACACAACCTATTTGCAATTGTGGCGCCATTTTTGAGATGGAAAGAGACCTTCTTTGCTAATTTTACATATTCTGCTGAACCACAGAGGGCAACAAAACAGTAATGATTCCGATACAACAAAGAGTGGTTGGGACTTACCATTATATATTTGAACAATTTAGATGTTTAGCTCAATAGGCAACTACATCAATTATTTAATTTCTCATAATTATAAAGATCCAGCATGATAAGTGGTAATTTGCTATAACTTATGCAGGTGAATGGACACAATACGTTAGAGTTTAGGAGTCAATTGGACCATCCAAAGGTCAAGTCAACATAAGAGACGAAAGACCATTCTTGATTATTGGAGCTTTCAGTCTGGAAGGTTAACATTGAATCAATAAAATCCACAGCAAGACGCGTTTCAGGCTACTCTTGTCCGCCATTCCCAGAGCCACATGTGCAGAAGCAGACCACCAGACCATTTGACTTCTCATCGAGCAATAGAGTAAAATGACCAACATGAGGCTATAGTGATATGTTTGAGACAACCTCATCTGGAGTTGACCGAAGATCTGAATGGCTACTGCTAAGCAGGACTGTTGAGTTAGTAAGCCAAACATCCGACTCAGACTCTTCAATTTCAATGAATCCAACTCCATTAAAATAGACACAGACTCCAACTCCATGGCTGCGGAGTCAGTAAACCAAAAATCGGACTCCTCAATTTCCCTGAATCAGACTCCACCCAATATGGACACAGACTCCAACACCACAGCCCTGCTGCTAGAGTGTACAATGTAATTGAGCAAAATTACCAATGGACTATTCATTTATGATATTTTAGATTCCTGGTTCAAGAAGAACCACATAACTTATAAAGTTGTATATAGTTAGAATTATTTCCTTAGGTAGGTCCAAAGGTCCCTAGCCTTACACTGCTCAATCCTGAATCACAGTGCCTCCAAGACTAAGGAAACCATTTACGGCTGGTCAGCAATACCTTCGAGAAAAAATAAAAACAAAATCAAAATCAAAGCAGTTAAAGAAGTTAAATCCCAGGGCAAAATGCGAGCGAACATTGACCATCTGGCTCCTGTGGACTCAGGGTTAGAGGATCCTCCAATGAGATGATATTCTAACATTATGATGATGTCCTCTGGTGGAAGATAACCTCATCAAAAGATCACTGAGGTAGGGGGTTTCTTGTTTTGTGTCATTAATGTCCAATCAGTATATGTGCTGCACATACGTTTAGGGAGTAGACATCATCCGTTGTGTATTGAAGGTTTCTTCTGAAGAGGGAAGGTTCCCAAACCCTAATCTGCTAAGTCCGTTTTACGATTTGGATACTGCTACCGTAATAGAGTGTATTATTCTACCGTAGGAAAAAGCACAAGACCACCATTCATCATGGGTTTTTTGTAATTATATATAAATATATATTTTTTTACTAGTCCAAGTGTCAGAGAAGACACCAAGAACAGGTCCTACAGTCTGAAGATCCATATTGCCTCCAAGGCTCATAAAACATAACTTGTGTCCATATGTTGGAATCAACCAGAGACTTCCTCCTTGAAACCGGCAATACATCTCCACTGCCATAACGTGCTGGCAGCAGCATAAATAAACCTTCTGGAAAAGGTCAGGAAATGAAATAAGTGACCAAATAAATAAATAAGAGCAGAAAATTGCAACGGAGTCAGTTCATGCAAATTTAATCAGCATGCGCTACACCGCGGAGAGCGAGCGCCAAGGTCTGAGTTATGGCATGACAGCGGAGACCAGGTCTTGGGAGCCGCTGGCTACAAATGCTCATTTACAGTATGTCATCCGGTGTACAAGCAGCTGTAAAGCACAAGAAAAACACTGGTGGAAGTGGGGAGGGAGCCGTGTGCAGGGTTAATAGCGGTATAATAAAAGCTGAGAATACCCCGGGGCAGAGTGCATATTACAATGTTTAGGATCCTAATGAAGTCTTTATAAAAGGAAAATAAGAAAACATTTTCTTCTTTCTAGCAAGAGCAAATAAACCATGTACTAGAACAAGAAATTAAGAAAGAAACAAGAAGGCAAGAAGGAGGTAAGCGCTGCAGACAGATGGACGACAATCACTTATCAGACCCAGTAATTAAATATTACAACTCATCTGACTTAACTACCCAAGTGTGGCAGAGATGGATATGGAGGCTGTGAGAAAAGTGGGATTCAATGTCATTGTCTGTGAAAGGTAAAACTGGTAAGAGGGTGAGCAGAGGGCAGGAGGCTGGGGCGGGACCGAGGGCAGGAGGCTGGGGCGGGACCGAGGGGCAGGAGGCTGGGCGGGACCGAGGGGCAAGTGTGGCGAGAGCTGGGCGAGGACGTGAGAAAGTGGGCAATGTCAGTTATCTGGAAAGGGGTAAGAGGTGGGCAGAGGGGCAGGAGGCTGGGACCGGGGGACCGAGGGGCGAGGGGGCTAGGGGCAGGGGGGACCGAGGGGGGCAGGACGGCTGGGGCTGGGGGACCGAGGGGCAGGAGGCTGGGGCGGGGAACCGAGGCGGCAGGAGGGCTGGGGCGGGACCGAGCCACGAGGGGCAGGAGGCTGGGGCGGGACCGAGGGGCAGGAGGCTGGGGGCAGGGCAGAGCGAGGGGCAGGAGGCTGGGGCGGGACCGAGGGGCAGGAGGCTGGGGCGGGACCGAGGGGCAGGAGGCTGGGGCGGGGGGACGGGACGAGGGCAATGGAGGCTCATCCAGGACGATGGGCTAGATGGGCTCGAGAGACAAACATTTCGGATTGAGCAGTTAGGTAGAAGGGCAAGCGGACAGATGGGTAAAAAGTCAGCTTAAAAGGAGGAGTAGGCTGAGGACATTGACAGATAATAGACTGAATTGTAAAGGTCAGTCTAGAAGAGTGATGATAAATAGGGGGATCGCCTAGTCTGGTTAAAATGACAAGAGACAGTTCAGAAAAGATGATGCTAGATAGGTAAAACATTGGCTAGGTAGGGGGACAAAGGACTGGATGGGTAAAATCGGCTAGGCAGAGGACAAGAGGTCAGTCCAGTAAGAGATCAGCTGGGCAGCTGGCCAAGACACTGGACTGGTAAAAGTATGGGTGTAGGCCTGAACGCCATAAACCCAGCAGGGTAGAAGGCACGAAGTCAGACGGGGTGAAAGAATGAATAACAGAGAGTGGAGAAGTAGCAGAGTAGAGAAGAAATAGGTTCGTTGGATAAGGAGTAAGGCAGAAGGGACTAGTGGGTCAGATGTGGCAAACAGCCAAGTGAATGAGTAAGGAGGCAAAAGCAGAAACTTATTTCCCATATTCTGCACTGTTTTATTTCCTCCTGTCCCAGCAGTATCACAACTGTATTAAGCTACATGCCAAGATGAAATATATCTGCAGAGCTTGAGAAAGCCTTAGACAGATTGGAAATAGAAGAGGATATAAATGAGAAAAATAAACTAAAAACTGCAAAATCAATACAATGCCTTATCACTGCGTCCCTAGTTAGTAAATCCACAATTACGGACCCTCCACCCTCCGCATCACACGGCTCCTGCAGGATGGGTGTAAGGACGGTGCACGCTCACTGCTCCATCATTAATTTACAGCACAACAAAACCGCAGCTCATAAGACAACTGGTGTCATCGCTGTGTCATCCCGCTTTCGGGCCTGTAGAGTAAATTCTCAGTATGGATTCAGAAAGCTCTACGCAGGATACGCCTGTAGTTAGCATAAGATCCCACTACCCATCAAACCTAGGGGCCTTGGAAGTTAAGATTTAGGCTGCTGTTGGGTAGATATTCACTGATGAGCTAGCTGCTTTAGATGACTGGGTCTGGGGAACCTAGGAGTAATTAGAATAATGGTCCCATAGAGACTATAATGAACATCTTGAACGTTTATCACATATAGACATACACTTGGCATAGTCACCAATATGTGGTGGCATGCCAAGCCTCTATATTTCCATAATACGCAACAACTTACTACAGTGGTATTCTTACCTGTAACTGATGGGAGGCTCCCAATGGATCCCACCAAAATAAAACCTCTATATAGGAGGTGCAAAAAACTATGGAACCCTCTGTGTAGAGGAGCAAGAAACTCTATGGGTATCTTCTCACAGCTATGTACAACTCTCAGCTAGCATTACACAACTGTGTGTGAGCCATAATCAATGACCTGCTCATTATAGGAGTCTTCTCTTCAAGCTTGCAAAGCCCATCTCATCACAAAAGGTTGGGGTCGGCCTTCTGGGATCCCCACAGCCCTGGTTATAAGGGTGTACTGCAACATCTTTTTTAAGTCAATGGGTAGGGTGTTACAGTAAATTAAAAAAAAATTAGAAGGGGACTAGGACTTCCCTCTTTAATTTCAAGTAACCCTACCATTTAAAGGGATGGCATCTCTATAAGCTGGAAAACCCCTTTAAAAGAGGTTGTCTTATATTAGCTATTATAAGTATGGAAGCTGCGTCTGGTCCTCGACATCTCAAATTAATAGATGTGTTGTTTCATTGTTCTGGCTCGATTGAGGTCCCTTTATGGCCTGACCCTAAAAAGTAGGGCAACATCATTACAGACGTGTATTACAAAACCTTGTGGACTATCTTCAATGCAGGACTAACTATACAGGCAGATGATGATCCTTACGTGTCCCTTTAAGTCTCTCTACACCAGCCATATAAAGTCCGCAGCAGAACAATACCACTCCACAAACATATAATAATATAATAATAATATTTAGTCATTTATATAGCGCTATTAATTCCGTAGCACTTTACATACATCAGTACATACGCGAGAGGACTGTTCTTCGGGGTGGAAGGGCCTGCGGCATAGCTAGTGAGTGGCGACGTACATCTGTGTGCATTGCTAAGCAACATCTCACAATGCAGACCAGACATAAATGATATTGCAGAGACCGCAACAACCTGAGAGCCGTCCGGTCCTGTGCCATACATCCCGGAGTCATGTCCACAGCGAGAGGCCCAATTGCTTTGTTTAACGCATTTACATGAAAGCAATCTGGGAGATCTCCATACGGCCTACATTGTTTTATTGCGGCTGGCACATCAACTTCAGTTTATTACTGCAGAAAAAAAAAATTCTTGAGAGCGCCGTGGAGTGCAATAAACACATACGTGCCTTGCGTGGTAATGATGCCCCTTCCTGAGTGATCAGAGGCAATGGCAGAAGTGGACTCTCTGCTTAACCCACTGCTTGCCCTGGGCGGGATTCACAGCCTGGCTCCACTGCTGATAAAAGAATCTCAGGGAGCAATTAAATAAAAAATGTGAAACAGACGATCAAAAGGCTCCGGTTAAGTCCCGGGGCGGCGGAGGACGCGTACAGGGAGAGGCGGGCACAAGGATCCTTGGTGTATTCACAGCATGGGGTCACAGGCTTGATGGGCACCTGCTGAGACAACCAAGGTCTAGCTACTTCTCTGATGCAGTACAGACATGAGATTTCCCACTTTAAGGGAAAACCGTAATCAGGACCGCGTCGTTTGTAGGTGACAACATAAGCGCAAAAATAAATCTGGATTTTTTTTTTGTCACTGAAGCCCTATTAGCATGTAAAGAGGGATTACAAGGGGTTGAGCAGATAAAAACAAACGAATGTTGCTTCTCTTTTTATCAAAAACAGCGCCACTACGACCCACAGTTAGTGCCTGGTACTGCAATAGATTCAATAGTGAAGCACTAATACGAACCCCTCAGCTCCCCCCAGTGTCACGCTGGGCGCAGGGAGCATCTGGAAACATTGCGTGAGAGGGACACACAGACCATTGGTGTCCTGGCGCACTACACCAAACACGAGGAGACACTGGGTAAAGGACAAATACAGTGGAGGGCCCTGTTCGTAGGGAACGGGAGGGAGGTGACCTGCACTCACCTGCGGCTGTGCACTAATCTCCCTACCGTCCCTATATGGGTTCTGTCACTCCGTCGCTGAGCAGGATACTTGGCCTTGAAGTTAACCCTCAATAGGGAGATGGCCGGCATGAGCATTAGTCCCAACCACTGCACTAAAATAAACAAGAGGGGAAGGAAAGGCAGAAAGGGGAACAACAAACAACTTCACGCCTGCTGCTACGCTCCTAGGCAGCTGACAGCTAGGCAGTAGTCAGCTCTCCTGTATAGCACATTCACTCTAGGTAGCCAGGCCAAGAATGAAGTTCAATTACCAGCAAAGTATGCTGGATCATGTGTCCATATAAAGGAGATGGGAGTGATCATAAAGTAGCCACACCTGGAAGAGATCTAGGGAGTTTGCTACCAACAGAATCTGACATGAACTCTAACACTGTCAAAGAAAAGAAACATGATTAATATGAAGTCTCAATGCAGAAATGACACAAAGATCCCAAACCAGTCACAAGTCTCCAAGGTAAGAGAGACCACCGTGACAGCCAGTGATGGTGAGAAGCAAGACCGCATTACTACTTAAAGGTCAATTTACATAAAGTGCTTGGGGTAGAGATGAGCGGCGAAACTTCCAAGGTTCAGTTTGGTTCACCGAACTCCCGAGTGTTCAGCAAACCTGTTTGGGTGCTTTACGTTTGCAAATCACTGGAGCAAGCATCTCTTTGGTCGGGGTACACTTGGTGCTTGGCTCAATGTATGCTGTGTGAAGTGCTTATTGGCTTGCACTGAGGCCTAAAAGCACAGTTTATGGGTATAGTGTTTGTCTAAAATTAATTTGAGAACTAAAAAAAAAACACCTTTCCTCCCCCGGAAGTGTTTTAGTTATGGCTGGCAGTATGTGGGCGGATAGCTGAACTGACAATTAGTGACTTCCATCAAGGTTCAGGGTCATGAACAGTGCATCAATATGCCAACACTGTTGCCTCTTTATTCAGGGGGAAAAGTCGGAGTTGGACTCTCCCAGCTCTACATGATGACAAATCCTTAAATCAGCCACAGGTAAATGTCAAAACTGACAATTTTGGCGCAAGCAACAGCTATGTAATGTTTACAGAGGTGTCTGAACTTTGTCTCTTGGAAGCTCCCCACTGCCATAGGGATCCGCTCCAGTGCCTGCAATGCTTGGCCGTCGGGACCCAGTGGATGGATTGACTACTTTATAAAGTGAATGGCCCGCCAAGGATAAAAAACTAATACTAAAGTCTTGGAAAATCACTTTAACTGGCTGGTTGTGAAGATTTGGAGCTTAGTATCAGAAAATTGAAGCTCCAACCTCTGTGAAGAGACATTCTGGAAATAATAATCAATAGAAGAACTTTTCAGAAAGCACTGGACTCTTCAATGATAACTTTTAAAGGGCGGGGAGCAGAGGAAGGCGGTCCAGGCGCCAAGACCTCCACCAAATGCTTCATCAAAGGTTTCGTAGACCTTCTATGGAGTCAATGTTCAGCTTCAGAAAAGGAGCGCTCCGCACTTCTGCTCCAGTGTTTTAGAGATGGATGGTGGTCTCGGCACTTGTACCCCCAGTTTTAGACAGTGAAGTCACACTTTTGCGATTTGTATATCCCAGTACGGTCCTACTTTATGGTTGATAAAGGGCGTTCCAGATCTGTCAGTGGATTTGATGTCCCTGGCGCCACCACGAGGACATCAACCTCCAATATCCAGGTCTGGTATTTTCCAGTGGGTTTAAGAATATTCTTTTTGATTATGGTTGCTGCTGCCCTCAGACAATACGGGGTTTTTGTATGAAAAGAGACAGAGCTGCTCAAGATGCTGACAGCATCAGCCACACTTGATGAATTGGAGAAACACCGCCCAGATAAGCCAGCCATACAGCACTTGGCAGCAGTCACTAATTGCCTTTAAAGTACCTTCATCGCGCAGGATGGGGCGAGCTGCTGCCAGCTATGGTTTTGTCATGTCCTGTCCAAATGACCTGATTCATTCTTCCAAACCTCACATTTTCTAAGCATCGTCCAACCTGCGGATTGATGGACTGAATCGCACTTCTGTCGGAAGCTCCTCCTCATATAGACACTTCTGCCCCCAGTTGTGTCATGTTATCAATAGTGACTGCCCCGGTTCATATATGTAGGATTTCATGCAGATTTTGGTGTAGATTCCTCTTCAAATCCAATGTTTCTGGTGCATGGAAATAAGGGGTCCCACTATCCATTTTACAAAGGGTGAGGAGTGTTAAAAATCAACCTGCCCTCTGACTGTAGAGGGAGAGTCTGGCACTTCCAGATGGTCAGCCAGACCGGCCAAATATATGGACACATTACTTTAATACCTATGGCTACCACACATATTCAACACACATACATCAACTTCTAATTTTTCTTTGCTTTTTTATAATGCAGTAGATATGAGGTCCTGTCAGAGTGCCGCCCTGCAGGCTGACGAGGGAACTGATGGAAATTTAACATGATATCAGAAGTACCCTAAATAATCACTCTGTTCGTAGCCACATGTTCAAGAAGTGCTGTATATTGTTCAACATAACCTGCACATTTACGTTATGAGGGGTCTCTCCTCAAATATAAAATTAGATCCTAATAGAAGTGGACAGTGTAAGAAAATATCATGAAACAATCACTGATCCCCCATGGCTAGGTCTTTCCCTGGAGGGATATATGGCTAGTTCTGTGTTTGAGACTCCTAAACGAGGCTCCACGGACTCTATTTGCATAAGTGTAAAAAAATAAGCCTATACTCACTTTGCGAATTACGCTCTTCTGCCCTCTATACTGTGTCCCTCCACACAGCAAGGAATGGCAAATGATGACTGGAGCCATTCGGTAGCACCTGCACCCTTCTCATTGCTTCCAAACATTTTTGGATGACAAGCAGGCTATCTCCAGCAGGTTATCCTCCCCTTTGTATCTTTGTAAGACTTCCTACAGCCCCTAAGGTTCCTCCAGACCCAGGAGGTCCCTACCAACTCTACCACTCTATGATTTTTCAACCACAATCAGCCTATCCATTTCTAAATTCCTATTCATGCGACTACAACCCTAAAGTCTCATGCATGCGACTACGGACCTAAAGTCTGATCCATGAGACTAAGACCCTAAAGTCCAATTCATGCGACTACAGCCCTTAAGTCCAATTCATGCGACTACAGCCTCATGCATGTGACTACGGACCTAAAATTCAATTTATGAGACTACGCCCCTAAACCCCGATTCATGAGACTACAACCTTAAAGCCCAGATCCACAAGACTACGGCCCTAAAGTCCGATCGTGAGACTACGGCCTAAAGCCTGATTCCCGAGACTACGGCCTAAAGCCCGATTCACGAACTACGCCCTAAAGCCTGATTCACGAGACTAACGGCCTTAAAGCCGATTCACGAGACTACGGCCCCAAAGTCCGATCCATGAGACTACAGCCCTAAAGTCCGATCCATGAGACTACAGCCCTAAAGTCACGATCCATGAGACTACAGCCCTAAAAGTCCAAACCATGAGACTACAGCCCTAAAGTCCGATCCATGAGACTACGGCCTAAAGTCAGATCCATGAGACCATGGCCCTAAAGTCCAATCTATGAGACTACGGCCCCAAAATCCGATCCATGAGACTACAGCCCTAAAGTCCGATCCATGAGACTATGGCCCTAAAGTCCGATCCATGAGACTAACGGCCCTAAAGTCCGATCCATGAGACTACGGCCCTAAAGTCCAATCTATGAGACTACGGCCCTAAAGTCTGATCCATGAGACTACGGCCCTAAAGTCTGATCCATGAGACTACGACCCTCAAGTCTGATCCATGAGACTACGGCCCTAAAGTCCAATTCATTCGACTACCGCCCTAAAGTCCAATTCATGAGACTATGGCCCTAAAGTCCGATTCATGAGACTATGGCCCTAAAGTCCAATTCATGACTCTACAGCCCTAAATAACCCCAGCTAAAAATGGTGAATGTGTAACGCAGGGTGCTACATTTAATTTCATAAACACTCAAGTTTTTTGTTTGAGAAGACACGGTTGTGAACAAACTGGAGGGGGTAAAAATGATTAAGCTTGTTTCATTCGGAGAATGACGAGAACATTCTGCAGTTGTATTAAACTCACCCGTGGCTGCCAGTTTTCATATTGCTTTTGCAGGTTGGCCCCGATGGTTTCCAAAGCTTTCTGAGGACCCATTGCCAGAGGATCTGTGGAAATGAGAGAATAGATGACAGTTCTCAGCTGTAAATAGCTCAACACAAAGAAATTTAGATGAACATGTACAATAAAAAAGGTGAGAAAAGCTGCTCAAATACATGGACAAGTTCAGAGCCTTGAAAAAGTATTCATACCCTGAATGATTCCACATTCTTTCAGATTACACCTACAAATTTCATTCATGTCATTTGAAAACCACAAAGTATCAAGTATTGGGTTTACAAAGGACCATTCCTGTAAAACTAATCTGATAAGCTTCTATGAAAAGTCCTGGGATGGAAAAAAATGCAATGGACGTGGTGTATATGGACTTTTCAAAAGCTTTTCATACGGTGCCACACGGATAAGGGAATATATGTGTAAGTGGGTTAAGAACTGCTTAGTGATAGGAAACAAAGGGTGGTTATTAATGGAACACACTCAGAATGGGTCACAGTTAATAGTGGGGTAGCACAGGGGTCAGTAGTGGGCCAACTTCTTTTTAACATATTTATTAATGACCTTGTAGGGGGAATACAGAGTAGAATCTCAATATTTGCAGATGACACTAAACTCTGCAGGGTAATCAATACAGAGGAGGACAATTTTATATTACAGGAGGATTTATGTAAAGAAGCTTGGGGTGATAAATGGCAAATGAGCTTTAATGGGGATAAATGTAAAGTCATGCACTTGGCAGAGGAAATAAAAGGTATAATTATGTGCTTAATTGAAAAACACTGAGCAAAACTGTCACTGAAAAAGACCTGGGTGTATGGGTAGATGACAAACTCACATTTAGTGCTCAGTGTCAGGCAGCTGCTGCAAAGGCAAATAAAATAATGGGATGCATTAAAAGAGGCATAGATGCTCATGAGGAAAACATAATTTTACCGCTATACAAGTCACTAGTGCAACCACACTTAGAATACTGTGTACAATTCTGGTCTCCAGTGTATAAGAAAGACATAGCTGAACTAGAGGGGTCCAGAGAAGAGCAACCAAGGTTATTAGAGGACTGAGGGGTCTGAAATACCAAGACAGATTATTAAACATGGGGTTATTTACCTTGGATAAACAAAGGCTTAGGCTAGTTTCACACTACGATTTTATCAGTTCCGATGCTGTCCGATAAAAATCGGACAGCATCGGAACGATTTTTGCCTCCATGCAGGCCTATGGGCATCGGACCGAATCGGATGTGCACTAAATGCCATCCAATTTGGTCTGATCCGATTATGTCCGATTTTTTTATCGGTGCAAAAATCGGAGCATGCTCCGATTTTTGCACCGAAAATAAAATTCGGACAAACTCGGATCGGACCAAATCGGATGGCATTTAGTGCACATCCGATTCGACCCGATCAATTTGACATGGGGCCCTATGAGCAGGTCCGAGAAACATCTGATGTCTCCTCGGACCCGATTTTAGTGTACTGAGCATGCTCAGTACACTAAAATAGCTCCTAAAAGTGAATTAATGGGTTAATTTAAAAAAAAAAAAAAAAAAATACTATGCTCACCTGTCCACGAGGCCCCCGGCGTCTCCAGGTGTTCTTACTGTCTGTGCTGACAGGACCTGCCGTGATGTCACAATCACATGACTGCCAGTAACCAATAACCGGCAGTCATGTGATTGTGACGTCACGCGAGGTCCTGTCAGCACAGAACAGCAAGACATCGGGAGACGCGCGGGACCGTGCAGGAGTCGTGACAGGTGAGAAAGGAGAGAAGGAGAGGAGGAAAGAGGGGAGGCAATGGAGGACAAGAGGGGAGGATGGAGGACAAGAGGGGGAGGCAATGGAGGACAAGAGGGGAGCGCAAGGAGGACAAGAGGGGATGGGACAAGAGGGGGAGCGCAAGGAGGACAAGAGGGGGAGCGCAATGGAGGACAAGAGGGGGAGCGCAAGGAGGACAAGAGGGGGAGCGCAAAGGAGGACAAGAGGGGGAGCGCAATGGAGGACAAGAGGGGGAGCGCAATGGAGGACAAGAGGGGGAGCGCAAGGAGGACAAGAGGGGGAGCGCAAGGAGGACAAGAGGGGGAGCGCAAAGGAGGACAAGAGAGGGAGCGCAAATGGAGGACAAGAGGGGGAGCGCAATGGAGGACAAGAGGGGGAGCGCAATGGAGGACCGGGGGATAAGGGGGAGCGCTATGGAGGACCGGGGGAGAAGAGGGGAGGACCGGGGACCATATTGGAGGGCCGGGGGAGAGACAGCTGATGACAGCTGACAGGGAGCGAGGTGAGGGCGGGCATCAGATAAAATGTCGGAATCGGATGCCTATTTGGCATCCGATTCCAGCATCAGAAGAATCCGATGCTCTCCGATTTATATCGGACAGCATAGGATTTTAAAAAATCGTAGTGTGAAAGTAGCCTTAGGGGTGATCTTATAATAATGTATAAAATATGAGGGGACAGTACAGAGAACTTTTTAATTATCTCTTTACTCTTAGGCCTGAGACTGGGACAAGGGGGCATCCTCTACGTCTGGAGGAAAGAAGGTTTAATCATAATCACAGACCGGATTCTTTACTGTAAGAGCAGTGAGACTATGGAACTCTCTGCCACATGATGTTGTAATGATGAGTCACTACTAACATTTAAGAAGGGCCTGGATGCCTTTCTTGAAAACTATAATATTACCAGTTATATTACTAGATTCTTGATAGGGCGTTGATTCAGGGAACTAGTCTGATTGTCGTATCTGGAGTCAGGAAGGAATTTTTTTTCCCCAATGTGGAGCTAAGGGTGCCTTCACATTAGCATTCCCCAACATGTTGCGCCCTGGAGCGGGGCGAGAGTGTGTGATTTGTGCGCAGGTCGAGCCTGCGCACAGATCATATGTCGCAGTGAATGGGTGCGCACGGTCATGTGCAGTCAAGCGCAGCACCGTGCGCTCCATTCTAAACATAGGGGCTTGCGGTGCTGCGTTCACATTGCGGATCCCCTCGCAGAACGCTGAGGAGGGGAACGTAATGTGAAGGCACCCTAAGTGTTACCACATGGTTTTTTTTGCCTTCCTCTGGATCAACATGTTAGGCTATGGGTTGAACGAGATTGACTTAAAGTCTTGCTTCAACCTTAAAAACTATGTTACTATTTGTGAAGTGTAAAGTAAATGATATAGGGTTTTCTAATATTGTAAAAATATAAATCTGAAAATTGACGTTTATTTTTAATTTAGCCCCCTGTAGTCTGAATGCCCCTAAATAAAATTCTGAGTGACCAATTGACTTCAGAAGTCACCTGATCAGTAAATTGAGTCCCTCTGTGTGTAATTTATTCTCAGTATAACTACATCTGTTCTGTGAAGACCTCAGAGCTTTTTATGAGGCATTGGGGAACAAACAGCATCAGAAAACCCAAGGCACATAATAGACAGGTCAGGGATAATAAATTGTGGAGAATAGAAAAGAAGGGTTAGGATATAAAAAAAAACCTAAGCTCTGAACATCTCAAGGAGTGCTGTTCAATCCATCATCCAAAATGAAAGAAGTATGGTACAAGTGCAAATCCACCAAGACATGGCCTCAACCTAAACTGACATCCCAAGCTAGGAGAGCATTAATTAGACAAAGAGCCAAAAGACGCATGGGAGCTGAAGAGATCCCAGCATGGTTGGGAGAATATATCCACAGGACGGCTATTAGTTGCATACTCTACAAAGTGTGGCAAAAAGAAAGCCATTTTTGAAAGAAAGTCCCGTTTGATTAAACCCATGTAGGCAACACAGCAAGCAAGTGGAAGACGGTGCTCTGGTCAGATGAGACCAAATTAGAACGTTTTTGGCTAAATGCAAAACGGTATGCGTGGCAGAAAAGTAACACTACACATCACCCTGAAAACACCATCCCCACCATCATACATGGTGGTGGGAACATCATGCTGTGGGGAGGCTTTTCTTCAGGAGTGTTAATAGGAAGAAGGATGGAGCTAATACAATACAGGGCAATCTTGGAGGAAACCCGTTAGAGGCTGCAAAAGACTTGAGACTGGGGCATAGTTTACCTTCTGGCAGGAGAACGACTCTAAACATCCTGCCAGAGCCACAATGGATGGTATTTAGATTAAAGCATATTCATGTGTGTAAATGACCCAGTCACAGTCCAGACCTGAATCTCACTGAGAGACTATGAAAAGACTTGAAAATTGCTGTTCACAGAAGCCCTACATCTAATCTAAGCTGGAGCCACTTTTGTTAGGGCCGACTGAAAAAAACATATTACAGAGAGAGGTTTTCTGTATTGCTCCTCTGGATAAGTCAAGGTGCCCACTCCTCGACATCACAACCACTTTGGACCAGCCAGCTTATTTTCTGTGGTCGTTTCTAGATCTTCTCCTTGAGCTTTTATAATGTTTTAGTCTGTTTTGCAAAATTGGGGGATCATAGCCCCATTGGCCATCAATATTTCATCCTATAAGTTGGTTTACTTTTCCATAGCTGGCTAATCAAGGTGGAGCATAGTAAGTACAGTCCTGCTCATCGTTATTTGCACCCATGAAGTTTAAGTACTTAATGTGTAATATATCCTGAAAAAAATAATCAAGTGAAACAGCTTTTTTTGTATAGAGACTCATGATAAATACAAAAGAGCAAATGATAATTTATAACAAAAAATAATGGGAAGGAAAAATAGAAAAACTAAAGCATGCTGTGACACTGGAATTCACACCTTTACATTAAATTAGTATGGAAACACATTTTGACTCGACTGTGGTAAATCACAAATAAGAATCACCTGTGATAAATTGTCGGTGCCCATGTGACATGAATTAGCCAATGAATGATGACTTCAGTGTTTTCAAAAGCCACATGTTAGACCCTGTTCATTTGTCACAATGGTGAAGACAAAGGAGCTTTCTGAGGATATTAGAACTGCTATTAGCAAACCACAAGACTTCCAAAAGGTATAAGGCCATCTCCAAACACCTTGGTATCTTAGTTTCAACAATTCGCAACTGTATTAAGAAATGTGTAAAGCATGAAACTGTCAAGAATGTCCCTGGACGTGGGGGAAAGAGGAAACTTGTCAAGAGAAATCTTCAAAAGGTGGGAAAAGCACCATATGTCCAACATCCAAAGACTTGAAGGCCAACCTGGAACAGTCTGGGGCCATGGTTTCAACAAGTACCATAGGCCGCATGCTAAACCAAGCAGAGCTGTATGGCGAAGGCCAAGGAAGAAACCATTGAGGAAGAAAATATTTAAAAAGGAACGAATGGTCTTTGCCAAACACTACTTAGACTAGACACAATCCTTCTGGGAAAATGTTCTGTAGACAGATGAAACAAAAATAGACCTTTTGTTTACAGATGACACAATAAAGCATATAAGGAAAAGAACACCCTACCAACAGTTAAGCGTGATGAAGTATCCACAATGCTGAGGGGGTTGCTTCGCTGCTTATGGTACTGGAGGCTTTGACTGTATCATAGGAATCATGAAATCAAAGAATTATCAAGAGATTTTAGAGCGAAATGCTCTACCCAGTGTAAGAAGTCTTGATTTTAGTCAAAGATCATGGGTCCTCCAGCAAGATAATAAACCAAAGCATACTTCTAAAAGTACACAGGAATGGTTGAAAAATAAAAATAGACTGTTTTAACATGGCAACAATGAGGTCTGGCCTCAATCCCATTGAAAATCTTTGGGGTGAGCTGAAATCTGCCATTGGGAAAAAGAACCCTGCAAACATTCAAGAGCTTGAACAAGCTGCAAAGGAAAAACGGGAGAAAATAGCAGTTGAGAAGAGCAAGAAGGTTATAGATGTTACAAGAAATGTTTGAAGGCTCTCAGCAATGCCAAGCGGTATGTAACCAGGTATTAATTAGGGAGTTTTATTGCTGCACATGATGTTTATTCTTTGAAGTTGACCAGCAATGTTTTATTGTTCTATTACTTTGGACCACTAATTAAGAAATCCTGAGGATATAACTTTGGTACATATTCATGTATTACTGAAGATATTTTCCAGTCTATGAAAAAAATGAAGGGGTGCCAATAATGGTGAGCAGCAGGGTACATAATGGAGACCTCCTAGTCTTGTGATTGATGCAGGGAAAAGTCATGAAGTTACGGCTCGATGACTTGCCAAACATTTTGCTAAAAGACAGCCATACATAATATAATAGAAATAAATGAGAAATTGTTGGATTATCAGTCAAAGCAGATATGAGGACATTGTATAACAGAACAAGGCCAAGTGCTGGCTGAAAGAACGACGGGAATGTTAATAAAGTAAAACGCTCTTACCAGAGATATTGAAAGCATAATTAGTGTCATTAAATTTCAATTTGCAAGAATAAAGTTTCCAAGAAATGAAAGGGGTTAGCTTGTTTCAGAGAACAGAGGAGAGACTTTGCAGTTGGTTGTCCTATGGGTCGGGTCAATACCACAACTATGTCCATGGCCATGTGGTAACATTTGCTGGGATGTTCCAGCACTTGCCAATTGGTGAAAGTCCAAGGGACCCTCTGGTATGAACGATCAGATGCTGAAGTTTAGTGTGGTTATTAACTATTTACTTAGAGGTTTATAATGGCAAGGTTGGCATTGGCCCGACATTATGAACTTTGGGCTTAGTGCCAGCAGGCAATACATAGCTGACATTAATCTCTTATCATCTAGCCTGCCAACCCCACAGGACAGCTGGAAGAGTTGTGTACATCTCCAGAAAAAGCTCAGATCGGGTGCTGTGCCTGGTAGCCCCCTTCACCAAAAACAGTTTGGATACAGATATGGTCGACTGCCTGCCAAATAGAAAAAAAATCAACATGATGATCCAAATTTCAGACTGTGTTTGTGTATCTAAAACAGGGCATTTACATCTCTAACCAATGAGGCCTTACCAGAAAGAACAATTTGATGTCTGTATGACGGAAACTGGAGCGGCCCCCATTATAGTCAATGGGGCCCGTCAAACGTCCTTCATTTGACAATCCCAAGTGTGGAATAACATACCCCTTTCTAGCATTATCCACACTTGTAGGGATTGTTTTATGAAGATAACCTTCTATTTTTATACCCTATTATGCCTAGAAACCTTGGCTGATGAACGGGAAATTCCTGGCTGGTCAACTCTTCACATACGATGTTTGCCCGGGGTTTCATGAAAAGACTCCTATAACCCACTACTTTATTCTGGCCAATAAAGACTTAGTTTTGTTACACAATTGGCAGTATTTTACTTTCAAAATGGTTGAAGACTGAGAACCAAAAAAAAGAGTTGAATGCTTGCAACTTACCAGGGCTGATACATGGGATGTTAAGAAATAAATTCATTGAGTTACACATTTGCTCTGTCGGAATAAACTGTATTGTATGTCTCACAGGGGGCTTCAAATCACAGGAAAAAATGTTTCTTCTAATTCAAATACTGAAATTTGCTCTGAGTTAAAGTGATCGGAGACCGATCATAGCGTAACAAGCATTATCTAGGTGACCCTTAGGCCTAGTACGCTATTAGACGAAACCAACCGCCATCTATTTAGAAGGAGCAAACATCCACTCCCTCTATATACAGGTGGTATCGACAAAACACAATCATTATATCTCACCCCGGGTGAAGAACAAATATTAGTGATTTCACAACAAAAATCAATCATCTCCATGTAAAATAAAAAAAATCATCGTCTTGGAAAAACATTGTTTAAATGCTCTTGGAAGATACAGATTCTCGAGAAAAAAATCATCGTCTTGGAAAAACATTGTTTAAATGCTCTTGGAAGATACAGATTCTCGGAGATCCAGCTGGTAGGAAGACCTAAAAGTGTTGTCCAATCTTGGACAGTAATAGCATTTTTATGGGATATATGTCCCTCACCTGTCCCGATTCCAGTGTGGAGAGTTACATCACGCCCCCCTCCTAGCTTCTCCTGCCTCTGGCAACCAGGAGGGCCCCAATGAATTCATTCTGTGAGGTCATGTAAACCAGGCTCAGGCAGCTGGATGCCAGCATGAGTATTCAGGTGCTTGGGAGTTTTTGCTAGCTCACCACAGCTTCAGTTTTGTCACTCTGCTCTGCTACATTCACATCTAAACTACTCCAGTTGTGCGACTCAACTCTGCTATATACAGGTTTCCACTTGTTACAGTTCTGTTGCTCGGCTATGCTACATACAAGTCTCCATTACTCCAGTTCCTCTACTCAGCTCTGGTAAAATCTAGGTCTCCACTATTCCAGCGCTTCTACATCTATGTCTGCACTAAAGCAGTTACGCTATGCCATTCCAGCTTCATTCCACCAGCCCAGCTATGTCTCCAGTACTGCTGTGACCACACACCAATGTGTCACGCAACAGCAATTTTCAAACAACTTATGGCCCAAAAACATAATTGCAATTGGGCTGTGGAGTCTAATGGTGGGTTTACACGCTTCAATTTCGTTGCGATATCGCAACTCAATGGCGCGGGAGCGCGCAATTAGTGCACGTTCCTCCAGCATCGCATTGAATGTTTAGACGCTGCGATATCGGAATACAACGTCCGTGCGATGTCTACGCCCCCCAACCCAGGATCGCACACTTAACATGGGAGTCAATGGGTGACGTTTGAAATCGCATCGTAGTTGTGCGTTTACACAGCACGATCCGACTTCAATCTCCCTTCAATATCGGGGCATTGAATAGCACGCTCATTCAATCCCCGATATCGCATTGACATCGTTCCTGCATCGTATTGGACGTTCACACCATACAACGCAGGCACGATGTAGGATCCAACGATTGAACCACGTGACTTTTGATTGAAATCGTACTACGATATCGCAACGTGTAAACCCGCCATAAGTGAGATTCAGGGAAATTGAGGAGTTAGATGTTTGGCTTAGTGACTTCACAGGCATGATTACGGAGTAGGAGCCGATGTACATTTTGGGTGCAATCGGAGTCAGATTCAGGGAAACTTAAGAGTCAAAGTCAAATGTTTGGCTTACCGACTCCACAGCCCAGAGATAAACCACATGCGACTTTCAGTGAAGTCTATGGAAAGTAAGTCAACTGAGACTTGCAATATAATCCAACGTATTCAAAAACATTTGTTGTGACTGTGCCAGTCCCTATGGGTCACAAGTCGCAAGGGGACATCATAGAAAATCATTCGATGCCATTTCAGAAGAAAGTACCTTGATTCCAAAATTGTGACACACATGTCGAAGTGTGGACCTAGCCTTATTCACTCATCCGCCATGTTGCACTAGCTCCAAATTCCAAGCTCCGTAAAATGGGTGGCCCACTATTGGCCAACCCCAGATAATCAATTCAGGGCACCATATAAAACAAAAAAAAAACAATATATACACACCTATTAAAACCGCACCATCCCTGATATTGGCACCACTGTTCCCATAGGCCATCAACGTAATAATATTATATATCATGCCATCTGCAGCAACAGCAACATTTAATATTTTGTTAGGGCAGATGTCCATCCTTATGGACTACTGCTGAATGGCAGCTGAGGAGCAACCACTCATTGGCTGCAGCCAGCATGTGACAACATCACATCACCCTATGGGAACATCGGCCCCAGCGTCATTGGAATGGCACCGCTGTAAGAGGCGAGTATAAATTGTTTTTATTTTATATGGATATCCAGCTCACCAAGTGAGACATCACAATATGCCTTATAACTTCGGGGGCCACATAGCAGTCTCATAAAAAAAGGGTCCCATCACAAACCACTGGGAATAGGCAGATGGGTACAAACGTTCATTATCTCAATTAGCTTCTATGGGAATTTCATGCTTGCACCTTCCATAGCAATGCAAAGAGCAAGAGAGGCGTCTACATGTGGGCACCTTCTTGAGACAAATACATCCCAACTTATACGGGCAACACTTACTGCGAAAAAGTATTCAAAAACAGTCTCCTCCAGAAGGGGGGTCTGTATTACTTTCATCTTTTAAACAAGGATGTCAAGGAAACATCAAGAGTTAAACAAGCATGGTGTGAAATGCCAGCTTGTCCAGAGACATGTCGACATCCAACAGATTCGTGTTTCCACCCAAGATTAGTGGTTGTGGGAGGGTGGGAGGGCCAGACACTCTCTATGCACATCTGATGGTCAGCCAGTTCACCTGGAAAATGTGGGTTTTCCATTAATCTAAGGTGTAATGCTGTAAGTTGCAACCAAGTTGGTTCCAACTTTTGAAGTGATTATGGCTTAAAGGGGTACTCCGGGGAGAGAAAACTTTTTGGTACAGTCCCTGCCCTCCTACATGATGAAGCAAACCCATACACTGCAGTTCTAGGATCTAGAGATGCTTATAAATCAATAAAATAAGATCTGCTCCTCAGCTCTCACCCCTCCCTCGTAGGTCTGAGAATTTGAGTCTCATGCTGTTGCAGAGAGCAGGTGGTGTGTCGGGGAGTGGATGCTGGGAGCTGCAGGATCATCCTAAATTCATGCCCCCTCACACTTCTGCATGAGGAGGGGACGTGTCAGGAGGGGCGGTCACCGGCCCCTTGATCACAGTACAACCCAGCCCCTGATATACCATCCTATGTGATGTGATAGGGGTGTCCTGGCTTGAAATAGCAATCATGTCACCAAGCAGATATACAATGATATGATGGTGCATAATGTGTACTGTCATGTATGAGGTTAGAACAGGCAGAGCTCTGCATTCATCGATTTAGCACTGGCGTGGTTCTCTCCTCCCATAGCAGTTGGTAGATTCCTGTCCCCTGAAACTGTAGCACTATGGATATGTTTTTTTTCCTTGCAGATATGAACCTTCTAAGCATTTTTTCAGTACTGCAGTATGACAGCTCCTCCATTTTTTATTTTGGCATTCTTCTCAGCATTCATGCTGCGTTTATTTGCAGTATTCTTGAGGTGCAGATGACATGCGCGCATTCTTTACAGTACCGCCCACACAAAAGTGTGAGGGGGCTGGAAGGTAGGATGATCCTGCAGCTTCCAGCATCTACGCTCCCGACACACCTCCTTTTCTCACCAGGAAGCTGAAATTGTCGGACTCCGGAGGGGGAAGGGGGGGGAGTTTGCACAGTCATTTTATACTGACCCCCTTTTAAGCTTCTCATCCATGATTTTTGCGACCGTATCCCTCTCAATTCTTTTTGCTGGTGTTCGTCCGTCAACTTTTTCTATAAAAGTGTTTTGCGATTACTAAAACTGTAAAGAAACCACTGATCAAATTGAAGCTGAGAGGAAGGGAAATAGTGAAGTATTTGGTGTCACTTGGAATTTACACCGTTACACGTGTCTGTCTTGTCTCTCAATTTAAGAGTGAAGGGATCGTTTCTTGGTTTAATGAGCTGGAAATCACAGCCATTACAGACGACTTAACTCTCCTTCTGAATCTGAGCTCCCCCCCACTCCACCGATGTCCTAGTGAATGCTGGGAAACTGAATTAGGTATTTAATCATCTAAATCACAATGGGGAAAAGGTTTTCACTTCCTCGCACGACTGCTTTCTCCAATATAAACATCAAGAGGCCAAGCCGTAAATTTCCTGCAAGGTGCTACAGAACGACGGATAGCCTTTATGGGCTGCGTCTTCCAATAATACATTTCCAAGGGGTTGTGTGTTAAAAGCGGGCATGCTTCATATTTGGAGAGCCTGTTCATTAATTTGGTGCTGGGTAACGTATTAGCTGCTGCTACAGATGTCATTTGTGATGAAGCCTTCAAAGAAAATAAGATTTCGGTAAAAAGGCAGATTGTATCAATCACAGAATGCAACTTTATACTTTGTGACAAAATATGACAACCTGAAGAGTGTAAAACGTGTGTGCCGGTCAGGGGCGTAACTACAATAGGTGCAGGGGTTGCGATCGCACCCGGGCCCTGCAGCCTAGGGGGGCCCCAAAAGTCCCTTTGGCCTATAGAAAAAGACTAATCCTATCAAAGATTTGCAATAATTGGGGGCCCTGTTGGAGTTTTTGCATCGGAGCCCTGAGCCTGAAGTTACGCCACTGGTACCGGTGTATATATATGCACATACGTACATATATACAATATATATACTGTAAGGGGGACACTTAAATCAAAACACTTCTGTGAAATCAACCTGTCCGGTTATGAAGCGACAATGACTATGAAGCTATTGTTCCTACTATTGTGCAAATGGAACAAACAGGTAGAAATGATAGGAGCAAGACCTCCCTATCAAGGAGCGGTTGTGCAGGTGGTGACCACAGGCCATTTCTCTGGTCTCATCCTTTTTGGCTGTTTTAGTCACTTTTGCATTTTGGCATTACTCCCACCCCTACCGGTAGCATAAGGTGGTACCTACAACCCACAGAAGTTGCTTATGTAATGCTCATCCAGGATGGCACATCATTATGAGCTGTATCTGTCAGCACAGTAAGGAGGAACAGTGCCAGAGCCCTGCAAAATGACCTCCAAAAGCCACTAATATCCATGTGTCTGCTCAAACTGTCACAAACACACTCCATGAGGATGAGGGCCCAATGTCTACAAATGGGTAGTATGCCTACAGCACAGAACCGTGCAGGGGACTGGTATTTGCCTGAACACCAAGATTACCAGATTCGACATAGGCGCCATGTGCTCTTCACGGATGAGAGCAGGTTCACACTGAGCACGTGACTGAGTCTGGAGAACGTTCTGCTGCCTGCAACATCCTCCAGCATGAACGGATTGAGCGCCAATGTTGAATCTGCCAATCGCCTATCATTTAGCACAGTGTTGGGCTGTAAGCACAACACCCACTTCTTGAACGCTGGGCCCTCATACCACCCTCATGGAGTCCGTTTCTGACAGTTTGAGCAGACACATGGATATTAGTGGCTGCTGGAGGTCATTTATCAAGGCTATGGCACTGCTCCTCAGGTTTTTCCTTGCACAAAGGAGGAGGTAGTGCTTCTGCTGCTGGGGTGTTGCCCAACTACAGCACCCTCCACACCTCCTGGTATCTGCTCCATGTTCTAGACACTGTGCTGACAGACACAGCTGCCCTTCTTGCCACAGCTCACATTGATGTGCCATCTTGGATGAGCTGCACTACTTGAGCAACTTCTATGGGTTGTAGACATCTCTTCATGCTACCTCTGGGGGTGAGAGCAATGACAAAATGCAAAAGTGACCAAAACAACAAACAAAAAGGATGAGAATAGAGAAATGATCTGTAGTTACCACCAGCAAAACCGCTCCTTTATAGGGGGAGCCATGCTAATGTCCTATCATTTATACCTGTTGTCTGTTCAGGAGAAATTGATTCACAATCAGAGTTGCTTCATAACTGGACAGGTTGATTAAAAAAAAGTGTGATTGGCTTGAAGGTACGGTGTTGTTTAAGTGTTCCCTTTATTTTTTTGAGCTAAGTGTCTGTCTATCCATCTATCCATCCATCTCATTAATCCGTCGTCCAGTAGTACAAAGGCTAAATCCTCAGATGCAGGGACTTCAAAGGGCAGTCATTTGTATTCCTTTTACCCTTTCAAGAATCAACTTATGAGAGAAAAATCTAATATGGTTATTAGAATGGGACTGGAGAAATAGGAATAGGACAACCCCTTTAAAAGGGCACCTGCCGGGATGAAACTAATGGCCTGGCTGTATAGATCCTAGTACCACAATAAAAATGACACCTGCCTCATATAATTGTGAAGGGACAGCTTTAACACTGGGTTAGAGTTAGATATGTTCTTTTATCGATCTTGGTCTTTCTACCTTTTCTTTTTTTTTTCTCTTCTTATCTTTATCTTCTCTTTTTCTTCTATTTTTAGATATTATTACAATATTTTTTAATCTTTTTTTATAACTCATTCTTTTTTCTTTTTTTTTCACTTATATCTCTTTTGTAAATTGAATGTAATATTATACTTGATGTATGATGTTCTTCTTTATTTTACTTTATTAAAAGATTTAAACAAGAAATGAAGCTTTGACGCCAGACACACATTAATCTGCAAGTGAATTTGCAATTTGCGGTGGGATGATAACCCCGGCGAGATCTTCCTTCCAGGCATCAGCAGGACCTGATAGGACTTGGCCATGTGACTGAGCCTGAGAGTCACATGGTGCCAGGTCCAGTCAGTACTCGTACTACCCACAGGTCCTGCTGGGGCTCACCATGGTATCGCCGGGGAGGTAGGGAAGTGTGTGTGCGTCTGTCTGTGTCCCCTGAACACGGAGCAAACAAGCAGCACAAATGGATGATGCGTTTGCAATGCTTTTTTGCAAAAAGAGGATCCATTTTTGGTGGTTTCAACAAAAAACGGTGCACAATCGCTCTGTGTAAATGAGGCCTTAAAGTTAGAAGTAATCCTCTGAGGAAACCACTCTTCAGAAAAATATGGAGAACAGTTTCTGGAGTACATAAAAGGTGAACGAGCTAGGGTGTAACTACAACAGGTGACGGGGTTGCAATGGCACCCGGGCCCTGCAGCCTAAGTGGCCCCAAAAGGCCCTTTGGCCTATAGAAAAAGACTATTGGTATTTAAAAATTGTAATAATGATGGCCCCATTGGAGCTTTCACATTGGGGCCCATGAGCTTCACGTTACGTCACTGACAACGAGCAATGTAAACAGTATGGTCTCCAATTCTTCAGGACTGGCATATTGTATGCTAGAGTAAGAAGTGCCAAATTCATTAAGAGGCAAGGGTACGACAGTCAGGGGCAGGTGATGTAAATTATCCTAAATTTGGGGTTATGCTCTGCTCGAAGGCTGTTCTCTTTTTAAGAAGTGAGCGGAGCTGGGCGAGACCAGTGTTAAAACACCAAAAGTCAAAAAAATCGTTGCTAAACTTTGAGTTGCACAAACATTTTGCAATATTTCAACTGAAGACTGTCAAAAACTGCTTGATGAATCTGTGTGTACAGAAAATCTCATCTGAATTCTGCATTCATCTTTTCGGAGGGAGGGAGCGAGCATAAGCAACTCATTAAATTGAGTGGAGGGTTATTAAGAGCCCACCTCTTCCTGGAAAGCATTAGGCCAAACTTTGTGACAAACCATTAATAAGGAGATCCTAATGAGCGTTGCTTCATTACAATTCACAAAGAACGATCCCGGATCTGCACGGCCTGGTGAGTCCTCGTGAGAGGAGGATTAGAGGCTTAATTCTGTCTTGTGCCGGCTGACACTGATGGATATGTGTGAACATGGTTAACTGCTTGGTGCCTCTACTTGGGCTGAGCAAAACCGCCAAAGGTGTCGTCCAGGAAGATCGGTCACACTTTAAAGGGAGCAGCATACTCCACCTACCAGGCAGCTGTTCCCCACTACCCAGACCAATACAACATGTTGGAAACCCTTCGAATTAAAGGGTTCTCCAGAATTAAGGAAAGCTTGTCTGCCTTATTCAAAAACAGTGCCGGTGCTACTGCAATGCCCTGCCATTAGGGAAGTGCCATCGCTAATCAGGAGAACTACACTACATTTCTAATTGGAGATATTTCCTAATATTATTATTACACCTACTACATATCGGGATAGGATTTTGGAGATGGGAATATCCCTTTACTGATAAAAGATTAAACCATGGGTAACTCTGCATGGAAATCTATGGAGTTACGGACAGCTGTGACTCTGTCAAGCCCCATTTTCCTTACAAATAAGGGTCCTTATCCTGGTGCTTTATTTTACAAAAAGAGTAACATTACATATTGGCACACACCCTTTTAACCCACTGGCCTCCTTACAGACAGGGCTTTGGAGTCGGTAAGCCAAACCTCTGACTCCAACTCGGGACTCCTCGATGTCCTCAAAACTGACTCCACCATAATGGACACAAACTCCGACTTCATGACTACAAATCCAGTCCTGGTGTGCAGTCAGTAAGCCAAAACTCAACTTCAACTTCTCAATTTCCCTTAAAGGGAACCTGTCACCCCAAATCACCCTTCTAAGCTCTAAATACATGTCCCTGCAGCATTACAAAACATTCCTACACATCCCTTTGTGAGTTTTTTGTCAAATATGAAAGTACTATAAAGTCGTTTGTAAACTTACTAAATCCTTGGCAGTGGGGCGTTCCCAAGCCTCTTTGTCTGCTGGGCGGGTTCCCTGTGCCACTGTAATACGCCCTAATGGGCGTCATTTCAAAGTTCCTAGTGCGGGCACAATTCAGAATCTCGCGCCCGCGACGTCACGGTCATGTGATGCCGGGACGCGTCATTTCCGGGCGGCCGGGGCGCTGTTGTATGACGCGCACCGGCCGACTTCAGCATGCGATCTGCGCATGCGCTGAGGTTGGCCAGTGCGCGTCCACAGAGAGAGGCAGGTGCGCAGGCTCCAGTGAACTCCCCCTCCCTCCCCTGTGTCACCCTCGCTCTCGGTCTGTGACATGCTGTGACTTCATGCTGAAGTCGGCCGGTGCGCGTTATACAACAGCGCCCCGGCCGCCCGGAAATGACGCGTCCCGGCATCACATGACCGTGACGTCGCGGGCGCGAGATTCTGAATTGTGCCCGCGCTAGGAACTTTGAAATGACGCCCATTAGGGCGTATTACAGTGGCACAGGGAACCCGCCCAGCAGACAAAGAGGCTTGGGAACGCCCCACTGCCAAGGATTTAGTAAGTTTACAAACGACTTTATAGTACTTTCATATTTGACAAAAAACTCACAAAGGGATGTGTAGGAATGTTTTGTAATGCTGCAGGGACATGTATTTAGAGCTTAGAAGGGTGATTTGGGGTGACAGGTTCCCTTTAATCGGACTCCACCAAAATGGACACCGACTCAACAGTCCTGACATGCAATCGGTAAGCCAAACCTCCTCAATTTCCCTGAATCCAACCTCAACTTCACGACCTCTGATGTGCTGTCGGAAAGCCAAACCTCTGACTCCCAACTTCTACTTCTCAGTTTCCCTGAATCCAAATCCAACTCCGACACCACCAAAATGGACTGACTCCCTAACTCCAATTCTGACTCCTGCTCCACAGCCGTGCTTACACACCCACTTCAGAGGTTTTTTGGCAAAACATTAAGAAATGATGTCCTGTTTTAACATCACCTGCCTGTGGAGGCCTCGGATTGACTACAGCAGTCAAGATGATGAAATGGCATGCCGTTCTTGGCAGCCAATTGCCGACATCGCATTGTGTGAATGGCCGGCATGTGCTACGGCTAAGGTCAGTGTGAGTGAATATACATCATTTTTTGTTCCTTTACCATTTCTTGCTTTTGTAAAGTGGAGTCAGTGCCCATTTTGAGTGGAGTTGGAGACATATTCAGGGAAACTGTGGAACTGGAGTCAGATGTTTGACTTACCGACTCCACAGCCTTGGTTATGGAGTTGCAGTTGGAGTCGGTGCCCATTTTGCTGGAGTTGGAATCAGATTTAGGGAAACTGAAGAGTCCGAGTCAGATGTTTGGTTTACTGACTCCACAACTCTGGTACTTGTTTTAACTTTATTTTGATACTGTACCCCTATAAATGTGCTGCTGATTGATGGCAGTCGGGACCTGAGAACACACTTAAAGCTGAAAAGACTTCTCTGAAGGGCAAAGGTTATCCCGGAGAAGCGCCATGCTCCGGAAGGTTTGTGCCCGCCATAATGCTGTACACTGCTTTCATCAGATGCTTATCACGGGAATAAGAAATCACGCTTCCCGACCATTCATAAATAAGAAAATGGTTTCTCTTCTTTTTTTTCCACTTGGGCACTCCTATTTATACAGAAGAAAAAAAAACTTGCACCGCATGAAAATAATAAAAGAGAAGCACTGTGTGACAGGCATGTTCCTCTCCTCGGGAGATGGATTTACGTGCCTCATTTTCTGTGGTGCTACATAAGTTGTGCTTTGAAACTGAAATCCCTTTAACCTGCCTGCATGATGTCCATTATGCACAATGTGAACACTGCACGGCAGTGCACGCCTTCAGCCGGCTGCAGAGACCTCGCTTCCTATCCCCCCATCCTCCATTCTGAAAATAAAATGAAAGAAAAACCCTGTCTCTCTCTTGCACGCAAGCAACTATAACTACTAAAATGGAATTTTTTTTTTTGCTTCCGAACTTAGCGTATAATGCCGACCATAAAATATTAAGGGGGAGAGACACCTGTCATTCTGAGAGTGGGTGATGGTATATAAATGGAAATCATTACCTAGAATACCCATCTGGATCCCAGTCCCCATGTGTCAGGATAACAGATTTAGACAACATGTTGCACATACTCCTACAATGCTAATTGTAAAAGCCTGGCGGAGGGGAGATCCATCATATTTATACAGGTCCATACCAGTGACAGCGCGATATCATGGCAGGTAGCGGTTAGCGGTCATGATCCTTCTGTCGCAGGTCTCCATTAACCCCACTGTACTGTAAAAGAGGGTGACAGATGTTCCTGCTCCTTATACATGTCGCCAATACATTCAGATTACTGTAAACATTTGTGCTCCCATTTGTACATGGGATAAACTCAAGGCAACCAGACTTCCATGTTTTAGCTGCTGGATGAGGTCTGACAACCATGTGCTCATGCGCCAGATGAAGGTTGGACGTATGGAAGGATCCCCAGCTATCACAAGGTCCTTAAAGAATCTGGTTTTTACATGGTACCAGATGGAACCGTAGTTTTTTTCCGGATCTTTTTGAGAATCCTCTGAGATAAAATGACAGATGGAATTCACCAGTCCCCCACGCTTGCTTCCATGGTCTCTCATTATACTTCATGAATATTCAATGCACGGACGTGCAACGGCCAATCACAGAAGCTCACTCTCTGTGACAGTGACTGTGATTGGCTGTTGCATTCAGACTGTGCCCCCACAATCTGTACTGGTGTCTGTGTTTGTTTGCCATATACAAATAATGGGAAAAAAATGCATAGGGGTCCCTGGTATTTTTGATTCTCTGCATAGATAAAGCAGACTGCTGTGAGCTGCCACCCCCGGCTGCCTAGTTTTACCATGGCTGGCAATTAAAAATACAGAGAAGCACATTATTATTATTATTATTTTTTCAATTACGGTATGTAAATAAATAATTTAAAAAGGAAATGTGTTGGCTTTGCCTTATTCTTGATTGCCAGCCAAGGTAAAATCCAGGCAGCTGGGAGCTGGTATTCTCAGCGTGGTGAGGCCTATAGTTATTAAGCCCCCCAGGTTACAGGATAGCAGCTTGCAGCCGCCCCGGAAATTGGTGCATTCATTAGAAGCCCCAATTCCTGATTTTTTTACCAGGCTCTTCCCGATGCCCTGATGTGGTGACATTGGGGTGATAGAAGGGGTTAATGACAGTTGTCAAGAATCAGCTGTCATTAACCTTAGATTGATAATGTTCAGGCTTCTATGAGACCAGCACATTATTAATCCTGTGAGGAAATAAACATACACAAAGAGAAAAATCCTTTTTTGAAATAATATACAGACAGCCCTTATTTTCCCATATATCAACCCTAAACATACCCTCTGATGGTAATCTAAAGCGATATCCAACAAAGCACACAATCTTTGCTTTGCTACATCCAGAGACTGCAGCGGTTGAACAAGCGTTCTATCACTGCAGTGTCTACAATCAAACTGACTGCCATGAAGAGAGGTTACATCACTCACTGAGTCACTGAGGGCTCCACGCAGCAGTCAGTGAACTCATGTTACACCGCAGCTGTATTGCCGAATTGCAGGACATGGCAGCACCGATGTCTGGCAATCCGGCAGCATGTTCAACTAAGTTCACCGCATGGGAAACTAGTGCTGTGAATTCAGACGATCTTGCTGCCGGATTGCTATACTACCATGTCCCGCGATCCGGCAGTGTGGTTACCTGAGTTCACTGACTACCGTGGGGGGACCTCAGTGATTCACTTCACAGCTCCTCACTGCAGTCAGTATGATCGCAGAGACTGCAGTGTTAGGACGCTTGCTCCATCACTGTAGTCTCTGGATGCAGCATAGCCAGGATCCTGTTCTTCACTGGATATCACTGTGAATTACTGTTGGAGTGTATGTTTGGGGTTAATAATTGAGAAAATGAGGGTTGTCTGTCAGTTTTATTTCAAATTAAAAACGCACACGCCGAGAAAAATGTTTTACTATTTTCTCATAGGATTGGTAGCAGGTGGGTATCAGATGCCTGAACATTACCAATTTGGGCTTAATAACTTGCTGTTAATACTCAGCTGTCATTAACCCCTAAGCGAACACACCAGAGCAATAGTGAAGCTCTGTGAGACCCCATTTATGGTCAAAACTTTTTTCTATTCATAACATTGTAATGTTAGGTCGTGGTAGAATGACAGGACTGCAAGCCAGCAAGTGCAATATGCCGGTCACAATTTGCGCTAGCTGTCACACAATTGCACCCTTGAAAAGGCTGGGGTACTTTTCACCCACCTCAGGGTCCTGAAAAGGGGGACATTGGCAGAGCCCTTCCAGTCAGCAAGTAGCGAAGTGACTGCTAACTGTTCCGACTGGGGCCTGTGTGCCCAAACACCAGAGAATCAAGCAAGGAAAGCCAGGGACACCTGAGAAGCACACCAAACACTAATCTCTACCAGCCAAGCACAACTGAAAATATTCAGCACTACACAGAGGAAATCTGCCCCTCAGATATCACTTGACATCACTGAGTCAATTCCCAATCTCCACCCTCAGGCCAGAGAGGTCAGGGGGAGAGGCGAAAAGCGAGGGAGAGGGGTGAGGGCAAGTGGAGATGGTGAGAGGCGAGGGCGAGTGGAGAGGGTGAGAGGCAAGGGCGAGTGGAGATGGTGAGAGGGGACGGGAGGGGACGAGTGGAGGAAGAGGTGGAGGAGAGCGAAGAGAGGAGAGCGAGAGAGAGAGAGTGAGAGGGAGAGCGAAGAGAGTGAGAGGGAGAGCGAAGAGAGTGAGAGGGAGAGCGAAGAGAGGAGAGGGAGAGCGAAGAGAGTGAGAGGGAGAGCGAAGAGAGTGAGAGGGAGAGCGAAGAGAGAGGGAGAGCAGAGAGAGGAGAGCGAAGAGAGTGAGAGGGAGAGCGAAGAGAGTGAGAGGATGAGGAAGAGAGGAGAGGGAGAGCGAAGAGAGTGAGAGGGAGAGCGAAGAGAGAGGAGACGAAGAGTGAGAGGGAGAGCGAAGAGAGGAGAGGGAGAGCGAAGAGAGTGAGAGGGAGAGCGAAGAGAGTGAGAGGGAGAGCGAAGAGAGGAGAGGGGAGAGCGAAGAGAGAGAGCGAGAGAGAGGAGAGGAGAGAGGGAGAGCGAAGAGAGAGGGAGAGCGAAGAGAGAGGGAAGGAGCGAAGAGAGAGAGCGAGAGAAGGAGAGCGAAGAGAGAGGGAAGCGAAGAGAGAGGGAGAGCGAAGAGAGGGAGAGCGAGAGAGAGGAGAGCGAAGAGAGAGGGAGAGCGAAGAGAGAGGGAGAGCGAAAGAGAGAGGGAGAGCGAAGAGAGAGGGAGAGCGAAGAGAGAGGGAGAGCGAAGAGAGAGGGAGAGCGAAAGAGGAGAAAAAGGGAGAGCGAAGAGAGAGGGAGAGCGAAGAGAGAGAGGGAGAGCGAAGAGAGAGGGAGAGCGAAGAGAGAGGGAGAGCGAAGAGAGAGGGAGAGCGAAGAGAGAGGGAGAGCGAAGAAGAGAGGAAGAGAGAGCGAAGAGAGAGGGAGAGCGAGAGAGAGGGAGAGCGAAGAGAGAGGGAGAGCGAAGAGAGAGGGAGAGCGAAGAGAGAGGGAGAGCGAAGAGAGAGGGAGAGCGAAGAGAGAGGGAGAGCGAAGAGAGAGAGGGAGAGCGAAGAGAGAGGGAGAGCGAAGAGAGAGGGAGAGCGAAGAGAGGAAGGAGAGAGGGAGAGCGAAGAGGGGAGAGGGAGAAGCGAAGAGAGAGGTGAGCAAAGAGAGAGGGTGAGCGAAGAGAGAGGGTGAGCGAAGAGAGAGGTTGAGCGAAGAGAGGGTGAGCGAAGATAGAGAGGGAGAGAGGTGAGCAGGATGGGAGAAGAGGGTAGGAGAAGGGAGTATACCACCACCTAGCTGAACCAGCAGACACAGCGCACCATATCTGCTGGCAATAGCTGACACAATGGGACCTAGCATCCCAGGGACCCTAAACAGCAGCACACTGGATCCCAGCAACACCAGAACCTGAGCACAATACACAGCCAGAGCAAGCACCTGCACTAGCTCTGCCCTCCGAAGGCGACATCCCACCCCTAATTGCCAGTGAGGGGCAACAGATGACCTTACGGAGAGGAGGAGTATGCCCAGAAGTGCGAGAGGCCCATTGGGGGACCCATGAGACCTGCCAAATATAGACTTTTAACAGTACATGTAAAACCACTTGTTGTGAAATAATTCACTCAAATCAAAGTTTCACCTTCTAGCTTTTTCCTGGTCCATGCCCCAGGAAGAAGTCTCAAGGCGAAACTCGAGTCAGGCAGATTACTTACACAAGTGTTTTTACATGTACTCTTCAAAGACGTAATGGGGTACTGTCGAGCAGCGGTATTGGATAATGTGTTTCTTTAGTTTCCCTTGCTGCAGTGCATGGGGGGTGAAAAGAAAAGACATGAGGTATGTTGTGAATGTGAAGTGGTGGTAACAGGCAAAAGATCAACATGCTCTGGATTTCTAGGAACTGAAGATTGAAGATGCAGATAAGTCTGTAGCTTGCCAAGATGTTTGTTAACTAGTGACTTTTACAGCTTTAACCTTGTTGCTGTGTGCGGTATGGCATTGCTTTTATGGGCTTTATCAGATTGTCAATATTTTTTTATATACGGTATATGTGGCTGTGAGATTTGGTTGTTACTTAACCAATCTTCATTTCCCAACTTGTCCTGACAGGTGAGAGGGCATGCTGAGAATTGTAGTTCTAAAACAGCTGTAGAACCATAGGTTGGTGCAGGGTGCAGCCACAGGAATGTATCCTATGAGCTGGATGCCAACGGGGTGCAACAAGACACTTGGCATTAATAATGACATACAACTAGAGGGCCAGGTCAGTGAATCAAACTTCCTTTGGTGGAGGAAAGATTAGCTTCGTTGCTAGTATGGAGAATGGTGCCCTGACATGGGTGAGGCCGGATGTTCTTGTGCAAAAGAAAGTTGCCATTTTTCATGGCATTAAAGGGTCAGGCCAGCAACATTTTTCTTAGTTTCTAATTTATCACTATAATCTAAGCTATTTTCTAATATACTTACTTTATTAATTCCCTATGGTTTCCAGTCTTCACTGTCTAATGGCCACTTTACACACGGCTACATTTCTAGCTTATCCACAGGTAACTTACTGGCTGCAGTGAAATCATGGAGACATTATTCCATTTGTACACAGCAACAAGATAGAACCATGTCTCCATGATTTCACTGCAACCAGTAAGTTACCTGTGGATAAGCTAGAAATGTAGCCGTGTGTAAAGTGGCCATTACAGCTGTTTTTTTTCCCTTTTTCCTGCTTTATGATGTACCGTGTGAGTACCCCAGTGCATGCAGGGATCCTCAATCGGAGCATCACACAGTCTCCAGGCACTTCCCTAGGCCCTCCCTGAAACAAAGCATCACTGTGATGATGCTAGTTCCAGGGGCGCAGCTGTCAATTCGATGTTCACAAATGTCTCCAGCCCCCCAGTATCATCTACTAGGAGAGAAACTAAGCTCCACCCCCATCTCACCTCCCCACAGTCCGCCTTTTCAGCCCTTCACACCTCCTTCCCCCCTCCCCACAATTTGCATTCTCAGCCCCCACCCTTCATACTTATGCGCTCCCCACAGTGTGGTATCACATCTTCCCTGACATGCTGTGGTCTTGCATGTGCAATCGCGATTGTCAGACAGTCTATGCAGGAGGACATAAGTGACGTCAGTGGATATCCCGGGGCTTATGCATACTGATGAACCACGAGCTATCACTGACGTCACTTATGGGGGGTGCTTATGCTCTCCTGCACAGCTGGCCTAACATTCATGATCGCACAGAGGTAAAGACACAGCAGTCAGGGAAGAGGTCACACTGCACTGTGGGAGCACAAAAGAACTGGGTGGGGGGCTGAGAAGGCAAACTGTAGGGAGGGAGAAGGGGGTGGAGATGAGAAGTCACTCTGCGGGGAGTGTAGAAGGGGGTGAACATGAGAAGTCACTCTGCGGGGAGGGGAGAAGGGGGTGGGGATGAGAAGTCACTCTGCGGGGAGGGGAGAAGGGGGTGGAGATGAGAAGTCACTCTGCGGGGAGGGGGATGAAGGGGGTGGGGATGAGAAGTCACTCTGCGGGGAGGGGAGAAGGGGGTGGAGATGAGAAGTCACTCTGCGGGGAGGGGAGAAGGGGGTGGAGATGAGAAGTCACTCTGCGGGGAGGGGAGAAGGGGGTGGG
This sequence comes from Allobates femoralis, assembly GCA_033576535.1. Taxonomy (NCBI): domain Eukaryota; kingdom Metazoa; phylum Chordata; class Amphibia; order Anura; family Aromobatidae; genus Allobates; species Allobates femoralis. The sequence goes on along the minus strand of JARQOC010000006.1, from coordinate 435,963,234 downwards.
GATGAGAAGTCACTCTGCGGGGAGGGGAGAAGGGGTGGGGATGATAAGTCACTCTGCGGGGAGGGGAGAAGGGGTGGGGATGATAAGTCACTCTGCGGGGAGGGGAGAAGGGGGTGGGGATGAGAAGTCACTCTGCGGGGAGGGGAGAAAGGGGGAGGGAAGGGCTGGAGACCTTTGTGAACATTTGACAGCCTCGCCCCTGGAACTAGCATCACAGTGACGCTTTGTTTCAGGGAGGGGCTGAAGCCTGCGTGATGCTACATGAGCATCCCACTATGCACTTGTGCACTCACATGGCACATCATGAAGCAGGAAAAAGGGAAAAAAACAATAGCTGTTAGACAGTGTAGAGAGGAAGCCATAGGCAATTAATAAAGGAAGTATATTAGAAAATAACTTAAGACTATAGGGATAAAAGTTAGGAAAAAAAGTTTCTGATCTCTCACTGACCCTTTAAGAAGAACTGACAACCACTTATCTGATCCAGAAATGTGCTCAAGGATGTTGTCAGTTCAACCATCACTCAGAAAGGGGGCGCTGATGAGCACAGGGTAAAGCCCTTCCGATGCTTCTACCCCTGCGTTGGCTGCTTACAGCAGGGGCAGGTTTTCTTTGCAGAGGAGTAGGTACTGTTTTATTGCTGCAGGATCTTATTACAATATTTCAAGGTTTCAGATGTACTTTTCTCATTTATTTAGTTACTGGTTAAAGGAAGATGAATAACTTGAAAAACAGCGACACAATGGAGCGGTGACACTGATCTATGTAAAGAGAATATCACCATAGGGATAAACAGCCCCAAATTCTGCATTATTAGACACAGCTAATTTGTCAGTGTCTGGCGGATGTTCCGTTTGATAAATCAGCCCGTGCAGTAGAATCCACAATTTACAGAAATAATGTATTTGGCTCATTAAGGTCTAACCTTTAACAGGCAACAGAAATTATTGTGAAAAATCGGAGACCTGGGATCTTCACGGATTACATCTGGAATCTAAATACTGTACACAGGAGGCTGCTATATCGTCCTCCATCATAATAAAGCACATGTTTAATGTTCACCATAGTTTTTTAATGCTTCAATGTATTTTAAATGAAAAAAGTAAAGCAGCTTTCTAAATACTCTTACAGCTCGTATGTAGATCTCCATGGCAACAGACTACAAATACTATGTAGTCTGACTCTACAATAACACCTACCATCACTCTTTTACCTTTTACTGACCCAGCGATTGTGCTGAACATCAGTAAGAAAATTATTTTATAATAATTCTGTACTGGAGCTCAAGACACATAACTACAACTGGGTGGATCCATTTGCGGGATTCTGATCCAGTGGCCCAGTCAGCAGCTTCTGGGCAATGGACAAGAGGTTTGTGAATCTCTTTCCATCCGGGATCCCTGGCACTGTTATTGATGGTGTAACGTCTCATTGTGGCATAATGAACGGATGACGTTGTGCCAGCAGCCTGGCTAATCAAAAGCTATGCCAGGAATCCTGAAAGGTTCGTAAGACTCCCATGAAGCGCCTAGAGACTATTGTCTGCTTGGACTACAGTCCCAAGAATTGGGCCACCCAACTTCAATACTATAAGAGATTTTTAATCAAGTCTGTCTGTAAAGGGGCCTAAAATGTCTTTGCAGATACATTGGGCAACCCAGTGGGCTCAGTGGTTAGGGTCTTGTTGTCAAATCCAACCAAATAAAATGCTGAAAGTTGATACAGGTCTGAGCCTAAAATAGGTAAATTATATTGTGAGCCCCAATGGGGAATGGGACTCATCTCTATAGCATTGCAGAAATCACGCTTTAACGCTACCAGCAAAAAGTACAGTGTGGACGTGAACTCTAAATGTAACAACATACCCACAATGCACTTCAGGGTAGGATAACGGATAACTTATTTATAGATGATGGTCCGACTGATGAGACCAGCTCCAACTGGAAGAAAGGGGAAATTTTATCCCAATCAGAATGGACCAGTAGGGCGAATTCTGCCGCCCCATTCATTTCCTATGGGGCTGTGCGCTGCTTTTTTTGTCAGCACAGAGAAAGAATGGGGCAGTGATTGGGCGTCAGCCGAGGCAGTTTGTACCGAAGACAAAAAATTGCACGATCTGCCGATTGGTGCTGACACCCACTGATCAGCAAGATCTCACTCGTAACTTGTTTTCAACCACGTTAAAGCCGGATTTCTTTGCGCAGCCACAACGAATCACAAAACAGATTTAATTTAATTGTTGTAGTAGGAGCTATGAAGCTATAACCACTAGTTTCAATAGTAAAATCGTCCAGACAGATTAATAAAAAATGAGAAATTGATTCAGAAATAATGGAAAACCATATAATCTGCGGCAGTGAAAAAAAACAATTTCCAGAAGCCATAATACACATGACCATATAACCCAATCTACCAAGGACTAACTGGTACTTACCAATCCAACACTCTAGACGAGCACATGGGGTGGTCTTCACAACGTCTGGTGGGTCAACTCCAACATTGAGACACAACACGAGGGCCACACTGACCGTTTTCATCTAAAGAGAATAAAAAGAATTGAAGTTAAAACCAGAAATATGGTGACTCTCCTTGTTCACACTCATCCACCTATTATGAACCAACCGTCTACACCCCAATATAAAAAAGGTCCTTCTAAAGAGAAGAGGCTGAGCGATGGTGGACAAGAGCACTTAAGGATACCTTCATTATTCACTCCACTAGACACACATCTATTACGATTTCTTGACAAGTTTGATAAATGGTAAGAAGAAATAAGCATGGAGAAGAAGTCCACGGATGTCCAGTGTGGGCAGCAGGCTTCATGGGATAACTTCAACACATACTAGTGAGGGTAACCTAAAAGTTGTCCACAAGGGTCAGATATTTAGTCTATGGGATAGGCCATTATACTATGCATAGAGACATATGAAGAACTGATGATTAGAGACGCCTAATATATAAACAAGCTGTCCGACATATTGGCAAGAGTCTCCAATTTTAACAGGAAAGTGAAGATTTAGATCGATGCTCGAGTGAGTTTACAAAAGGCTCCTGAACCGAGTGAGTTGGTGTCGGCATTAAGAGAAGAAAAAAAAAAATCAGGAATCTGAACTCATTATTACTGGTTTTTGCTTGAGGAGCTCAATGATCCCTAGGACCCATGTTGACAAGCTATCGTGTGGGCAAGTGCTGTAGTCATGTCAAAACAAGTGGATACCAAAATCCCTAAAATAACAAAGCAAGCAGGTAATAACCCTCCCTGAGATTTGCCGCTGCCTGGATCTCAGAGTTTTGGTTGCATCAACGCTCACCATCACTAAAGCTCAGTGACTGTACAGAAGTTACGGGGAAAGTTACGTTGGTGCTGGAGAAGATGAGTTCCTGCTCCATTTGGTATTTTAGAGCTTTGGGGTCCCCTATAAAGGTATATCTAGCATCATAATAGAATGGATGTTTGTGGATATCCATAGCTTTACTGAAAAGTGGAGGTCCCAGCACAGAAGGACTGTTCAAACCAGGGCTCAACCCTCCTAAGCAGGGCTGTGGAGTCGAGGTCATAGAGTAGGAGTCTTTCAATTTTGGGTGGAGTTGGATTCAGTGAAACTAAGGAGTCTGAGTTGGATATTTGGCTTACTGACTTCACAGCCATGGTTGTGGAGTCGGCGTCCAGTTTCCCTGAATCCGACTCCAACTCCACCAAAATGAAGAGTTTGAGTCGGATGTTTGGCTTACTGACTCCACAGCCCTGGTTCAAACCAAACTCGGTGCATTATAATGGGTCCAAAAAGGTCAGTGCTGCATCCCACCTACTTGCCTTCCATTTATCTCCACCCTTAACTCTTCTTTGACAGCTCTGGCTTCATAAAAGAGAGAAGGGTGGAGATAGATGGAAAAAAGCAGGTAGGAAGGTACACTGAACTGTTTGGCTGCCATGATGCACCGAGCGCTTGTTCTGAGGTTTGAACAGTCATTCTGTGCTGACAATCTCTTTAACACTCCCCACACATTGATGGCCTCTCCTGTCTCTTCATGATTCTAAATAACTTCTCAGATTTATAAAGAAATTGTTAGAGCCTACCCTACTTTTTACTTTTTTTTTAGCTTATGACTTTTGCTGATTAAATTTTTTTCTCAAACTTTAAAACCCAAGATTCCTTTAAATTGCCGCTATAAACATTAGTTTACGGATACACGAAGGAAAAGTTCTCAGAGGGGTGAGAGAGCTGGTAATAGGAGGTCATGCTATGAAGCTGATAGAAAAACGTGAGAGACGCAAGTTTCACACAATAAGCGGAGAGTGCACGGCCCTGTCTTAGTAGAGACAATGGGAGAAATACTTCAACCGAATTACGGAAGAACGGTGGAAGTTATGAGGATATGAGGAGATCAGACACGCTTTAATGTCCTCACGAAGAGCATGGTCAGCTTCTAGAGGTGAGAGCTGTAGCTCTATAGTGAAATAAAACGATACCTCGCCTCGTGAGGCCATATGTGTGAGCAATACAAAGCACCTTCACATATGCGGAAAAACCTGAGTCCACCCTTCATCTACAACTGAGGAAGACTACTAGAATTTACATCTTCGCTGCTCCCCGGTTGGCCTTGTTTACTGTGCTATAGCGATGAGGTGTGTGGTCGGTCGGGTATGTCATAGCAGCGCACGCGTCCCGGCAGGTATCGGTAGATGTGTCATCACCTTCCCTGGTCACCTCCCAATGCTGTAGTCACCGGAGCAGGACTAACCCTTCAACTATGTTTACACGTTGCGTTATTGCTGCAATTTTTTATGCAAATTAAAAGATACATTTTTACAGTACCAGCAAAAGCTGTGTGATTTCAGAAATATCATGCACGATTATTTCTTTTCTTCCTGACTTTATTGGAAACTGCAGCATGTCCATTCTTACAGTGGTATTGCAGCGACTTTTCACTTTCACCATAGAAAGAATAAAGTGCAAAAGTGCTGCAAAACCGCAACCACCCGTTTTTGCTGCATTAAAGTGACTTTATTAAAAGTACTTTAGACAAATGACACAATCTGCACAAGAATCGCAGCAAAAGAAAATGCAGCAAAACCTGCATTTTGAAAGAAGCTTCTTTACTTTAGTTACACTCACGGGGGGAGGGATGAGCAAGGAAGAGTGGACCCCCTGGACCATAGAAATAACTGTGGCAGGTGTCACCCAGACCACAAATGGATTCTGGCACAGTCATAGATATAGGCAGATACAGTCTCTAGTATGGCGAGCTGGAGACCAGGGACGGACACGGGCACAAACACTGGTGCAGTCAAGAGAGCATAGCAGAAGGGGTAGCAGGAGTAGGTGGGAAATAGGAGTAAGGCAAAGTAGACAGGTATGTGAAGGAAGGATACAAGGAAAGGTAGCAGACAGAGGACCTGACAACTAGCTAGACTGAAGAAAGACTACTGACCAACTAAAGGTGTTGATCAGGCACCTCCCCTAATGGGAGGATGACTTCCATACCTAGTCCCTCACAGCGATAGGCTGAAAGGCACTTCCTAGTAACTGTGTGCTGTCCCCTTTACGTGCAGGCTAGGAGCGCAGAGTCCTGTGTCGTGCATAGGCCCAGAGGCAAGAGACCACAAAGGAGGCAAAGAAGTGGGGAGGCGCATACCACTGCCGCGGTGGCGAGTAAGCCGGGGTCCCTGCTGCAGGGAGGCAGCATAGCAAAGGGATGTTGGCATTCAAATGTCAAGAGAGCAGGTTTTGTCTGTATAAAAAGACGCAGTGTGCACATGCCATATATAGCCTATTTACGCCTAAAGATTTCTGCCCACAAGTGAGCACTCATCAACTGTATATAAATCTATCGGTCCTCACTTAATGACCTGTGAAAGAGAGAATTGAAATATATAGGGAGAGATTGATCATTCCTGCCTCATGCATATTGTCGGCAGCTTATCCCGGCACATATGATTTAGTGGCATGTATTAACAGTTCTAATGTCTGGGCAGAAAAAGTGTAGAAAGCTGACTGGTGCTAACTTGGGCTCATTGTAACAAATTTTACAACCAATACTGTCTGTTCATTAGCAAGTAGCAGGGCTATAGAGAGGTTGAAGTGACCGACTGCAGGTCCAGACTATATGCTGTTTGCAGTCAGTATCCACTGAGGCACGTAGGTCACTATAGGAGCTGTATACACAGGACGGGATGAGATTTTCTAAATTTTGCATGAGTGTATATATAAAGCATTGACTGCCATAGAAAATATACCAGGGCAAATGTGCATACAAGAAATTATGCTTTGGACCTAATGAGGGCCACATGGCATACGCCACAGGACAGAAGCATTAGACATGAAGTTTCCTGTATGTTTATGCACATACACATCATAAAAGTTCAGGCCATGTCAAGAGAAGTCACCGTGCCACCCGCTCTCGGCCTCCCCCGGGTCTTCATTAGGATTCCAAGCAGGAGGAGGAAAACACTTGCAGCAAAGCCGAAGCCATCACAAATGTATAATTTATAAGGAAGGCAAGAAAACTGGAGCGCACGGCAGATATGAAGAACTAGGAACCCTAACAAACAGCAGCCTCATTATAAAAACACCAGTAATGGAGTATTTACTTGGAAGGGGGGCAGAATACAGGGACATTACTATGGCATGTGGGCATAAATCATATTGTGCATATTAGATTTACAGATTCAATTTCAAGAGCAGGAATTTACGGCAGCAGGATTGAATATATACTTAGGAGCTGTGCAATATGGTCTAAGAGTGGGGAAAATACTCTGCAAACACAACAGAAAAAAAAGCTGGTAAATCAACATCGGCCTAAACAAAAACCTATATGAAGTTATGAGGCAGAGACTCGGCCAGAAACTCCCCAAACAAGGGGCATTCAGAGATTCACCTGGGCTACAAGGGGCGGCCAGAGACCTCCACCAGCCAAGGGGCGGCCAGAGACCTCCACCAGCCAAGGTCAAAGGCGGCCAGAGACCTCCACCAGCCAAGGGGCGGCCAGAGACCTCCACCAGCCAAGGGGCGGCCAGAGACCTCCACCAGCCAAGGGGCGGCCAGAGACCTCCACCAGCCAAGGGGCGGCCAGAGACCTCCACCAGCCAAGGGGCGGCCAGAGACCTCCACCGGCCAAGGGCGGCCAGAGACCTCCACCGGCCAAGGGGCGGCAGAGACCTCCACCGGCCAAGGGGCGGCCAGAGACCTCCACCGGCCAAGGGGCGGCCAGAGACCTCCACCGGCCAAGGGGCGGCCAGAGACCTCCACCGGCCAAGAGGCGGCCAGAGACCTCCACCGGCCAAGGGGCGGCCAGAGACCTCCACCGGCCAAGGGGCGGCCAGAGACCTCCACCGGCCAAGGGGCGGCCAGAGACCTCCACCGGCCAAGGGGCGGCCAGAGACCTTCACCGGCCAAGAGGCGGCCACAGACTTCCACCGGCAGAGGGGCATAGACTCCGGCATGGGCACCAAAGACTTAGGACAAGCCCAAGTGCGGCAATAAGGAGCAGCCAAAGACTTAGCTGGGCAACAAGAAGAGGAAAAAATACTTTGCCGGGCAACCAAGAGCAGAATAGACTTCACCAGGCAACAAGGGATGCCCATAGACTTCCCCGGGCAGCAACAGGAGGCCTGAAGCTTCCCTGGGCAACAAGTGGCCAGAGACTTCCCAAGCAATGGGAGGCAAATCTTCCCAGGCAAGGGGAGGCAAGACAATTCTCGGGCAATGGGTGGCCATAGACCTTCCTGGCCCCAAGGTATTAACCTTCTTTTCAAGGCATTGGAATGCTTATTAGTGCCCTATACATGCAGCAATGATTTAACTCACTATTTTCAATGAATTTTACCAGATTTCCTTCTGTCAATGTAGACAGATCTCCAATATGATCGGAGAAGAACACATCGAGCTCTACAGCCTCACTTGCAGTAACGAACGTCCAGCATCCTCAGTATTGAGCACACTAATTACATCTTTAGTAACCTGGCTGAGGAGTCGCACAGTCATCCTCTCATCCTCATTAGCTGCAAAATGTAATTCTTGCCTGTGAAGATCGATATGCTCCTCAAACTGAGCAGGCACTCAAGAGGCACAGGTCTTAAACTGCAACACATTCACTTGGTTATGGGTTGCACTGTGGAGATCTTGTTCCTTTCCATCATGGCCAGACCCTCTGGGTTAAGACCAAAACTAAATAAATTAACAGAAAAGTAATTGATTGGCAAGTGATTGGTCTAACGTGTACAGGGACCTACGGACCTCCCAAAACACATGCACAGCAGCATTTTTTTCACCTTTAACAAGAACCAGTCAGGCTCATTTTGCGGTGTCAACAAGTGGTAGCGTTATATGGGTCAGTGGGACAATTCCAGAGATGTTGCTTTTGTTTGGATCTATTGCACAATTGTAGAGAAATCCTGCAATTTATATTTATGCAAATTAGACTGCAAGAGCACGGGAGGTGTGGGCGATGGAAGCATCAGCGCACTTACAGTTTATGGCTCCTCCTCCATTTTCCCCACGACGAGCCGTCCTCTTCTGTTTAACCAACAGTGGAAACAAGCTTTCTATTCCATGACGTCACCCTTTAAAAGTCCTAAAATGATGCTCATCCCACACCTTCTTTTTGACTGGAGAAGCAGATGTAGAGTGGCGCGTGAGCGAGAACAGAAGTGACGTCAATTCTAGGGCCTTGGTCTTGCTGTCAATCAAGAAGGAAATGGCAGCACTAGGTGGAAAAAGCAGAAGAGGATGCAAGGACTTAAAGTGCACCGATATGTCCCTGACCCCCATGTACTTGCAGTCTTATTGGGATTTCTCAACAATGGTACAACACATTGGAACAAAACAGGTAGGGTTGCCATTGTGGCACATTGACCTATACATCGCTACTTGTGGTTGACAACTAAAAATAAAGTTGGCAGGTTTCCTTTAAGGACAAAAGGATTGGGAATATTGAAATCCAACATGCTCAACAATCATTTCCCTCGATAGTTACAAATGAGGGAAAGTCAGGACACCCCCATACACACTAGATGATCTTCCAAAATGATTAGAGTGTATGGCCAGCTCCAGAGAGCTAAGAGACTCTTTTATCCAGAAATACTCGCAGAAAGATAAAAAGGAGCATTATGCCCCCTGCTAGCCGGAGCACAGAAAAAAGGTGCCAACTTGACTGGCTTTATTGTTTTTTGTTTTGTTTTTGGTGGGGAGCTGAGATTCGGCAGGCAACTTTGTATTACTGCCAGAGTTCTACTTTAAAAAGGAAAAGCAATTATGTCAGAAGTACTCCGCTGCTCGCGAGTCACACAAATACAATTCTTTTCTGAAGTCCTGACACAAGGCGTGTGCACGTGCAGCAACAGCAGCTGCAATGCAGAGAAAAAGATCTATAACATATTAACAGTAGTGCCGTCTGCTCGCCCAATACTTCCATTCTGCGTATAGGACTACACGCACTGCTTTTTAGTAAAGAAACGTCCAGCTTACACGCCAATGGACCTTATTTCTACATAAGGGGAGTTTATTTTTTTTATTGTTTTATCATGGAATTAAGTGCAATTTCTTTTTATTTCTATGGGAGTGTAGATGCAGGGGAAAAAATCAATTTAGCAACGCGCTTTGAGCCGCAGACCCCTCATTATTAAACATAACAATCCATTATAATGTAACAGAAATAAAGTCACAGCTTTCTGTGAAAAAAAGTATTTAATAGGGGGATGTCCCTATAAGTTTATATATTGCAGAACGCAACGTGAAACAACGCACTACCCCGTAGAACTAGATCCCACACACGTGTCAAATAAGCTGAAAAGGGGTTGCATTTTATTGTTGTATTTTGGCAATTCCAAAATAAAAAAAAAAACAGATAAAATTTTACTCATTTACTGCATATTTTAACAGATGAATGAAATCTGCACCAATGGTTTGGCTGGCAGCTATCTTGGCCTTTTCTCCCATACACAGGGCCCTTGATCGGCAGAGCTCTTATCGACTGTGTTCTCTTGAGAGCTGTCCACAGACATCTCCGATGGTTCCTTTAACAGGACTATAGAGTCAGAGTCGGTGCTCATTTTGGATGGAGCCAGAGTCGGATTCAGGGAAATGGAGGAGTCGTACTCGGATATTTGACTTATTGACTTCACAGCCATGGTTGTGGAGTTGAGTTCATTTTGGTGGAGTCAAATTTAAAAAAAAATGAAGAGTCGGAGTTGGATGTTTGGGTTAACGACTCCACAGCCCTGGTTCCTTATCTCCAAAAGAACAAAATGGTCTGAAATCGGATATGTCTGGTCAACATTTTCCTCGATAATTGGTTGTCCAGGGCCCCCAAACATAATGAAATGTCATGCCAAACCATTGATATTGGTGGGTCCGGTCGACACACTGACATGTATTTGGGCTTTTTAGGGTCTGTCCAAGCACATGGATTACTCACAAAGTCCACGCCCGATACAATAGAAATCTGCATCTTATATATGTGAATATGGTTTCCACACCACATTCACATGCAACAGAAACAACATCTCTGCACCGCGGGAATAAATAAAACCCGAAGCTGAAAAAGTAGCTTACTAAATACTTTCTTGAAACCTACAATGAGAAGACCACAATAAGCTCAATTAAAGGGCAATCTGTCAATTGGATCAACCCTCCTAAGCAGAACTGTGGAGAGAGTTCCGGAGTCATTGTCCATTTTTGGTGGAGTTGGAGACGGAGACAGCCTTACTGACTGCACACCAGAGAGGTAGAGCTCGAGTCCATATTTGTGGAGTCAGATTCAGGTCATTGAGGAGTCAGTGTATTAGTCGGAGGTTTAGCTACCCAACTCCACAGCACTGCTCCTAAGCCATCTATTAGAGGTCATAGGAAGCAGAATAATATGATAACTTAAAAGAAACGCGATGTCTTATACTAGAGAAATTTTGTTTTTCTCAATATGTAAATGAGCTGTTAAGATCTATAGGTCGGACTCTCTCCGAGAATCTTTACACTTCCACAATCCTTCAGCTGCCGGGCACCACCGTGATCTGTTCCTCCTCTCCTGAGGTCCGCTCCGGGAGAGCACAGACAGGACCGCCCGCTGGCTTCAATGCCGACACCCCGAGAATCTGCCTCCAGACCTCATTTTAGGTACCAGTGTGATAGATGCAGATCAGCAGAGCAGACTGTCAGTCATTGCATGTCTCTCACTGCTAATGTCAGCTTTCGCTTACAATAATCTCTGGAGTCAGATTGTCAGGGAGATCTATGTCCGGCCCAAAGATCTTAACAGCTCATTTACATATTAAGACAAATATAGATTTCTCCATTGTAAGACATCGGATTGCAGATATTGAAGTCTTATTTTATGCAGCTTCCTATAACCTAGATGCTCATATAGAATGATTAAGTCCGGTTTCACATTAGCGTTTCTAAGCGCAGTGTGGGCTGCGTACTTCTTTCCTAACATCCGCATGTGTCTTTAACACTGTGTACTCAGGGACATGCGTTGGCATCAGTATGTATGCGGATGTGGCCCTGTGCGTTGTTTCGAGGAGCCCGCCGAACGCAACATGTTGCATTTTTTGATGCCTGAAATATGCGCAGGTATGCGCAAGCGGATGAGCGTGTCAAAACAACGCATGATTATGTATGGGTACGCAAGGACTTGCAGATAGCTGCGTTAGATGCGCATGCAGATTTCAGACTGAGCATGCCCAGGAAGTGATTTTCAGCTCCTCCCAAATCCCAGCTGTATAAAAAGGGGGTGTGGACACCGGAAGTCCAGGACTCAGGATCTCAAGATGCCAGGTGTAAGTATATACGCTTTTCATCCTACTGACAGATACCCCGACAATGGGACTACTCCTCTTTCAGTTTTACTATGAAAGCCCGTAGCAAGAATTGGACTATAATCTTTACATGAAATGATGTAGCTATAGGGGTTTATTGTCTACACACCTCTGATTCCAGAAGCAATTCACACAAATTACAGAGTTAAGCTTGCAATTTAGGCTGCAAAGTTGGCAATCTTTTTGTATAAGGACAGAGAACTCTATGATCATTATGCTATCCTCACATTTTTGGCAATGACTCGATAACAATACAACACAAAGACTCTGGTGCCATCAGTAAGACCTCTTTCCCTCTTAAAGAACAGACTCACATAAAACCACTTACCAAGAAACTACTAACTCTCCCCACCCACCATTCTCTTAAAACAGCTTGCGGGGTATCCTCAATAACCCTCTGAGCCACTTGCTCTTTGATAGATAGGAGCCGCACATCATTGTGCAGGAAAACTTTTTTCTTCTGAAAGAAATACAGAATGTGCAAACAATGCAGTAAACCTTTGCTTTCTGCTGTCAATGACCCAGAGCTTGTAAATCAGTTTCACGCCTTAGGTTCGATATATCAATTTGGACCCTAAGGCGGATGGGCAATGCTCCGCATGCCTGAGGACAACGAACATTTAGGTGAAAGCAGAACAGATGCCCCATTAATTGTAAATTACATTCACGATAGTACAGTAATTTACTGTGGAAACTGGAAATTAAGAGCAATTAAACAGCAGAGTGGATAGGAGGACGGCACAATGTAAAGACCATCAAACAAGATGATACAATCTACACAACATAAACTACACACATACAAATGCATCAACCTAGACGTCGTCTGATCCAGTACTCTCATTACTAGAAATGCCCCACCAAACCATGGCCTCAAAAGTTACTTAAAGGGGTTCTCCCATGAACAAAGTATATTTTAACTAATAGATATTGGAATAATAATTAGTTTCACAACTGGATGTGTTTAAAAATATTCCAGTGCAGAGATAATCTTATATATGTGCCCCTACTGTGTACTGTGTAATGGATGTGTCTGACCATATAGAGACATGGTCTGATCATGCGACATCTCCTGTGCTGAGATAATCTTATATATGTGTCCCTGCTGTGTACAGTGTAATGGATGTGTCTGACTGTACAGGGACATGGTCTGATCATACCACATCTCCTGTGTGGAGATAATTTTATAAATGTGCCCCTGCTGTGCACAGTGTCTGACCATGCACAGCTGCTCCAGTTCATAAGCAATACATACCACAGCATCTGGCCAGGGCGAGAAGCATAATGCACTTATGATAATTGAGTATACCAACAAAACAGCAAGGGCTCACTGCTGCTGCTTTCTAAGTTAACACATATCCCTGCCTGTTTTATCACAGCAGTAAGTGTTTCCGCTACGTCATCAGTCCTGTGAACTAATCATAAATCAGTTCAGTGACGTAAACTCTGCAGCCACTTGAGCTCATAAGTCACTGATCTGAGTTATGATGAACTAAGGGGGCAGGAGACATGTCAGAAAAACTCCATCCTGTGATAAAATAGGTAGGGAAATGTGTAACCTCAGAAAGCAGCAGATTTGAGGTCCTCCTGTTTCTTTTGTATACTCACATATGATTGACTCGTGCTTCCCCCTGGCAAGGAGCTATGATATGTACTGACCATGAACTGGAGAAGCTCTGAATATTCAGGCCAAGTCCATTTCAGGGGCACATTTCTAAGATTATCTCAGAACAAGAATATTTTGTTTTTTTACCATATTCAATTCAGGAACGTATTATTCCAAAATAATATGTGGTTCCAAAAAGCATTAATAGATGCTGGAAATATTTAAATCTGGACAGTGGCATCTCTGTGGCAAACTCTCTGAGTTTGAGTGGTAAATTGAGGAGTCTGTCATGTGGGGTACACACTCTTGTAGTGTTTAACCTGCCTGCCATACTCGGCGTAACTAATAGGCCACTGTTCAGACACGAGGCATATAGTCATCAGTTTTAACGGGCCCACCACACCTGGCGCTACTAAGAGGTTGCTGTTCAGACACTGTATGTATCTCACTTATCTATATGACAAATCTCTATGCAGCTGTGGCCCCCTGTGCCAGGTCACCATAGACTCCCTTGGGACATGGAGGGATTTTACACAACGAGTAATCCACTAACACACAACACCCTTTCACCCCAGGCCTGCAGGGGGAGCCCAACTGGTTGCCTTAAGCCAGTTCCCCCTATAAATGCAGGTTCTGGAGGGAAAACACCAGAGTGTGCAGTCACTACAGAGCTGTGAAGAGCTGAGTGAGCTGAGCTGGTACTGGAGCCGTGCTAGGCCATACCAGCATCCACCTGAGACAGTGGTAGACCCGCAGAGTAGGGGGTCGAGGGCAGAGGAGGGAGAGAATTGCTACAAGAAAAGGGGGCAGAGGAGTCTACCGACTCACCCCAACGGAGTTCCGGTCACTGGGTGCGAGCTACAGGGACACAGAGAGTAGGCCTTGCAGAGAATCCAGCACTAAAAGGGGGTTTAGCTTCCCGGACACCCGCAGCACCAACGAGTGAGAGCCAGGGACCACGAGGCCGCGGAAGCGGGATCCCAAGAGAGAGCCCTCAGTGCAGCAAACCCGGGTGTGAAGAGACACAGAGAGAAAGAGAGAGAGACTAGTAACGGTCCGGTCGGGTTCCAAACCGCCAGATCCTGACAAAACAAATGAGACAAGGAGGCCTACAACCCTACTCGCTGTGGGAATCCTGAAGTGTTTACCCCATCTACGGTTGAGTGTACCTGTGCCGAACATCAGTAAAGGAACCAAAAGACTTTATGTGTGCGTTCCCTCATTCCATCTACACCACACTGACCGCGCTACCCTATTACCCACTCCAACCTACAGCCCCGGGGACCCCTCTGCTAGGGAGCGTTCCACCTTGCTGCCGCCCATCACCCGGAGGCCCAAGCAGTGCCGGTGTCATGACAGACACACATTTATTATTTTCTTGCCACCCATCTTTCATTTGCTTTCCCCCGGGCCCACGGCCTCAGGCACCGCTACCCGTGACTTCCCCCAGAGACCGCGCCTGAGTGAACAGAGTACCCCCTGGGCCTGGGCTGGACACAGCTTCATTAGAGTGCATTATGTAAGCATCTGCTCCCCTTTATTAAAAGGTTGTGAGCATCTGGTCCATCTGCATCATTCAACAGCACTGCCCCCAATTCCTACTTGGAGAAGTTCCTTGCACTCAGTTTGTGGATTGTAAAATTAGATTGGCCATTGGCGATTCCTTTATACAAGGTTTATTTTTGGGAAAAATAGATAACTTTTTTTCTAGGTTCAGCTATTGAATATAATATTGATTTATTAGTCAATGCCTTTCAGGGCTCCCTGGACCCTTCCTCAGGACAAATTAATGTCATATTACCATGTTTCAGGCTGCTTCTGGGAGCCCTGAAACAAGACTAATAAATCAATATGATATTCCCGCTTTGATGTCTTGTGGACTATGGTTTTGTAAAGAGGACCTGTCACCAAACCAGGCATGGTGATCTAATTACAGCACTGATGCAGCATGTCTGCAGCATGCAGACAAGGGGTCCATCAGCACTTTAGATCACGCCTGGTTTGGTGACAAGTCCTCTTTAACCCTTCATCCTCCCGACTTTCATTTTCTGAGATAATGACCGTTGAGTTTTCATTGACTGTAAGCCAATCATCAACATTAACAGAAATAAACACTTGAAATAGATCACTCAGTAATGACTATATAATAGGTTTCACTTTTGACACTGAATTACTGAAATAAATCAACTTTTTAATGATATTCTAATTCATTGAGATGCACCTGTATGTATAGAGAGTATAACTGGACAATGATACCATTTTTTTTATTATATAATAACCTCTTGCCAGAAAACGCCAGCAGTTGCACCCTACAGTATATATAAGTTTGGCATAGCCGTATGTAAACTTCTGTCTTTACCATGTTAAACGTTTTATAGCACTCACTACCAAACCCATCTTCAACCGTCCCCCGTGGTCACCTTTGCAGACTTTACCTATACAGAATAGCAATCACTAAGTGTTTAAATTTCAATTCCAATCTCTCCGTTTTATAAAGCCTCTTGCTTTGTCTATTCCCAAATCTTTTAAGTTTTAAAACCCTAAGAGCGTAACCTCATTACATTTTATTTCACTTTAAGTCTATGGTGAAACTTCTTTTACCGCATCGCTCTGCAGAATGGGATGCCAAATGGAGATCAGCTTTCGAAAATTGGTTTTCTGAGTATATAATATTTCAGGTCATTATTGAAGGATACTATCCAGACACTTCACTACAAATTGAGTCTGCTGAAGATGATAGTTACATAGTCATCATGGAAAATATAGGATGAAATTATGAATGCCGACTGACAAGAACAGGCTGCCTCTTCCTCTACATCAACAGATTTACCATGGGGTCTTTTAGGTCTGAAATAAAAGTGTGGCTTCTTGACTCTTTGCATGAGGGAAAAGAATTTGGCCCTTAAAATTGGCAAATTCCAAATGATAGAAACATTTGCTTACCCCCAACCTTACATAAATATTACCAACTTCTCTCAAATTTGCAAGAAAAAAAATAATACGTAATTGAGCAAGTGGTGGGCTTATTCGTTGTCATAATACAAGAAATATCATATTTAATATAAGACATTATCCAAAGCTGCTGAACTAGTCAATTTACTGCATAAACATTTTTTCTATAGTCAGACTTAAAAAAAAAGTGTTCAAAACGTCAAAAAGGAAAAACACAACTATCCTGATGTAGAGGATAAGTCTTCATAGGCATTTACATAAATATTTAATTACAAGTGTTAGATTGACATTTGATCATGAAGAATCTTGGTGTTGAGAAAGTCCAAAAGGCCAGATATCTGGGTGGAGAAGGTGTTTCTACATGGAACCCAAAAAAAGATGTCCTTGGTTCATAATGGTGGAAAGACATGAAGGACACATCACAGAAGAGATACTAATGGTGGAAACACAAGGTACTAATGGTGGAGAGATGTGGAAAACATATAACTGAAGAGGCAGTAATGGTGGAGAGACAGAGGACAGAAAACAGAGGCTCTAATGGTGGAGAGACGTGGATGACCGATAACAGAAGAGACATTAATGGTGGAAAGACGTGGAGGACAGATAACAGAAGAGGGGATAATGATGGAAAGATGTTGAGGACAGATAAGAGGTACTAAAGGAAAGATGAGAAGAACATACAACAGAGGAGGTAGTAACGTTGGAAAGACATGGAGGACATAAAATAGAAGAGGTACTAATGGTGAAAACAAATGGAGAACAGATAACAGAGGAGGAACTAAAGGTGAAAAGACGTGGAGGACAGGAATTAGAAGAGGCACTAATGGTGAAAAGACAAGGATGACAGATAATAGTAGAGGAACTAAAGGTGGAAACATGAGGAGGACAAATAAGCGAAGAGGTACTAATGGTGGAGAGATGTGGAAGACAGAAATCAGAAAAGGTGCTAATGATGGAAAGACATAATAGACATAACAGAAGAGGCACTAATGATATAAAGATGTGGAGGACAGACAACAAGAGGTGCTAACAATTGAAAGATGAGAAGAACATACAACAGAGGAGGTAGTAACATTGGAAAGACACGGAGGACATAAAAAGAAGAGGTACTAATGGTGAAAACACATGGAGGACAGATAACAGAGGAGGAACTAAAGGTGGTAATATGTGGAGGACAAAAAACAGAAGAGGAAGTAAAGTTGGAAACACAAGGAGGACATATAAGAAGAGTGGAAACACTAACAGTGTAAAGATGAGAAGAATATACAACAGAAGAGGTAGTAACGTTCTAAAGACATGGAGGACATAACATAGAAGAAGTACTAATGGTGAAAATATGTGGAGGACCGATAACAGAAGGTGGAAAGATGTGGAGGACAGAAAACAGAAGAGGTACTAAAGATGGAAAGATGACTTTCTCAAAGAGAAAATGACACAACTAGCCAAGAGGACTGTCGAATGAACGATCAGTCGAAACTTCATTCGGCCGACAGTCATCTAATGTGTATGGGGGGGTTGATCCAATTGATGCAAATAATGGCCAGCTTTTATCTAATGAATATGACTGGTTTAAGTAGTAATATGAATTGCACTGATGTCTCAGCATTACATTATGGCTATCACTGCACATTAAAGAAGTCCAGATCTGTAGGGCTTAGTCGTATAAACCAAACATCAGCCATGCTAACCTGTACTTCTTTCTAAACGAAAGTGAATGAAGACTAAGACTGACATTGTGGATTGTATCATTCCTTCCTGCCTTGTAAAGGGAACAGAGACTCCCAATATGTCAATTAATTATTAGAAAGATTTATTAGAGCTAATGGTGACATGACATGTCGCTGCTGCTAATAAATCCTGCTAATTGATAATTGACAGTTAAGTCATCATCTTGTAGAAACTAAATGGGAATCTGTAGGTTTCATCACTGGTATTCAATTTCGTGTTTATTTACAGGATGTTAATCTCGTTCATTTAGCAATTTTTTTTTCTTTGTCTCTTTGTGTCTGTGAGTGATTTGTTAGCAGGTCCTAAATCAAGTGTAACTAGACCACAAGCAGGGGAAAACAAATGACTGAACTCCCAAAAAAAAAAAAAAAAAAAAAAAATATACAAATTAAACTTGAAGCTTCCATGCCCCAATGCAACATTGATAACAGGCCAGAAATCTATCATTCACCAATTACAATACTTTTATCTTCTTGTTTGGCAGAGGGGCCTTTATGTCTCCTAAAGCAAGAGAGATGAGGTGCAAATGTGATCTCCGCATCCTATAGGTAATGCGGGAGCATTTAATTAGGTATAACTCAGAAGTCTGGGTGCTGCTGAACCAACATTGCTTCAGTGTACACCGCCAAGGTAAAATCACAGGAGAAGCAGGTTGGCAAACAAAGGATCAGGCCAGTGGATGGGATGCCAGGCTGGTTATGCAGAGCTCAGGAGGAAGACGACGGAGAACGGCGGGAGGAAGACGACGGAGAACGCAGGGCGGAAGACCACGGAGAACGCAGGGCGGAAGACCACGGAGAACGCCATGGCGGAAGACCACGGAGAACGCAGGGCGGAAGACCACGGAGAACGCCGGGCGGAAGACCACGGAGAGCCCGGGTGGAAGATAACTGAAAGTCCATGAAGCATATTGCCTTCAACATGGCCTTGGGGTGGTCTAACTGGCACAAAAATGTAACTTTTACCTATCCCGGTATCGAAACATTCTTTTTATATGTATTAAAACATTTGCTTAATTCTCCAGATAGAGAGGCACGTGAGGAGTGGGAGGACAAGCAGCCCACCTGCTAGGAACGAATGCCATTTATTTTTAAAGCACCTCACTAGGTCAATGATTTTAACGTGAGCACATTTGATGCTTACACATAGCGTAACCCCTTCCTCCCCAGTAGCCTATTTCATCTATATTAAATGCATATGCCGGTCTCACAGGACATCTGTGGACTGAAATGTTATTATGAACAGGTAATTCCATCCATTATCCAGTAATCAATTCTTGAGCGCAAAGCTAGCGAAGGAGAAGAAGGCGACCATCGATAGCTGATGTTTTTTTAAGCAATGAATCACAATCAACTGTAATCGATAATCACGGCAGCTATTGATCACCCGCTGATTAGGTACGAAAATGAGACCTGCGGGGTTTCAGATCACACACATGACTCTATGACTCCATGTGTGTAAGAACAGCATCCGCTCCGCAGTGAAGAGACAAATTTTCCTGTAAAGCAGATCTGTCAGGGATATCGGGGATGAGCAAGCAGATATCCCAGCTAGGGAAACTTAATTGGACATCTTCTCTTCCCTTTAATATGGCAGACATCAGCAGCACGCCTTCTCCCAAGAAAATGCGAATATGAAGGTTCTGAACGCAGTATGATGCTTCTTCTATTTCCTTTTGCCGTCTTTAGTAGCTGCTGAAGGAAACTTATCACAGATAGTGTAAATCCTGACCATAATACTACTGTGTCAAACTCACTTAGACTCACTGGCGGTGGACCCCCGGGCCCTACTGCAGTTGACACTGCTGATACCGCTACTTTGGATCTTAAGTGTTCAGTGCCCCGCATTTCTGCCTCTCAAATATTGACCGTGTGACCAGAACTCCTACCTACTCAGTTAAAGTAGGCCCCGGCCTCCTGCTGTGACATCACCGCTTATATCTGCCCTGCTACATGTTAACCATGGAGCAGGGCGGGGAAAGGCGGTGACGTCACCACAATAGGCGGGGAAAAGCAGCCAGCACTGCAATAAGCTCTGAATACTATGCAGCAGGCGAGGGAGACAATGATTGGCATCAGGGAGGCGGCAGTGGGCGGATTAAACATACAGGGGGTGTGAAACTGCCCTTTGGCTCCAGCCACAAGCCACCTCCTATTTGGCTCCACTATGAAAGTTTTCAAAGTGTATTATCTTGGGGTACAGTGGGGCTCAAGGGCTGGGGGACCCATTGCCTGAATGCAGCAGACATGGTGCATTCAGTGCTGTAATTAGATCACCATGTATGGTTGGTGACAGGTCCTCTTTAGATATCGTTCACTGTAGATACCACTTCCTGTACCCCAGTTTATAGAAGGAACTCTGGAGCAAAGACTTGTCACGGGGAAGTAAAGGGAGCCAGGTAGCAGGATAGTAAATTTGGCAAATGGCGAATAAAGGGAACTAGTCTGACCCTCAGAATTGGGGTTCCCTGGCTCTCTCTGTTCCCAGAATTACCTCAGATTACCTCTGAAGATGAGGATGTCTACACTGCCATCCTTGCCCTATGAGCCTGATCAGTTCTGGGCTAAATCTCCCTCACCTCTAGCAACAGACTGGGACACACAGCAACTCCCACAAAATAAGGAAAACTCCAGGAAGGAACAGCAGTAAGGTATCAGCACACACTGCACCAAGTCCGTACAGCACACGGTCTTAGCAGAGACTAAAATTTATCTGCTGGTGAAAGAGGGAACTATTTAAAGGCTACGGGCATTGTCACCTAACACACCCACAACATCACATCTGCAGAGCCACCTCAGACAAAGACAGCAACACCCCAGCAGAATCAACATTAACTCCGAATGTGCCAAAGGAAATTTAATCTCATTAAACTACAGCAGAGCATTTCACATGGACTACAGAGCAGTCAACACGTGACAAGACTACAGCACCAAAGCATCACGTTAAGACATTTTTCACTAAACGTTTTTAAAGCGGTTCTCCATATACAAGTCTAAAAGAAAAGTTTAAAATTCCAGTTTGCTCTCCAATTACGGTAGTAGGGCACATACTATAAATTAAATGTCTTGTGTTCTGCAACTCCCTTGGAGTCACCTAGATTACCTGTCACCTAGATTACGCCCCCCCAGGCTATCACTACCTGTCCCTGCACCTTCCTATTACTAATCTAACTATCCCTCTCTCTGCTAAATCTGCCCTGTGACTATGTAAGAAAATGTATTTGTAACTTACATGAGCGTATGTTAATGATCCAGGGGGCTATCGTTGCTAGCCCCCCTGGGCGTCCTCTTTGTGTCTCTGTTGCCGCCTCCTGCTGTCTCTTGCACGCCCCTATGGGCGTGCTATTGAAATCGAAATGCACGCTCCCCCAGCCAGGCTTGGTGGGCTCTGCTATGCAGCCTTCCTCTTATGATGCTGAACGCATCATTTCTGGAGCCGCAACCCGCTGTTTAGCTTAACAGCGCAAGTCCTGGAGCTTCGCGTGGACCCGCTGTTAAGGTAAACAGCGGGTTGCTAAGGCCCCGCGGCTCCGGAAATGATGCGTTTGGCATCATAAGAAGGCGGCTTCATAGCAGAGCCGACCGAGCCTGGCTGGGGAAGCACGCATTTTGATTTCAATAGCGCGCCCCCATGCAAGAGACAGCAGGAGGCGGCAACAGAGACACAGAGAGGATGCTCAGGGGAGCTAGCAACGGTAGCCCCCCGGATCAATAACATACGCTCATGTAGGTTAGTAATAGGAAGGTGCAGGGACAGGTAGTGATAGCCTGGGGGGGGGCTTAATCTAGGTGACAGGTTCCCTTTAAATTCACAGTACATGAAAAAAAGAACCCAACAGAGGGAAGAAAGTGTTATTGCAGCTGACATCTTTATTGTACAGCGGGAGGTCTATAAATAAAGCATCACTATACACAAAAATAAGGGTCGACCAAATAACGAGAAAGCTGGGCACCACACTTCGACAAGCATTATAAATGCCATTACCACTCAAAACAATGGCGATAATATCAGTGCTCAGCGTCACAGGACGCTACCTGAAAACTAATCATTACTTGAGCAAATACTGGAGAAAAAAGGTGCACTCCCTGTGTTGATGATTGCACTTAAAATCCTTTATTTCGATATGGGGGTTATATGGTGCAGGGAGGGAGGAAAAGGAACAGATGAGTTGGTTCGCGCCGGTCCAGTAGAAGCGCTAATCCAGCACGAAACGACTCGTTGTCCGTTCCTTTTCCTCCCTGTACCATGTGACCCCCATATCGAAATAAAGGATTTTAAGTGCAATCATCAACACGGGTAAATGCACCTTTTTTTCTCCACTATGCTCTCAAAAATAAGGGTCTGTATGTAGCTCCCCTGCCACCACCTGCTATCGAGAGCAGTGGGTAGTACTCCACCTTGTAATAGTCTATTGACATTTCTCAGACAGTTTTAACTTCCTATTCATTGAGGCTGCCATAAAGCAAACATTCAGACTGCCAATATAGGAAGGAAGTATGTGCCTCCAATATGGCTTTCCCCAAAGAAAAGAGGCCATTTCAGTCTTGTCACAGTCCCTACAGTGTGATCAAGATGATCAGGCCCATTGCTAATTAAAGAGTTCAGGTGAATACCATTCTGAAGTTTGCGCATCCGACAAAACTGACCCCAGAGAAATCTTAATGTGCGAATGAAGAGGACTCATTCTCTTCTCCTGGTCTCTTTAATGTGTTGGATCAGTTGAGATCAGACTCAATCAAATATCATCAGCAATGTTACCATTCTCAAGCTAGTACCTCCAATATGGCTGCCCATGGAGAATTTTTATGTGTTTATACCAGAGAACCATTGTGCCCATCTTAAAAATAAGGAGGACTCATTCTCTTGCCATCTTCTTTTTAGTATGTTGATCAGTGAGTATCAGGGCGATCACACATTCAGTTGGTCAAATAATTCAGGTTAACAATATTTTACCATCCTGAGGGTTTGTGAATCGGATATGGTTACACCCAGGGAAATCTGAATGTGCTTGTACAGAGCCATTATGACTACTAAAAAGAGAAAGATGATTTGTAGAGTGTTAATCAGCAAGTAGATCAAACAATTACCAATCAAATACAGGGATTTTTGTGTACCTATCGTAAAATCCTTTTCTCAGAGCCCATCATCGGAGGGGCACAGGACTATGGGTGTATTCTTTCCTGCCACTAGGAGGTGACACTAAGTAGAGATAAAACTTAAGTCCTCCTCCCTGCAGTATATACCCACCAGTAGAAGTAGGTAGCTAGTTTAGTACTAAAGCAGAAGGAGAACACGATAACGTAATAAGGCACAAGAGGCTTAAGCCAAGATTATGTGTAGACCATTGAAGGCCGTTAGGGCGGGTGCTGTGTCTCCAATGATGAACTCTGAGAAAAGGATTTTACGGTGAGTACACAAAAATCCCTGTTTCTGCTTCGCATCATTGGGGGACGCAGGACCATGGGACATCCAAAAGTAGTCCCTGGGTGGAAATTAGCTGAGTAGCAGTTGGGCATCATGCGCCAGCCAATTACAGATGTGCGACTGCTGCTTGCAAAATTTTTCTCCCTAGGCTTGCATCTGCAGAGGTCTGGGTGTGAAAGTTGTAGTGTTTGGTGAAGGTGTGCAGGCTGGACCAAACTGCAGCTTTGCAAACTTGAGCTGACGACACTTGGTGTCAAATGACACATGAGGTGCCTACTCACTGAGTTGAGTGAGCCTTGATCACTCTTGGGATTGGCTTGTTTTTGATGCGGTAGGACTCTTGGATGGCCAAGCGGATCCACCTTGCTAATGTGGATTTAGAAGCCGCCATTCCTTTCCTAGGTCCTTCGGGGATGACGAAGAGCGCTTCAGTTTTACGGAAAGAGCTGTTCAGGAGATGTAGCATTAGAGCCCTTACTAGGTCCAGAGTGTGAAACTCTTTCTCAGAGCGGTGTAGTGGTGCTGGGCAAAAAGAGGGTAGAACGATGTCCTCATTGAGGTGGAAGTGGGAAACTACCTTGGGCAAGAAGGACGGTGACGGGCAAAGAACTACCTTATCCTTGTGGAAGGATAGAAGGGGGGAACGATAGGATAGAGTGGCCAGTTCTGATACGGGCCTGATTGATGTGATTGCGACTAGGAAGGCGACTTTCCACGAAAGATGGGTTAGGGATACTTCTTGTAGTAGTTCGAATGGGGGCCCTTGTAAGGCACCCAGAACTAGGTTTAGATCCCAAACGGCCACAGGTGTCTTGTAGGGGGGTTGCGTGTGTGAGACTCCTTGGATGAATGTTTTGACCTGTGGTTTGGTTGCAATCCTGCGTTGGAATAATACGATTAGGGCGGAGTTTTAGCCCTCGATGGAGCTGAGTGCTAGACCCAAGTTAAGGCCGGTTTCAAGGAACTTTAGGAATGTAGGAATAGAGAAGGAGTGAGTTATGGTTGCGGTCATTGCATCATCGGAAGGTCTTCCAGGTGCAGTAATAGGTGCGCGAGGATGTTGGCTTGCGGGCATTAACCATGGCGGCTATAACCTCTGGTGAAAAGCCTGCCTGGGTCAGGACCAAGGATTCAACAGCCATGCCACCATTGACGACAGAGCCCCTGAGTTCTGGTGGCAAATGGGGCCTTGGGTTAAGAGGTCCGGTCGGTTTGGGAGTTTCCAGGGCACGTCGACAAGTAGCTGCATGAGCTGTGTACTGCGCTCGTCGTGGCCAGTCTGGGGCAATGAGTATTACTGGGACTCCTTCCGCTTTAACCTTTCTGATTACTCGCGGAATCAACAGCAGTGGGGGAAGATGTATGGGAGTTGGAATTGGTTCCATGGAAGGACCAACGAGTCTACTCCTAGCACTAGAGGGTCACTGTACCTGGCTACGAAGGTAGGGACTTTTGAGTTTAGACTCAATGCCATTAGATCCATGTTGGAGATTCCCCCGCACCTACAAATTTGTAGAAAAACGTCTGGATGGAGGGACCATTCTACTGAGGCCAGTCCTTGGAAGCTTAGGAAGCATGCTGCCCAGTTGTCCACTCCCGGGATGTGGACTGCTGATATGACTGACTGTGTTGTTTTTGTCCAGTGGAGGATATGGTCCACTTCACACATTGCAGCTTTGCTGCGTGTGCCGCCCTGGTGATTGATGTACACAACTGCTGTTACTGTTACTGTTGTCTGATTGAATCCAGAAGAGGTGACCGGCTAGAAGGTGGTGGAAATGTTGGAGCGCTAGGCGAATCGCCCGTAGCTCCAGAATGTTGATTGGGAGATGTGACTCCTGGGGCGTCCAGCGGCCTTGGGCCATGTGTTGTCGATAGACAGCCCCCCAGCCGAGTAGACTGGCGTCAGTGGTGACAACTAGCCATTTTTGACTTGCGGAGGTAATTGGTGCCGGCAGTCGAGGCTGAAGGGACTTTTGTCCTAAGGTGAAAGGAGGGCAGGCTGCAGGGCTGGCTCCAGGTTTCTGTGGGCCCCGGGCGAAAAGGTCTCAGTGGGCCCCCTTTAAGTACATATCGCGGACTATATATATATATATATATATATATATATATATATATATATATATATATATATATATATATTGCCGCACACTTACCGCAAGCCCCATAGACAATGCATGGGGCTTGCCGCAAATGTGAAGCAAGTGCAGCCGCTAGACGGAAAATGCGGCAGATGCAGGTTTTTTTTTACCGCAACTGCCTCATTTTTAAAAAAATGCCTATGTGAAGGCAGCCTTACAGGAACAGTGACTGCTGAAACCAGCAAGAGCTGCTCCTGACAGTGAGTATATTGCACGTTGTTAGGAGCGGGCTAAAATGTGATTGCGTTCCCTTGCGCCTTTTAAAAATACCCTTCAAATGCAAAATGTTGCATTTTTGTGCGTCTGAGGATGCTTGGTATATACACAAGCATCCTGAAGCGCACAAATAATGCAAGCAGCTCAATGGAGCCGCATTGCCATATGGTGGCACCGCAGCCAAGCGGAGTGTCTGGCCGTCCAGATCTCTCTTTCTCCTCACCTTTCTTCTTGCCGCTCCGGTCTCCTCCGGTCGCTCTGCACATATCAGCACAGTGATGACATCGTGCCCCTCCATGCTGAGCTGCAGAATGCAGACAGCGGCAGAAGAGACTATGGAGAAGAATGCTGCTGGCAAAGGTGGCTGAGACTATAGGAGCGGAATCCGCGGGGGGCTACCACTGGTACACATACCTCGTACACACGCGGCTCTGCTCCGTACACCTCGTACACACGCGGCTCTGCTCCGTACACCTCGTACACACGCGGCTCTGCTCCGTACACCTCGTACACACGCGGCTCTGCTCCGTACACCTCGTACACACGCGGCTCTGCTCCGTACACCTCGTACACACGCGGCTCTGCTCCGTACACCTCGTACACACGCGGCTCTGCTCCGTACACCTCGTACACACGCGGCTCTGCTCCGTACACCTCGTACACACGCGGCTCTGCTCCGTACACCTCGTACACACGCGGCTCTGCTCCGTACACCTCGTACACACGCGGCTCTGCTCCGTACACCTCGTACACACGCGGCTCTGCTCCGTACACCTCGTACACACGCGGCTCTGCTCCGTACACCTCGTACACACGCGGCTCTGCTCCGTACACCTCGTACACACGCGGCTCTGCTCCGTACACCTCGTACACACGCGGCTCTGCTCCGTACACCTCGTACACACGCGGCTCTGCTCCGTACACCTCGTACACACGCGGCTCTGCTCCGTACACCTCGTACACACGCGGCTCTGCTCCGTACACCTCGTACACACGCGGCTCTGCTCCGTACACCTCGTACACACGCGGCTCTGCTCCGTACACCTCGTACACACGCGGCTCTGCTCCGTACACCTCGTAACACACGCGGCTCTGCTCCGTACACCTCGTACACACGCGGCTCTGCTCCGTACACCTCGTACACACGCGGCTCTGCTCCGTACACCTCGTACACACGCGGCTCTGCTCCGTACACCTCGTACACACGCGGCTCTGCTCCGTACACCTCGTACACACGCGGCTCTGCTCCGTACACCTCGTACACACGCGGCTCTGCTCCGTACACCTCGTACACACGCGGCTCTGCTCCGTACACCTCGTACACACGCGGCTCTGCTCCGTACACCTCGTACACACGCGGCTCTGCTCCGTACACCTCGTACACACGCGGCTCTGCTCCGTACACCTCGTACACACGCGGCTCTGCTCCGTACACCTCGTACACACGCGGCTCTGCTCCGTACACCTCGTACCACGCGGCTCTGCTCCGTACACCTCGTACACACGCGGCTCTGCTCCGTACACCTCGTACACACGCGGCTCTGCTCCGTACACCTCGTACACACGCGGCTCTGCTCGTACACCTGTACACACGCGGCTCTGCTCCGTACACCTCGTACACACGCGGCTCTGCTCCGTACACCTCGTACACACGCGGCTCTGCTCCGTACACCTCGTACACACGCGGCTCTGCTCCGTACACCTCGTACACACGCGGCTCTGCTCCGTACACCTCGTACACACGCGGCTCTGCTCCGTACACCTCGTACACACGCGGCTCTGCTCCGTACACCTCGTACACACCGGCTCTGCTCCGTACACCTCGTACACACACGGCTCTGCTCCGTACACCTCGTACACACACGGCTCTGCTCCGTACACCTCGTACACACACGGCTCTGCTCCGTACACCTCGTACACACACGGCTCTGCTCCGTCACTACACGTCGTACACACACGGCTCTGCTCCGTACACCTCGTACACACACGGCTCTGCTCCGTACACCTCGTACACACACGGCTCTGCTCCGTACACCTCGTACACACACGGCTCTGCTCCGTACACCTCGTACACACACGGCTCTGCTCCGTACACCTCGTACACACACGGCTCTGCTCCGTACACCTCGTACACACACGGCTCTGCTCCGTACACCTCGTACACACACGGCTCTGCTCCGTACACCTCGTACACACACGGCTCTGCTCCGTACACCTCGTACACACACGGCTCTGCTCCGTACACCTCGTACACACACGGCTCTGCTCCGTACACCTCGTACACACACGGCTCTGCTCCGTACACCTCGTACACACACGGCTCTGCTCCGTACACCTCGTACACACACGGCTCTGCTCCGTACACCTCGTACACACACGGCTCTGCTCCGTACACCTCGTACACACACGGCTCTGCTCCGTACACCTCGTACACACACGGCTCTGCTCCGTACACCTCGTACACACACGGCTCTGCTCCGTACACCTCGTACACACACGGCTCTGCTCCGTACACCTCGTACACACACGGCTCTGCTCCGTACACCTCGTACACACACGGCTCTGCTCCGTATTACAACCTCTGTACACACACACGGCTCTGCTCCGTACACCTCGTACACACACGGCTCTGCTCCGTACACCTCGTACACACAACGGCTCTGCTCCGTACACCTCGTACACACACGGCTCTGCTCCGTACACCTCGTACACACACGGCTCTGCTCCGTACACCTCGTACACACACGGCTCTGCTCCGTACACCTCGTACACACACGGCTCTGCTCCGTACACCTCGTACACACACGGCTCTGCTCCGTACACCTCCGTACACACACGGCTCTGCTCCGTACACCTCGTACACACACGGCTCTGCTCCGTACACCTCGTACACACACGGCTCTGCTCCGTACACCTCGTACACACCTCCACCGGCTCTGCTCCGTACACCTCGTACACACACGGCTCTGCTCCGTACACCTCGTACACACACGGCTCTGCTCCGTACACCTCGTACACACACGGCTCTGCTCCGTACACCTCGTACACACACGGCTCTGCTCCGTACACCTCGTGACACACGGCTTCTCTCCGTACACCTCGTGCACACACGGCTCTGATCCGTACACCTCGTACACACACGGCTCTGATCCGTACACCTCGTACACACACGGCTCTGATCCGTACACCTCGTACACACACGGCTCTGATCCGTACACCTCGTACACACACGGCTCTGATCCGTACACCTCGTACACACACGGCTCTGATCCGTACACCTCGTACACACACGGCTCTGATCCCGTACACCTCGTACACTACAACACGGCTCTGATCCGTACACCTCGTACACACACGGCTCTGATCCGTACACCTCGTACACACACGGCTCTGATCCGTACACCTCGTACACACACGGCTCTGATCCGTACACCTCGTACACACACGGCTCTGATCCGTACACCTCGTACACACACGGCTCTGATCCGTACACCTCGTACACACACGGCTCTGATCCGTACACCTCATACACACACGGCTCTGCTCCATACACCTAGTACACACTCGCCTCTGCTACATTCACACTGTAAATCCCTCCTGACCCCACACATAACCTTCACCTAATTGCCATACACCTAGTACACACTCACCTCTGCTACATTCACACTGTAAATGCCTCCTGACCACACACAAACTTCACCTTATTTGAGCATCATTGATGGCCAGCACAGTCCTGGATACACTGAGGAGCCGATCATGAGACCCCTGACTCCTCCCCATCCACTGACATCATCACAGGTCCTGTAAGCACACTAGCACAGAGTGTGCAGCTCTGTCGGCTCCCGTGGAGGGAGGAGGAGGGAGACCCTCCGGTGCTGCAGCCTGCAGGAGCCTGAAAATGACCCCCCAGCTGCCCCCTGGATATGGCTCTGGCTGTGGGGGCAGTGCTCAGGGGCCCCTGAGGCTAGGGTCACACTTGCATTGTGACCCTAGCCTGATGCAAGTATTGTATGTTGCAACGCTGCTATGCGCTGGAGGCAGCCCATAGAAACCCGACGTTTACCTTGACAACCACTGGTTGTCAATGTAAACTGCGGGTTTCTATGGGCTCAGTTGCTGGCAGCGCATAGCGTTAAACGCTCTGCGCTGCAGCAGACAATACTTGCGTCAGGCTAGGGTCACAACACAAGTGTGACCCTAGCCCTCAGGGGCCCGGTGGGCCCCTTCCAAGCCGTCGGGCCCCGGCACTTGCCGGGTACGCCGGGTGCTGACGCCGGCCCTGGCAGGCTGCAAGGGTCGGAAGTGTAGCTGAGTAAAGGGAACTGCTTCCATTGCTACCATTTTGCCTAGGACCCCAATGCCGAAGCGGATGGATTGAGGTGGTCGACCGCAAAGAGTGCAAACTCCTTTGTGAATCACCGTGACCTTGCCTTGAGGGAGTATAACTAGCCCTCGTGCAGCATGGAAGGTCATGCGTAGAAAGGCTATATTTTGGGCCGGTGTTGGGGATGATTTGTCTAAGTTTATGAGCCAACCTAGGTGAGAGCGTGTGTCCCATGTTATTTGGACACTGTTGAGGCAGGCCTGAAAAGATGGTCACTTGATTAGTAGGTCATTTAGATAAGGCAGGATGACTACGCCCCACGAATGGAGGATAGTCATGACAGCAGCCATGACTTTCGTGAAGACTTTGGGTGTGGTTGCAAGGCCAAAGGGCAGCACGATGAATTGGAAGTGGCGTTTTTTAACGGTGAACAGCAGATGCGGGGTAGAATGGGAATGTGGAGATATGCGTCTTGTATGTCAATGGTTGCTAGGAACTCCCCTTTTTCCATTGACGTGATTACGGAGCGTAGGGTTTCCATTTTGAATTGTCGAATTTGTTGAGGAGTTTGAGGTCTAGGATGGGGTGTACTGTTCCGTCTTTTTTCGGAATGACAAACATGTTTGAGTAGTATCCTTTGAACTTTTTGGTTTCTAGTAGTGGTGCTATGACACCGGTTTTGAGTAAAGAATTGATGGCTTTAAAGAACGGGCAAGTGTTTGGTTTGGGGGGACCCGAGAGGAAAAAATGAGCTGGGGGTCGGAATAAGAACTCTTATCTTGTATCCCGACGACACCAGCTCTCTGACCCAATTGTCGTGGACGACAGTGAGAGGGGTGAAATTGTGATTGCTGTTGTAGCCAGTGAAAGGGCCACTTAAGCTTTTGCTGTGGGAGAAATTAGCTTTTTCCTCACATGGCTTCGGAGATAAGTTGGTCCAGCTTTTCCCCGAATAGGTAACCACCCTGGTAGGGTAGGGTTATGATGGATCTTTTAGATGCGGAGTCCACGTTCCATCCTCTGAGCCAGAGAGTTCGGCGAATGGAGATGACATTCGACGCTGCCAACGTGGAGCAGGTGGCCATGTCTAAGGACGCAAGCAAGAGGTAACTCCCGGCCACTGAGAAGTGTCCGAATAGTTCAGTTGCGTCTTCGGTGAGGTCGAGGTCTTGTAAAATTACGCATAGAGAATCTGTCCAAGATACCATGGCTTTTGCGACCCACGTCGTTGCGAAGGAGGGGGAAGGGGCTGCTCCTGAGGCTTCAAAGACCGAACGTGCTAAGATATCTATTTGGCGGTCATTGGGGTCTTTAATAGATGAGCTATCTGAGAGTGTTAGGAAGGTTTTGCTAGCTAAACGTGATACTGGGGATCAACTGCTGGTGATTCTGCCCTTTCTTTATGTACATCCGAAGCAAAGGAGTATTTAGCTTCAATAGATCTGTGACCTGCAAAGCGCTTGTCTGGGCGCTCCCTATGCTGTCGGAATATATCCCTAAATTCCGGATGATTTGAGAAGACTTGACGGTAGTATTTTGCCTTTTTAAAGGACACTGCGTGCTCCGGGGCGGTGGTAGGGTTGTCATTGACCTTCAGTGTTTTGTTAATGGCCTCAATAAGGTTGTCAACCATTGCCTGGGTGTCTGTCATCTCAAGGTCCTGGGACAATTCTGACTGAGAGTTCACCTTCGGAGAGTAACTCGGGTTGGTCTTCGGGTGCCGGAGAGCGAGATGTGGCACCTATAGGTGACATGGTGCGAGAGTGTCCCGGGGACGGACTTGTATTAGTCCGTCTCCGGTTATTCAGGGGACCCTAAACTGGGAACGTTCCCTGCCTGTTGGCCGATCCCCTTGTGAGGCCTGACGGAGGAGAGAGAGAGCAGTCTCGTTGGTGGCACTGGCTGTATGGGGGAACAGGGAACGACTGCATTATTCTAGTTAATAAGTCTACTGATTGCACCAGTGCCAATGAATGGGTGTCAG
Organism: Allobates femoralis; assembly: GCA_033576535.1. Lineage (NCBI taxonomy): Eukaryota > Metazoa > Chordata > Amphibia > Anura > Aromobatidae > Allobates > Allobates femoralis. Next base: position 435,931,050 of record JARQOC010000006.1, on the reverse strand, counting down.
ACGAACTGGGTGTTGCATCAGTGGTAGGCTCCATGGGGCATTGGGATTTGCAATTAAGACAAAGTTGCAAAGCGTGTCCCCATGGGAGAGCGGACTGGCAGTTGGTGCATGATATATTGACCCCTGTGTGGGCTTTGTTATTTCTTTTGGATGGTTTGGGATCTGCCATAGTGTACCAAATTATGATTGAAAGTGTACTGCAGTGTAAAAAACGACTTGCTTTGAAAGGCAAAAAGCAGGCACTGGTCGGAGGAGGTGGGTGAAATGGTGAAATGCTGCAGGGAAAAGTGTCTCCTATTGGAGATTACCCGGATCCTGTGTCCCCTTGTTCTTTGTGCAGCATGCAGAGGTGCTGGGCAGAAGAGCTTTCGCTTCAGAAGCACCGGAAGAAAGGGCTCTGTAGTGCCAGCCTACTGTATTAGTATGTGGGCTCCGTGCGGCCCCTCTAGCTGGGAGGGGGGCGGGGAGGGCTAGGTGCTGCAAAGGGACCTGGGCTTTGTACCTGGGACTGCTGCCATGCCCCACGTGTAGACCCATTGTGTAGTTGAAATTTGCACCGATTTGGGGCGTGGTGTGAGCCGTGCACGGATTGGCCGACGCGTGTCGCGTCATCAAGGGTGTGGAGCAAGCCGCCCCTTGCCCTGCGTCATGGTTAGTGGGCAGAGCTTGCAGCTGGTGATGTGGCCATGATTGGGCGTGCATCATTGGGAAGAGTGGTCGCCCTGCGTCATGGGGGGTGGACGTGGAGACGCGGCCGCTAGAGGCTCGTTGCGATTGGCAGCTTTGGCTGCCAATCACGGACTGGGCAGAGTGGGGGCGAATGCCCAGACCGGGGCCTGGATTAGTGCGGGTCTCGGTGGGACCCTCGATCTCATGGGCTGTGCCGCTGATGTGAGCCATCCCCACCCTAAGCCCCATGCCACAGACGCACACACCGAACTTAAAGGTGATGTGCGTCCCGGCATGGAGCCGCCGCAGCTGGATGGGACACAGGATCTGGGTGGAAGGTGCTGCCTGCAGCAGGCTGTTCCTGCTGCGCCCGGTGTGCTGCTCTCAATCACCTACTCCTTGAGTGGAGGAAGTGAGAGGGTCAGAATGTAGTCCTTGCATCGCCGCTGTTATGCATGGGGATGCATTGGGATGTGTGCATCTGGCAGCTGTATGTGTGTGGATCCCCTGGGGTTGAGTCCCCTAGGATGCTACAGACTTCTGTCAAGCAGGGGAGACCATCGACCACAGGGCTGGTGCTGTGGTCGAGTGGGAAGAACGGAGCCCTTAAGGGATGTGTCGCCCCCTAAAAAGGAGATGCGTGCTGCCTTGCGCAATCCCCATGATTCAGGAGAGTGGCGCCCTAAAGGGAACCGTCGCTCATTTAAAAAGATAAAGTTTAAAAAAAAAAAAACATTTGAAAAAAATTAAAAAGGTAAAAATAAAAGGGGTAAATGTGATCTGAGAGACAGATCACATGTGCCCCCTTGCAACACTAAGCTAAAACTAGCTACCTACTCATACTGGGGGTGTATAATGCAGGGAGGAGGACTTACATTTTTTATCTCTACTTAGTATTGCCTCCTAGTGGCAAGAAATCATACACCCATGGTCCTGTGTCCCCCAATGATGCAAAGGAGGAAGTATAGGTCATCACTTTTACCATCCTCAAGTTTGTGACTCCAGTAGGGCTGCCCACAAGAGAATATGCAATTGTATGAGAGAACTCCTAGGCCCATCTAAACTTATGGAGTAATCACTGTCATGACACTGTCCCTTTAGTGGGGGTCAAGGGAAGTAGATTTTTAATAATCGACACAGCTGCCCATTGGAAAATGTGTTGCTTCTTGTGCAGGACAGCTAGGATTTAAAAAAGAAACATCACAGTTTGTTGATCAGATAAAATTGAGGAGATTAGACCCTTTCAATCAATAATATAGGTCAGGGGTCCCCAACTCCAGGCTTCAAGGGCTGCCAACAGGATCACCTTAGTACTGCACAGGGGTTGGAATAAAGTACCTGTGCATTTGATGACATTATCATCTGTGCAATAGTAAGGAAATCCTGAAATCCTGTACTGTTGGCGGCCCTCGAGGCCTGGAGTTGGGGACCTCTGATATAGGTCATCAGTATTACCATCCTCAAGTTTGTACCTCCAATATAGCTGCCCATAGAAAGTTTTTTTGTGCTTTTACAGGAGAACCACTATATCAGTCTGAAAAATAAGGAGCACTCTCTCTTGCCACCGGCCCCTCAGTGTGTTGATCAAATGGGGATTGAAAAGATGAGTCCATTACTAAGCGAATAATTTAGACCAACAATGTTTTCCCATCCATAATTTTGTGCATCAAGTAATGCTGACCCCCCCCCCCCCCTTCCCCCAGGAAACTTGAATGTGCGATAGAAATAATGGCTCGCCTGTACATTTATCAGAAAACCAGGGCTGTGGAGTTGGTGTCCATTTTGAGAGGAGTCTGATTCAGGGAAATTGAGGAGTATTGAGTCGGATGTTTGGCCTACTGACTTCACAGCCATGGTTGTGGAGTTGGAATAGTGGAGTCGAAGTCCATTTTGGTAGAGTTGGAGTCAGATGTTTGGCTTACCGACTCCACAGCCCTGCAAAAATCATCAACAAGACTCATGATCTTGGTACAGTCCCTTCAGTGTGCTGATCAAGAGTAATTGAGATCAGATCCTTAATGATCAAACCATAGAGGTCATCATCCTCAAGTTTTGGTTCTTCAGCATGGCTGCCCCAGGAGAAATTCTAAGTGCTGGTATAAGAGAACCACTATGGACAATTAAAAAACAAAGAGGACTCCTTCTCTTGCCACAGTTCATATAAAAGGTGGCGATCAGCGGTGATCAAGATCAGACTCTTACTGATCAAGCCATTCAGGTGAACAACTTTACCATCCAGAACTTTGTGCACCTGATACAGTTGCCATCAGAGAAATGTGAATGTGCTTATAAAGGAGAGCCAGTATCTAATGAATGAAGAGGACTCAATCCCTTTCCCCCGGTCTCTTTAGTACATTGATCAGTTGTGATCGAGACAATTGGACCCATACCAATCAAATGGAATAAATAATCAAGAATACCATCCTGAAGAAAGGTTTCAGGCCAAGACATTATATTATATATATATATGTGTGTGTGTGTATGTATGGTCTTTTTATCCCCACTTTCATGTTTACTATTCTTCTCCGTCAGTCTTTTGACTTTCTATATCACAATAAAGTATGGTTCTCACCATGAATTATGAGTCCTACAACTGTGATATGCATCATTCACAAGCCACATAATGGTATGTACCCGAATACGAATGAGCGGCGCAGAGTATCGTATCAGAAAATACTGCACAGGAACAGGTTAATTAAAAGCAATTAAAACCTGCACCAAGACGACAGATCCCACCGTTTCTGCATAATCACTTTTTAATTAAAAGGCTGATCATTCAAATTAGACAATTCAAAGAGAAAAAGGAAAAAAAATAAATAATGAGGATTACAAAATATGAATCAACCAAAGAAACGACGACCTAGAGAAATTAGGATCACGGTGCGGAGTGTGTGGGCAGTGCAACATATCGCAACAAAATGCAGAGATTATGGGTCAAAGGTAAAGTCACTGAATGGTGAAGTTGTAGTCTATTAATATACGGAAGGCATTACGAGACAAGGATTATGGTGAAAATTCAGACGCACCGCTAGCCCTCCTACTATGCCAACACACCACTCATAACCAGGGCTGTGGAGTCGGTAAACCAAACATCCGACTCCTCGATTACCTCGATACTGACTCCACAACTCCGACTCCACAGACCTGCTCATACCTGCCTCCAATCATCACCATCTATACCCCAACTGACCTGCATGTCGTGCTTTGTAAACATGCATGGTGAACATCTACAATGATAGGAAGCGCTCTTGCAAATAAACTTCCTAGAAGGGAATACTCACCAATACTCACTGAACAGAAGATGAAATTGATATACCGGTGTTATTTTACACCAATAGAAAACCTGCCAAATGGTCAAAATGAGGTGCGATTGTTCTCACGTCTGCAAGATCACCCCACTGGTCGTATATGTGACCTACCACTTATTTCTAATTCTATGCCGCATAGGATAAAATGAAAGCCAAGCACATCAGTGTGATCAGATATCCAACTCCTCCTGGCTGTGGATGGCAGAGGTGAGGGTACATACTAATTTGGCAATTGTCATCTACTCACCGGATAAGTAGACGCATGCATGTATATCTCTTTAATAATTACCTACAGTTTTACATATAGAATTATTATTCTATGCAACACCATGGTAATCAGGACTGTGGAGTTGGTAAGCCAAACCACCGACTCAAGACTCATCAAGTTCCCTGACACTGATTCCTCGACTCTGACTCCTTCATACACAGCTCATGTTTAAGTGATAAATTTATTGTATGTGAACATCAGGCTTTAATCATTATTATGATACAATAATCAAGATATTTAGATACTAATATGAATTATTTTCATGGTCTATTAAACACTTTCTGCATTGAACTACTGTACCCAATTTTTTATATATTTTAGGAGTCGGAGTCATTCCATTTTCTACCAAGTCAATCAAGATAGGCTTTGACTCCATAGCCTTGATGGTAATAGACAATAAACCCGGTGTGGTCTGGTCCTGTCTTTCTTTGCACTCTACATATTAGCATGAAGTCGGGGTCAAACACAAGGATGTGTGGCTGCGGGATCGGACCACACAGGGAATGTTTGTGGTCTGTCACCACAGATGCTCATCTGTCAACACTAAACAGTAAGACATTTTTAATAAGTAGCATCTGCAAATCAGCTGGGTTTGTTAATTGTAGATAGCTGGAGTGTAATTAAAATATGTGGCAAAGCTATACATAGCCTTAAAGGGAATCTGTCAGCAGGATTTCACTTACTAAACAATTAACATGCTTAAGTACGTATTTCAGTTCCCAGCAAAATCTTTTCATGGTCAGTCCATTTCTCCGTACTGAGAAATCAGGATTTGAACAAATGAAGCTAAAGGATTACGAAAGATCTAAAACCTCAGTCACTCCAGCTCTATTCCCCACTCAGCCAAACTTCAACTTCAACTACAACTCTTCAATTTCCCTGAATCCGACTGCACCAAAATGGACTCCAGACTCAGTCTCCACAACCATGGCTGTGAAGTCAGTAAGTCAAACATCCGACTCAGACTCCTCAATTTCCCTGAATCCGACCCCGCAGCCCTGCTTTGAAGGAGATGCTTGAGCATATAAATAGTTTGGGGAAGAAATCCTGCTGACAGATTCCCTTTAAAAGTTGTATGGAAGATTTAGGTTGAGGTTACTCGTGACTTTGGGACCACAGATGCAGTGTGTCCAAAGATGGCAAGTTGCCAAAAAAGTCACAAAATGTCCAAAGGTTTTTATTTTATTTTTTTTGCAACTTATGCTGTAAAGTGACTATTAACTTCTGTTATGCTGCAATGTAGCAGTGATATAACAAGACTTTTGGGCATGCAAAGTGTGTTACGGACAAGGCCAATCACACAGATTGATGTTACACTATATCATTTTTGGTCTGCAACATAGATCCCGGATGGCGCGGGCAGGAAGGAGTGGGTTTGCACATAGGGTGAATGTAGGACTCCAATGATGACCATTAAACAAGGCTTCCTACAGGGTTTTATTAAACCGCAGCTCGTTTAGCATTCCCCTCACCTCGGTGCTTACTTGACAACAAAATATTTAGCAGATGCTGCAATTTGAGGGGATGAAACAGCGTTAATAATGGGGGTGGGGGGCTGGGAAGTAAATTCAGCCTGGATTTTCTGACAATCAGCGTTTACTCTTCTTTAATTGGTGTCTCGGCAATCATTAACCCATAATGTTCAGAGAAGGATGTGGCAAATTATATATAATTACAAAAAGAAAGCGGATTTGAAAAACTCTGGTGTAATATTTATTTTCCCCTGCGGAGGCACTCTAGGGAAACAGAACAGTTTCTACCAGTTTCTTCATGAATCACAGTTCAGTTGGTCGCTGTGGATTATGGTTGGGACCAGATTTTCTTTTAAGATTAAGGTGCGACCGATTTGTCATGTGACCAAAAACATGAAACTGGACTGTGATTTGCTGCAGAGCAACTATCTCAGAGCTGTGATATTGTTGTATAAAATATGAACAGATCACAGATAAATTGCCCGTGACTTACATTAAAGTCAATTTATCCTTGGGATCCTTACAATCCCCAAAATAAAAGGGGAAATTGAGCTTCAGTGCCTGCCAATTTACTGAAAGGAAATGAGCAGCTTGCAGTGTATTGCTTTACATGCAGGCTGTGGAAGAAACACATTTGTAGTCAAGTTTTATATTAGATAATGACCTTACTACACAAAACAAAGATAACTGCAGAATCAGACCACACATAGGGTTCTGTGTAATCGGGGGGCACACGTGGCACAGATGTATACACTATACGGGTTGTGTGAGAAGTTGCTTCATATTGTAAGACGCACAGAAGAAAAAAACTCAAGTCTTATTACTTGCTCGCATAATACTGATACCTCTACCAAAAGCAACTGTTTCTTGTGACCAGATGGCCCACATTTCAGACAGTATCATCCTCATCCTGTAAAGAAATAAAGACTAGACTACACGTCACGTAACCAGAACTGTGGAGTCGGAGTCGTGGAGTCAGAGTCCATTTTGGTGGAGTTGGATGCAGGGAAACTGAGGAGTCATTGTCGGAGTCGGAGGTTTGTTTTACGAACACCACAGCCCTGCACGTAACTCATCTAGATTATTCTCTTGCTGAGAATGGATTATACTCTACAACAGGTAGCAAGTTGGAAAGAAGAAAGACACCTAGGAACTATTAAAGAGTTGCAGATTGTCTATCACGTTATCTGTCAAACTAGATCAAGATGTCGGAGCGTTCAGAAACCTTTATAAAGGTGCAGACATTTGTAGAAATATCACAGCATGTAAGAAGCGCATTATGCCACCTGGGGCCTATCCTAAGCCTCTTCTAAGCAGTATTACAACCATTTTTTAAGTTTCACATTCTTTTTAATTCACCTGAAATCCTCAAAACGTGATCCGTCAGTACTAGCTGTAAGTTGCCAATGTCACTCGCAGAATTTATTACGGCAATTAATGAAGCCTGCAATAATGAGATAATGGCTAAATACAATGTACTACAAATGGATTAAGATTAACTTTAGAGATGAGTCACGACGGAGGGTCGTCCATCAACCTTCTCGTTAAGATCTCTTCTAAATTAAGACATCCCATTCTCCATCGCAGTTAAACGAACCTCTCCTTTTCACTTATGTGACCTTTCCTTGTAAATTAACTTGACGGACCCTTTAAAGGGCGCCGACCAGCAATGAAGCAGATAAGTGAGCTCTATTTTCTGCTGGTCTTTGCTAGCCTAGCAGATAAAAATTTCATGTTTCCTTCCGGTTAGTTTCATTCAAACATCTTACAAAACCACAAAAGCTCATTAATTTTTAATGCTAAAATCTTCTGACATAATGATGCATGAAACAATTTTATGTTTTCTTCATAGAGTCCCCCGTGCTCACCACCGGGAATCCCAGCAAGAAGCAAAGCTGCCCCCCACCTTCCCCTCCACCGGATGAAGACCCCACAACAAGCAAAGCTGCCCCCTCACCAGGTGAAGACCCCAGCAACAAGCAAACCTGCCCCCCGCCGGGTGAAGACCCCAGCAATAAGCAAAGCTGCCCCCCCACCGGTTGAAGACCCCAGCAACAAGCAAAGCTGCCCCCCACCGGGTGAAGACCCCAGCAACAAGCAAAGCTGCCACCCGCTGGGTGAAGAACCAGCAACAAGCAAAGCTGCCCCATTGCCAGGTGAGCATCCAGCGACAAGCCGGTGAAGACCCCAGCAACAAGCAAAGCTGCCCCTCACCAGGTGAAGACCATAGCAACAAGCAAAGCTGCCCCCTCACCAGGTGAAGACCCCAGCAATAAGCAAAGCTGCCCCCCCCCCACCGGGTGAAGACCCCAGCAACAAGCAAAGCTGCCACCCGCTGGTGAAGAACCAGCAACAAGCAAAACTGCCCCATTGCCAGGTGAGCATCCCACCGACAAGCAAAGCTGCCCCTCGCCGGGTGAATACCCCAGCAACAAGCAAAGCTGCCCCCTCACCAGGTGAAGACCCTAGCAACAAGCAAAGCTGCCCCCTCACCAGGTTAAGACCCCAGCAACAAGCAAAGCTGCCCCCTCGCCAAGTGAAGACCCCAGCAACAAGCAAAGCTGCCCCCTCGCCAGGTGAAGGTCCATCAACAAGCAAAAGCTGCCCCCTCGCTAGGTGAAGGTCCAGCAGCAAGCAAAGCTGCCCCCTCGCTAGGTGAAGGTCCAGCAGCAAGCAAAGCTGCCCCCTCGCCAGGTGAAGGTCCAGCAGCAAGCAAAGCTGCCCCCTCGCCGGTGAATACCCCAGCAACAAGCAAAGCTGCCCCCTCACCAGGTGAAGACCCTAGCAACAAGCAAAGCTGCCCCCTCACCAGGTTAAGACCCCAGCAACAAGCAAAGCTGCCCCCTCGCCAAGTGAAGACCCCAGCAACAAGCAAAGCTGCCCCCTCGCCAGGTGAAGGTCCATCAACAAGCAAAGCTGCCCCCTCGCTAGGTGAAGGTCCAGCAGCAAGCAAAGCTGCCCCCTCGCTAGGTGAAGGTCCCAGCAGCAAGTAAAGCTGCCCCCTCGCCAGGTGAAGGTCCAGCAGCAAGCAAAGCTGCCCCCTCGCCAGGTGAAGACCCCAACAACAAGCAAAGCTGCCCCCTCGCCAGGTGAAGACCCAGCAACAAGCAAAGCTGCCCCCTCCCCAGGTGAAGCCCCCAGCAAAAAGCAGAGCTCCCCCTCCCCAGGTGAAGACCCCAGCAACAAGCAAAGCTGCCCCCTCGCCAGGTTAACATCCCAGCAACAAGTAAAGCTGCCACCTCGCCAGGTGAAGACCCCAGCAACAAGCAAAGCTGCCTCCCACCGGGTGAAGACCCCAGCAACAAGCAAAGCTGCCCCCCCCCACCGGGTGAAGACCCCAGCAACAAGCAAAGCTGCCACCTGCTGGGTGAAGAACCAGCAACAAGCAAAGTTGCCCCCTTGCCAGGTGAGCATCCCAGCAACAAGCAAAGCTGCCCCCTTGTCAGGTGAGCATCCCAGCGACAAGCAAAGCTGCCCCCTCGCCGGGTGAAGACCCCAGCAACAAGCAAAGCTGCCCCCTTGTCAGGTGAAGATCCATCAACAAGCAAAGCTGCCCCCTCGCCAGGTGAAAATCCAGCAGCAAGCAAAGCTGCCCCCTCGCCAGGTGAAGGTCCAGCAGCAAGCAAAGCTGCCCCCTCGCCAGGTGAAGGTCCAGCAGCAAGCAAAGCTGCCCCTCGCCAGTGAAGACCCCAGCAACAAGCAAAGCTGCCCCCTCACCAGGTGAAGACCCCAGCAACAAGCAAACCTGCCCCCTCTCCAGGTAATGCCCCCAGCAACAAGCAAAGCTGCCCCCTCCCCAGGTGAAGACCCCAGCAACAAGCAAAGCTGCCCCCCACCGGGTGAAGACCCCGGCAACAAGCAAAGCTGCCCCCCACAAGGTGAAGACCATAGCAACAAGTAAAGCTGCCCCCTTGCCGGGTGAAGACCCCAGCAACAAGCAAAGCTGCCCCTCACCGGGTGGACCATAGCAACAAGTAAAGCTGCCCCCTTGCCGGGTGAAGACCCCAGCAACAAGCAAAGCTGCCACCGGCTGGGTGAAGAACCAGCAACAAGCAAAGCTGCCCCCTTGCCAGGTGAGCATCCCAGCGACAAGCAAAGCTGCCCCCTCGCCAGGTGAAGACCCCAGCAACAAGCAAAGCTGCCCCCTCGCCAGGTGAAGATCCATTAACAAGCAAAGCTGCCCCCTCGCCAGGTGAAGATCCAGCAGCAAGCAAAGCTGCCCCCTAGCCAGGTGAAGACCCCAGCAACAAGCAAAGCTGCCCCCTCGCCAGGTGAAGACCCCAGCAACAAGCAAAGCTGCCCCCACCAGGTGAAGACCCCAGCAACAAGCAAAGCTGCCCCCTCGCCAGGTGAAGACTACACCAACAAGGAGTCTCACTTGACAGAACAACAAGGAAAATCCACCAAGAGACAAAACCCCGAGGTACGGACTGTCATGATGACCTTCAGTAAGCATGATCGCAGATAAAAACATGTTGAGGATTGCTCGCTCAGCAGACAGGTCCTAGAGGATTTTACGTTCAGAAAGTGAAGGGCACAATCAGCTATTGGTAAATATGGATTTCGCTTGGACACCTGAAATACAAAGTGGTGTGGCTTGAACGTCAGTTTTAGGTCATGTTGGATTTTCCAGTCAATAAGCAGAAATTCAAATTTGATAGATTGGACACCGACACTGAAAAGGAGACTTGGGACCCGGACAGGTCACACCTGTTCTACGCCAGTGCCACTAATATTACTGTAAGTCTCCATAGTAGAACATATCTAACAGATTTAACTTTTTTTTCAGACAAAGTCTAAAAGTGAACAATCAAAAAGCTGTCAGAAGAACAAGCCATCTTTAAAGAGGACCTGTCACCCCCTGGTGCATGGCAAACTAAATGCAGCACTGAATACAGCATGTATGCTACATTTAGGAAAGGGGTCTCCTATGTCTCTAGCCCTTTCTAAGCTTTAAAAAAAAAGATTTTACAAACTTTAGAGATAAGCGGTCCCCTGGGTGGAATCTGATAAGAAGTCCTTGCCGCTGGCATAATCCTCCCTGCCCCCTCCTTGTGTGTTTCGTCCCCTCTATGTGTCTGCCGCCGCCTCTTCTTCTTTTGGTTCTGCCCTCCTCTTCTCCTGCTCTCTGTCAATCACGCTGCCACACATCTCTTGGTGTGAGCGGCACTGCGTGACATCAGCGCCAGATTCCTGCCCTGCTGTTTGAATAAAGCACAAACAGTGCAGGCTCTGCCGCTGATGTCATGCAATGCCGCTCACAACAAGCGCTGTGAGGCCAGTGTCATTGACATAGAGCAGAAGAGGAGGGCAAACCCAGAAGAAGAAGAGGTGGCAGCAGACAAATAGAGGGGGTAGAACAAACAAGGAGGCAGGGAGGGCTGTGCCAGTGGCGAGGATCTCTTATCTGTAAAGTTTGTAAAGTCTTTTTTAAAGCTTACAGGGGGGCTAGAAACATAGGGGACCCCTTCCCTGAATGCAGCAGACATGCTGCATTCAGTGCTGCATTTAGTTTGCCATGCACCAGGGGGTGACAGGTCCTCTTTAAGGACCCACCATACTCATGGACATTGGACCAAGAGCGAATATGTTCTATATGTGGAGTGAACAACTTCCATGCAATAAATTCCACATCCTCAATCTTCTGAAATCACCTATCAAGGAAGTAATACTTGGGTGGCTATACCTTCTGGAAAAAAATGGGCTTGACTTGCTCTAACGGGTATGAAGACCTCAACTGGGCAGTTGTCACAAAGAGAGCCTAAAGTGGAAGAAGGAAGCCTTCATACACCCAAATATTATATATATATATACATACATATATATATATATATATATATATATATATATATATATATATATATATATATATATATATATATATAATATATATATATTTATATATATATATTTTTTTTTTTTTTTTAAATATATATACCACCCACCTGATGGCCGAATAAAGGTGGTTGCTTCACAAAGAAGAGTGTTGCAGTCCTTTATTTTGTATGTATGTATATATATATATATATATATATATATATATATATATATATATATATTCTTTTCAATCTCAGAAGTGAAGTTATCTATAATTACAGTCTTGACAAATGTACAGCAGGGCAGGAGCACTTCAGGTAGCCAATGTGACTAAAATTTAGCCAAAATAGTTTACCACTTACCATTTATGTGCTCCAAATGCTCAACCCAGACGCACTAAACAGTTAAACCAATGGAATAGCCATAGCTGGTTTCAAATGTCTACAGCCGATGATTGCCAACACAGAAGCACTAAATCTATAAAGTCTACTAAAAAAGCAAGGACTTCATCCAAAATGGTTCCCAACCTAAATAAAGTAGAGTTAAAGGAGTTGATTTTCTTTCTTACTACTTCAGGAATCCAATTTTTGCTCACTATTATGAACACGAAAATTGGCCCTGGTTAAAAACGGTCTACAACCCTTAAAGGGAACTCCGTCAGGTCCCCTGGGCACCCAGAACCACGAGCAAGTTCTACGCACGTCTGTAATCCCTGCCTAATAGTCCATATATCTAGTAGCACATAAACAGATACTTAGAAAAAGTATTTTTAAAGACACGTTATGAGATGCTAATTAAAGCTTTGACTAGTCCAGGAGACGTTCGTTCCCCGTCTAGTCAGCCCATTTAACATGTTATCATACCCCTGTGGATATGAGAACATGCTTTAGTTTACACAGCTAGCGTTATCGTCAGCATGGCTTTCAATCCCTAAGTATTGAGCTTCTCTGATGCTTGGTGCATGCACCCAGCTTCAGAGAGGCTCACTTCTCAGGAACAGAAGTTGTTTGCACTTCCGGTCATGCACACTACGTCTCTCTGAAGCTGGGAACACATACACCTGGCTTCAGAGAAGTGCACACAACTTCTAACCATGCCTCTCTGAAGTCAGGATGCATACTCCTGCAATCAGAGAAGCTCAATATTGAGAAGCATAAAGTCCCGGGCACGTGCGGCTTTGTATAGCCCTGGCACTGACGCCTTCTTTTGGAAGTCACATTATCACACCCACAGGGGAGTCATAACATCCTAAGTGGGCTGACTAGTTCGTGAATTAACACCCCTCGACTAGTAAAAAGCCCTTGTAACGCCGGTGGTCTGGTGTCTTGGTTCCCTCGGCGTTACTGCGCTTTCACCCAATGCTCCTTCCCCCCCTGTCCAGCTGGGAGACTGTAGTATGTTACCTGGATAGGATTCTGCTCAGTTCCCAGCTCCGCTGCGTAGCTGCACGTGTTGTATTGTCAGTGCTCCGCTGTTTACCTCTCATGTGTGGACCCTGGCTCCTGCTGTGGAAGCTATCCGCGGGTTGTGAGGTCCTCTGCAGCTGGTGCATGACTTTCCACGTGTGTCTAGGCTTGCAGCCGCTGCCAGGTGCTCTGGGCATCGGTTCCTGTGCTGGCTATGCTGTATGGGTTCTGACTGTGCCTAGGGTGCGCGCCGCCACACCTTCCCCAGTTTAGTAAGATGGAGGGTGTGCGCTTGAATTGCTGTCCCCAGCCTATAGCTGAGGGTCAGCTCCTATTTAAAGTTCCTCTTCCCTGTTGGGCGTGGCCAGAGCCTCGCATTAGGTTTCTTAACCTAGCCCTGTGTGTTTGGTCCAACATGCTGCTCCTGGTCTGCCTTGTCTACAGCTCCTGTTCTGCCTGCTACCAGTTCGGGGAAAGCTGATGTCTGTGTCCCTGGACCCGTCTTGTCTGTGCTGGTGCCAACGTCCTTGTCTTGTTCCTGCTTGTGTCTTGCTGTTCCCGGTCTGGAGCCGTGTCCGTTGCATGGAGTCCAGACGTCCTGACTGTCGGTGTCCAAGATGGACCTGAGGTTCTGCCTGGTGTCTGTGCCTGGTGTCCGAGATGATCCCGAGGTTCCGCCTGGTGTCCGAGATGGTCCTGAGGTCCTGCCTGATGATGTCTTGCCTTGTGTCCGAGATGACCCCGATGTCTTGCCTTGTGTCCGAGATGACCCCGATGTCTTGCCTTGTGTCCGAGATGACCCCGATGTCTTGCCTTGTGTCCGAGATGACCCCGATGTCTTGCCTTGTGTCCGAGATGACCCCGATGTCTTGCCTTGTGTCCGAGATGACCCCGATGTCTCGCCTGGTGTCCGAGATGACCCCGAGGTTCCCGCCTGGTGTCCGAGATGACCCCGAGGTTCCCGCCTGGTGTCCGAGATGACCCTGAGGTTCCCGCCTGGTGTCCGAGATGACCCTGAGGTTCCCGCCTGGTGTCCGAGATGACCCTGAGGTTCCCGCCTGGTGTCCGAGATGACCCTGAGGTTCCCGCCTGGTGTCCGAGATGACCCTGAGGTTCCCGCCTGGTGTCCGAGATGACCCTGAGGTTCCCGCCTGGTGTCCGAGATGACCCTGAGGTTCCCGCCTGGTGTCCGAGATGACCCTGAGGTTCCCGCCTGGTGTCCGAGATGACCCTGAGGTTCCCGCCTGGTGTCCGAGATGACCCTGAGGTTCCCGCCTGGTGTCCGAGATGACCCTGAGGTTCCCGCCTGGTGTCCGAGATGACCCTGAGGTTCCCGCCTGGTGTCCGAGATGACCCTGAGGTTCCCGCCTGGTGTCCGAGATGACCCTGAGGTTCCCGCCTGGTGTCCGAGATGACCCTGAGGTTCCCGCCTGGTGTCCGAGATGACCCTGAGGTTCCCGCCTGGTGTCCGAGATGACCCTGAGGTTCCCGCCTGGTGTCCGAGATGACCCTGAGGTTCCCGCCTGGTGTCCGAGATGACCCTGAGGTTCCCGCCTGGTGTCCGAGATGACCCTGAGGTTCCCGCCTGGTGTCCGAGATGACCCTGAGGTTCCCGCCTGGTGTCCGAGATGACCCTGAGGTTCCCGCCTGGTGTCCGAGATGACCCTGAGGTTCCCGCCTGGTGTCCGAGATGACCCTGACGTTCACGCCTGGTGTTCGTGATGTTCCGTGTCCATGATGTTCCGTGTCCTTGATGTGTGTTCTTGTTCAGTAAACGTTACTTTTGCTATACCTGAAGTGTGCGGTGTCGTCTTGTCCTGCAGGTTACCACCTAGCCCACATGCTCAGCTGCCACAGAACCCGGTTGCTGCTCTTCCCTAGTCTGGGCAGGCCCGGGTCCCCCCTGTGGTCCAGTGGGTCCACATTCCCCTTACCTCATGGGTCGCGAGCGCGACCGTGACAGCCCTAATTAGCATCTCACAAATGGTCTTTAGAAATACTTTTTCAAAAAATCTGTTTATGGATGCTACTACATAGAGGGACTGTTAGGCAGGAATTTTAGATATGGGCACAGAACTGCCTGTAGTTCTGTGTGCCCAGGGGACTTGAGAGGTTCACTTTAAGGTGTGCATACATCTTACATGGGCAGCATAGTGGCTCAGTGGTTAGCACTATACAGTGGGCAGCATGGTGGATCAGTGGTTACCACTGTACAGTGGGCAGCATGGTGGATCAGTGGTTACCACTGTACAGTGGGCAGCATGGTGGATCAGTGGTTAGCACTGATGATTTTCAGAGTTGAGGTCCCAGGTTCAATCCTACCAAGGACAACATCTGCAATGAGTTTTTTCTCCCTGTTTGCGTGGGTTTCCTCCTGATTCTCCAGTTTCTTCCCAATCAGGAGAATAAAACAGAAACATACATATTTGTTGGGTCTCATCAAAATCAATGGTTCAATCATTCAATCAAGGTTGGGTAGGTCCTGACAAAATCAGTGGCTTTGATGAGTCGTAGTATAAATTGAATACAAAAGTAGAGTATGCCACATTTTCGGCATCTTGAGTAGTATTGTAGTATTGCAGTAGAAGTATGCAGTGATGATTATTCAAGGCAATATGGGCCACAGCGCAAGAACAAGAATGACACTGTTCGAAGGGGGTATTTTTTCCCCGAACTGTCTAAACACCAGAGATGTAGAACAGATCTTTATTGGGGTGTCTGTAGTGTTATCACATTTCACATTCCTATGTCTCGGTAACCTGTTCCATAGGGCAAAGCACCATCGCACACCTTCCATTTATAAGCTGCACTAAAAGCCATTAACAAACTTAATAAAGATCCGACCTCATCACTTTGTGACTCTTACATTGAAGCATTTAACGCTGTTAATACAATCAAGATTGCTGTTTTGTTTTTTTAACTATATTTTATCTAAGAATAGCTTGTCAAAAGTAAGTCATCATAACCTCAGGATTACAAAGTGTGCAGATAGACGTTGGGTGCATTACATAAAAAGGCCTCTCTATCAAAATGTCAATTCCTTTACCAACTAAGTGAATCTCCAATTTACTGCAGACACATAATTCATATTGATTATTGAGCTGATGTTTGAGGCCCTCTCCGTTGGCATAAGCGCTGAACTGCATGTGATAAAGCAAATCCCATCAAAAGAAGAAACAAGTAAAGAAGCCACCCGTTGCATCACATGGATCGCCACATGGCTCGTATTGAATCTATCGCAGAATTGCAATGTCAGCTCCCGAGTAGCAGCATGAGTGATGCTCTCTACTGAAGAAAATGCATGGTCTTACTTAACCACAAGTAGAAGAGGCACGTTATCACAAGGGTCTGATTTTGAAGTTGAACTTTAGAAGTTGGAGACAGGGCTGTGGAGTCGGAGTCGTGGAGTTGGAGTTAATGTCCATTTTGGGTGCAGTTGGAGTCGGGATGTTTGGCTTACTGACTTCACAGCCATGGTTGTGGAGTTGGAGTCGTGGAGTCGGTGTCCACTGTGGTGGAGTTGGCGTTCAAGTCGGATTCAGGGAAATTGTAGGCCAAACATCCGACTCTTCAGACTCTTAGCCCTGGTTGGAGATGCAGCTCTATCTTCTATGTGCGGTCTTTACTCTAGCAGACGCAACCATCATTTCACAGTCACTTATGAATCCCCAAGGATGCCATGTAATACGAGTGTAAGGATCTGAGGTTGTGGGTTGTATTAATCACCTAGGCATGTTAACAACGCAACAACTTTTATTTGTATCCATACACGGTATTACGGCAACTCCAGGTAGATCCTAAAGCAGACAGAGAGAGGGTGGATCCTGGAGCCTGCAAAACAACCCGCCCTGGTGACTAAAGAATATAGCCCCTACTAATTATAATCACTAATGAGTGAGTATTAAAACGTTTTTATGCACTTTCACAGGATGCTTTTAGGAGACAAAAGGAGTGTGAGATTAGTGATAATATGCTGCAGGGACATATTTTGCTATCTTAGGAGGTGTTCTGGAGGTGACAGGATCCCTTTAAGTCCTAGTATCAATAACTCAAGTTGGGACTTCCCCACTGCTTTGTCTGCAAAAGCCTAAAATGTGACGGAGAAGCTCAGGAAATTTTATGTGCCTACACAGCATTCTTGGATCAGGATTTCGGCAGGTCGGATTTTGAGTGCTCTTATGTACGGAGACATTTTCCGCCTGAGGGCAAGTGGTTGAGCATGTAACGCTTGAATAAAGATCCTATCAAAAACTAGAGAAACAACACTGTTTATATCACAACTCAACAAATGTCTCATATAATGAAGGCTGAAATTACAGCATTAAACTAAATAAAAATATATACTTTGGTGAACATTCTGAAAAAAAATTAACTGAAATGAAAATTCTTTAGAGCAAAGGCTGGCAAATGACTACTTGAGCAAACTCAGTTTAAAACTGGAGATAAGCAGCAACCCCAAGATAAATATGTTTCCTAAAGAGGACCACTTACACTGATGGCTGCCGGCCGTTCAATTGCAAGGGCTGTGGAGTTGGTAAGCCAAACATTCGACTCAAACGCATCAATTTCCCTGAATCTCTCTCCAACTAGACCAAACTGGACATCAACTCCAACTCCATAACCATGGCTGTGAAGTCAGGAAGCCAAACATCGACTCCTCAATTTCCCTGAATTCAACTCCGACTCTACAGCCCTGCTTTTTACACAAGCAGACCGGGCTTCAGATGTGCATGGAACAATCTTTAATGATCTTTGAGTGCACATAGGCTTACATAAAACCTATTTACAGAGGACTACGTACTGACGAGAATGGGGATATTTTGTAGAAACTGCAAGATTATTTCAGTGAAGAACAAGCATTTTCTCCATTCATCTGATGATCGTCAACCTGTTAACACTGCACAATAACTGTGAAACGAGTGATTCTAGGAACAGTCGTGCACAATAATTGTGTAGTGTAAATGGACCTCAAACTTCTCATCGACAAAGTTAACATATTGTCAATTAGAGCTGGACACCTAAAGGTCAATTGATTGCAACAGAGGCTTCACAATTAACAAGACCATTTATGATTAAATCACTTTGACCCTCCATCAGTCAGTTGGGTCTTTCAGCTGTTTTCTCTGGAAAGTCCAAATTCACACAAAATAATGACTTTAATTAGCAAGTCTAAAGGCTATTATTTTTGAGAGTGATAAATGATGTTGAATCTAACATCACTTTTACACCAAATGCTGGGGCAACAATCACTCTGATTGTAGCGCAAGTCAAAAATGAATTCACATATAAGGATGAATCAGTGATGGAGAGACCAGAAAGGAAAATGTTGGGAGAGAACGGTGAAGTCATCATGGAGGAGCTGAGTCGGTCACATTTAGATAACAGGTAATTTCCTGGCCTTTTAAGGGATGTCCCAGAAAAAATAGATAAAAAGATAAGGCTATATAAAAAAAAAAAAAAAAAAAAAAAGCATTAAAAGTACAAGTATTTGAGACTAATTTTAGAAATGTCTTCAAAAGGTAGAACACAGACTTCAAAATGGAAAAAAAAACATGTTGATATTAGCCATAGGTTGGGGTTTCTGACTTCTCTTAAGGTATAGGGAACCTTTTTGGGCCATCATTCTGATTCTCTAAAGCAGAGGTCCCCAACTCCAGGCCTCAGGGGCCGCCATCAGTGCTGGTTTTCAGGATTTCTTTAGTATTGCACAGGTGATAATTGAATCACCTGCACTGGTGATGATTCCAACTCCTGTGCAATACTAAGGAAATCCTGAAAACCTGCACTGTTGGCGGCCCATGAGGCCCTCTGCTCTAAAGCCATGGATCAGAGATAGCCATCTACATGACAATGTCCAACTCTTTGCAATCTGATATAGCATTACTGAGGACTTAAGCTCCCGTCACACACAACGATGCACCAGCGATCCAGACAACGATAACGATCCTGTAGGGATCATTGGTGCGTCATTACTTGGTCGCTGCGGAGCTGTCAAACAGGCAGATCTCCCCAGTGGCCTGGGAGCCACCTCCACATCGCTGGTAACTATGATAAACAGTGGGTATCTAGGCATCGCGCGCTGCCTAGATACCCACTGTTTATCATAGTTACCAGTGTCCTCTCTGCTTACAGGCAGCGCTAAGCATGGAGGATGCTGGTAACTATGATATAACTATGATAAACACCGGGTATCCAGGCAGCGGGCGCTACCTGGACACCCGGTGTTTATCATAGTTACCAGCGTCCTCCCCACTTAGTGGTGGTAACCATAATAAACACCGGGTATCTAGGCAGCGCGCGCTGCCCTGCCTACATACTCGGTGTTTACCATGGTTACCAGCCTGTGAGATCGCTGATCTCTCACTGTCACACGCAGCGATGCAAGCTGACCAGCGGCAAACCAACGATCAAAAAAATGACCCAGAGCACATTGTAACGATCAGCGATCTCACAGCAGGGGCCTGATCGCTGAGCTGCTAAGTTTCACACTTCGCAAGATCGTTAGTGAGATCGCTGTTACGTCACAAAAACTGTGACGTTATAATTACCTCGCTAATGATCTCGTTATGTGTGATGGGGGCTTAAGCTCCCGTCACACACAACGACGCAAGAGCGTTCCCGACAACGATAACGATCCTTAAGGATAGCAGCTGCATCACTTTGGGATCGCTGGTGAGATGTCAAACATTCAGATCTCACCAGCGATTCAGCAACGATCCGGAATGTTACAGAGGTCGTTGAGAATTGTCACTCTCGGGCGTAGTATTGAGATCGTTGGTCGTTGTCCTTTTCAAACACAGCGATGCAGCGTTCCCAGCGGAAGACCAACGACCTGAAAATGACCCAGAGCACTTTGGAACGGTCAGTGATCTCACAGCAGGGGCCTGATCGCTGCTAAGTGTCACATATAACGAGATTGTTTAGCGAGATTGCTGTTACGTCTCAAAATTGGGACTTAAGAATGATCTCGCTAACAATCTCGTTATGTGTGATGGGGGCTTTAATTCACACACCATTTTTCAGTCTGGATGCTGTCACATACATCAAACAGACACTTTGGTAGTCAATGGCACCATGCAGAAGCATTTATTTACATGTACTATCTGAGGATACAATTTCTGTAGTTTGATGGATAGATTGACACACAAAAAGTGTTCGGTCCACACCGTAGATACCCCACGGCCTACAGTCACATTTGCTTCTTTCTCAGGGCGAGATTCATATGATTTTTGGAACAGTTGTGTTGTGAATAAGCCTCAGGGTCTTCAGCTAAACAAAGAGTCCAAAAGTAAAAAGAAAAACACACATCTGTAGACGACCGTTTCCAATTTCTTGCCTTTGACGTGGGTCACTCTAAAGCATGGTCCCCAACCTATGGCTCGTGGACCTGTGATGTGTGATTTGCAGATGTCTGCCACCTTGGTGTATTAGCACCAGGTCTAGCAAACACCTACAGTCGGTCACCAGATGGCGAATTTTGTGAGTAGCCCTATACAGAATAGCAGATCTGGATGGAATACGGGCAAGATAGGAATCCCTGGTTCTTGTTATACTGCCTTGGTGTGATTTCTGTGGAAATGTTTTTGCTGTTATTATACTGGCGATAGGGGCTCTGGGTGTGACTACTGGGAAGGAATCGGGATTTGGACGTGGCTCGCAAGTTCAGAAAGGTCGGGGAACTCTGCTCTGAAGGGTACTGTTTTACCTTGTGTAAACTGTCAGGCAGTATACAGAGCCAGCCACAACAATAGAGTCGGTCGGGCACCACCACTGGTCAGCGGATTTTCAGGATTCACAGACCTTTTTTTTGCTTTCAGAAGCCATAATTATGCTTCCGGGTACATACTCACAGTCCACAGTTAATTGCATAAAAAGAAGAAAAGAGTAGCACTCGCCGGGTTGCTGGTGAATTTCTTTATTTCAACATGTATGAGACAAGAGGGAGGAAGGAACTACAGCCGTTTCACTCTGATCTAGCACGTCAACGGGATCATCATTGAACCACCACCAAGTGGTGAACACCGCTGTCATCCACTGGCGCCAATTTAAAATAGCTTTATACCTTACATGTGGCTCTCCTACCCACACTCTTAGTGTTTAGGTTATATGATTGCTCCATACTGGCTTCTCCTTTACTTTAGGGCCTTTGTTCAAAGCTGACTGAAGAAGGTCCAAATGATGAGGACCGAAATGTTTGTGCTATGCTTGTATAGTCACCTCAATAAAAGTTATTCAGTTCAATGCTACTGAGCACCAAGTTATCTACTTCATTGCACACGGATCTAGACCTAACTTGTGTGCCATACGTCAGGAACGCCTTTAAGTATTGTTCTACAGGTAGTACACAGAGTCTTAGAGGTGTACCAATTCTCCCTGAGATTTAAAAAAAGGCAAAGCTGTCAATCAGGGAAGAGGGGACAGAAATAAATACAAAACAAGTAGATGAGAGTGTGCACTGCATTGCTCAATGACACAACGTACACACTGTGCGCCTTCGCTTGGTTTGGAAACTTTTTATGACAACAGACTCAATTTTAAAAGGTGCCCTTCTCCAACTCTTCATACAGGTTGATACCCACAGATTTTAGAGAAGGGTCACCTTTGATCATCACATGACAGCTCGGCTCCAGCAATAATCTATATATAATGTTCAGTAACGCTCCAGCCGACCTTGAGCTTCACCATATGTTATATCTAAACTAGATCGCCTCCACTGCCACATTTACATCTCGTCAGACCACTGCATGTTCAGTGTCTGTATAGTCTGTAAAAAAAAAACGAACCGAAAAAAAAACACCACATCTTCATAAATGGCACAATATATGATCTCAGGGGGACATTGAGTTGTACCGCGATGGCAGTATGTTGTTGACTGATTGCTGGTGGCAGAGAGCAGAATTTAAAATACAGCTCTGCAGTGATTATACTTTATATTTAGTCTTTATTGTGTGCCACAGAGTAATATTCTGCTAAGGGACACAAACAGCGCAGAACTCAGCTGCTTACTCCTGTACTATTCAATAGAGCCGAGTGTATGATCATCCACTACTCCACTTTATAACTTCCTCAGTGCGGGAGGGATCATAGGGGACCAGGAATACGGAACTGGGCACCTTCATTCTAGTCATTATAGGGTGTCTTGGTAATCGCACAGGATCGTAGCAGGTTTTACTCACTTTTCCAGAATCCATCCTTCCTCAGCAGCTCGCTACCATTTCTTTGTTGCATGAAGTTACTATGGTCATCTGGTGCGCATCTCTGATGTCACATGTTTAAAGGCGTGGTCCGATAACTAAAATATCTAATATATAAAGCGGACTATATGTATGTATGAGTGTATGTATGTATCAAGCCCCGACTACTCCAGTTAGCCACGCCCACCTTCTTACAGAACCAGACAACATTCTATGGAGGAGGAAGAGCTATACGCAGAACTAAACAACATTCTATGGAGGGGGAGGAGCTAGAGGCAGAACCAGACATTTATGGAGGGGGAGGGGCTAGAGCAGAACCAGACAACATTGTATGGAGGGAGAGGAGCTAGAGGCAGAACCAGACACCATACTATGCAGGGGAGGATCTAGAGGCAGAACAAGACAACATTCTATGGAGGAGGAGGAGCTAGAGGCAGAACCAGACAACATTCTATGGAGGGAGAGGAGCTAGAGGCAGAACCAGACAACATGTATGGAGGAGGAGGAGCTACAGCAGAACCAGAAAACATTCTATGGAGGGGGAGGATCTAGAGGCAGAGCAAGACAACATTCTATGGAGGGAGAGGAGCTAGAGGCAGAACCAGACAACATTGTATGGAGGAGGAGGAGCTACAGGCAGAACAGAAAACATTCTATGGAGGGGAGGATCTAGAGGCAGAGCAGACAACATTCTATGGAGGGAGAGGAGCTAGAGGCAGAACCAGACAACATTGTATGGAGGAGGAGGAGCTACAGGCAGAACCAGAAAACATTCTATGGAGAGAGAGGAGCTAGAGGCAGAGCAAGACAACATTCTATGGAGGATGATTTAGAGGCAAAGCCAGACAACATTCTATGGAATGAAAGAAAAAGGGGGAAGGGGAACAAGAGGCGCAATAGTGCCTTATCACTTAGACACTCACAGTACGGTGGTATAAAGGAACCACTCACCTATTTCAGTTGTGCGACCCACAACTGGTATACAGACATGTAGTGTTTTATCCGGATGGCTGCTGCTGGACTCCCACCGACCACTTGCACGTGGAATCACACAGTAAAATGGGAAAGGAAACGGTGTTCACCAGTCCGCGCTGCCAGGATCCACTTATTCCAGGGAAGAAACTCACGATCAGATGTGATATGATCAAAACCTTTTATTGCATCCAACGCATTTCAACGCCTTTCCTGGCGGAAGACGCCAGGAAAGGCGTTGAAACGCGTTGGATGCATTAAAAGGTTTTGATCATATCACACCTGATCGTGAGTTTCTTCCCTGGAATAAGTGGATCCTGGCAGCGCGGACTGGTGAACACCGTTTCCTTTCCCATTTTACTGTAACATTCTATGGAGGAGGATTTAGAGTAGAACAGACAATATTCTATGGAGGGGAGGAGCTAGAGGCAGAACAGACAACATTCTATGGAGGGAGGATCTAGAGGCAGAACCAGACAACATTCTATGGAGGGGGGGGATCTAGAGACAGAGCCAAACAAAATTCTATGGAGGAGGAGGAGGAGGATTTAGAGGCAGAACCAGACAACATTCTATGGAGGAGGAGGAGGATTTAGAGGCAGAACCAGACAACATTCTATGGAGGAGGAGGGGGATTTAGAGGCAGAACCAGACAACATTCTATGGAGGAGGAGGAGGATTTAGAGGCAGAACCAGACAACATTCTATGGAGGAGGAGGAGGATTTAGAGGCAGAACCAGACAACATTCTATGGAGGAGGAGGAGGATTTAGAGGCAGAACTAGACAACATTCTATGGAGGAGGAGGAGGATTTAGAGGCAGAACCAGACAACATTCTATGGAGGAGGAGGCAACATTCTATGGAGGAGGAGGCAACATTCTATGGAGGAGGAGGACCTAGAGGCAGATGTTTATGTGCAAAATAATCATTGTATTCTGTTGGAACTAAGAACTGTCAGTTACTATTCCCAGGCAATGCCGGGCTCTACAGCTAGTCCTTTATAAATATCTATTTCCACCTAAAGCATTTCTGAAGTTTGCTTTATTATAAAATACATCACACTTCTCCCTATACATCTAATTCCTAAATGTGTTTTGTGTTTTAATTCACTTCTAGTTCTAGTGGTTTTGTTTGAGGCGAGTCTCAATTGTAATGTCACAGGGGGCTGTACTCTATCAGCCATCTCTATCTCCCCTTCTAGACCAGGATCCCAGCAACGCCCCAAAGCTTTCATTACATACCTCAAAGGAATCATATGGGGCATGGCTGGTGTTGCTCATACTGCAGCTGGTGTGGATAGATGCACAATACAAGGTGTAAAAATAGATATTTATAAGGCATATTTTAGGTATCAGACCACCTCTTTAAAGTGTTTTAGGCCAGTTCCAGGGTACTGCACTGCCTGAGTATTCAGGTAGTTCTATATCCACACTTCTACGTTTCAGCACACAGTTATCACTGTCCTGACAAATATAGAACATACTCAGCTCTACTGTTCCGAGGTGCCTGTCCGTATGGTTAGCTCTGCTGTTCCAAGGTACTGCCTCATCGCTGTTCCAAGTGTGATGCTCCTGCTGTTCCAAGGTGCCTTCTGCATGCTCAGCTCAGCTGTTCCAAGGTGCCTGTCTGCATGCTCAGCTCAGCTGTTCCAAGGTGCCTGTCTGCATGCTCAGCTCAGCTGTTCCAAGGTGCCTGTCTCCTGCATGTCATCTGCAGCTCAGCTGTGTTCCAAGGTGCCTGTCTGCATGCTCAGCTCAGCTGTTCCAAGGTGCCTGTCTGCATGCTCAGCTCAGCTGTTCCAAGGTGCCTGTCTGCATGCTCAGATCAGCTGTTCCAAGGTGCCTGTCTGCAAGCTCAGATCAGTTTGTTCAAGATATCAGTCCACAAACTCCTTTCTTCTATTTGAAACTGAGTCCACTATATCGGCTTTGATGTTTTATAGTGTCTGTCCATATACATGTCTCTACTGTTCCAAAGTATCAGTGCACATTACACATTTCTGCTTTCCCAATCTGACAATCTCAGCTCTGCAGTTCCATGTCCAATATTGCCATACTGTATACACAGCTCTGAATTTCAATGTTGAAAGTGTTATCCAGTACACACAGCTCTGATATAACACACTTCCGATGCATTCCAACCTTTCCAGCTCTGCTATTCCAATTGGTTCAAGGAGCTGATTAGCACATCTACTTTGGCTTTTCTGCACCAACACTCCCAGGCCCATGATGCTCATCCAGAGCTATGGCTTAGAGAAGGGGTCTTCAACCTACGGCTCAGAAGCTTACATGTGGTTCACGGGCCTGTGATGTGTGGCTAACGTTCAGCTTGGAGCATAAGCACCAGGTCTAGAAAACAACTATGAAAAGCAGGTTATCAGCCCCTTGCGGCCATCTGCTTTCTTCTCTGTTAGGAACCTGCACCCTCTTGGCAGGTCTCCTGTGAGTGAACTTGGGATATGTGCGCCGCATCCTGCACACACTTAAAAGAGCAGTACACCTGTGCCCTATTTGACTTACACGAAGTGCTAAACTGCTCTGTGCATAAAAGGCATCCTCCCCCAAGGGAGGTGCCTAGGCAACGTGTTCATTTTCTAGGAACGTTGCCTCTGTTCAGGTCGCACTCCTGTAGTGCTCTGCGATTGGAAGACTGTTGTCTTGCATTATACCAATACCTCTGTCTCCACAGATTCCTCTGCTGGCAGTTCCTTATCTTGGATCCCTTTGGACACTCTGGATCCCACCCCGGGCTGACCAAGCCTCTCCTCACGTAACCATCTGGATAGCTCTACCAGGTGGATCAGCCTTTCCGGGATTACACGGAGCTCCCAGGACCCTCTCCACCAACAGGGCCAGTGATACACAGTCTCCCCATCTATACTGTACAGTCTTTACGGTCACCACTCTAGTCCTGGATTCGCTGCATTTAGACCTCCTGGTGCTATACCATGTAAATCCCTGTATAGGAGTTACCTCGTCGGTGCTCCGCTACGAGAGTTCGGTGTAAAAATCCAGAGGATCCTCCCCTCAGACACCTTCTCCTTAGTAAACCAAGGATATTTATTAAAGGGAACCTGTCAGCTAGTTTATGCTTCCTCATCTATCACGGTCTGTAGCTGCAGCTTTATAATACTATTCTAATCATCCCTGCCTAAGCTCATAGTGTAATGTGAAAGGTGGAAAAAAAACATTTATACACTTACATTTCCTTATGTAATGAGGCAGTCAGTCCCCAGCTTGGAGGATGAGGACTGTTTGGCAGGTTAATAGTTAACATTTCAGCCTTGTGCTAGAACATGTTGGGAGACCTGATGTGATGTCACAACCATGTGACTACAATAGGCTGAGCTAAGTTCTCATAGAACATAATACGTTTGCTGGCTTAGCTCCACCCACTATGGTCACATGATCGTTACATCACACAGGTTCTTTAGCCATCCAAGTTAAAAGGGAGTTAACGATTATCCTGCCAGACAGTCCCCCTCCTCCAAGGTGGGGACTGATATGTAAGTGTATAAATGCTTTTTTTTCACCTTTCCCATTACACTCTGAGCTCAGACAGGGATGATTAGAATAGTATTATAAAGCTGCAGGGATAGACAGCGATAGCTGGGGAGGCATAAACTACCTGACAGGTTCCCTTTAACATAAGGTCACTCTCCTGTCTCTTGAGTATCAGAATATTCAGCTACCACTGCTTCACCAATGGTCCTGTGAGTCCACTTAACATCTCCACGCCCCTCAGCCATAACACAGGTCTCAAGATGGTGATTTTTGTGAGTAGCCACTCACAGAAGAGAAAATGTGAAATGGGGTATGGTAGGAACCCCTTGACCTTGGTATACTGCCTCAGTGTGATTCCTGTGGAAATGTTTTTGCTGTCAATATACTGATAATGGGGGCTCTAGGTGTCACTACCGTGATGGGGGGAAAGAGCTAGATGTGGCTCGCGACCCTCTCCCAGAGCTAGATGTGGCTCACGACCCTCTTTGAGCTGGATGTGGCTCGCAACCCTCTCTCAAAGCAGGATGTGGCTTGCAAACCTCTCCCAGAGCTGAATGTGGCTCACGACCCTCTTTGAGCTGGATGTGGCTCACGACCCACTTTAAACTGGATGTGGCTCACGACCCTGTTTCAGCTGGATGTGGCTCATAACCCTCTTTGAGCTGGAGTGGCTCACGACCCACTCTCAGAGCTATATGTGGCTCGCGAACCTCTCTCAGAGCTGAATGTGGCTAGTGACCATCTTTTAGCCCTGGATGTGGATTTCAAGGTCAGAAATGTTGGGGAACTCTTGCTTAGAGAATGCATTTCACCTGGTGAGCCTTACTATGCAGCAAGCACAGGTGAAATTCATTAAAACAACAGTGACTAACTGGAAAACCCTGTGCTTTTCTTGTCAAGAATCACAACTTTAACACTACATCTAAATATACTTTTATGTTCAGTGACCAGATGACCAAAGAAAATTGCCCATAGCCTGCAAACTGGCTGCAACCTTCAGTATTCAGACAAAAGCAGTTCTATAGCACAACCAGCTGCTGTAATAACTGACTAGCTTGCAAATATCCTTTTGCATATATGGAAGCTGAGCTTGGACAAACTGCCATGAAGGCATAACCAGATATCTGTGCCATGAAACAGGTACTTCATATCGCCTATACATTTAGATGCATGTTTTCTGCATGCACATACATTGTTGGCCGGAAGAGCAAAGACGCTCCAAATAGCTGCAAACATGGCGACATTCATGCTTTTATCTGGCGGCTCAGTACTGTTGCTAAGCAAAAGTTCAAGGACAATCTGCAATACATGATTCAATCTAAATAGTATCCCCCCTCCTCCTTTGCTTTTCTTGCCGTTTGCTCAATAGATATACAGCAACTCTGATCAATAGCAGGGCTCAATAATAGTTACTGCATACTCACGACTACCAAGCAAAACTGAATATTACAAGTGTCTTGAAGAGCAAACCTGAAGTCCTTCAAGGACATGTCCTACTAAATGTACTGTATTTTCTGGAGAGTTTCAGGTGAGTTTGCTTTTCTTTTTTTCTCAAGACAATAGTTATTCTGCTTCAGCATGTCTTAAAAGACGCGTTATGATATGCACAATGTATCGTATTGGAGGAAGGGGGAATCTAAGGAAAACCTCAAGCACTTAATCAGATGTCCATGAATCAAGGACCGCGAAACACGGACTGGCTGACCTGAACTCAGCAGACTCGCAAGACGCTACTCACTTAGGGACAGGAGACCCACGGACAGTGCGTGCACTTTGGTCCGTGATCGGGTCATGATGTACGGACGCCTAAATAAGCCCTGAAGGGTTGTTCTCAAACTGAAAACTTATCCCCTATTCCCGATCGCTGGGCGACCGACCGCTGTGGCACCCACCAATCCTGAGAACCAGCGCTCTGAAAAGGCCCAGCTACTATTATGCGTACTGCCGTACCCATTCTTAATGGGCGTCTGGAGATTGTCATGCGCAGCGCTCGGCTAATCTTCGCCACTCCTATTTGAGTGAATAGAGAGGCTGTGCACATGACTGACCTTGGCTCCATTTAGCCAGGGCTCTTCAGAGCTCCGGTTCTCAAGATCGGTGTGGGCCGCGGCAGTTAGGGCCACGTCACACACACCGATAATTGTGCAGAGATTTGTTACCAACTGGAGGTCTGCTGCAGCGTTCCAGCGACCTCTCCCTGCACCCTCAGCAGCCAGAGAAGTCGTCCCCGCCTGGCACCCACGTTCAAGCGCCCTCTGCTGGAGTAGCGCCACTCTGCTCCTCTCACTTCCGGTACCACTGCTTGAGCACATGAAACAGCATCTCCACACCTGTTTCTTCTGAAGAGACTGCAGAGAGCATGCTCCTCCCCTCAGCCAATCGCCTAGCCTCTGTGTCCTGCCAATCAGGACCGCCCTGCTGATATATAAGCTTCCTGTTCCTGTCAGTCTTTGCCAGGGCAACTTCTACCTACTGAAGTAGCTAATCCTGGTCTGGTCAGGTTGTTCCTTGTTTTGCTGGTTAACTGATTTCTGTGTGTTTCCTCCTACAGATCTCCGCCTTACCGGCTCCTTGCTGACTTCCGTGTTCCGGGTCACCCTTCTGGATCCCTTCCTTGCTGGATTGCTGATTCAGTTCCCGCTCCGGATTCTCTGGTTTCCGGTTCTCTGTGTTCTATCTTACCCGGTTGCTGTATTGTTTCCACGTCGCCTTGGGTCGGTTTAACACACGTGTCCGCTTCATTGGTCCCTTCGAGGCTGGTCCCGGCGGTATCCCTGTATAGGGGTCAAGCGCTCCGGGTCTCCCTCGCTGGTGTTCCGGTGCTGTGGCCGTGTGGCCCTCCCCTGGGGCGTGGGTTCTATTCTGTTCTGTTCAATAAACCCGTTAACTCGACTGTACTGGTCCGCCTCTCTATCAACCAGGTATCAGCATCCGCTTTACGCGGTCCAATGGGTCCACGTGTGGGGTCCGTCAGTAGGACGTGACAAGATTGTTCACAGATCTCTGGTTGCAGTGAAATCATGGATACATTGTTACAATTTTACACGACAACATCATAGAACAATGTGTCCATGATTTCACTGCAACCAGAGATCTGCGAACAATCTCTGCACAATTATCTGTGTGTGTGATGTGGCCCCTAGACCCCCAGTAATTAGAAAGCTATCCTCTATCCTTTGGATAAGAAGTAACTTTCCAACTTGAGAACATCCCATTTAAATGGCCCTGTCTATCATGGTGGAATATGAAGGATTGCAATCAATTTGGGTTTTCTGTTCCAGAATATTCAAAATGGAATTTCATAGCACAAGTGTTAACAGAGTGTGTAACACATGATAAAAGCGGTCAAGAGTTTTTAACTTTATGTAGACAATATTTACTACAAAAACCGAGTGCAAAAATCTGCATAAAAATCACACAAAAACACTCTGTTGTAATAGGAAAACCTAGTTAGCACCAAGTGCTGTCAAAAAACAGGGCTTTTGGTTTATACTTTTTTTTTTTTTTTTGCAAAAAAAGGTACAGCAAGCTGCTTCACCCAAGGTCGCCCTGATAGAAGCAGTCCCCCTGATGTACGGTATGTATTTCAAACCTGCTTATGTGTGTCCATACCTTTAAACAGGAACCAGTCAGGACTTCATATAGTATGGGCTGTCTTGTGAAGCTAGCTTATATGTGAACAGCTTATAAGGGAGTATTGAAAACCACAATCAATGTACGGGATTCTGTGTCGTACAAAACCGAGACATGTAACAATATAGAAAATGGAAAATGATGATAAAAAGCTGTTCAGACTTTAAGAACAAGTATATGACTCATTAGGACAACAGAAATTGTACAAGTACAACCAGACGAGAGAGAACTCTCACAATCGGTACAAACAATGTACTCTAATGTCCAAGAATCACCCAACTGGAACAAAGGTTTTTCCAATATCACATAAGACAACAAAATTAGAAGAAACTGATCAGCAATAGTGTGGTAGGTCACACATGAGATCGTTAGGGAGATCGTTGTAAATGTGACGTTACAACGATCTCTCCAGCGATGTCGCTATGTGTGACATCTAGCAGCGATCAGGCCCCTGCTGTGAGGTCGCTGATCACTGCAAAGTGCTGCGGGTCATTTTTTCATCATTGGTCTCCTGCTGGTCAGCACGCATCGCTGCGTGTGACAGCGAGAGACCAACGATCAGTGACCTCACAGGGCTGGTAACCATGGTAAACCCCGGGTATCTAGGCAGCGCACACTGCCTAGATACCCGGTGTTTATCATGGTTACCAGCGCTAAGCAGGGAGGACACTGGTAACTATGAAAAACACCGGGTGTCCCGGCAGCGTGCGATGCCTAGATACCCGGTGTTTATCATAGTTACCAGCTTCCTCTCTGCTTACAGGCTGAGCTAAGCAGGGAGGATGCTGGAAACATCGCTTCCAGCAATGTGGGAAGTGGCTCCCATGCCCCTGATCGCTGGGGAGATCTGCCTGTTTGACAGCTCCCCAGCGACCAGGTAACGACGCTCAAGCGATCCCGGCAGGTTGGTATTGCTGTCGGGATCACTGGAGCATTGTCGTCTGTGGTGTGACAGGACCTTTAAGGTGGTTTCCCGCTTGCATTCTTTTAGCCGATGTCCTAATTCGGCCAAAACCTGATGCTACCTGATCAGGCCTGTCTCTATAGACTTAGTATGGGGACACAGGCACATGAAGTGGCATAAGGTTTTCATCGGATCCTAACAAATTAAGCTTTTTTTTTTTTTTTTTACCTCCTCCCCGGACAGTCAAAGTTGCGATTTTGCGGTTTGATTAAAAGCCTGACATCACCGAATGCAACAGAATGGGCTTCAATGGAGACTGATCCGGCCAGGCTGAATCCATTTTTTTCACAGAGTATGCCCAGAGCCCCCTCCCAACACCTTCCCATTAGGCGTGGCCTATAAAAAGTTTCAACTTTCTGACGCATCAGTCAAAAAAATTATACAACTGTATGCAATTGCAGCGGTATTATTCCTGACCCAATCGTCAAACCAGGCAAAAAACGCTGCTGTTGCATCCGGATGCACAAACAAACCCAGATGCGGTTGTAAGAGTTTTCAGCCTGATCACACTGGAACGCAAGAGTGAAACCAGCCTGAGTCTGATGCACACGATGATAAAAGCTTCCATAGTTTCTATAACTTTATGCTACTACCGCATTGAAAACCACAATCAGACATACAGGATTCTGTGTCAAAAGTGAGACATGCGGAAATACAGAAGATGTAAAATAAGGATAAAAAGCTGTTTATCCTTTAAGGACAAGTATATGACTCATTGGGAGGATAGATATTGTACAAGTTCATCCAGAGGAGAGGGAACTCTCATAATCGGTACAAACAATGTACTGTAACGCCCAAGAACCACCCAACTGGAACAAAGATTTTTCCAATATCACATCCAACAGCAATACTGGAAAAAACTGATCAGCAACGTGTCAAAATTATAAGGGGATGTCCGGCTAAATTAAAACTTTACTGTGGGTTTGGATTCTGTTAGAATACCAAATTCTGCCACTTTCTCCTGCACTCACCTTTATATTGTAGATCAGGGGACATTATTAATCTCATTGTAGGACTCCTGAAGTGTCCATCTGGAGGCTCAAATATCCTGACATCGGATATTCAAGTCACCCGACCACTGCAACAACAGTGGTACCGTGACAGGGGAACAGTGATGCTGACAAAGAGAAGCCTTAACTGGATGACAGCGAGTAAAGGAGATTTTGTCATTTTCACCCAATTCAAGTCCCATGTCAACATTGTGCTCAGCCCGGATGACCATTCTATAGGGAACGTGTCACTTGGTTTTCTTACTGTAAAACATGTACAATGTGCTGTGGATTTGCTTAATGTCCTAGTGCACGTGCAGTGCACTGATGAAGCGAGGGGAGTGTGCCGAGTTTTATCACGTTTTCCTGGGAATACAGACTCTGCAGATTTCAGCACGGCCTCAGATGTGGTAGGATACTCTATAGGTACCGTCACACGAGGCAATTTTGCATGCAATTTCACTGCAACCAGCAAATTGCCAGTGAAATTGCTTGCAAAATTGCCGCGTGTGACGGTACCTTATAGGACGTCAATGAGGTCAAAAAGGGTGGAACTGCAGCACAGACTGACAATTCACAGGAATAGCAACACCCTGAAGACTTGAAAGTAATGAACAATTACTGTCTCAACTTTTACCAAAGAATCAATTGGATAGAGCTTTGATATCAGAAAACCCCAATAAATAAAAGCTCTGAAAATAATTAAACTGAGCCAAATTGCAATAACAGACAGAACTAATGAAGAGGAGTGGCACTGTGTCTGTGGGAAAAAAAAATGTTGACCTGTGCATCACACCCCAACCAGACCCTGCTCCTGCAACATCTGCTTCTGTCACCAGGCACCGCTGTGTTCACTCTGTAGGCGCTGCTGGTGATAGAGAAGTTACAGCTGGAATCTGGAGAGTGCAGGCTCTGCAAATTCACTAAGGTTTGAGTGACTGGGACCTGCAGTGCTTCACAGTCTGACAGAGTGGACGTGTGTATGTGTGCTGTCCAGCTGAAGTCATCAACTCCTAAGCTTCAGCCTTTTGGAAAGCACCACACCTTAAAAATACCTTCAGTTTTCTGCTGGAAGCTGCCAGAAATAGCACTTGAGTCCCCTGGCTAGCCTCCTGTCTTGTATTAGTGTTTCCCTGTCCTACCTCGGCCTGTTTTTTGGACGCTTCACCTGCCTCAAGATTCTGTACCTTGATATCATCTCGGTTTTGACCCATCTCCCTGACTATGCTATCGGATCCCGATTTTGCCCTTTTCCTGATCAACGACTTTGACCCTGCTTGGTGACCAGGGCTGTGGAGTCAGAGCCATGGAGTCAGAGCCGTGGAGTCAGATTTGGGGAAATTGAGAAGTTGGAGCCGGATGTGTGGCTTACTGACTTCACAGCCATTGTAATGGAGTCGGAGTCCATTTTTGTGGAGTTGCATTCAGGGAAATTGAAGAGCCAGAGTTGGATGTTTGGCTTAGGGTCCTTTCACATCGGCCTTTTTTGCTGAATGCGGCAGATCCAGATTTACCGCAACTGTCGCCTAACGGCCGACTTATCGTACACCTGCGGCAAGCCCCTATTCATTCTCTATGGAGCATGCGGCAGGTGCGTCAAGTGCGGTTTTGCCGTGATCCGGCACCTGCAGCACTTGCTGCCATGCAAAAAAAAAAATGCAGCTAATCGCGTTTTTTTGCCCGGCCGTAACTGCCGGATCATTCTATGCTACTAATGTATGCGCTGCAGAGAACAATGGCAGTCTATGCGCATTAAGCAATTTTTGCCGTGATGCGCCTCTGTAAACAGGCTATTACACGACCGTTGCCTATCAGTAAATAATAAGATCATCAGATCTTTAGTCTCTCCAGTGTGTCTGTGTAAACGGGCTCAAGTTGTTAGGATCACTTTTGGCTTGTAATCTGTTGTTTAATGAAACCTGGACAAGAGTTTTCATTCCATGCTTCAGGTATGTTTGCTGATCTGTGAAACAAAAGATGGCGTACAGCCCTGCCAGGATGTTCTTCCTCAGATACCGGAAGACCAACATTTCCTGAATGTTGTGGCGGCAACAATGAGGTCCTTCATGTCAGACAGAAAGCACAAAGGCCATGACAATAGGAAGGTAGTCACTAAGTCTTCACTCCCCTTAAAGACAGTTCTCGGAAAAAAAATAAAAATAATGCAATCTTTAAAAATTCTCAACACTCCACCCCTGAGGAGCCTGGAGACCCCGGACCAAGATAATCATCAATTTTTATTAAAAATGGAGAACCGACGAAAAGGATTTTTACAATATTTATATAAAAAATTGCACAATAAACACTTACACTGAATGCTTGCTGAAAAGTGTCAGTAGGTAATGAGACTCAATAGATGAGCCTAGAAATTAAAGTTCACCTCTAATGTCAGGTGACAATTCAGTATGAGCTGCCATGTGTGAATGTTGGGACTAATCCCGCACTTTTCATGTTTTCCCTTTTGCAGGTCCTAAGTCTTGTAACTGGAGGCCAGCAGCTATGATGTCTCACATACCCGACATAAACAGACATGTATCTATGCAGCAGAGCAGCATGGCGGAAATTATACAGCACAGTACTGAGCAGTGTAGATGCAGTTCCAGCACTGGAAAACTTACTAGAAAGTATAAACATTTGTCTAAGAGTCTCCGCCTCTCTCACTCTGCTCCTCCTTGCTCCATTGACTTCAATAAGGAGCTGTCACTTTGTTTTGACTAAGACAGATTTTAGCCGATTTCCATAGTGAATGATGGTTTCAGAGGCAGGAAAAAGGTGAGGAAAAAAAGTGACTCACAAGTAGAGAAAGATGTGTAGTACCCGCCACAGCGCATGTGGTCGCAAGGTACTCACCCCCTCCAGCGGCCCATGGTGTCCGCTGGGCTCCTCCTGCTGCTTCCTGCCCCTAGAGCCTGCGCACACCGCATAGGTCTCATAGTAGTGTGCTTAGGCCGCGTGTGCAGCACACTCACATTTCTTAAAGGACCAGGGTGCCATACACAGAAATGCTTCTCAACATATGCCTGAGAAGTAAAAAGTATTTAACGCACCTTCCCCTTATGGGAAGTGCTTGGGTAACGTGATCTATTATCTAGCGACAAGTTGATAGTTGTCACATCCTGCTGTACCTGAGTCCTGTGCCTTACCTAACCTGTGTTTCTAGTTCCGCTACGCTCCCTAGTATGATCTCTGCCAGCCTAAACCAGCCTGCTGCCATACCATTTGTACCAGCCTGAACCTGCCCTGCTGCCATGCCACCAGTGCCAGCCTTCAGCCGTACCCTCTGTACCCGTCAGTATGCATCCAGCGGCCGTACCTTCTGCTCCAACCAAACCTGTCCTGCTGCCCTACCCCCTGAACCTGACCTACCAGCTGTCTGGCTACACCTATCCACACCAGAGACTATGCCTGCCTGTAGGAACTCGATCCATGGAGTCAGGCGTCATGGTACACAGATCCCCTGGTGTTGCACTTGGCAGCTACCTACTTCTCCATCTGAAGCTGTAGAGAAGACTCAGTAGCCCTTTACGTATGCTCCTCCAGATCAAAATCAGTGCCCAGTAGGTCCACTCCCGACGCATGCCCCGTTGAGCGTTACAAGATGAATATCTTTCTGATAAGATATTATAAAATGTACTAGAAATAGGCCCGATGCTATTGCATCGGGAGGGCAGTCTTTGTGCCTGTGTCCCCTTGTGCGCGCTCTCCTCTCTGTTCTGTCTATTCCCCTGTGCGCTCTGTCTTACTTGTGCCTTTCGCTCCACTCTGTGTGCTCTGAGCCCTTGTGTGCGCTGTCTCTCCCCTTGATTCTTGCCTCCCCCTGTGCCTCTGCGTCCCCTGTGCCCTTGCATCCCATCACTGAGCCGCCGCACAGTGCCAACGACTGAGCCGCCGCACAGTGCCAACGACTGAGCCGCCGCACAGTGCCAACGACTGAGCCGCCGCACAGTGCCAACGACTGAGCCGCCGCACAGTGCCAACGACTGAGCCGCCGCACAGTGCCAACGACTGAGCCGCCGCACAGTGCCAACGACTGAGCCGCCGCACAGTGCCAACGACTGAGCCGCCGCACAGTGCCAACGCTGAGCGCCGCATCCAACATGAGCCGCCGCACAGTGCCAACGACTGAGCCGCCGCACAGGCCAACGACTGAGCGCCGCACAGTGCAACGACTGAGCAGCCGCACAGGGCAACGACTGAGCACCGCACAGGCAACGACTGAGCACCGCACAGGCTAACGACTGAGCACCGCACAGGCTAACGACTGAGCACGCACAGGGCTAACGAGTGAGCACACCGCACAGCGCTAACGATGAGCCACCGCACAGCGCTAACTACAGAGCCACCGCACAGCGCTAACTACAGAGCCACCGCACAGCGCTAACTACAGAGCCACCGCACAGCGCTAACTACAGAGCCACCGCACAGCGTTAACTACAGAGCCACGCACAGCGTTAACTACAGAGCCACCGCACAGCGCTAACTACTGAGCCACCATATACAGTGCTAACCACTGAGCCACCATACAGTGCTAAAACTGACCACCATACAGTGCTAACACTGAGCTACTGTAGAGTGCAGACCACTGAGCCACTGTACAGTGCTAACCACTGAGCTACCGCACAGTGCTAACCACTGAGCCACCGCACACAGTTCAAACCACTAAACCACCGTACAGTGCAAGCATGGAGCCACCGTACATTGCTAACCACTGAGCCACAATACTAAACACTGATCTACTGCAGAGTGCAGACCACTGAGCCACCACAGAGTTCTAACCACTGAACCAGCACACAGTTCTAACCACGGAGCCACCATACAGTGCTAACCACTGAGTCACTGTTTACAGTGCTAACCACTGAGCCACAGTATACAGTGCTAACCACTGAGCCACAGTATACAGTGCCAACCACTGAGCCACAGTATACAGTGCTAACCACTGAGCCACAGTATACAGTGTTAACCACTGAGCCACGTACATTGCTAACCATTGAGCCACCATATATTGTGCTAATCACTAAGCCATTCCGTGCTAACCACTGAGCCACATATACAGTGTAACCACTGAGCCACCATACAGTGCTAACCACTAGCCATCATATAGTGCTAACCACTGAGCCATCATACAGTGCTAACCACTGAGCCACCATATACAGTGCTAACCACTAAGCCACCATACAGTGCTAACCACTAAGCCACCATACAGTGCTAACCACTAGCCACCATACAGTGCTAACCACTGAGCCACCATACAGTGCTAACCACTGAGCCACCATACAGTGCTAACCACTGAGCCACCATACAGTGCTAACCACTGAGCCACCATATACAGTGCTATCCACTGAGTCACCATACAGTTCTAACCCCTGAGCCACCACACAGTGCTAACCCTGAGCCACCATACAGTGCTAACCAATGAGCCACCATACAGTGATAACCTCTGAGCCACCATACAGTGATAACCACTGGAGCGGCGCGCGGCTTGGCGTTGGATTTGAATCCCGCGCCGCTGATTGGCTGAGTGGCGCGGGATTCAAATCTCCCGCCAAGGCGCGAGCCACTTCGCTGATTGGTCTCGACGGATCGCGGTGACCAATCAGCGAAGCACGATTTAAATCAAGCGCCAAGAGCGCTGATTGGTCGCTGCGGTTGAATCCAGGCCAACATATCGGAACTTGTGTGTTCCAATATGGCGGCCGGGGCACTTCCGCTGCGAGCAGCCGTGAGATGAGCGGCTCGCGCCGCTCATCTCACGGCTGCGTCGCCGCTGACCTCCGTGCGGTGGGTGATGAGCCGCTGATCTCCCGACAGTAGCGGTGGCATAGACTTCTGTTGCCTGTGTCGCTATCCCACAATGGTGCCGTGGTGCATTGTGGGATAGCGACAGAAGCACGGAAGTCTGTGACACATATTATTGGTGATTATATAGTAGATTACATTTGCTTGTAAGATTAAGTTATTAAATGTTTGCCAAACGACAGTGACCATTTGAGAAGCTGAACAGATAAAAGATCAGACTCTCGTTGTGTCTTGCTCAAGTAATACGCAAATTACTAGAGTACAAAATCTATCAGTAAATGAATGGAAGACATATAAAAGACGCAGTTTATTGCAGGCTTGTGCAGTTTTATGGGATGAAGTTTAATGTTACTGCCTTCTCTTCATAAAATCAGCAAGCTCCTTGGTTTTCGGTGGAGTATAGCCACTCTGGGCCAATATCTCTATGTCCAAGTCACATAAAGTAGGGGGTTCCCTTTGAGAGGCAGAACATATAACAGCAGTTTTTCAATGTCTTGCAGAACAGAAAATACATTTTAAAAACTTATCTTCCCGCACCTAACATTTTAGAGGTCTTGTACGTGGTCGTTGAGATGAGAAATCTGGGTTTTATTGCATGAAGGGCTGTAAAGGAGAAATGGTACAAGATCCAATCAAAACCTATTTCCTCTCTGGTCAAATGGAAAAGGTGAAAGGATCTGACTCACTGACAATGTTAGGAAATTATCTCCAGATGTGGGGCAAGATGAACTCGTCCGTTGTCATTATCAAAAGGAGACCCATGGTGGAGGTGGGAGGGAGGAAATGAAGATGACGGAGGAAGATGGAAGTAAATAGATTAGACGGATCGGGAGGATGATTCACACGGGGTGGGGAGGTAGGAGCACAGAACTGTTTTTGTACACATTAGTCGCACTTTTAAAATCACAGAGATACTTACTGGCTAGAAAACAACATTATCTATTGAGCAGCACAATGAAAATGTCACACTGGGCGTAAGGAGACATCCAGCACTGGACGACGAGGAAAGGGGGAAAGAGCCTCTGACGTTAAGGGCAAAGAGGAGATGGTGACCCTTAGAAGAATTAGTGCTGACACCTGGCTCCCATAACAACCCTATATAGTCTCCGCAACATTCGCCAAGCAGGATACCTATTCCCTGTCTGGTTCTCCACAAAGTTTACCGTAGGAATCAGACAGGTCTGAACACTCATTTACCCGGATAACAAATAAAGAAAAACACTAAGGAAACAAACGAGGGGGAGAATAGGCACACTTAGCTGACCAATGAGAGAGACAGCAAACCACACGGGAAATCCACAATGCACTGCAAAGCAAGGAAGCAACATCACTTCCAAACACAGTATTACCAGCAATACATCATGGGAGTAACGGGTATAAATAGAGACAGCTGAAAGATCGACAGGTAGGAGACCTGCTGGGGCCTAGTGACCTTTAGCTATCATTAAACAGAGAAATACCACTTTAATGCACAGGATAACAGTTCAGTATTTTGGCTGTTTGGCCAGATGCTGCGACCTTCTGCAAGTGGCCCCAACAGCTTTGTACTGGTACATCCATGACAGGAAAGGAGAATTAT
This sequence comes from Allobates femoralis, assembly GCA_033576535.1. NCBI lineage: Eukaryota > Metazoa > Chordata > Amphibia > Anura > Aromobatidae > Allobates > Allobates femoralis. The sequence continues at coordinate 435,891,479 of JARQOC010000006.1, read as the reverse complement.
CTGCCATTCCAGACACATCCCATAGCCTTGAGTGGCGCTGCTTCTGAAGGACTCATTTCAGACTACATTATCAGTGTTAAGCTGAAAGCATATTTATGCCACATCTGGTGTGTGAAGTTAGCATATGTGTCACAAAACATTTGCCATGCCTCCAATGATCTGGATACCTGTAGACCCAAGACAAACCAAAAAAGGGCAAATGTATGCAAACAATAAAAGAAAGACAAATATATAACAAGTTGATTTGCAATAGTTTTAAAGCCTTTTTCAATGGGTAAATGCAAACTGTACAATTAAAGAATTTATCAGGAATTAGCCTGCCAGGATCATGGTAATATGATAGTTGAGGACAGACAGATCAGACAGGACAGACATTATATACAGTTGTGGCCAAAAGTATTGACACCCTTGCAATTCTGTTAGATAATACTCAGTTTCTTCCTGAAAATGATTGCAATCACAAATTCTTTGGTATTATTATCTTCATTTAATTTGTCTGCAATGAAAAAACACAAAAGAGAATGAAGCAAAAAGCAAAACATTGATCATTTCACACAAAACTCCAAAAATGGGCCAGACAAAAGTATTGGCACCCTCAGCCTAATACTTGGTTGCACAACCTTTAGCCAAAATAACTGCGATCAACCGCTTCCGGTAACCATCAATGAGTTTCTTACAATGCTCTGCTGGAATTTTAGACCATTCCTCTTTGGCAAACTGCTCCAGGTCCCTGATATTTGAAGGGTGCCTGCTCCAAACTGCCATTTTTAGATCTCTCCACAGGTGTTCTATGGGATTCAGGTCTCAGGTCTCTCAAACCATTTTCTAGTGCTTTTTGAAGTGTGTTTTGGGTCATTGTCCTGCTGGAAGACCCATGACCTCTGAGGGAGACCCAGCTTTCTCACACCGAGCCTTACATTATGCTGCAAAAATTTGTTGGTAGTCTTCAGACTTCATAATGCCATGCAAACGGTCATGCAGTCCCGTGCCAGAGGCAGCAAAGCAACCCTTTGAATTCTTTGAATGCCTCTTCTTTTCTCCTGTAAACGCTATGTTGATGCCTTTGCCCAAAAACATCTACTTTTGTCTCATCTGACCAGAGAACATTCTTCCAAAATGTTGTAGGCTTTCTCTGGTAAGTTTTGGCAAACTCCAGCCTGGCTTTTTTTATGTCTCGGGGTAAAAAGTGGGGTCTTCCTAGGTATCCTACCATACAGTCCCTTATCATTCAAACACCGACTGATAGTACGGGTTGACACTGTTGTACCCTCGGACTGCAGGGCAGCTTGAACTTGCTTGGATGTTAGTCGAGGTTCATCATCCACCATCCGCACAATCTTGCGTTGAAATCTCTCGCAATTTTTCTTCTCCGCCCACGTCTAGGGAGGTTAGCCACAGTGCCATGGGCTTTTAACTTCTTGATGACACTGCGTACGGTAGACACAGGAACATTCAGGTCTTTGGAGATGGACTTGTAGCCTTGAGATTGCTCATGCTTCCTCACAATTTGGTTTTCAAGTCCTCAGACAGTTCTTTGGTCTTCTTTCTTTTCTCCATACTCAATGTGGTACACACAAGGACACAGGACAGAGGTTGAGTCAACTTTAATCCATGTCAACTGGCTGCAAGTGTGATTTTGTTATTGCCAACACCTGGTAGGTGCCACAGGCAAGTTACAGGTGCTGTTAATTACACAAATTAGAGAAGCATCACATGATTTTTCTAACAGTGCCAATACTTTTGTCCATCCCCTTTTTATGTTCGGTGTGGAATCATATCCAATTTGGTTTTAGGACAATTCTTTTTGTGTTTTTTCATTGAAGACAAAGATTAATTTGTGATTGCAATCATTTCAGGCAGAAACTGAGTGTGAACTGACAGAATTGCATGGGTGTCAATACATTTGGCCACAATATATATTATATATATATATATAATTATATTATATATATTATACTATAATATTATATATTATATACATCATACATACATACACACACACACACACACAGTCATGGCCTACAGTTTGCACACTTTAAATTTTTCAAGAAAATGAAGTATTTCTCAAAGAAAATGTGTGTTGGAACAACAGATAAAAACTGAGGAAAAAAAAAAGGACATTTTAGACATAATTTTACACAAAACCCCAAAATGGTCCAGACAAAATTGTTGGCACCTTTCCAAAATAGTGAGTAAACACCTTTGTTTCTAGCATGTGATGCTCGTTCATATTTACCTGTGGCAAATAACAGGTGTGGGCAATATGAGAATCACATCTAAAACCAGATAAAAAGGGGAGAAGTTGACTCAATATTTGAATTGTGTGTGTGAGGCACACTAAGAATGAAGAACAGAAAGAGAAGAGAACTTGAAAATCAAAATTGCTGAAAAATATCAAATCTCAATATAACAAAAAACAATTCCAGAAATCTTGATGTTATTTTGTCCATGGTACACAACATAATCAAGAAGTTTATAACTCATGGCACTGTAGCTAATCTCCCTGGAAAAAACTGATGAAGTGTTGCGACAACCATATATCCCAGATGGTGTATAAGCAGCCCCAATCAAGTTCCAAAGAAATTCAAGCTTTACTGCAGGCTCAGGGTGCGTCTGTGTCCTTGTGAACAATCCATTGACATATGAATGACATGAAACGTTATGACAGAAGAATCAGGAGGACCCCACTGCTGACACAGAGACATAAAAAGCTAGACTGCAGTTTTCCAAAATGTACATGAGTAACCAAAATCCTTCTGGAAAAGCGTCTTCTGGCCAGAGGAGACCAAGATAGAGCTTTATGGTAAAGTGCATCATTCTACTGTTTACTGAAAACGGAATGAGAACTACAAAAAAAAAAAAAAAAGAACCCAGGACCTACAGTCAGATGTGGTGGAGGCTCAAAGATGCTTTGGGGTTGTTTTGCTGCCGCTGGCACTGGGGGCCTTGACTGAGTGCAAGACATCATGAAATCTGAAGATTACCAGAGGATTTTGTGTGGCATTGTTGTACTGCCCAGTGTCAGAAAGATGGGTGTGTGTTCTAGGTCATGGGTCTTCCTGCAGGACAATGACCCCCAAACTTATTTCAAGAAGCCCCAGAAATGGATGGAAACAAAGTGCTAGAAAGTTCTTTAGTGGAAGCAATGAGTCCGGTTCTAAATCCCACTGATCATCTGTGGGAGATCTTAAAATTGCTTTTGGGAGAAGACTCCTTCAAATACGAGAGACCTGGAGCAGTTGATAAAGAAGAGTCCTAAATGAGAGTTGTAAGAAGCTTGTTGATTGTTATAGGAGGGGATTGATTGCAGTTATTTATTCCAAAGGGTGAGCAACCAGATACTAAGTTGAAGGAGCAACAATTTTGAAAGTACATTTTTGAATTTGTGTGTGAAATTATGTTCAATTTTCCTTTTTTCCTCTTTTTTTTGTGTTGTTCCAATAACTACAAAAGAAACAGAGGTGGATGACAAAACACGTGTAATTGTAATTAAAGGGGAACTTTAGTACAGTCTCCGCCCTGCTACATGATGAAACAGAGCCGTACACTGCAGTTCTAGGATCTATAGACTGTTTCTAATTCAATAAAATCATATCTGCTCCTCTGCTCTACTCCCCACCTCAGGGTACCCAAAATGTTCAGCCTGGCAACTTCATGTAAGAGCAAAAAGCAGGTGGTGTGTCAGAGGTGTGGATTCTGGAGGCTGCAGGATCCTCCTACATTCACTGAGGAGTGATGATGAAATCCTTTGAAAGTTGGGAGAAATAAGAAGATACCATGTTCCTATGGGGAAGAGGAGACCATGCAGAGCTGAATCGATCAATGTAATGATTTGCCTCTGCTCGTATCCTCACAATAACATTACACATTATGCATCATCATACAGCAGAGGATCATAGCAGGTATTTGTATCTGTTTGGTGACATGATTGCTATTTGAAGCCTGGACCCGCCGTCACATAGGATGGTATATCAGGGACAGGATTGCAGTGTGAGCATGGGGCCGGCAGCCATGCCCCCGTCATGCCCACTCCCTACACAGAAATGTGAGGGGGTGTGACTCTAGGCTGATCCTGTAGCTCCCAGCACCATGCCTCCGACACACCACCTCTTCTCTGCTCCTAGATGAAGGGACATGCAGAAAGTTAGGGTTCCATGAGGGAGGGGGGAGATCAAAGGAGTAGATATGATTTTATTGATTTATAAGCAAACTATAGATGCTAGAACTGCAGTGCCCAGCTCTGCTTCATCATGAAGGAGGGGCAGGAACTGTACTTAAAAGTTTTTTCTCACTGAAATTCCTCTTTAAAGAGGACCTGTCACCAAACCAGGCATGGTGATCTAATTACAGCACTGGATGCAGCATGTCTGCAGCTGCTCATGCAGACAAGGGGTTCCCCAGCACTTGAGCAGCCCTGTACCCCGAGATAATACACTTAGAAAACTTACATGCTACAGCCACTAAGGAGGCTGCCAATCATTCTCTCCCTGTCTGCAGGGGGCGGGCCTACACAGGAGAGAAAAAAAAACAAACTCAGTTTAAATGCTGCAGACAGGGAGAGAATATTGGCAGCGGTGGGCACATTACACAGGCAGGGGGTGTGAATCTCCCCTTGGCTGCAGCCCCTAGCCACCTCCTTAGTGGCTGTAGCATGTAAGTTTTCTAAGTGTATTATCTCGGGGTACAGGCTGCTCAAGTGCTGGGGACCCCTTGTCTGCATGCTGCAGACATGCTGCATCCAGTGCTGTAATTAGATCACCATGCCTGGTTTGGTGACAGGTCCTGTTTAAGGCTGGCTTCAGACTTGCGGACATTCCGCAGCGTGCTGCGGAGGAGATCCGCAAGCTGAACGCAGCCCCTATCTTTATAATGGGAACGCACGGTCATGCGCAGGTCTGCAGATTGGCGTGCGCACCCATTCACTGCCTTGTATGATTTGTACGCAGGCGGATGCTTGCGCACAAATCATACATTCTCGTCCGCACCAGGAACCGACACGTCACGTTCAGGGTGTGGACGAGAGAGTGTGATTTATACGCATGCGTACAAATCCTACATGGCAGTGAATGGGTGCGCCCCCAATCTGCACCTGAGCGCAGGCACCTGCGTCCCCATGTTAAACATAGGGACTTGCAGTGCCTGCGCTCAGCTTGCGGTTCCCCTCCACAGGGGACTACAAGTGTGAAGGCAGCCTAACTGCAGTTTCCAATATCATGTCCGCTCTCTATCTGAAACTCAACCTTTCCAAAACTGAACAACTTCTGCTCCCGCCCTCCACTAACCTCCCTAAATCTGACATCTCTCTCTCAGTGTGTGCGGCGCCACGATAACGCCTAAGCTACAGGCTCACTGTCTGGGTATTATGTTTGACTCTGATCTTTCCTTCACCCCATATATACAATCTCTCGCCAGCTCTTGCCGCTTGCACCTGAAGAACATCTCTCGAATTCGCCCCTTTCTTACCTTGGAAACCACAAAAACCCTCACTGTGGCACTGATTCACTCCCGTCTTGACTATTCTAATTCTCTTTTTAATTGGCCTCCCTCGCACTAGACTCTCCCCTCTCCAGTCCATCCTTAATGCAGCAGCCAGGATCACCTACCTGGCCAATCGTTACTCAGATGCTTCTGCTCTACGCCAGTCACTACACTGGCTGCCTATACACTATAGGATCAAAATTACCTGCTTGTTCTCACCCACAAAGATCTTAACAGTGCAGCAGCACCCTATCTCTCTACCCTCACCTCTGTCTATCACCCCACCCATTCTCTTCGCTCTGGAGTGACTTTAGACTAACTTCTGTATTAATCCGAACCTCCCACTCCTGGCTCCAAGACTTCTCCCGAGCTGCACCAATTTTCTGGAATGCTCTACCCCAAGAAAGTAGGTCTATCCGCAACTTAAATAGTTTCAGGCAATCCCTAAAAACACATCTTTTTAGGGTGGCCTATCATGATCCCTAGTCTAAGTCACTAAGACTTAGCCCATCCGCTCCACCAGTCTCACATGCATCACAAATAAAGGTTGGGGCCACTTATGTGGCTCCTATCTGTTCCCCATCTCCTCAAGTTGACTATACCACCAGAATAAATAAGCCTCTGTACTTTGTCACCCCCACCTCATGGCGCCGCACACAAAAATTGATGATATGGTGTGGTATATGGGGTACAAAGATAGTGGGGCCATTCTTCATCAATGGAAACCTCAATGCCACTGGATATTTGAATCATGCAGCAATTTCAGATATCCAGTGGCATTGAGATTTCCATTGATGAAGAATGGCCGCATTATCTTTGTACCCCATATACCACACCATACCATCAATATTTGTGTTCCAGCAGTCTTGGAGGGATCTATCCACTGTGGGTTAGTGTCAGACCAATAGCGCTGGTTTTGTTTGATAACTTCACCATTAACAATAAAGTTTGCCTCATCCCTCATCTGAAGGCAATTGTCTATACTGTGAAGATACGAGATGTGCAGCATCTGACAACGGATCCTGGAAGCCTGTGTTAGCATTTCTTCTGCGGTGTTGCTATCAGTGTGTCAAGAGTTGGGAGAAGAGGGTTGCATTAACAATCCAACACAATGGCAGCACTTTGAACACATTTTATATGTGGTCATAAACTTGTAAATAACTCATGAAAGAATAAAGTTGCGTTAAAACCAAGCACACCATTGATTTTCTTATGAAATTCTCAATAGTTTGATGTGTCATTTGACCCTCTTCCCATTAAAAAAAAATAAAGTTGGATCCAAAATGGCCAACTTCAAAATGGCCGCCATGTTCACCAACTATCAGGAAAAGTTTTCCCCCTCCCATATACTAATGTGCCACAAACGGGAATAGTTGGTGATATCAACTTCCTATTTTATTTTGGAATTTATTTATTTATAAATGGCCCATTCTGTATATAATAATGATAATCTTTATTTATATAGCAGCAACATATTCCGCAGCTCTTCACAATTCAGAGGTTCATATTCAAACAATCATACAATTATCAGAAAATACAATACAATACAAAGCATAGTACAATAATTAAAGCAAAATAATGACAGCCCTGCTCATTAGAGCTTACAGTCTAACAATGAGGTGGGGGTGACAAAGTAGAGAGGCTTATTTATACTGGTGGTATAGTCAACTTGAGGAGATGGGGAACAGATAGGAGCAAGATAAGTGGCCACCAACCATTATTTGTGATGCATGTGAGACTGGTGGAGCGGATGGGCTAAGTCTTAGTGACTTAGACTAGGGATCATGATAGGCCGCCCTAAAAAGATGTGTTTTTAGGGATTGCCTGAAACTATTTAAGTTGTGGATAGACCTACTTTCTTGGGGTAGAGCATTCCAGAAAATTGGTGCAGCTCGTGAGAAGTCTTGGAGCCAGGAGTGGGAGGTTCGGATTAATACAGAAGTTAGTCTAAAGTCACTTCCAGAGCGAAGAGAATGGGTGGGGTGATAGACAGAGGTGAGGGTAGAGAGATAGGGTGCTGCTGCACTGTGAAGAGTTTTGTGGGTGAGAACAAGCAGGTTAATTTTGATCCTATAGTGTATAGGCAGCCAGTGTAATGACTGGCGTAGAGCAGAAGCATCCGAGTAATGATTGGCCAGGTAGGTGATCCTGGCTGCTGCATTAAGGACGGACTGGAGAGGGGATCTCGGCCTCAACAGCCAGGCCGCCAGATTGAGCCACTGAAGGTCCGGGTAAAACAGAGGACCCCGGGACAGTAGGTCGAGTTTGTGGGGCGAAATCCTGAAGGGCAGCACATTGAACTGATAATGGACCGTCCTGCCTGCCCCAGAGATCGCGAATCGCAGAAAGCGCTTGTGGGACGGGTGAATGGGAACATGATAATACGCGTCCTGGAGGTCGATGGAGGCCACCTCGTAATCGAGACCGATCAGGGGAATCGCCGAGCAGATTGATTCCATCTTGAATCGCCTGTAGAGGACATGGCGATTGAGAAGTTTTAGATTGAATATGACACGAGATGCCCCCGAGGGTTTTCGCACCACAAACATCCTGGAGCAGTGCCCCTGGCCCTCCTCTCCAGGAGTAAACGAGGACACCTATCTCGCGAATCCAACAGGTCTCGCAGACCCGACAAAAAAAAGCGTTCGAAAGTCCCCCTGAGGAAGGGAGGTGACTCGAAGACACGGAGGGGGCTGGCTCTCTGAATTCCAAGCACAGACTCTCCCGAATGGTCGAGAGGATCCAAGGGCACGAGGAGATTGCTTGCCACTGTGGAAGAAACCACAGGAGCCACCCCGCAATGGGGAAGGCGTCATTGTTTAGGGGGCGGCTGGTGAAGCCGCTGCTGGGAGCAAGATATTACGGGTCTTGTCCCCCTTCTGGTAGGCCCAGTGACCGGACTTACCCTTCCCTTTATACTGGGAGGGTTGGCTGCGCTCAGGCCAAAAGGACTGCCTCCGAAAGGGTTTCTGTTCCGGGAGACACCTTTTCCAGGATGTCATCCAACGGACGGGACCAAAGACATAAGACCCCTTAAAGGGGATGCCACACAGCTTGAGCTTAGACGTGACATCCCCAATCCACATTTTAAGCCACACTGCCCTGCGAGCTGTGTTAGCCAACACTGCGCACCTGGTGCCAATGCGGATCGGCACAGCAGAGGCATCGGCCAGGAAGCCTGTAGCAGGTCTCAGAAGTGGAATGGAGTCCAAAAGCTCCTCCCTGGGAGTACCCTGCAGGATGAATTCTTCCAGCTGGGTGATCCACTTAAAGACAGACCTGGCCACACATGTAGAGGAAATGTTCACCTTTAAAGACATAGATGCAGCCTCCCAGAATTTTTTTGAGGACACTCTCCATCTTACGATCAAGGGGGTCCTTCAACTGGTAGGAATCTTCAAAAGGTAACGCGGTCTTCTTTGCTACCCTGGCCACCTGGATGTCCAACTTCGGGACCTCCCAGACAAAGTCATCACCCTCCAAAGGAAACCCCCGTTTCAACTCGGATGGGGTGATCAGCCTATTTTCTGGAGACTCCCACTCTTGGCAGATGAGATCACGGATGACATCATGGACAGGGAAGCCCAACTGCCGCTTAGCCTTCAGGCCTCTGAACATTTCGTCCTGCACAGAAGAAGGGGATTCCACCACTTCTACTCCCATGGTACTACGGTACGGACAGCGTCCACCAATTCACCCATGGACTCCGTGGAAAAATAGTAGTGTCCAGATTCTTGTGCCTGGACAGAGGCAATAGAGGCAATATCCTTGCCGTCCTCTGACGCTGAGCTCTGGACAGCCTCCATGAGATCCACAGAGTCACAATCCTGGAACTTCCTCTTTTTCGGTGGAAGGCCTGGATGTTGCAGTAAAAACCAGCAGTGCCGAGATAGAAGCCTGCACCTCTTCCCTAACCGCTTGAACTTCATGTCTAACCATGGATTGGAGCTCCTCAAGCATGGATGGGGATTCTTCCCTGAAAACACTGTCAGTACATGGCTGACAACTTCTTTTTGAAGGAAGAGGGAAATTTCGTGCCACAGATGCCACATTTCCTGGATGGGTTTTTGCTCCCTTTCACAGGCGGGCCCTTGTCTCCCTATAGAAAAAAAGGGAAGAGAAGGGGGTCCCAGTGTGAGTGCAGGGCCGAAATAACGCTACCCCTAGTGACCACCCCCAGAAACACTTACATGAGCTAAGGGAACGCTGGGCTCTGCAGAAGCAGAGGTGGAAGACCTATCACCCTCCATGTCTTCAGGGATCAGCCTTACCTGGGTGTAGCTTCCAGCGGGTACTTATCGAGAAGTACCGTGCCCTCAACGAAGATCACCTGTTCCCTCCCTCCTCCTGGTCACCGGCCACGGGCAGTAGCGCGCGATAGGCCTGCTGGGTTCCCTGGAGCCGTGCCCAACCTGCCGCAGCCCGTACAGGAGCCGCCGCCCGAAACCGGAAATGCCACTAGAACCAGAGGTGCCTCCCCGGCACCTCTGATGCATGCCCCAGGGACCGCAGCTGGAGGAGGGAGACGCCGGAGAGCTGAACAGGCCTCCGGCGCTTCAATACACGGCCTGCTTTGCCCCGTAGGACGCAGGAAAGCCGGATGGTCCCACCACAGGAGCCCGAAGAAGGAGGAGGAGGCCGCCCCTGACGTCCATCCCTGGCCCGGCTGTAAGTACACTCCAATGCTGCCTCTGCCGGCCCGACAGCACTGGAACCTCTCCATGCCCCAAGGGGGACAGGAAGACACTGGAGTACTGAGGAAGGGGAGGGGCTTTTTACCTCTCTGTGTTCCGGTCCCCCAATAGGGCGTGGACGATATCCTTCAATGCTGTCATGGAAGGCTAATGGAGAGAAGACCTCTCTATTCTTTGTATGTGGTAAAACAAATCGTCAGTGTATCAAATCCATACATATATAAAGCTTAGGGATCCATAGTATGCATCTGTTATTGAAGTGGGGCAACTCGGAAAAAAAAAACCAACAAATTCTTCCTTTCTACTAGACATTTCTTAGCAGCATTTTCTGCCAATTTAAAATGCTTATAATTTATAGTGCCTTTGCTTTTGAAAGATTGTCTTTGGGGCCTCAAAATATTAAGTTACTGTTCAAAGCCAAAAACTGAAGGTTTTTTTTCTACATTTTTTTTCTACAAATGAAGAAGAAAAAAAATCAAAACATCAGATATACATAATAGATCAAAGTGCAGGCAGATGATTACATGTCTGTGATGCTATTGGGCCGGCAGGACCCTAAAGGATGCAGCATCATGATACGCATCTGTTAAGGGGGTCGTCAAAAGCTCTAGACACATAATACACATTAATGTAAAGCTAAATTAGTGATTATATCTCAGGATCTGACAAAGATGCCGCTTAGTAAGAGGTTGAACGGATCGCTAAACCCAATTTGCTTCAAAGTAGCAAAGACTACATTGCTAACAATGCCTAGTCCTAGCAAGCGGAGCTTCACATCATCCCTAGAGCAGGGGTCCCCAACCACTGGGCCGTGGCCCAAGACCGGGCCGCAGGGGGTCTGAGTGCCGGTCCGCGTCACCGCAGACCAGCACTACACATTGTGTGCTCTGCGGCAGCTCCCGGAGTGATGTCACCGCCCCCTGCAGCCTTACGTTCCCTCTCTCTTCTTTTTCATCAGCTATGTGAATAGAACTACTGTACATGAGAAGCCATCGGCCAATCACAGTGCAGCAGCCAGGCCCTGATTGACTAGTGGCTTTTGCACTGTGATTAACTGATGGCTTCTCATGTAGTTCTATTCACATAGCTGAGGAAAAGGAGAGTGGGGACGTAATGCAGCAGGTGCTGGGGGGGGGGGGCAGTAACCAAAGTGTGTGTGTGTCAGAGATGATGGAGACTGAATAAGGAGATTGTGGCTAGAAGAGGAGGCTGGAGGCTGAAAAAGGAGGCTGGGGGATGGAAAACTGAATTAGTCCTTACCGGTAATTCCTTTTCTTGGAGCCTTCCACGACAGCATTGGAGGATGTCGTCCACGCCCTATTGGGGGACAGGAACACAGAGAGGTTAAAAGCCCCTCCCCTTCCTCCGCACTCCAGTGTTTACCAAGATCACCCTTAGCCATGGATTATCTGATACAAACCGGAACCAAACACCAACAAGGGGGGGAACTGATGCTGTCGTGGAAGGCTCCAAGAAAAGGAATTACCGGTAAGGACTAATTCAGTTTTCTCCATTCGCCTTCCACGACAGCATTGGAGGAATACCACCGATACTCCTCAGGGTGGGAATATTGCCTGTAGGACTCTCCTACCAAAGGACAGATCCCGACTGAAGGACAGATCTAACCTATAGAGGCGAGAACAAGTGAGGAGAGGCTACCACGTAGCCGCTCTGCAAATCAGCTCCGATGAAGCTCCAGCCTGCTCTGTCCAGGGAGTAGCAGCAGCCCGAGTTGAAGGAGCCTTCAACTCCACCGGAGGAGCAAGGACCGGAGCGACGTAGACCTCACAGATCGCCTTCTTGATCCAGGAAGTGATGGTAGCCTGGGAAGTCTTCTTCCCTGTATTGTTGCCAAAAGCCGAACAAACAGGTTCTGATCTAACCTCCAGGAAGCAGACTCTCGGAGATAGAGGAGGACAGTCCGACGAACATCCAAGGAGTGAAACACGGCCTCAGCCGCATTAGCAGGAGATTGACAAATTGAAGGCACAACCACATCCTGGGACCGATGGAAAGCCGACAACTTTCAGAAGAAAAGATGAATGCAACCGAAGCGTAATGCGAACAACGGACACCACGAGGCACGGAGCCCAGACAGAGAGTGCCTGCAGTTCTATAACTCTGGGAGCAGAAGTGATGGCCACCAAAAACGCCACCTTGTGTGAGAGAGACGTAAGGGATGCAGCAGACAAGGGTACAAAGGGACTTCGAGCAAGCCCTTGGAGAACAAGCATCAAATCCCAGGGAGGGACAGAAGGCCGAATCCGGGGACGCCACCCCCAAGCAGAAGTAAAAAACTGCTTGAGCCATGGATGGGAAGCAAGATCCTGGGCAAAAAACCGCCCCAAGTGCCGACCTCTGGACTTAGAGTGCTCGGCCAAAGCCCCAAATCCAAGCTACGCTGCAAAAATCCAAGAGTTGGGCCACATTAGGATGATGCATGGTCGGGATGGAAGGAGCACACCAGGACAGGAACCGATTCCAGCCCTCCCGTAAATAGCGTTTGTCACAGGCTTCCTGCTCTGCTGAAGCGTGCGGATCACTGCCTGGGAGAGACCCTTGGTCCTCAGGATCCCGGCCGCAACAGCCAGGCTGCCTGAATGAGCCACTGAGGGCCCGGGTGAAACAGAGGACCCTGGAACAGTAGGTTGAGACTGGGCTAACATAATCGGTCCCTCCAGGCCCAGGGCTCGGATGGCATCGTACCACGCCAGTTTGGGCCCCAGGGGAGCCACCAGGATAGTGTCACCCCCTCAGCCCGAATCCGTTGGGAAGTGGCGGGATTGGAGGAAATGCAGACACCAACCGGAAGTCCCAGGGATGGGCAAAAGCGTCCAGCCCCCGAGGATGGTCCAACCGCGTCAGGGAGAAAAAGGTTGGCACCTTTGTATTTGAGCCCGAAGCGAACAGGTCGATCGAAAGGACACCCCACCTGTCCGTAAGAGAGCGAAATACTTCCGGATGGAAGCACCATTCTCCTGGGTGGACCTCCGTGCGGCTCAAGAATCTGCCTGTACATTGGCCATTCCCTTCAGATGTACTGCCGAGGAGGAGAGAAGATGGCGTACTGCCCACAAAAAGAACAGTCTTGCCAGCCCCTGCAAGTGTAAGCCACGCGTACCGCCTTGGTACCGCAAGAAAGCAACCGTAGTCACATTGTCTGACAGGACCTTGACATGATGACCCCGGAGAACGTGAGCTGCAGCAAGAAGCGCTTCCTCCACTGCCAGAAGTTTGAAGACTGGCGACTGACCGAGCGACTCCAAATCCCCTGGAACGGTGTGCGAACTACCATCGTGCCCCAACCGGAACCGCTGGCATCAGTGGGAACGGAGGTCACAGGAAGGTGTCTGGGATTCATCCCCAGGAAAGCGAGGTTACCACCCGCCCCGGGGTCTGTACCCGCGAGTTTAAGGAATCCTGATGTCTGTCCCAGGAACGCAGTATGTGTTCCTGGAGCAGTCGGGAAGGAGCCTGAGCCCATGTTACTGACTGAATGCAGGTCATCATGGCCCCTAACAGGGACATTGCTTCCCGCAAGGAGGGCGACCCCCTTACCCGGAAGCGGGTCAGATTCACTCGGCGCAAAAGCTGATATGCCGCAGGAAGGAACGAGGTCTGTCTGGAGGAAACCAGCAAGACTCCCAAAAATTGACGTCTGGTTGCAGGCACCCGTTCAGATTGTCGAAGATTGGGTACCCATCCCAGGGACTGAAGAATCTCCAATGTGTTGGAGACCTTTGTGCGCAGAAGCACTGCCGAAGGAGCCACCACCAACATGTCGTCTAAATAGGGAAGCATACATATCCCCTGGGTCTGGATGAATGTGATCGATTCCCCCATGAGTTTAGTAACCTCTGGGGCCGACGAAATCCCAAAGGGCAGCACATTAAGCCGAGAATGGACCGTCCCGCCTGCCCCGGAGATCGTGAATCGCAGAAAGCGCTTGTGGGACGGGTGAATGGGGACATGAGAATACGCGTTCTGGAGGTCCACAACAACCTGGAGTAGCGCCCATGGCCCTTCTCTCCAGGAGGAACCGGGGACCCCACACCCGAACCCAACAGGTGTCGCAGACCCGACAAGAAAAACCGTGCGAGAGTCCCTCTGAGGAAGGGAGAGTGTCACGTCCTACTGACGGACTCACACGTGGACCCACTGGACCGCGTAAAGCGGATGCTGATACCGGGTGATAGAGAGGCAGACACGTACCGTAGAGTCAACGGGTTTATTAAACAGAACTATAACACAGAACCACACGCCCCTGGAGAGGGCCACAAGGTCGCAACACCGGGAGCCCAGCGAGGGAGACCCCGGAGCGCTTGACCCCTATACAGGGATACCGCCGGGATCAGCCTCGAAGGGGCCAATGCTACGGACACAAGTGTTCAACCGACCCCAGGCGACGTGGTAATAAAACAGCACCCGGGAATACAATACGAAACGCGAACCGTGAATACAGAGCACCAGGAACACGGGGAACCAGGAACACAGGAGAGATCCAGGAACACGGAGAGATCCAGGAACACAGGGAGATCCAGGAACACAGGGAGATCCAGGAACACAGGGAGATCCAGGAACACAGGGAGATCCAGGAACACAGGGAGATCCAGGAACACAGGGAGATCCAGGAACACAGGGAGATCCAGGAACACAGGGAGATCCAGGAACACAGGGAGATCCAGGAACACAGGGAGATCCAGGAACACGGAGAATCCAGGACCACGGGGGATCCGGAGCCAGCGATCAGCTTGGAGGGAATCAGGAGACCATCCAGGAACACGGTGATCAGCCAGGAACCGGCAGGAACGAGATCTGGGGGAGGTAACACAGAGCGATCAGGTAACAGACCAAACGGAGAGCGACCTGACAGACCAGAAGTGGCAACTTCACTCAGGGGAAGGTGAAGGTCGAAGTTGCCCTGGCCCCGACTGATTGAAAACAGGAGGTTTAAATCAGAACAGGGCAGTCCTGATTGGCAGGACACAGAGACTTGGTGATTGGCTGGAGGGAGGAGCCAGATCCCTGCAGTCTCTCCAGCAGAAACTGAGTAGGAGACAGTTTCATGTGTATAAGCAGTGGTACCAGAAGTGAGAGGAGCAATGTTGCTCAAGCAGAGGGTATAAGGGCAGCAGGCCGCGGGCACGGGCAGCAGACCCCCGAGGGGTAACAGAGAGGACTCGAAGACACGGAGGGGCTGGCTCTCGAATTCCAAGCGTAGACCCTCCCAAATGGTCAAGAGGATCCAAGGCCACAAGGAGATTGCTTGCCACTGTGGCAGAAACCGCAGGAGCCGCCCCGCAATGGGGAAGGCGACCTTGTTTAGGGGCGGCTGGTGATGCCGCTGCTGGGGGAGCAAGATATTATGGGTCTTGTTCCCGTACTGGAATGCCCAGCGACCAGACTTACCCTTCCCTTTAGACTGGGAGGGTTGGCTGCGCTCAGGCCAAAAGGACTGCCTCCGAAAGGGCTCCTGTTCCGGGAGACACCTTTTCCGGTCTGACACCTTTTCCAGGATGTCATCTAATGCCCTTTGCAAGGGGAGGCCACACAGCTGGAGCTTAGACGTGACCTCCCCATTCCACCTTGTAAGCCACACTGCCCTGCGAGCTGTGTTAGCCAACACTGCGCACCTGGCGCCAACGCGGAACGACTCAGCAGAGGCATCGGCCAGGAAGCCCGTAGCACGTCTCAGAAGTGGAATGGAGTCCAAAGCTCCTCCCTGGGAGTACCCTGCAGGATGAATTCTCTCGGCTGGGTGAGCCACTTAAAGAGAGACCTGCTCACATGTAGAGGAAATGTACACCGTTAAAGACATAGCTGCCGCCTCCCAGGATTTTTTGAGGACACTCTCCATTTTACGAACGAGGGGGTCCTTCAACCGGGAGGAATCTTCAAAAGGCAACGCAACGCGGTCTTATATGCTAAGCTTCCCAAATGGAAAACCTCCATAGACCTTCATGTTAGAAGTCCCATTGACTTTATAGAGACTTCCATAGAGATTCCCATTGGGTCTCTCATGAGGTCTCCCATCTAGCCTGTGACTGAGGCTCCTGCCGCTTAGCTTCAACAGTGTGTCAAGGGCATGCACAATGGGTTTACAATAGCAGCTGATTGCTACCCTGGCCACCTGGATGTCCACCTTCAGGACCTCCCAGACAAAGTCATCACCCTCCAATCCACTCGGATGGGGTGAGTCGCTTAGCCTTCAGGCCTCTGAACATTTAGTCCTGCACAGAAGAAGGGGATTCCACCACCTTTACTCCCATGGTACAATGGACAGTGTCCATCAATGCACCCATGGACTCTGTGGAAAAATAGTAGTGTCCAGATTCTCGTGTCTGGACAAAGGCAACAGCGGCAATATCCTCACCGTCCTCTAACGCTGAGCTCTGGCCAGCCTCCATGAGATCCACAGAGTCACAATCCTGGAGCTTCCTCTCTTACGGAGGGGAAGGCCCAGAAGCTGCAGCAAAACCCCGCAGTGCCGAGATAGAAGCCTGCACCTCTTCCCTAATGGATTGGAGCTCCTCAAGCAAGGATGGGGAGTCCATCCTGACAACCCTGTCAGTCATGGCCGACACCTTGTTGTAGGAAGAGGGAAATTTTTGTGCTGCAGCCACATTATTGCTCCCTTTCACAGACGGCCCTCGTCTCCCTATAGACAAAAAGGGAAGAGAAGGGGGTCCCAGTGTGAGTGCAGGACTTAAATAACTCTACCCCTTGTGACCACCCCCAGAAACACTTACATGAGCTGGGGGAACGCTGGGCTCTGCAGAAGCAGAGGTGGAAGCCTATCACCTTCCATGTTTCAGGGATCAGCCTTACCTGGGTGTAGCTTCCGGCGGGTACTTATCCAGAAGTACCGTGCCCCCAACGAGGAACACCTGTTCCCTCCCTCCTCCTGGTCACCGGCCGCGGGCAGTAGCGCGCGAAAGTCCTGCTGGGTTCCCTGGAGCCGCACCCAGCCTGCCACAGCCCTTACAGGAGCCGCCGCCCGAAACCGGAAGTGCCATCCCGGAACTGGAAGTGCCACCCCCGAAACCGGAAGTGCCTCCGCGGCACCTCTGATGCATGCCCCAGGGACCGCAGCTGGAGAGGGAGATGCCGGAGAGCTGAACAGGCCTCCGGCGTTGCAATACACGGCCTGCTTTGCCCCGTAGGACGCAGGAAGGCCGGATGGTCCCACCACGGGAGCCCCGAGAAGGAGGAGGAGGCCGCCCCCGACGTCCATCCCTGGCCCGGCTGTAAGTACACCCCAATGCTGCCTCTGCCGGCCTGACAGCACTGGAACCTCTCCATGCCCCAAGGGGGACAGGAAGACACTGGAGTGCGGAGGAAGGGGAGGGGCTTTTAACCTCTCTGTGTTCCTGTCCCCCAATAGGGCGTGGACGACATCCTCCAATGCTGTCGTGGAAGGCGAATGGAGAAAAGCAGGTTATGGCTGAAAGAGGAGGCTGGGGGGCTGGAAGAGGAGGCTGGGGGCTGGAAGAGGAGGCTGGGGGCTGGAAGAGGAGGCTGAGGGGGTTAAAGAGGAGGCTGGGGGGGTTAAAGAGGAGGCTGGGGGGGTTAAAGAGGAGGCTGGGGGGGTTAAAGAGGAGGCTGGGGGGTTAAAGAGGAGGCTGGGGGGTTAAAGAGATATTCCCCGGAAATAAAAAATAATGCATCTTTCTGGGAAACAGGATACTAAACCCCACCCCTTCTACATGGCCCTGCCCCATATGATCAAAGCCCCACCCCCTATAACCCCCCCCATCCCCCCCCCCCCCCCCCCCAAGCGCGGCTTCAGAGAAATTATCTTGCTTGACGCCGGTCCCAGGAGCAAAAAAGGTTGGGGACCCCTGCCCTAGAGGATTTATTTGCATTGGAATCGGTGGTAGAAATCTGAATGTGACCCTGAGATCATCTCGTCAGGACCGTTCAGCAGGGTTAATGAACGTCTCGCTACCCAGAGTGGTCTCCAGGTCTGTAGGGGGATTCATGGCAGGTTTTTGGCCACTTCAATTCCCTGAAGCCAATGGACAATAACAATCTCAAGATGTTCCACACTTTTAGTAAATGCTGATGGAGCAATTTAGTTTTCTTTTCAGGATTCCTGACTAAATTAACCTCTACACTTTCAAATGCCACATATTGAAGACTTTCACATCATGTCTCATATCGCGGTGCTTACCCACATCCTGAGCAGAAACCCCATTGTACACCTTCTAATTAAGCTTTATCGTTAGTCACCATGGAGAAGTTCATGATCGAACGATTAATTAGCAGAAATGTCAAAGGCAGCTTAGCAGGAAGGAAACCATCAAGATGATGAGGACAAAAGGTACGGGCAATGACCTGTACCCAACACGACCTTAATCACCCCATGTGTGATAGCTACAAATGTCCAAGTCGGTGTGTCAACGAGTCATTGAAATGTGACATCAGCTCTGACGTTCATCAAAGGATTGTTAAGATTTAAAGAGTTTGGCCAACAGCAGGAGTGGGTTGTATTAGGAGAAAAATGAACAATCAGCTCTTGAAATTGATGTGTTAGAAGAAAAATGTACGCGAGTAATGATTTGAACGACATTACAATAGCAAAATTAAGATAATTAGGATATCTCCAAAACTGGTCTGTTCCCAGTGTTCACCTTCTTCTTTTTACGCAGTGGCTCTTGTGGCGTGCCCCCTTACGCAGCGGCTCTTGTGGGGCGCCCCTTACGCAGCGGCTCTTGTGGCGCGCCCCCTTACGCAGCGGCTCTTGTGGCGCGCCCCCTTACGCAGCGGCTCTTGTGGCGCACCCCCTTACGCAGCGGCTCTTGTGGCGCACCCCCTTACGCAGCGGCTCTTGTGGCGCACCCCCTTACGCAGCAAGCTCTTGTGGCGCGCCACCATAATGCTGAGGCTCTTGTGGCATGTTTCAGTATGTGTTGGTTAGTACCTAAAAAAGTAATGCACAGAACAGCTGCTGAATTATGAAAAGATTAATAGGCATCCAAGGTTCAAGACATCTGCGGGGAGAGAAAGTACCCATATGATTCGACCTTGTAAAAGAGTATCTGCGGTACACCTTTCTAAAAAGTTCCTTGCTGGTTATGATAAAAAGGTGTCAGCACATGCAGAGCATTTCCGCTATGATAGAAAGGTGTCAAACTGCAGAGATTGGTCAATTATGGTGTGAGACACAAGAGAAAGATATGGAGATTGCAAGACTACGAGGATTCTCGCCTTGACAGGTCACATCTGTGATTGAGGCACAAGGGAGAGCAATGCAGTTGGTTTTAATGTTATGATGAACTGGTCTATAGTACATCCTATATAATAGTGGCTGCCTTCCTCCCCTCAGTAACTGTCAATGAGTGGATCAGATTTTAGTCAGTGATCTCAGGATATTTACCATTTGTGTAAGTTTTCACTGCTGTGCAATCCAATGACGTCAAATAGGAAACCTTACATTTTCTGGATATAATATTTCTTACCGCCTTTCTGAAATTACATTTATTTTTCTACTCTTGCACTGGGTAATACAGTAAAGCGCTCTACACATACGTCTTGGTTGGCATCGTTTCTGGAGGAGATTATAGCAGTCTTCCAAAGGATGTTTTCCAGCATTAAATGTGATTTTAAATCTAATTTATAACCTGCATGCACTGTGTAATTCACGCAGCGTGTCAACTTCCCCAAAGCAAAGCGCCATTAAACGCAATGCACATAGCAGTATATCAAAAGTACAATTTACTTCCTATAAAACCGTACCGTGAAAGTGGCTGCAGCATTGAGCACATATAAAGGCAGAGCTACTATGGGAGTTCAACTCCTTAAAGGATAACTATGCTTTCAAGTAACTTTTCAGAAGGAGCGATTTGCGTGTGTAAGTAAGATAAATCATGGAAATTATACAACTTCCATTCTGCACCTTTATCTGCTTTCATCCATACAAGGCTCATAATAATTTGGGATTGACTGAGCTGGTGGGTAGAGACTAGCTGCTATGCCTCTCATACATATGAATAAAGGAAGGGATTATTGCTCTTCAACCCTTAGTAACAAAGGAAACACTACACAGGAGTACTGAGCAGTATAAATGTGAATTCAGCTCTGGATGAGGTAAAAGACTTGTTAGAACGCTCAGTGCTCTGCTTGTTTCCTCGCTCTGCCCCTCACTCTCTTCAAAAAGGCCACCTTATCTGAGCAAAGTGGAGTTGCGCAGGTATAAGGAGTCCATACAGAAGTCAAATTATTGCACATTTAGACTAGTGATAATGGTCTCATACATTGATTTGTCAACCGATACCTCCCATTCCACTCTACTGTCATTTTCAGACATGTTGCAAGAACGAGTATGATTTCTACATCTTAATAGCAACACTCAAGGTGTACAGGATGAGCTTCCATAGACTGTATACAGTATAACAAATACCATTGTAAACAAATTACTCCAAATTTTAAAGATTAAATCTAACCCAACCATTTTAATTTTTTTGCTCATATCAGATGAAAATGTTAAGATAAAATAGAAATTGATTTTTTTTTCATTGTTGTTTTTTATTTATCTCACATTGTGCCTTCCATAACATTTTAAAGTCTTAAAGGGAACCTGACCCCTAAAAATCACCCCCAGCCTATTACAACATGTCCGTGCACCTTCCTTATGCATTCTAACTATCCCTTTGTCTCAAAATTGTGTAGTTTGCCAATTGAGAAGAGTGTTTTTTATACCTGCAGATCTGCGGCTTCTGGGCTCTTGAGAAGTCACACAGGGCGTTTCCTGTGGCTTCTCTCTGCCGCCTTTCCAGGTTTTTTTCACGCCCCGATGGGTGTAATAACTCATCTGAATCCTCCACGTCCTGCTCCATGGGCAGTATAGCCGGTATCATGATGTCGGTACACCCATTGGTGTAGGGAGAACCGCACGATGCGCATTGCGCATGCGCGAGGTTGCTTTAAGGCAGCTCATCAAGCTGCCGTAAAGTAATCTCGCGCATCGCGAGGTCCTCCCTACAACCAATGGGGGTACCGACGTCTCATGATAGCCGGATATGACGCGATTAGCATCATACCGGCTATACCGCCCATTGAGCAGGGCGAGGAGGATTCAGATGGGTTATCACGCCCAGAAGCCACAGATGTGCAAAGGGATAGTTAGAATAGCATAAGGAAGGTGCAGGACAGGTTTTAATAGGCTGGGGGGTGATTTTTTGAGGTCAGGTTCCCTTTAAAAGACGTTTGCAGGTCATTTTAACATATTAGTACATTTTTTTAATTGCCGATTTCCCCTGTAACTGGTATTGGTATATTAGCCCCAGTTACAGGGAAAATTCAGACTATTGGCTGCATAGCAGAGCTGATCTCGTTATCCTTTTTTTTATTTATTTATTTTTTTTAATCAAGTATTTTTATTTGCAAGTAACCAAAGATACATAAGGATATAAAATGCAGTACAAGTTAAATTTTTCAGAATATTCCATCATAAACAGAACAAAAAAAACCATCCCAGCTCCCTCATCCCATCGCGTCAACTCAAAGATGTAAGGAACCAGACTCACCATCTCTCCTCCAAGCCCAGGTAGAAATACACTCAATCACCCATTCCCTCTAGATTACAACCTGATTACTCTGTCTCTTAGGGTACCTTTACACACCGCAACATTTGGCGGCGATAGGAGGCAACCGAACGTGCGAGTGCACGTTTTTCACGATTGCCTCCGAATGCCGAAGGCGCATTTACACGCCGCAATTGCGCCCTCAACCTAAGGTGATGTGTCGTCCCGGAAGTTCCCGCACCAACATTGGGAAACATCCGGTTGACTCCTGACACCGCTTCACACGCCGCAATCCCCAAAGGAAGGTGGGCGTATATGTTCAGCGCCGCAAGAACATAGGCGTGACAGACTTGTGTATTCCGCGCCCCAAACACGCTGATTTGACAATGCAATTGCGTCATGACTGGCCAGCCTGAGCAGGAAGGCTGGCTAATACATGACGCCATTGCAATTGTGTAGTGTGAATGGACAGCTGTTCAAATATGTCGCCCTGTGAGAGGACAGCCAATGGAAACACAGTAGCCACCACCAATCATCGCTGGGGGGGGCGCGGTATCCGGCACGCCTCTGGGAAATCAGTAGGCGACGCTAATTCCATCCCTATCACCCCTTCACATGCCGAAACCAGGGAAATTCACCTTCAGGGTTGCGTCTGGTTTTTGAACAATGCTCTGAAATCGCAACCGGGAGCAACTTTAAAAATCACCACCGGGTTCCACAAATACACGCCGCAATTTCGTAGCAATTTCATGACAACGGTCACGGAACTCCGGATTGCCTCTCAGTTTCTACACCGTAGTGGCGTATAAAGGTACTTTTAAGAGATCAAGTGATGCTAGCCCTGGGAAGTCCAGCAAACACCGCCAAACATTCTCAAACTGATATAGCTTACCCCGTTTAGTGGAGATATTGCATTCAATGAGGATTATAAAATTGACCTTATTAACAAATTGGGGGATTCTCATCAAGCCAGGGCAGAGCAATTATCTTATGTGCAATGTACAACATCCTTGCGATTGCCAACTTTCCCCATTTACCCGTCGTAATATATCCCACATGCCCCAGAATACATGTCAATGGGTCCCGGGACACGTTCACTCCCGTAACCTGATCTCAGTCTCCTTGAACCAGCAATCGCATGATCACTAGGAGGAGGCACTGTTAGTGCTTCCTAATCTGTATACAGCAGCACTGATTTAGAGGTGTGTAGAAAATGATTGAGAGAGGAAACATACTAATAAGCAATGTTGCCTTTGTTACAGGTAATCTGTGTCTTAGGGCCCTTTTACACGCTGCAACTTTCCAGCGATCACGACCACAATTTGACCTGGCCGGGGATTGCTGGTGCGTCGCTACATGGTCGCTGATGAGATGTCAAACAGGCAGAGCTGCTCAACGACGCAGCAACGATACGGACCCGCATAATGACCTCGCTGGTCGTTGGAGACGTGTCAGACCGCAGCTAATTTGACGACTCAGACCTATGTTAGGGGCGTGGTGTTTGATGGTGAAGCCACCTAGGTGTGTTTTACCATGTTCCCTCAGCTCCGATTGGTGCTTGCTAGTGCGTTCTGATTGGTCGATTGCAGATTATGTCATAGAAGTAAAAAATGGAAGCACTACAAAGATCATAATTTGATACCCCAAATGATTCCTACCGTATAGATGTTGTAGTATCGCAGCTTGGAGACCTCTCTACTATGATCCGCAAACTAGCAGCACGCTCAGGAACAAAGTAGCTATGGAACAAAGGACAGAAGCGCTACCAAGTTGCCTTCTTTTCAGTCAAGGCCGCCCAATCAGAACGCAGCACCGGGCAACAATCGGAGCTGAGGGGGTGGGAAAGGCAACGCAAAAGCACATCTACGTGGCCGGGTTCAAAGTAGCTAACGATGTTGTTGTTAAGGTGTGAAACATAGCGATGCACGCTACCCTGCGGGATTGTAACGACCAAACAATGGTCCTGAATGATTTGTAACGATCAACAATCTCACAGCGGGGGAACCTGATCGCTGATGCGTGTCACACACAGCGAGGTTGCTGGCTAGGTCGCTGTTACATCACAAAACCTGTGACGTTTCAGCGACATCGTTAGCGATGTTGCTGTGTGTGAAGTACCCCTTAGAGCTGGTCCCCCATCCCCTCAACTACAGGATTTCCTGTAATCTGCTTACTCTGATTTGACATTTTAGAATATCAGTGCAAGTAGAGCGGACTGTTTGGAAATATCCACATTATGGGGGGGAGGAGTCAAGTTGGAATACTCCAATGGATATAAGTTGTTAAAAAATAAGTGAACTGCACTTTCCTCTCCCTCGCTTGCTTCCAGTCTGTTATCGTTCGACTCGACCAATCAGCTCAACGGCTGAGTGACTTGTGCCATTGACTCAGGCAGTCACTGAGCTCATTTATTGCTTGCAGTCCACTCAATGTGACATGAGCATTGCAGACACAGGAAGCAGCGGCAGTGACCCAACTCCTGACCTGGGGTGAGAAAAGGACTTTTTTTTTTTTTTTTACCAACTGCAGGTGGGGAACAGGGTTTTTTCCAAAACCAGAAAACCTTTTAATATCCCTCCAAATGTTTCTGTCCTTGGTGTGCTGAATTTTTTTGTCCTTCGGTGATATTTTTTAGTGTGGCGCATTTATCAGTGTGGAAAGTCTTTGTGTCAACAGTGTCATCCCAATCTTATACCACCAGCCCACACTCCCATACACAGGAGTGCTCACTCAGCTGAGCGCTAATGTGTTCTCTATTAGAAAGCAACAAACACATCGGGCAGTGGCTTATTTCAGGGAGAAAAATGCAATCATCAATCCAAAATCAGAAATGTCCGATTGACATCTCGACATCTCTCCCAACCATCAGTCGGTTGGAACCTCAATACAAATAAGACCGCTGGCCGAACCAGTTGATAACAGCAGGTTCTGCCAACGTTAGTCTAATGCGTAGGGGAGACCTTAGACTGATGTGGGTCTAGCAAGTGAAGCATCACTCATTTCCAGAATGGTGGACCTGCGGCCACCTCCATCAAAGCTGTAAGACCACGATCAAGAGGAGTTGAACAGAACATGGGTTGTGCGATTACCGTATATACTCGCGTATAAGCCGAGTTTTTCAGCCCAAAAATTGGGCTGAAAAGTACCCCCCTCGGCTTATACGCGAGTCAGTGCTGTATACCGATGTATACATCGGTACATACCGATGTATACATCGGTATACAGCAGCCCCCGCATCCCCAGTAATGCAGGGCCCCCCCAGGGTCTCTCCGGTCACCTGTAAAGCAAGCTATACTTATCAGTGTCCCGCTCGCACCCGCCGCTGCCGACATCCACGATCCTCCATCTTCATGCGACTCCTCTTCCTGTTTCTGTGCGCGTCGCCGGCAATGACGTCATTCCCGGCGACGCGCACAGGAAACAGGAAGAGGAGTCGCATGAAGATGGAGGATCGCGGATGTCGGCAGCGGCGGGTGCGAGCGGGACACTGATAAGTATAGCTTGCTTTACAGGTGACCGGAGAGACGCTGGGGGGGCCTGCATTACTGGGGCTGCCTGTATACTACCGCTGGGGCTGCTATATACCTCTGGGGCACTGTATACTACCACTGGGGCTGCTATATACCTCTGGGGCCCTGTATACTACCGCTGGGGCTGCTATATACCTCTGGGGCCCTGTATACTACCACTGGGGCTGCTATATACCTCTGGGGCCCTGTATACTACCACTGGGGCTGCTATATACCTCTGGGGCCCTGTATACTACCGCTGGGGCTGCTATATACCTCTGGGGCCCTGTATACTACCACTGGGGCTGCTATATACCTCTGGGGCCCTGTATACTACCACTGGGGCTGCTATATACCTCTGGGGCCCTGTATACTACCACTGGGGCTGCTATATACCTCTGGGGCACTGTATACTACCACTGGGGCTGCTATATACCTCTGGGGCCCTGTATACTACCACTGGGGCTGCTATATACCTCTGGGGCCCTGTATACTACCGCTGGGGCTGCTATATACCTCTGGGGCCCTGTATACTACCACTGGGGCTGCTATATACCTCTGGGGCCCTGTATACTACCACTGGGGCTGCTATATACCTCTGGGGCCCTGTATACTACCGCTGGGGCTGCTATATACCTCTGGGGCCCTGTATACTACCACTGGGGCTGCTATATACCTCTGGGGCCCTGTATACTACCACTGGGGCTGCTATATACCTCTGGGGCCCTGTATACTACCGCTGAGGCTGCTATATACCTCTGGGGCCCTGTATACTACCACTGGGGCTGCTATATACCTCTGGGGCCCTGTATACTACCACTGGGGCTGTATATACTACCACTGGGGCTGTATATACTACTGGGGCTGCGTGTATACTACCACTGGGGCTGCTGTATCTACCTCTGGGACTGGTGTATACCACACTGCTGGGGGCTGTATACTTGTGCTAGGGTCCACCCTCGGCTTATACACGAGTCAATAGATTTTCCCAGGTTTTGGGGGCAAAAGTAGGGGGGTCGGCTTATACACGAGTCGGCTTATACACGAGTATATACGGTACTTAAATCCAAGTCTATGGCCAGACAAAGAAAGCATGGAAAGACATTGTCCACAGTGTACAAGGAAAAGGGAGGAAGAAGTTTTTGAGAGGTCAATGCAGTTGAAACACTCCAGGGCGCCCAAAATGGAAGTGAAGTGACCAGATTGGATGATTTACTGTCCTTAAGATGGCACTGCCTGTTGATTGAAGAGGGTCCTCTATGGTTTTTTTCCCAAAGGATCTGAGTATTGAAAACATCAATACTTCAAAGGATCATGAAAATCTATGGCAACAAACCAACTTCAAACAAATCGTGTCTATGTACTTCTAGTTCATAAGACAGAGTGTAGGAAGTATGTAACCCTGGTGGCCAGACCTCGCTGGCAGGTACTATCTGTGCAATTACTACAGTCTGAGTAAACAGGGAACAAAATTTAAAGGAAGCCTAACTCAATCAGCCATTTGTAGTTTCACTTTACCATCCATGAGTTCTTACCCAGACATTTTTAGAGCTTTTTCAAGGGAACTCATCACTTTGGAAAACACTATATACCTGCGGATATAGGGTTAATCTGCAAATAAACTGTGTTCACCTTACTGACAGTGCAGCTACAAGGAGAAAATTAATTGATTTCCTCCCTAGAGCTGCCGACATGGGAGTCATGAGGGAGTGCACAGAGCAGCTATATTCACCACTCACTATGCGTGATCAGCGGCTGTAAGCAGACATTGACAACGCATGCTGAGCTGTGCTTATCGTACAGTGATTGGTGTAGTGAATGATGACTGTAGCCTCTCTGTTCACGCCCCCATGGGAGCTAGTGAACAAACTGGTAATCATGCCACATAACTGCTGCCAGTGATTGCAACAGCCTCTAAAGGTACCGTCACACGCCGCCATATGGCTTCCATATTGCTGGTGATTTGACGTGAGCGCGCACTTTTCGGGCACTTTTTTCAGAACGCTGTGGAGCTGTCACACGTAGCGATCTTCAGCGATCTTGCATTCTGGAAACCACCTGCAGGAGACCGGAAGCGATCTTCCCTTCACACATCGCCGTGTCACAATCAAAGAAGCGATGTGGGCATACTGTTTCGATAGGGGCATACTAGAGTGAGTTTCACCGTGCCCCTATCACTGCGATTGGTGGACGGAACTGCGTTCCCATTGGACAGCCTTGCGTGAACACACGGGTCATCAAATAAGGTGCCTCGGACACGGCCAGCCAATTGGAACGCATTATCATCCACCAATCGCTGCAGATGCGGCGCAAAAAAACACCATCCAAGCACGCCTACAGGATTGATTTCAGGATCGCTGTGTACATCGCTATCGCCCTGTGACATGCCAGGATGCGCTGAAATCACCTGGTGGATATCATAGTAACATAGTTTTTAAGGTTGAAGGAAGACTTTAAGTCCATCTAGTTCAACCCATAGCCTAACATGTTGATCCAGAGGAAGGCAAAAAAAAACCCTGTGGCAACACTAAGCTCCACATTGGGGGAAAAATTCCTTCCTGACTCCAGATACGGCAATCAGACTAGTTCCCTGGATCAACGCCCTATCAAAGAATCTAGTATGTATAACTGGTAATATTATAGTTTTCAAGAAAGACATCCAGGCCCTTCTTAAATGTTAGCAGTGACTCACTCATTACAACATCATGTGGCAGAGAGTTCCATAGTCTCACTGCTCTTACAGTAAAGAATCCACGTCTGTGATTATGATTAAACCTTCTTTCATCCAGACGTAGAGGATGCCCCCTTGTCCCCGTCTCAGGCCTAAGAGTAAAGAGATCATTAGAAAGTTCTCTGTACTGTCCACTCGTATATTTATACATTATTATAAGATCCCCCCTAAGCCTTCGTTTTTCCAAGCTAAATAACCCCAAGTTTAATAACCTGTCTTGGTATTGCAGACCCCTCAGTCCTCTAATAACCTTGGTCGCTCTTCTCTGGACCCGCTCTAGTTCAGCTACGTCTTTCTTATACACCGGAGACCAGAATTGTACACAGTATTCTAAGTGTGGTCGCACTAGTGACTTGTATAGAGGTAAAATTATGTTCTCCTCATGAGCATCTATGCCTCTTTTAATGCATCCCATTATTTTATTTGCCTTTGCAGCAGCTGCCTGACACTGGCCACTAAATGTGAGTTTGTCATCTACCCATACACCCAGGTCTTTTTCAGTGACAGTTTTGCCCAGTGTTTTACAATTAAGCACATAATTATACCTTTTATTTCCTCTGCCCAAGTGCATGACCTTACATTTATCCCCATTAAAGCTCATTTGCCATTTATCAGCCCAAGCTTCTTTACATAAATCCTCCTGTAATATAAAATTGTCCTCCTCTGTATTGATTACCCTGCAGAGTTTAGTGTCATCTGCAAATATTGAGATTCTACTCTGTATGCCCCCTACAAGGTCATTAATAAATATATTAAAAAGAAGCGGGCCCAACACTGACCCCTGTGGTACCCCACTGTTAACTGTGACCCATTTTGAGTGTGTTAATAATAATAATAATAATAAAGCTTTATTTATATAGCGCCAACATATTCCGCAGCGCTTTACAATGTAGGGTTAGCGTACAGAAAATATACAGTAAGTAATTACAATAGAGAACAAATAAAGTACAATCATTGGATACAAAAACAATAGGTTCCATTAATGACCACCCTTTGTTTCCTATCACTAAGCCAGTTCTTAACCCACTTACACATATTTTCCCCTATCCCCATTGCTTTTTTATGTATCAACCTTTTGTGTGGCACTGTATCAATGGCTTTTGAAAAAACCATATACACCACATCCACTGCATTTCTTTGGTCCAGTCCAGAACTTACTTCTTCATAGAAGTTTATCAGATTAGTTTGACAGGAATGGTCCCTCGTAAAACAATGTTGATATTGGGTCATGAGGTTATTTTTCTTCAGATACTCCAGTATAGCATCTCTTAGAAAAACCTCTAGGATTTTACCCACAGTAGAGGTTAAGCTTACTGGCCTATAATTTCCAAGTTCAGTTTTTGTTCCCTTTTTGAATATTGGCACCACATTTGCTATACGCCAGTCCTGTGGTACAGACCCTGTTATTATAGAGTCTTTAAAGATTAAAAAATAATGGTCTATCTATGACAGTACTTAATTCCTGCAGCACTCTGGGGTGTATCCCACTCAGGCCCGGGGATTTGTCAATTTTAGTGATTTTTAGACGATGCCGTACTTCCTGCTGGGTTAAGCTGGTGACATTTAATTGACAGTTTTTGTTATCACTAATCATATTGTCTGTCATGGGATTTTCTTGTGTAAATACTGTTGAAAAAAAGTCATTTAGCATATTGGCTTTCTCCTCATCCTCATCCACCATTTCACCCAGATTATTTTTAAAGGGGCCAACACCATCATTTTTTAGTTTCTTACTATTTATGTAGTTAAAAAATATTTTGGGATTATTTTTACTTTCTCTGGCAATGAGTCTCTCTGTCTCAATATCGCCTGATTTAACTGCAGGGCAAACAGGCGACGCTCCACCGGCGATTTTTCGCCATAGAATCGCCCAGTCACACGCCACTACACACATGCGATGTGGTTTCCACATCGCCAGGAATTGCCACCGTTCTTGCCGGCGACATGGAGGAGTGTGACGGTACCTTAAATGTTTAACAGCAGCAATCTGAGCTAGCTCCGGACACTGCTAGAAAGACAGATGCCAGCGATGTAATAGCTCACTCCAGGCAGCCCTCAGTGAATTGTGACTAAAATGGATGTCACAGATCTTCATAGGTTAAAAAAGGTCACTTCAATGTGGAAAAATATATCAGCTCAACCAAGTAACCTAGTAACGAAATGGGAATGGTAGGCCATCCCCTTTGGTGCAAAAACTAAAGGGGGCCAGCAAACACTGGGCTAGACGCCACAAAAACCCAACATTACACCACAGCTTACAGATCGATTTTGCACAGTGAAGGAAGCTTGTTAGGGGTTACGAAATTGCTGACAATGAGAACACCACCACAGCATATTCTACCATTAAACCCTTTTCAAGGGAAGAACCCTTATCTTAGAGGAACATCAAATTCCAACTGGTAAATACACTTTCTGGGATTACCAGATACAGTGATCAAAAGAACCATAACTCAGCCATTCGTAGTTTCACTGTACTGGTGGTGTCTATCGGATTGTCAGAGATATACAAGTGCTATATTCAGTGATCCTCAGCAGTCTCGGGCAGCGCCTCACATGCTCTACCTCGGCACAATTCACACAAGGGACTTTGGCACCATCCACTTTTCCTAAAGAGACTATCTTTGGGGAACATTTTTTTCTTATAAGAACCCCTCTGCCGTCCTGAGGCTCGTTGCTGTTAAACACATAAAAAGGGAGGTGGAGGGCAAACAAGCAGGTGGGAAGGGTCACTGAAATCTTTGCCCCAGCTAAGGGTGAACCATGTGCCCATGCTTGGTTAAACAGTCATTTTGTGCTGACCGTTTTTCTTCACATGATGGGGCCAATCCTTTAAATACACCTTACCACCTGCTTGATTTCCACCATTTTCTGCCCTCTTTGGCTCTATGAAGCCAGAATTTCCAATCAAAAAGAGGGGTTGCAGAGATTGAAGGAAAACAAGCCGGTGGAAAGGTGCGTTTAAATGATCAAACTCGCCATGGTGAACCGAGCATTAGGGCTGTGCAGTCAAATTCAGGGAAACTGAGGAGTCGGCTGTTTGGCTTATTAACTGCACACCAGGGAGTTGAAGTCAGTGTCCATTTTGATGCAGTCAGAGATGGAGTCGGATTCAGTGAAGTTTAGGAGTCGGAGGTTTGGCTCACCGGCTCCACAGCTCTGCCAACTGCCTCTACTTAGTTTGAACAGGCATTCAGTGCTGACAGAGTCCCTTTAGTGTATAATCTCTCTTGCCAGATCTCATCACTAACCGTTAGTTTATCAAGCAGAAACCATTCCAGCAAACTTTGCCATTTTGGGGAGGATTCCCCATAGGAAAGAACTGGAACGTTTTTAAGAAAACATTTTTTGGAGATGATCCTTTATAAAGAAAACTCCACAAAATACTTGTGTGAACAAAGCCCTGCTGGAAATTATTATGTGACAAGCAAGTTACTGGTAGAATGAAACTGGCCCCATAGAGAATGGTTAAGGGTGGCCATCTCTTGGGGAGATAGACTTGGGGCCAGACTCATCACAGAGACCCCGATCCCAGCCATGTGTCACTTAGGCCTCATTCATACGTCCATTTTTTGTGTACACGTGTCATGTGTGGTTTTCATGGGTAGCGCTCGTATCTGTGTCTGTATTAGTCTAAGGGGCCGTTCACATGTCCATTATTTTCGTAGACCGTGCAATCGGTGGACTTGCTCAATATTGACTGCCTATGGAAGTCTTAGGGGCCGTGAAAAAAAAAAATCTGACTGCACTTGGATGACACCCGAGTGTGGCCCGATATTCTCCAAACCTGTGAGAATGGAGCACTTGAGAAACTTTTTAATATATGTACAAGAAAAACTGATGACACACTGATACTCTGATAAATAAAAAGGGGTAGGATTTCCTGCACGTGGAAAAATTGGATGTCTGAATGAACCCTTACTGAGCTGCTTGCTGCAGTTTTGATTAACAAATGTATCTGCTGCAGATCTACTAGTACTCTGAATACTAAGCTCTATATAATCCGCCCACACCACTGATTGGTAGATTTAGGTGTACATTGTGCATAGGCAGAATCAGTGGTGGAGGCAGGGTTTGACTAAGGGGTACTTCACACACAGCAATGTTCCAGCGATCCCGACAACAACCAGAACCGCTGGAACAACTCTGTGTGGTCGCTGGGGAGCTGTCAAACAGGCAGATCTCCTCAGCAAGCAGGGAGCAGTATGACAAACTCCACATCACTGGGTAAGCGGGAGAAGGCTGGTAACTAAGGTACACTGGGGTAACTAAGCACAGCGGTGCCCTAGTTACCTGCTGGTTACCAGCTTGTAAGCGGGAGAAGGCTGGTAACTAAGGTACACTGGGGTAACTAAGCACAGCGGTGCCCTAGTTACCCACTGTGTACCTTGGTTACCAGCCTTCTACCGCTTACAGGCTGGTAACCAGCGGGTAACTAGAACAGCCTGTGCTTAGTTACCAAATGTGCACCCTGGTTACACCGGCCGCGCAGTGCACGCTGGGACATGCCCGCGCCGGCTCCCTGCATTGTCGGAAACGGCACTCGTTGGTCTCCCACCGTCTAACACGCTGATGCGTGCTGCACAGTGGGAGACCAACGAGCAAAAAATGGTCCTGCCCGTTTTGTAACGATCAGTGACCTTGCAGCAGGGGACCCGTCGCTGCTGCTTTTCACACACAGCGATATAGCTGGTGAGGTCGCAGATTTCAGCGATATCGCTGTGTGTGAAGTACCCCTAACTGGCAGCAAGTTTACTACTCCTCAAGCAATAATCTCCTACTGATAAAACAGTGATGGTCTCAAAACTGCAGCAAATAGCCCAGTAAGCGACATTACTGGAAAATAGGGTCTCTGCCCCTACATCATATGCTGTTCTCAGATTAGGTGATAGATTCCCTTTTAGGCTACATTCAGACTGTGTGTTTTTTTGATGCGTTTTTTTTTGCAGTGCACTGCATTAAAAGGAACACTCAAATGACATCTCAACAAAGTCGATGGGTTTTCATTTTTGCCATTCAGGCAGGGCACTTTGAAAGCGATTTGTTTGTTCACTTTTGGAGGGCTCCGTTTTGGAAAAGGGTCCGTCAATTTGTCTTGCGTTTTTCTGCATCGCTTTTTCCATAGGAGCCATTGTCTATGGGTCAAAAAAACACCACCAAAAATGCTCCCAAAAGTGGATCGGAAACGGATATTCGTTTTTTCGGGTGTATTTTTTTCACAGCTCCTGTTTTGCAACTAAAAACGCAGCAGAACAGAAGGAAAAAAGAATGCACAGTCTGAAGGTAGCCTAAGGTCCCATGCACATGTTGGGTATTTGGTGAGTTTTTTACCTCAATGTTTGTAGCCCAAACCAGAGGTGGGTGATAAATACAGAAGTGGTGACGTGTTTCTATTATAGTTTTCCTCTGATTGTTCCACTCCTGGTTTTAGCTACAAATACTAAGGCCCCCTTCACATCATGTTTTTGGGATCTGTGGCTATCCGCTGTAAAACGGACAGCCATGGATCCGATTTGGCTCCCCATGTATCCCTATGGGCACGGATGGGCAAAGATTGGTCCTTAATGGCCAACCGTGTGTGCCAGTGTTATCAGGGTTCAAATTGCATCCGCTTTTTTCCGATACCCAGAATCGGAGACTGCTCCGATTTTGGGCTGCCTTCAAAAAAGTGGACACAATTGGACAGAATCGGATCTGATACTGTCTGATTAAAAAACATAGGGGTCTATGGAGTTCGGATCCGCATGGATCCAGTTTGCTGTATTGAGCATGCGTACAGCTCCTCCCACCCCTATTCTCTGCACACTGATGTTGGATCCAAGAAAAACAAAGATCCAAGGGCATCAGTGGAATCTGTTTGCAGAGATCTGTGCGGTCCTTGAAATTCCACGATCCACACGGACAGGCAAAAAACGTGCTGTGAAGGGGGCCTTAGGTAAAAAAAAAACTCACCTAATACTGAGCATGTGAATGTGACCCCAGTCTTATTTTTCCTTGACAACTTCACTTAGGCTGCTTTAACATCAGCGGTAATCGCTGATCGCGGCAGTTGCGGTGAAAAAAACAGCCGCGATTACCGCATAACGGCCGCGATCGGGGCACACTTGCGGCAAGCCCTATACAATGTCTATGGGGCTTGCAGTAAGTGCAGTTTCGGTACTTGCGGCAGGGGGGCCGTCAACAAAATGCGGTATGCAGCGTTTTTTTCACGGCCGCACCTGACGAAACCGCACTTGCCACACCCTTACCGCAAGCCCCATAGACAGTGCATAAGGCTTGCCGCAAGTGAACCGCAAGTGCGCCGTTATGCGGTAATCGCGGCAGTTGCGTTTTTTCATCGCAACTGCCGCGATCAGCGTAAAACGCTGATGTGAAAGGGGCCTTATACAGATGTTTTTAACCGATTACTAAAATACGACCTTTACCAAATACTGCATTCTGTACCGCGGCCTTTCCACCTTTGGGAGGTTTTCAAGTTGCCACAATGTGGCAACAATTTAAAGGAAGTGTAACTTTTGTTGTGAAAAAGCCGTTCAAACTAATTATAGCAGCGCTGGGGTTCTGGGCTCAAATACCACAATGGACGACATCTGCCCGGAGTTTGTATGTTCTCCCTCTGTTTGTGTGGGTCTCCTCCAGTTTCCTCCCACACTCCAAAGACAAACCGATAGGGAATATAGATTGTGAGGTCTGTAAAACGCTGTGAAATGAATAGCGCTATATAAATGAATAAATAATATTACTGCTCAAACTTCATGAACCACGTGCACCATTTGGAAGAATTTGAGACAAAAAACTTCAGCCAATACCAAAAAGAAGTAAAGGGAAGTCGACTTCAACAAATCAGAAGTGATATCGGCCCTTGGGTCCCCCTAAGCCAGGGGTGGGGAACTCCAGTCCTCGAGGGCCGCAATCAGTGCAGGTTTTCACGATTTCCTTAAGGGCCTGTCACACGCGTCAATGTCGTCAGTGAGATGATCGCTGACGACATTGACGGCTGATCGCTGGTGAGCTGTCACACAGACAGACTCACCAGCGATCAATTGACCAGAGACATCATGGAAACGATTTAAATATCGTTTCCATGATGTCTTGCTCCCGCTGCCAGCCTGCTGGAAGCGGGAGCAGGCTGGTCTCCA
The DNA here is from genome assembly GCA_033576535.1 of Allobates femoralis. Classification (NCBI taxonomy): domain Eukaryota; kingdom Metazoa; phylum Chordata; class Amphibia; order Anura; family Aromobatidae; genus Allobates; species Allobates femoralis. The sequence continues at coordinate 435,856,406 of JARQOC010000006.1, read as the reverse complement.
AGGTAAACTGCGGGTATCTAGGCAGCGCGGGCTGCCTAGATACCCGACGTGTACCTTAGTTACCAGCCTCCTCCCCTCACCGGCTGGTATCTAAGGTACACAGCGGGTAACTAGGGACCCTAGTTACCCGCTGTGTACCTTAGATACCAGCCGGTGAGCGGAGGAGGCTGGTAACTAAGGTACACGTCGGGTATCTAGGCAGCGCGCGCTGCCTAGATACCCTCAGTTTACCTTGGATACCAGCTCCCAGCGCTTGTGACAGGCGCTGGGAGCTGGAATATCGCTACTCCAGGTGTCACACGCAGCGATGCTGCGTGTCCACCGGGCGACAATCGCCAGGTTTTAGGACTGATTCTAAAACCTGGCGATCATCAACCAGCGATTTATCGCTGGTTGATTCACTATGTCACACGCATCAATATCACTGCAACGTCACGTGCAGCCGATATCGTGCAGGCGATATTGATGCGTGTAACAGGCCCTTTAGTATTGCACAGGGATTGAAATCATCACCAGTGCAAGTGATTATGTTATCACCTGTGCAAAACTAAGGAAATCCTGAAAACCTGCACTGATTGCGGCCCTCGAGGACTGGAGTTCCCCACCCCTGCCCTAAGCCAAAGTGGGTGGAGAGGTGGATGGAGCCTTGAAGTGCACTCATAGGTACAGAAATGCATCCAAGTGCCCACCTTCACCCCCTCGGGTGACCAGTGGGACCGGCCCTGTGGACAACTGACCCCCTGATAGAGCATTTTAGTATAAAGTTAAGGCGGACGGGAGGGGGCACTGGAGACCCTCAAAGTGAAAATTATCGCCGCAATCATGTGACCGAGCTCTCATATTGATCTGCAGCCTCATAATTAATTCATCAATATTACAATTTAAGTAATGCAATGGGAATGCAAATATATTAAACTTTATCTCTACTTCATTAGAAACAAACAGTAAAAAATAATGGCGCTCCCCTTTAAGGGTATGTTCACACAGTGCGTTTTTTGCGGCAGGTAAATGCAATTGCCCCCTGCCAAGTAATCTGGAGTTAGGAGAAACCTAGACATACCACTAAGGTTTAGCTGCAGCAAAGCCTTACGTGCGTGGACATAGTCCAAGAAGCCCAGATACGTTCCCCTGATTCCCCAGAGAGCTGCCCCCGACTCCCACATTATACACTGCCCTCTGTCCCCTCACCCATTATCTACTGCCCTCTCACCCGATGCAATTGCCCCTGCCAAGTAATCTGGTGTTAGGAGAAACCTAGACATACCCCTAAGGTTTAGCTGCAGCAAAACCTTACATGTGTGGACATAGCCCAAGAAGCCCAGATACGTTCCCCTGATGCCCCAGACTCCCACATTATACACTGCCCTCTGTCTCCTCACCCATTATCTACTACCCTCTCACCCGGTCCTTCATCCTCCAGCTCTGCCCCCATCCACCCTATTGTTCTCTCACCTGGTCTTTCATCTTCCACCTCTGCCCCCCTATTATCTTCTGTCCTCTCACTCCTCTATCCTCACCCGGTCCTTCATCCTTTAGTTCTGCCCCCCACTATTATCCTGTGTCCTTCTCATCCGGTACTTCATCCTCCAGCTCTGCCCCCCGACCCCCATTATACACTGCCCTCTGTCCCCTCACTCATTATCCCCTAACCTCTCTGTCCTCTCACCCGGTCCTTCATCCTCCAGCTCTGCCTCCCTGTCACCTCTCACCCCTCTATCCTCTATGCCCTCCCTGTCCCCTCTCACCCTGTCCTTTATCCTCCAGCTCTGCCCTCTCTGTCCCCTCTCACCCCCCTATCCTCTGTCCTCTCACACGGTCATTCATCCTCCAGTTCTGCCCTCCCTGTCCCCTCTCACCCCGTCCTTCATCCTCCAGCTCTGCCCTCCTTGTCCCCTCTCACACCGGTCCTTCATTCTCCAGCTCTGCCCTCCCTGTCCCCTCTCACCCCCTTATCCTCTGTCCTCTCATCCAGTCCTTCATCCTCCAGCTCTGCCCTCCCTGTCCTCTCACCCAGACCTTTATTCTCCAGCTCTGCCCTCTCTGTCCACTCTCACCCCCCTAACCTCTGTCCTCTCACCCGGTCCTTCATCCTCCAGCTCTGCCCTCCCTGTCCCCTCTCACCCCCCTATCCTCTCACCCAGTCCTTCATCCTCCAGCTCTGCCCTCTCTGTCCCCTCTCACCCCCCCCTATCCTTTGTCCTCTCACCCAGTCCTTCATCCTCCAGCTCTGCCCTCCCTGTCCCCTCTCACCCCCCCTATCCTCTGTCCTCTCACCCGGTCCTTCATCCTCCACCACAGCCCTCCCTGTCCCATCTCACCCCCCTATCATCTCACCCGGTCCTTCATCCTCCAGCTCTACACTCCCTGTCCCCTCTCACCCAGTCCTTTATCCTCCAGCTCTGCCCTCTCTGTCCCCTCTCACCCCCCTATCCTCTGTCCTCTCACACGGTCATTCATCCTCCAGTTCTGCCCTCCCTGTCCCCTCTCACCCCGTCCTTCATCCTCCAGCTCTGCCCTCCTTGTCCCCTCTCACCCGGTCCTTCATTCTCCAGCTCTGCCCTCCCTGTCCCCTCTCACCCCCTTATCCTCTGTCCTCTCTCACCCACTCCTTTATCCTCCAGCTCTGCCCTCCCTGTCCCCTCTCACCCCCCTATCCTCTGTCCTCTCACCCAGTCCTTCATCCTCCAGCTCTGCCCTCTCTTCCTCTCTCACCACCCTATCCTCTGTCCTCTCACCCGGTCCTTCATCCTCCAGCTCTGCCCTCCCTGTCCCCTCTCACCCCGTCCTTCATCCTCCAGCTCTGCCCTCCCTGTCCCCTCTCACCCCCCTATCCTCTGTCCTCTCACCCGGTCCTTCATCCTCCAGCTCTGCCCTCCTTGTCCCCTCTCACCCCCCTATCCTCTGTCCTCTCACCCGGTCCTTTATCCTCCAGCTCTGCCCTCTCTGTCCACTCTCACCCCCCTAACCTCTGTCCTCTCACCCGGTCCTTTATCCTCCAGCTCTGCCCTCCCTGTCCCCTCTCTCCTCCCTATCCTCTGTCCTCTCACCCAGTCCTTCATCCTCCAGCTCTGCCCTCTCTGTCCACTCTCACCACCCTATCCTCTGTCCTCTCACCCGGTCCTTCATCCTCCAGCTCTGCCCTCCCTGTCCCCTCTCACCCCCCTATCCTCAGTCCTCTGACCCAGTCCTTCATCCTCCAGCTCTGCCCTCTCTTTCCACTCTCACCCCCCTATCCTCTGTCCTCTCACCCGGTCCTTCATCCTCCAGCTCTGCCCTCCCTGTCCCCTCTCACCCCCCTATCCTCTGTCCTCTCATCCAGTCCTTCATCCTCCAGCTCTGCCCTCCCTGTCCTCTCACCCAGACCTTTATTCTCCAGCTCTGCCCTCTCTGTCCACTCTCACCCCCCTAACCTCTGTCCTCTCACCCGGTCCTTCATCCTCCAGCTCTGCCCTCCCTGTCCCCTCTCACCCCCCTATCCTCTCACCCAGTCCTTCATCCTCCAGCTCTGCCCTCTCTGTCCCCTCTCACCCCCCCCTATCCTTTGTCCTCTCACCCAGTCCTTCATCCTCCAGCTCTGCCCTCCCTGTCCCCTCTCACCCCCCCTATCCTCTGTCCTCTCACCCGGTCCTTCATCCTCCACCACAGCCCTCCCTGTCCCATCTCACCCCCCTATCATCTCACCCGGTCCTTCATACTCCAGCTCTGCCCTCCCTGTCCCCTCTCACCCCCCTATCCTCTGTCCTCTCACCCGGTCCTTCATCCTCCAGCTCTGCCCTCTCTGTCCACTCTCACCCCCCTATCCTCTGTCCTCTCACCCAGTCCTTCATCCTCCAGCTCTGCCCTCCCTGTCCCCTCTCACCCAGTCCTTCATCGTCCAGCACTGCCCTCTCTATCCCCTCTCACCCCCCTATCCTCTGTCCTCTCACCCGGTCCTTCATCCTCCAGCTCTGCCCTTCCTGTCCCCTCTCACCCTGTCCTTCATCCTCCAGCTCTGCCCTCCCTGTCCCCTATCCTCTCACCCGGTCCTTCATCCTCCAGCTCTGCCCTCCCTGTCCCCTCACTCATTATCCCCTGCCTTCTCTGTCCTCTCACCCGGTCCTTCATCCTCCTGCTCTGCCCTCCCTGTCCTTCATCCTCCAGCTCTGCCCTCCCTGTCCCCTCTCACCCTGTCCTTCATCCTCCAGCTCTCCCCTCCCTGTCCTTCATCCTCCAGCTCTGCCCTCCCTGTCCCCTCTCACCCTGTCCTTCATCCTCCAGCTCTGCCCTCCCTGTCCTTCATCCTCCAGCTCTGCCCAACCTGTCCCCTATCCTCTCACCCTGTCCTTCATCCTCCAGCTCTGCCCAACCTGTCCCCTATCCTCTCACCCTGTCCTTCATCCTCCAGCTCTGCCCAACCTGTCCCCTATCCTCTCACCCGGTCATTCATCCTCCAGCTCTGCCCTCCCTGTCCCCTCTCACCCCCCTATCCTCTGTCCTCTCCTCTCAACCGGTCCTTCATCCTCCAGCTCTGCCCTCCCTGTCCCCTCTCACCCCCCTATCCTCTGTCCTCTCACCCGGTCCTTCATCCTCCAGCTCTGCCCTCCCTGTCCCCTCCCACCCACCTATCCTCTGTCCTCTCACCCGGTCCTTCATCCTCCAGCTCTGCCCTCCCTGTCCCCTATCCTCTGTCCTCTTACCCGGTCCTTCATCCTCCAGCTCTGCGCCAGGGACTTGCAGCCCTCGATCTTCTCTAGGTGTCTCTTCTTCATGAAGGCGGCCGGCAGGCTCCAGTCCACCAGCTCGGCCTCCTCGTCATCCCCGAGGCTGAGGACGGGGCTCTGACTGTCCATCCCGGCTCTCGTCCTCTCACTCTCTGCCCCCAGAGAAACCCGAGCACGGGAAGCTCCTCAGCGCAGCGGTACGGACGCCGCCATATTGGGAGGGTCCGGCATGCACTGCGGCAACGGCGGCCGAAGAGGGACAAACTGCCTGAGAGAGGGGGGAGGACACAGGGAGCGGGGCACAACTAGGGGGAAACACGGACTGAGAACACTCAGGGGAGGAGGCTTCTATGAGGATTGGGGGACATGTGGGGGCTCAGGTAGAGAGGACATGGCGGAGGGGCTTATAGGAGCACAGCTGTGGTGGGGGGTGCAATGGAGGGCACTCACCTGCGGTGGAGGAAGGGAGGGTACTTTGGGGGGCACTGACCTTTGGTAGAGGGGAGGGTACTTTGGGGGGTACTCACCTATGGTGGGGGGGAGGGTACTTTGGGGGCACTCACCTCTGGTTAAGGGAGGGGGTTTACTTTGGGGGCACTGACCTGTGGTAGAGGGGAGGGTACTTTGGGGGGTACTCACCTATGGTGGAGGGGAGGGTTCTTTGGGGGCACCCACCTCTGGTGAAGGGAAAGGGGTTACTTTGGTGGCACTCCCCTGGAGTGGAGGGAGGGCAATTTGGGGGGCACTCACCTGTTGTGGAGGGAGGGACTACTTTTGGGGCACTCCCCTGTGGCGGAGGGAGGATACTTTGTGAGGGCACTCGCCTGTGGCGGAGGGAGGATACTTTGTGAGGGCACTCGCCTGTGGCGGAGGGAGGATACTTTGTGAGGGCACTCGCCTGTGGCGGAGGGAGGATACTTTGTGAGGGCATCCCTTGTGGGGGAGGATAATTTAGGGGGCACTCGCCTGCAGTGGAGGGAGGATACTTTGTCAGGCACTCCCTTGTGGCGGAGGGAGGATACTTTGTGAGGACACTCGCCTGTGGGGGAGGGAGGATACTTTAGGGGGCACTCCCCTGCAGTGGAGGGAGGATACTTTAGGGGGCACTCCCCTGCAGTGGAGGGAGGATACTTTAGGGGGCACTCCCCTGCAGTGGAGGGAGGATACTTTGTGAGGACACTCGCCTTGGGGGAGGGAGGATACTTTAGGGGGCACTCCCCTGCAGTGGAGGGAGGATACTTTGTGAGGGCACTCGCCTGTGGGGGAGGGAGGATACTTTAGGGGGCACTCCCCTGCAGTGGAAGGAGGATACTCTGGGGGGGGCACTCCCCTGCAGTGGAGGGAGGATACTTTGTGAGGGCACTCGCCTGTGGGGGAGGGAGGATACTTTAGGGGGCACTCCCCTGCAGTGGAGGGAGGATACTTTAGGGGGCACTCCCCTGCAGTGGAGGGAGGATACTTTGTGAGGACACTCTCCTGTGGGGGAGGGAGGATACTTTAGGGGGCACTCCCCTGCAGTGGAGGGAGGATATTTTAGGGGGCACTCCCCTGCAGTGGAGGGAGGATACTTTGTGAGGACACTCTCCTGTGGGGGAGGGAGGATACTTTAGGGGGCACTCCCCTGCAGTGGAGGGAGGATACTTTGTGAGGGCACTCGCCTGTGGGGAGGGAGGATACTTTAGGGGGCACTCCCCTGCAGTGGAGGGAGGATACTTTGTGAGGACACTCGCCTGTGGGGGAGGGAGGATACTTTAGGGGGCACTCCCTACAGTGGAGGGAGGATACTTTGTGAGGGCTCTCCCCTGCAGTGGAGGGAGGATACTTTGAGGACACTCGCCTGTGGGGGAGGGAGGATACTTTGTGAGGACACTCGCCTGTGGGGGAGGAGGATGCTTTGTGAGGACACTCGCCTGTGGGGGAAGGAGGATACTTTGTGAGGACACTCGCCTGTGGGGGAGGGAGGATACTTTAGGGGGCACTGCCCTACAGTGGAGGGAGGATACTTTGTGAGGGCTCTCCCCTGCAGTGGAGGGAGGATACTCTGGGGGGGGCACTCATCTGCAGTGGAGGAAGGGTACTTTGAGGAGCATTCACCTGGGGTGAAGGGAGGGTACTTTGGGGAACACTCGCCTCACCTGCAGAGGAGGGAGGGGATACTCACCTGGGATGGAGGGGCACATCAGGGAAAATACTCCAGTGTCTGAGCCTCTGTGAAAATGACAGTAAATCGATTATGATTGTGAGATATGTATCAAGTGTTTATCAGGGTGCACAGTGTGTTTTTGGTCCAAGTGCTGTCAATGTGGATAATGAACCCCACCAATGTGTTTGCTCACACGGACCAACAGCCTTTCTAGAAAATAATGTGCAGTATGTGCTAGTTTAGTTTTTCTTCGGATGAGACTCTCTTTTTTGTCATGGCGTGTAAGAAGAAGAGATGCAGCATGAACACCACATGTGTGGAATCCATTAGATTAATTTCAATTTTTAACATAGAAAACTACCCGACTTTGTATCATTTATAGTGATGTATGCAAACAGATGTAAAGCCAGTTGTACCTCTAATAATATGGTTGACGTCCTTTATTTTTCTGTTAAAAACTGATATTTCATTCGCTTGTGAACAAAGTCTAATGCATAATTCAGATGTTCGCTTTGCACATATATGTTCTTGCTATGTTTTTTTCCAGGTATAACATGCTCCTGTTAGTCTATGTGGTCACTCACATGTGCGTGTTTGGGAAAGAACAAAAACCCAGAAATGTCCATCTTATCTGACAATCATAATTCACCTATGTAAATCGAAATATTGACAAACAATGATGGTCTCCTACTGCTGACTGCTAGAAGCATCAGGATATGCTTGCTGTATTTTGTGGAAATAAGACACACCCCAAATTTTAAAGGAGGAAAATAGGAAAAAAAAGCATTTTTGATGTTAAAATGGTGGATCATCTTATCATATCGTCTTATATTCCGAGTGTAGCTTACCAGGGGGACACACTGGAGCGGCATAGGAGGATGGGTCAGTGATGCTGCAGGCCCCGGGGCTCAGAGGAGGCGTGTGTTGCATCGATGGAATACGCCACCATTGATCTCTCGTGGTGGTGGAGCCCTTCAGGAGGTAGGATCGATGATGCTGCAGGCTTGGAAGAGCGGGTGTCTCGGTGGAAAAATGCGGGCGCTATTGATCTGCAGTCACATTGGGGCTGCTTAGCAGGGTCGACGATGCTGCCCGCCTGGGGCTCGTAGGAGTAGGTGACTTTGTGGTGTGAGATGGGCTCCATTGATCTATTAGTACTTGATGAGTTGGGCTTCAAGAAAATGGCTGCTGAGGAGGCACATGCACAGTTGAGCTCTCAGGAGAGCGGAATGCTCGAACGGCATATGTTCCCCCTCTGCAGCCGTTTTCCTGTACTCCATCACCAATAGATCAATGGTGCCCACATCCCGCAGGTTCAACACCTTCTCCTACAGTGCCCACAGCATCACTGAACCTTGCCTCCTGTTAACCTCTCCACCATCAACGCAGATCAGTGGAGCCCACATTACAATGCTGTGACACCCCCTCCTCCGAGTCCCAAGCCTGCAACATTGCCGATCCTGCCCCCTGTGTGCCGCCCTGGTAATCTATATCTGGACTGTAAAAGCACTCTCACTTTCCCCCCAATTCTGGGGGGAAAAAGTGCATCTTATATTCAGGAGAATACTATATTTCAGATTTTGTATGTGTGTGGGGGGATGGTTGCCTGCGAGAAAAACTGATGCCACACTGATAGTTAAGGCCGCTTTACACGTCGCAATATCGTTCCGATATTGCATACAACTTCACGTGAGCGCGCATGTTTTTGGCACTTGTCCAAAATCGCATAGGAGATGTGACACATGGAGATATCGCCAGGCAACGCAACTACGATGTCGTACGCCCCTCTTGCACACTGCGTCTGAGCAACTCAGGGAACGACCAATTAACATGGGAGTGAATAGGGGAAGTTGCACTTCAAATCGTAGTTGCGCTGTCATACAGCACGATCATGCCAGATTGTCAAGCCAATATTGCACAATCCACAAACGATATTGAAGTTGCATCGTGTTTGAGTTGCATTGCCCATTTACACGACGCAACTCACCAACGATAACAACTGCAACGCCCCTACCACGTGACTTTTTATGTAGTTGCGTTGTGATATCATGACGTGTAAAGCGGCCTTAAGAGCTGACACTGGGCCAAACTGATGGAAATCTGATCCAGCACACTGAATTGTTCTTTTTTTTTTTTTTAGGCTGCACACAAATCACACAGTCTTGTCCGCACCAGGGACGCGACATGTTGCATTCCTGGTGCGGACGAGACTGTGTGATTTGTGCGCAGGCATCCGCCTGCGCACAGATCACATGTGGGAGTGAATGGGTGCGCACGGTCAAGCGCAGCACCGTGCTCTCCCTTTATAAAGATAGGAGCTGGCGGCCGCTGCGGTCACATTACGGATCCCCTCTGCAGAACGCTGCGGAGGGGTCCGCAAATGAGAACCCAGCCTTACCTATGAAAGCGATCTTGGAGCATCTGAATGACTCCTAAGCTTTAACTAGACCCCCTGTGTTTTGACCTTCCTCTAACAATGAAGATTTATTTACATTTACGACTCCTCCCAAGAAGTCCTGTCTATATGTAGATGAGATATGGAAAAGATGTTTATTTCTATGCAAGAAGCTTAGAGATTGGCTACTTCATTGTATGGAAAAAATTAACACCCCTGCCTTGTTCAAGCAGCTTATAGCTTTCTTTGATGTCAAAAGACCACCATTGTTTAAGTTTAAGGTTCCTGATTGGCATATGAGGCATGTTTAAACACATCATCCCTGAGATTTCCCTTGCATTTCAAATGGAGAAGTCCAGCCTTCACCATTTAAACAGTATTTCTTTATTTTACTCATATAATGCCATTAATTCCATATGGCTTTACAGATGTGATCACTACTGTCTCCATTGGGACTCAATGTAAATTCCCTATCAGTATGTCTTTGGAGTGTGTGAGGAAACCAGAGGAAACTCATGCAAATATGGTGAGAACATACAAACTCCTTGCAGTTGGCCTTGGTGGGAATGTGAACCTATTTTTCCATTCAGCTTGAAAGTTTAGTGATTAACTTTAGATTATCTTTAGGTTTCGGCTATCTAAAGCCCCCGTCACACTAAGCGAGATCACTAGCGAGATCACTGCTGAGTCACAAGTTTTGTGACGCAAGAGTGACCTCAGCAGCGATCTCGGTACGTTTGACACATAGCAGCGACCAGGCCCCTGCTGTGAGGGTCACTGATCGTAACAAACTGTTCTGGGCCATTTTTTGGTTGTTGCTCTCCCGCTGGGCAGCATGCATCGCTGTGTTTGACAGGGACAACGACCAACCATCTCAACACTACGCCCGAGAGTGACAGGTTCCCAGCGACTGCCGTATTGTTGCTGCGTCGCTGGTGAGATCTGACTGTTTGACATCTCATCAGCGACCATGTAGGGACGCACCAGCGATCCCTATTAGGTAGTGTCATTGTTGGGATCGCTGGATCGTTGGCAAGTGTGACAGTACCCTAAGTAGCCTCAACATGTTTGCAAATAAGGGGAATATGGTTTAATGGGTCCCCTATAAAATAGAAGCTGCTGGCCGAACCATAATTAATCTAAGGGCTAACAGTCCCTTTATATATCAATGAATATAAAAAAAAAAAGTATTTTTAAAGTCTGTTTATAATATGCTAATTAGGGCTTTGACTAGCCGAGGGGCCGTAATTCTCCCACCCGATTAGTTGGGTTACTCAGCATGTTATCACCTCTGTGGATATTATTACATGATCTCCATAGCAGCTGTCATCTGCATTGCCGTACAAAGCTGCGCACATGAGATCCAGGAGAGGGCAAGGTCTTTAACACCAAAGGAAGAGAGGATCTGTAGTAGGAGAGAGTTGTCAACTGTGTCGAAGGCAGAGGACAGGTCTAGATGGACGAGTATAGAGAAATATCTGTTAGCTTTGGCTGTAAGTCTTTAGTAATTTTGGTCAGGGCAGTTTCAGTGGAGTGTTGGGGTTGGAAGCTAGATTGGAGGTTGTCAAAGAGAGAGTTACATGAGAGGTGGGAGGAAAGTTGAGCATGAACATACCGCTGAAGGAGTTTGGAAATGAATAGAAGCAATATGGGGCGATAGCTGGGCATAGCAGTCAGGTCAAGGTTTGGCTATTTGAGGATAAACGTGATCATGGCATATTTGAAAGCAGAAGGGTAGGTGCCAGAAGTTAGTGATAAGTTGAAGAGTTGAGTTAGGGCTGGGATAAACGTGGTGGTGAGGTTGGGGAGGACTTGGGATGGCGTAAGGTGCACAAGTGGTGAGGTGTGATTTGGAGAATAGATGAGTAAGCTCTCCTTCAGTGACGTTGGAGAGGGAGGTTATAAGGAAAGGGCAGCAGTCTGGTCTAAAAAGGGGTTGGGGTGGTGGAACAATAAAGGTTTGCCTTGTTTGGTGGATCTTATTTTTGAAGTGTGTTGCAAAGTCATCCGTAGAGATGATTGAGGTGGGAGAAGGCAATGGTGGGTGGAGGAGAGAGTTAAAAGTGCTGTACAGCTGTGTGGGGTTGTGGGATAAAGAAGATATGATAGTTGTGAAGTAGGTCTGTTTAGCAAAGGTGAGGGCTGATTTGAACTTGAATAAAGTAAAGTCATCTGTCAAGTGTGTTTTCTTCCAACACCGCTCTGCAACCCTGGACGCTTGCCAACGATTTTGGTGAGGTTACAGTACCAGGGTATTGTACTGATTTGTTGCAGTTTGGCATGCACAAGAGGGGCGACTGTGTCAATAGTTTATGTGAGAGAGGTAGGGAAGATATGTGAGATTAAGGAAAGATAATGAGTTCAGATTTGTCCATGCTGAGCTTTAGGAAGCGAGGTGAGAAGAAGGAGGATATGGCTGATAGACACTTCGGGATTTTGGACAGTCGAGAGGTGACATCTGGACCAGAGAGTGAGATCTAAGTGTCACCGCAGAATAGATGGTACTGGGAGCCATGGGATTTTATGAGTTGTCCCAGGCCAAGGGTATAAATGGAGAAGAGTTAAAGGCCCGTTACATGCTACAATATCGTTAACGATATTGTTGGTACGTCATGGGTTTTGGGGCAGAGCAGCGACGTCGTAACGATGTAGTTGCATGTGACACGTACATACAATCAACAATAAGTCGTCTGATTGTTCATTGGAGGTTTATGATCACGACCTTAAATCAGTCGTTGATCGTCCATCCAACCTGCAGCATCGGTGTGTGTGACATAGTGATAACAATGTCGTTTACGACTTTGCCTATTGAGAACTGAAGCACATAGGCGATCAAACTGCAAGTGTCATTTGCTTGTCACGGAATCGCTGGGTCTGCGATATCTGTACTTGTGACACTTCACTAGCAATCAATTAGCGATGTCAAGTTGAACCGTTGGTCGAATCGCTGGGACATTGAAGCGTGTAATGGGCCCTTAAGAGTCCTAGGGAGGAGCCTTGCGGACTCCAACTAAGAGAGGGTGGGATAAGGAGGTAGTGGAAGATGCTAAATATGCAGTCAAAAAAGTATGAAGAGATCCAGGATAGGGCAAGGTTTTTGAAGCCAAAGAAAAAGAGTATCCGTCATGTGAGGGAGGGGACAACTGTGTCGACCATGGTGCTTTCAGTTTCTTCTGCATCCTGAGATGTGCTACCCTGTTTTACTCATCTGGAAGACAAATTGGATCAAAATGCATCCAATTCAGTGGCTCTCCTACACTTAAAAAGAATCAGCTACAAGTATTTTCAAACATGATGGACCACACATCAAACCCACCATTTAAAGGGAAACTGTCATTAGGTTTTCATACTTCAAATTAATGTCTACACACCTGGTCAAAATTGTTGGTACCCCTCATTTAATGAAGGAAAAATCCACAATGGCCACAGAAATGACTTGAATCTGACAAAAGTAATAATAAATAAAAAATCTATGAAAATGAAGAAATGAAAGTCAGACCTTGCTTTTCAATCTTGCTGTCACACAGCATTTTTTTTTTAAATGAAACTCATGAAATCGGCATGGACAGAAATGATGGTTCCCTTAACTTACCGTATATACTCGTGTATAAGCCGACCCCCCTACTTTTGCCCCCAAAACCTGGGAAAACCTATTGACTTGTGTATAAGCCGAGGGTGGACCCCAGCACAGGTATACAGCCCCCAGCAGTGTGGTATACAGGCCTCCCCAGTGGTAGTATACAGCAGCCTCCCCAGTGGTATGCAGGCCCCAGCAGTATATACAGCAGCCCCAGTGGTATACAGCAGCCCTTAGGTAGTACACAGCAGCCCCAGGGGTATACACATCAGCCCCAGGGGTATACACATCAGGCCCAGGGGTGTACACATCAGGCCCAGGGGTGTACACAGCAGCCCCAGGGGTATACACAGCAGCCCCAGGGGTGTACACAGCAGCCCCAGGGGTGTACACAGCAGCCCCAGGGGTAGTACACAGCAGCCCCAGGGTAGTACACAGCAGCCCCAGGGGTAGTACACAGCAGCCCCAGGGGTAGTACACAGCAGCCCCAGGGGTAATACACAGCAGCTCCAGGGGTAGTACACAGCAGCCCCAGGGGTAATACACAGCAGCCCCAGGGGTAGTACACAGCAGCCCCAGGGGTAATACACAGCAGCCCCAGGGGTAGTACACAGCAGCCCCAGGGGTACTACACAGCAGCCCCAGGGGTAGTACACAGCAGCCCCAGGGGTAGTACACAGCAGCCCCAGGGGTAATACACAGCAGCCCCAGGGGTAATACACAGCAGCCCCAGGGGTAGTACACAGCAGCCCCAGGGGTAGTACACAGCAGCCCCAGGGGTAATACACAGCAGCCCCAGGGGTAGTACACAGCAGCCCCAGGGGTAGTACACAGCAGCCCCAGGGGTAGTACACAGCAGCCCCAGGGGTGTATACAGCAGCCCCAGGGGTAGTACACAGCAGTCCCAGGGGTATTTACAGCAGCCCCAGGGTAGTACACAGCAGCCCCAGGGGTAATACACAGCAGCCCCAGGGGTAGTACACAGCAGCCCCAGGGGTAGTACACAGCAGCCCCAGGGGTAGTACACAGCAGCCCCAGGGGTAGTACGCAGCAGCCCCAGGTCCCCCTCACTGTTTGCGCCCCCACCGCTGCGCTCATACATTACCGGTCTAGCAGCTGTCATCCTCCGGTGGCAGATCGCGGCTCCCGGCTCCGGCTTCCATCTTCTTCTGTGTCTTCCTGCATTGTGACCGGGGCGCATCGCGATGGCGTCATCGCGACGCCGGCCGGTCATGTGACATGCAGGAAGACACAGAAGAAGATGGAAGCCGGAGCCGGGAGCCGCGATCCGCCACCGGAGGATGACAGCTGCTAGACCGGTAATGTATGAGCGCAGCAGTGGGGGCGCCAAACAGTGAGGGGGACCTGGGGCTGCTGCGTACTACCCCATGAGATTTTTTTTTTTTTTATATACCGTATATACTCGCGTATAAGCCGAGGGGAGACTTTTCAGCCCAATTTTTGGGCTGAAAAACTCGGCTTATACGCGAGTATATACGGTAATCTTTTGTTGCACAACCTTTTGAGACAATCACTGCAATTAAATGATTCCTGTACCATCACACACGGCAATATTGCTTGCAATTTCACTGGCAATTTGCTGGTTGGAGTGAAATCATGGACACATAGTTCTATTTTGTTGCCGTGTACAAATGGAACAATGTCTGCATGATTTCACTGCAACCAGCAAATTGCCAGTGAAATTGCATGCAATATTGCCGTGTGTGACGGTGTGTTACTGTCAATGAGACATCTGCACCTCTCCACAGGGATTTTGGCGACTCCTCAGGAGCAAACTGCTCCAGTTGTCTCGTGTTTGAAGGATGCCTTTTTCAGACGGCATGTTTCAGCTCTTTCCAAAGATGCTTAATAGGATTTAGGTTAGGACTTCAGAATAGTCCAATGTTTTCCTCTTAGCCATTCTTGGGTGTTTGTAGCTGTGTGTTTTGGGTCATTATCCTGTTGCAAGACGACTGACCTGCCACTGAAGCTTTCTGACACTGGGCAGCACATTTATATCTCTATAATCCCTTAATAGTCTTGAGATTTCATTGTACCCTGCACAGATTCAAGACTCCCTGTGTCAGATATAGCAAAGCTGACTCAGAATATAACACAACCTCCTCCATGTTTCACAGTAGGGACAGTGTTCTTTTCTTGATATGCTTCATTTTTCCATCTGTGAACATAGTGCTGATGTGCCTTGCCAAAAATTTCCATTGTTGTCTCATCTGTCCATAGGACATTGTCCCAGAAGCTTTGTGGCTTGTCAGCATGTAGTTTGGCAAATTCCAGTCTGGCTTTTTTATGATTTTATTTTTCCAACAATGGTATTCTCCTTGGTCGTCTCCCATGAAGTCCACTTTGGCTCATACAACAACGAATGGTGCGATCTGACACTGATGTTCTTTGAGCTTGAAGTTCACCTTTATCTGGGCTCTTTTGTTACCATTTGTATTATCCGTCTCTTTGATTTGTCATCAATTTTCCTCTTGCGGCCATGTCCAGGAAGGTTGGCTACAGTCCCATGGATTTTACATTTCTGAATAATATGTGCAACTGTAGTCACAGGAACATCAAGCTGCTTGGAGATGGTCTTATAACATTACCTTTAACATGCTTATCTATAATTTTCTTTCTAATCTCCTGAGACAACTCTTTGCTTCCTCTGGTCCACGTTGAGTGGGGTACACACCATGTCACCAAACAGCACAGTGAGTATCTGTAGCCCTATATACAGGCCCACTGACTGATTACAAGATTGTAGACTCCTGTGATGATATTTAGTAGACACACCTTGATTTAACATGTCCCTTATGTCACAATATTTTCAGGGGTACCATCATTTCTGTCCCGGTCTATTTCATGAGTTTCATTTTTTTTTTAATTCTGTGGCAGCAGGGTTGAAAAGCAATGTCTCTATCTTTCATTTCTTCATTTTCATATATTTTTTTATGTATTATTACTTTAGTCAGATTTAAGTTATTTCTGTGACCATTGTGGGTTTTACTTTCATTAAACGAGGAGTACCAACAATTTTGACCACGTGTATATGTACAAACACTACAATTTTGAATACGGTATATCCAAGTGTTTCTTTTAGAAATCCATGTTTCCGTTTTAGGGAAATCCATCTTCAAGTTGTTATATAAGTGCAGGGTGACTGGCACAGCACATACAGCTCTCCAGCCTCTCTCATCTGTTCTCTGCCTGCCTCTTTTCAGTTCAAAAGACAAGAAAAATAGTTTTCTTTGTGTGCATTGATGTAATAGAAATCACACAGTAGTGGTGTTGCACTCATTTGGTGTTTTGCCATCTTCTGACTCTGTTCACACTGTGGTATCTGATAAGCAACCTTGTGCTTCTTTTTTGCTCAGCTTGGGTTCGGGCGTTTGCTGTTTTGTGCTCACTGCTCATCAGTCTTGCAGGAGTTAACTTCCCGATGGCTGATAATGTGCTGCTGGAGTTTCAGGTTCATTCTGTCCTATCATGGCTATCTCCACCCTTTTAAATATAGTGGAGCCCAGTCTCCTATGCCGATTATAGCTTCAGCTTTGCTCCAGTGATACCAGTCTGTGGTGTGCTGCTCCAGTTTCTGGGAAACAGTTACAACATTTTTGGTGTATGGTGAAAACTTCCTGTTGTATTTTTATCTCCTGCTTGTATTTGTTTTCCCCCAAATCACATACTGTATTCTCCCTGTGTGTGAGTGCTGAGAGCTTGTGTTTTGGTTTCCCCTGTCTGTCTTTATGTGCAGTTTTTTGTTACTTCCCTGCTCTGGGGGGTGGGGGAGTGTGAATCAGCTGAGCAGGAGCTGGGCTAGGGTGGAGACTCAGGCCTCTCCACCATCAGGAGTACCCCTGAGATAGGGTGCATTCAGGGCTCCCTAGATAGAGGGGCAGATTAAGCGTTCCGGTTCCCCTTTTACCCTAAGTCATCCTGACTCACATTTTTAATAAAAAACTTGGAAGTGGCAGACATTCCTTTACAGCAGTGTCTGTTTGACATTGCAAATTCCTCACGTTCATCTATCTGTCTCCTGTCAGTGCCTGACAGGTCCGTCTTGTTTCTGTGACCTGCCTTGCCCACCCAAGATCTAGTGCAAGTGCTAGCATCAGCTGTTCAATTGGGAAAGCCGGCAGTGAAGTGTTTTCAACCGCCGGGTTTCCCGTCGGCTATTTTAAACAAACTGGCAGCGGCCGGGAGCAAGAGATCAACAGCGGCAAAGAAGGAGATCAGCGGCGTCTGGGAGGAGGAGACCTCTGCCACTGATCTCCGTCTCCCAGCCACCGAGACCGCTGATTGGGTGGCTGGGCAGACTCAATGACATATTCATGTGCACACACATGGTGACAATCACCACTGAGTTCAAATGAAAACATCTGCGTTCGGCACTGCATATGTGCCCCATACGCTGCAGTGCCGAACGCAAATGTGAACTTAGCCTTAGTCTACTTGTCTTCAGCAAACTGCTTGTGGGCTTTCTGTGCATCATCTCTAGAAGAGGCTTTCTTCTGGCACTACAACCATGCAGACCATTGCAAGGTATGTTCTGAGTGAAACCTGTCTTGTTAAACCACTGTATGGTCTGCAGCTCATTTTCAGGGTGTTGGCAAACTTTTTATGGCCTAGCCCATCTTTATGTATTGCAAAAAAAATCTTTTTTTTTTCTGATAATCAGAAAATTTTTTGCCATGAGGCGCCACATTGAACTTCCAGGAGCCACTATGATGGCCACTTTACACACACCAACTTATCTGTCCAACTTCTGAACAACTTACTGGTTGCAGTGAAATCATGGACACATTGTTCCATTTGTACACAGCCACAAAATGGAGCAATGTGTTCATGATTGATTAATGACTAATGAGTCACATGATATCGGGGAGGGGGGTGGGAAAATGGCTAATTGGGCACAATTTGTCCATTTTCACTTATGGCCACTTTACACGTCCCGATATCGTCGTCCAACTTCGATAAAAAGTCACGTGGTTCGTGCGTTGGCACCTATGTCGTTCGTGTGTTGTGTGGTGTAAATGTTCAATTCGATGCAAGAACGATGCCAAAACGATATCGGGGAAGAATTGTGCAGGCTCTCCAACTGCCCGATATTGGATGGACGATCTGGCAGGATTGTTCTGTGTGACAGCCCAACACCGACTTGGAGAGCAACTTCCCCTATTCACTCCCATGTTAAATGGTCGTTCCCTGGGGTGTAGACATCGCAGTTGTGTTGCCTGCGGATATCTCCCTGTGTGACAGCTCCTATGCGATCTTGGATTTCAGCCAAAAAAGTGCGCACTCCCGTGCCGTTGTATACAATATTGAAACGATGTTGGGACGTGTAAAGTGGCCATCAGGGTGTATTCACTTTTGTTTCCAGACATTATTGGTTGCTTGTTGAGTAATTTAGAGGGTGCACCAAATTTACACTGTTATACAAGCTGTACACAGACTATGTTACATTGTATCAAAGTGACATATCTTCAGTGCTTTCCCATGAAAAGATATCATAAAATGTTTACAAAAATGTGAGTGGAGTACTCACTTTTGTGATATACTGTAGCTGTCAGACAAATAAGTGCTTGCCCCATGGCTATTTTTAGATGTGTGCTAAAAGTTTATCCATGGGGCCCAAAAAAGTGATGATCAATGTAGTAAAAGAAAAAAAGTTATATTAATGCTAAACTATATAGCATACTAGATGTAGAGCCCGGCGTTGCCCGGGCATAGTAACTTACTCTTCTTAGTTATAAGCTGAGTGTATGTCTGTGTATGTATTTATGTCTACTACTAGCTGGGTGCCCGATGCACATGCATCGGGATTCTAGAGAGCGTAGAAATCACATATGGGAGTGAATGGGAGCGCACGGTAATGCGCAGTCAAGCGCAGCACTGTGCGCTCCCATTATAAAGATAGGGACTTGTGCTGGCTGCGCACACATGGCGCTTCCCCTCCGCAGAACGCTGCGGAGGGGAACGCCAGTGTGAACCCAGCCTAAGCCAGTAGTTGCTAGAAATAAACACGGCCTATAACCAGATAGGAAATTTGATGTTATCAAGAAGCCAATAACTATAAAGTCAAGATTAAAGTGTCACACAATGGTTAAAGTTGTTCAGTCAATCATATAATGGTAAACAACCAGTAAACTGCTGGAACAGTTAAATTGTAAAACTCAGCATGATTCCTAAGGGTAACGATCAACATGGAGCATGTGTGCAGCTAAAGGATAGCCTACACATCTGGTTGCTGTAACATCAACTCCCCCAAAGATATAAGGTAAATTGACCAACCAACCTGTGTTGACACTTTAAGGGTACCTTTACACGCCGCTACTGGCGGGTGGATACAACCGGATACATGCGAGAAATGTATCTTGCATCGGCAATATACCCCGTAGTAGCGGCGTGTGAAGACGGTAGTAGCCACCCGGCAGTAGCGGCACCTGTTTCCAAGCACTGCCCTGAAACAGGTGGCTACACAGCCGATTGTAGCGACCTGTATCGGCGTGTAAAGAAGCAACAGAAGGGATGTCTGGACACCAGCCTATGTACCTGGTATGTAGCTGGGGCGTGACACAGGCTCCGGGTTACCGCGCCCCATCAGCGATCATTGGAGGAAGCTCCTGCATTACGATTATGTATTATGCATTATGTAGACGCTGCATAGGGTGGCATATTTAAGGAGCTGACCAGTCACACTACACAATTGCTCCAGCGTCATGTATTAAACAGCCTCCTGCGATGCCTGCCCAATCATGATGTTCTTGCTTTGTCCTATCAGCGTACGGACGTCTCGTAATCCACAATTGTGGCACGCCTATGTGTTGTCCCTGCTGCACCAGGTCCGCCCATATTAGCTTGTTGTAGCGGTGTGTAAATGAGGTAAGGTGCTCGGCAGAAGGTAACTTGAGACACCCGGCGGTGTATCTAGAGATAGATGTAACCTACTGTAGCGCACCTTGTTGCGGCGTGTAAAGATGGTGCGATTACCGTTTGCAACCGTTTGTGCGTGCTCGTGCACGTGAAGTAGCTGGTTGTATCCACCCGCCAGTAGCGGCGTGTAAAGGTACCCTAAGGGTACCTTTACACGCGCCACTGTGCCTAGCAACAGGTATCCATCGCACATGCACGCGCGTGTTTTTAACTGTGGATACCTATCGCCGATGCCGCATATACACGCCGCCACAACGTGCTCCACTGAAGGTATCTGTGTTCCCCGGAAGTGACGACAGATTCTGCAGCTTACTTCCTGTTGAATACTTTCCCTGGTTTACACGCCACTACCACAAAGGAATATGGGCGTACATATTTCGCGCCACAAGTACATAGGCGTGACAGAGTTGTGTATTCCGTGACGCTTGTACGCTGATTGGACAACGCAATAGCATCATGATTGGCCAGCCTGCGCAGGAAGGCTGGCTAATACATGACGCTATAGCAAATGTGGACTGTGAATGGACAGCTCATTAAATATGGCGCCCTGTGAAGGGACAGCCAATCGTAACGCAGGAGCCTCCACTAATGATCGCTGATGGGGCGTGGTATACATGACGCTGTGGCACGCCCCTGGGAATTCGTAGGCCACGCAAATACCTTGCCTGTGCCCCGATTACACGCCGCCACCATAGGAATTGTACCTTCCTGTTTTTAAGCACGGCTCAGAAACAGGTATCCGAAGGAACTGCAGGGCGCAGGGAGGAATTTCCCTATTTACACGCCACCATTTCGTAGTGATTTCATGGCAACAGGCACAATTGTCCCTGATGCCCGGCAGTTTCTTCCTTCCTGTGGCGGCGTGTAAAGGTACCCTAAGGGTTAACTACAAAGAAGAAAAATCCATAGATTGAAAAAATTGTAAGTGAAAAGAAAAAACACAAAACGGGGAGGACAAGTGATGGTAGTTGACCACATAACAAAAAAATGATAAATCTGTTATGTGGTCAACTATCATCACTTGTCCTCCCCGTTTTGTGTTTTTTCTTTTCACTTACAATTTTTTCAAATCCAATAGATTACATGGTTCCTCCTTGAAAGACACCACTTGGGAGCAAAAAGACATTTTGGAGCACTGAAGAAGTCTGTGCTATTTGACCTATACGCCTTACAAGAAATAGATGAATATCAACTAATTGAATACTCTTTGGCATTGTTCCATCTTAATGAAGACTTCTACACATGAAAAAATCTACTTTTTTCCTTATGAATAACCCCTTATGTTTACTGTAGATCTCTATTCATTGCCTTCCCTCTTTTTCTCTATTCCCTCTTCCCCCTTTTTTTTCCCCCTCCCTCCACCTTTCCTCCCTCCCTTTCACCACCCCCCCTACCTTTTTTACTTTCCCCCCCCTCTCTCTTATTTCTCTCCCCTTCCCCCAACGTTTATACACTACAGAATAACGCAAGCATTCCTTTTAGGGCTAATTTATATCAATTTTTATCTGTTTTTCAAGATTTATAGAAAGGTTCATTCAACTTTTCTTTACCTTGTTTATTATGACTTGTTACATCCACTTGCTCATACTGTTAATTTGACCGCTTCTTACTGAGGGTTCACCTAATGGGATCCTTAAAAAGAGGCAGGTCATATGATTTGCATTAAGGAATTACTGTAATCCCAGCGCACCTTTATTATGATGCCTGCCTGCTCTTCTCAGCTAAAACGCAGCATAGATATGCTGGCGATTTCCTGACATGCGCAGTTCATCCCCTGACCGGCCAATCTCGCGCCTGCGCCCTGATGCTCACCTACGGAGGTTGTTCCTCCCCCTCCATGTGCGTCATCACTGTTGCCCACCCCTCATTTCTGGACGCCAGATCATGGTGCCGGCTGTGGATCTTTTGATTGTGCATTATTTAAGGGCACTCTGTATTACAAAGTCCCGTGCTCCTCTACCCCTGACGAAGCTGCCTTTAGGACGGCGATACGCGTGGGGTGACAGGGCTTCTGTCCTCCATGGCAATTTTACCTTCTGCTCTGCAGGTTTGCAATTGATACAGAGACCACCACTCTTTGCCTGCTGCTTCTATTTCAGGTCGTATAACCAATTTATTCTTGATTTTTTTCACAGACATTTAATTTGGGAATAACAACAGAGACCAGTTTAAGTTTGACTCCACTTTACTGAGTGACGGCAGATGGTAAAACGGAACACGGTACAGTTTGGTTTACCGGGTGGATGTTGCCGGTTCAGGGTGCCCCTTATGGAGTCTCTAGATGTTTTCTCTCTTTGTCTTTCAGGGTCAACTCTATTCTTCCCAGTCTCTACCACCTTGACATCGCTCTCCCGCCAGTCCTACGGTCTGTCACTAGCCGATCAGGTTGGTCCCTTACCGGTACGGACGGGAGCAGCAGGAGCGCACAATTTCTCCAGCCACCGGAATTCAGTCCGCAACCACTAGTGCCCTCAACCGGTTTCTGTCCTGAGGGGTGAGATGTCCTTGTGGTGCTGTCAGCAATCCGGTTACTATGGGCCTGCAGCTCATCAGTCTGTGGTCAGAGGTGAACTACTGACCGCCTTGGCTACCCGCACTGCCGATGTTTCCCCCAACGTGACCAGCCGGCTCCAACCAGTCCTGGTCCGTTGCCTGCTGTCCTAGGTCCCCACTTAAAGATGGGGATCCCTCCTGTAGGCTGTGCTGTCAGGCCTGTCCTTCCTGGCTGCCTTCCCAGCACTTTCTGTTTCTAAACTGTCACTCACTTTCCCTACTCTCACCTAGGCTCCACCCCTTTTTGGGATCTACTAACTTACCGGTCCCCCCTATTCTAAGTGGCCTAGTCCTAAGTGTCTGTAAGAACAGACTCCATAGGTTAAACCCTGAACTGACAACTTACAGAGATATCACATTGGTTGTCAGATTGCAATACCTCTCTGAGGCTCCTAGCCAGAGGGGCGCCACATATACTCATGTATAAGCCAACTTTTTCAGCACATGTTTTATGCCAAAAATTCCCCCTTTTGCTTGTACATGAGTGAGGGTCCTGAGACGCACTGATGTGGTGGTGGGGCAGGTCACGGGAGGCTGGAGCAGGCTGCAGCTGCAGCCAGTGATAACGTGGGCCCACTATTTATGTAATATTCACTGCATCCCCCTGTCCATCACCTCTTAACAGTGAAGCCAGCGCTGAGAGGTGGGCAGGGGGAGCAGCGCATATTACATTACCTTAAGTAGCCGGCACATATGATCTGCAGCCAGGGGTGATCATGTGTGTGGATAATAATAATAAATCTTTATGTACATAGTGCCAACATATTCCTCAGCACTTTACAATATTTACTGCTTCCCACACATCATCTTTGGCAACTGCACCTTCAACCCAATTCCCCCTCCTCCCTCCCTTATCCTCTCATCTTTTGAAGTGCACTCTGCCCGTACCTACTATCCTTCCAACATCCAAGTGGCTGTCATTTATCAATCCCTGGGCCTGACCACTGCCTTCTTTGACCAATTCTCCACCTGACTCCTATACTTTCTCTCTGCTGACATTCCCACCATCATAATGGGCAACTTCAACATCCCCCATTGACACCCATCGGTCAACAGCCTCCAAACTCTTGTCACTTGCTTCATCCTTTGGCCTCACTTAATGGTCCTCCACAGCCACCCACACAGATGGACATACACTAGACCTCATCTTCACCCGCCTCTGCTCCCTAACTAAACCCACAACCTCCCCTCTCCCCCTCTCTGACCACCATCTAATGACTTTCTCAGCCTTGTCCTCCTCACCTGACAGCCATGTCCGCCAACTCGCACACCCTCACAGAAACCTCACACATCGTGACGCTCACACACTCTCCAACGCCATTTTACCACTATCGTCCATATCCTCACTCCACCACACAGATAACACCACAGCTTTCTACAACTCTACACTCACATCAGCTGTTGATGCAGCTGCCCCTCTCGTTCATGGCAGAACACAACAAATGAACAGACAACCCTGGCACACAGACACCACTAAAAATCTGCGGCGAGCATCTAGGGTTGCTGAGCAGCGCTGGAAGAAGACACACTCACAAAAAGACTACACAGAAGCACTTCTAAAATTCAAGTCAGCATTCACCAGCACTTAACAGAATTGCTTCATTACCCTCATATCTTCTCTATCCCACAACCCAAGGCAGTTATTCGACACATTTAATTCCCTCCTCCGCCCCTCACTGCCCCTTCCTACTTCTCGTATCTCTGCAGAAGACTTTGTAACACACTTCACCAACAAGATCGATCAGATCAGACAAATCTTTGCTACTGAACCACCACAACCCCCATGTATACCAGACCACTCCCCTCCCCACTAACCCGCCACCCCTCCATCACTGAAGGAGAACTTGCACACCTCCTCTCCAGATCGCACCTTACCACTTGTGCACTGGACCCCATCCCATCCCACTTCCTCCCCAACCTCACCACCATACTTATCCCAGCCTTAATCCACCTCTTCAACCTATCACTGACTTCTGGTACCTTTCCTTTTGCTTTCAAACATGCAACAATTACACCTATCTTAAAGATGCCATCCCTCAACCCCACTTCTACATCCAGCTACCTGCCCATATCGCTGACCCCGTTCGCTTCCAAGCTTCTTGAAAAGCATGTCCACACTGTACTCTCATCCTACCTCTCATCCAACGCTCTCCTTGACAACCTTCAATCCGGCTTCCATCCCCACCACTCCACTGAAACTGCCCTGACCAAAATTACTAACGACTTACTCACTGCCAAAGCTAACAGATAGTTCCCCGTCGTCCTCCTTCTAGACCTGTCCTCTGCATTTGACACAGTCAACCACTGTCTCCTATTACAGATCCTCTCTTCCACTGACATCAGTGACCTTGCCCTCTCCTATATCTCTTCCTACCTTTCCAACCACACATTTAGTGTCTCCCACTCCCACACGACCTCCTCGCCCCATCCTCTCTCTGTTTGGGCCCCTCCTTTTTTCAATCTATACCCCTGGTCTGGGATAACTCATAAAGTCCCATGGCTTCCAGAATCACCCGTACAAAGATGACACTCAGATCTATATCTTTGGCCCTGATGTCACCTCTCTCCTGTCTAGAATCGCGGAATGTCTATCAGCCATATCCTCCTTCTTCTCCTCCCGCTTCCTAATATTCAATGTATCTTACCACAGCAGATTCTGGTCAGACGACCATTGCACTCAGTGCTGTATGCAGCTCTGCCCAGGTTTTAACTGAAGGCTTTGTGAATGCAAGACACCAGCCCCAATCACTAACGACCTCCATTCACACAGAGGGAGTGACTACTGGTTGTCCTGCACACACAATGGGCTCCATATAGGGCGCAGTTCACACAGGCCTGCACAGTGTATGCCCAGCCTCTTACATTAACCCCCATCTCAGTAGGTGGGCTGTGTGAACTGCGCCCTATATGGAGCCCATTGTGTGTGCAGGACAACCAGTAGTCACTCCCTCTGTGTGAATGGAGGTCGTTAGTGATTGGGGCTGGTGTCTTGCATTCACAAAGCCTTCAGTTAAAACCTGGGCAGAGCTGCATACAGCACTGAGTGCAATGGTCGTCTGACCAGAATCTGCTGTGGTAAGATAATTTATTTTCTATTTTGTCCTTTGCTCACTTGAGATAAAAATTTAGTGGATAGGACTTGTGATCCGTGGGGAGCCGTGTAGGGGCTCACAAGCTTACGTGTTTTGGACCAAAAGACAAACCAAGACCCCACAATTTGATATAGTTTAAAACTAACTAAATTTCCATAATGTCAGTTTTCTGTCATTTTTGGTTTTTCTTGCACTCTTTTTGTTGCTGTGTGCAGCTGGGCCGTATGGGTGCGTTTGTTCTGGCGCAGGTAACGGTGTTGAATGCCGTAACAGCCCGCCTACTGAGATGGGGGTTAATGTAAGAGGCTGGGCATACACTGTGCAGGCCTGTGTGAACTGCGCCCTATATGGAGCCCATTGTGTGTGCAGGACAACCAGTAGTCACTCCCTCTGTGTGAATGGAGGTCGTTAGTGATTGGGGCTGGTGTCTTGCATTCACAAAGCCTTCAGTTAAAACCTGGGCAGAGCTGCATACAGCACTGAGTGCAATGGTCGTCTGACCAGAATCTGCTGTGGTAAGATAATTTATTTTCTATTTTGTCCTTTGCTCACTTGAGATAAAAATTTAGTGGATAGGACTTGTGATCCGTGGGGAGCCGTGTAGGGGCTCACAAGCTTACGTGTTTTGGACCAAAAGACAAACCAAGACCCCACAATTTGATATAGTTTAATATTCAATGTAGACAAAACCGAACTCATCATCTTTCCTCCATCTCCACCTTACCAGATCTATCTATCAGAATAAATGCCACCACACTTTGCTCTGTACCTGAAGTTCACTACATCGGAGTAACCGTTGACTCTGCCTTATCCTTCAAACTGCACATCCAAGCCCTTGCCACCTCCTGCCGCCTCCCACTCAAAAATATTTCCAGAATCCGTCTCTTCCTCAACTCTCAATCTACTATACTAAACTACTAGTGCATGCCCTCATAATCTCCTGTCTCGACTACTGCAACCTCCTCCTCTGTGGCCTCCCTGCTAACACTCTTGCACCTCTCCAATCTGTCCTGAACTCTGCTGCCTCACTAATCCACCTCTCTCCTCGCTGCTCCTCCACTTCTACCCTCTGCAAATCCCTCCACTGGCTCCCAATTCACCAGTGTATCCAATTTAAACTGATAACATTGACTTACAAAGCCATCCACAATCTGTCCCCCTCCCCGCTATATATCTCTGAACTAATCTCCCGATATCATCCAACTCGTAATCTTTGATCTTTTGACCTCCTTCTTTCCTCCACACTTGTACGTTCCTCATCTAACCGCCTGCAAGACTTTGCCCGAGCATCCCCCATTCTCTGGAATTCTGCACCCCAAAACGTCCGAATATCCCCCTACACCCGGAACCTTCAAGCGGAACCTGAGAACTCATCTCTTCAGAACAGCCTACAGCCTGCAATGACTACAGTGCCACCTCACCACCACTGGACCTGGCGCTCCACCACAATCGGACCCGGCGCTCCACCACCATCGGACCCGGTGCTCCACCACCACCAGAGCAGACCCAACCTTCTCTGTCTCTCTCCCCATTGCCCTGTAGAATGTAAGCCCGCAAGGGCAGGGTCCTCTCACCCCTCTGTACCAGTCTGTCACTGTTAGTTTGTTCATTGTATTTTTAACTTGCTTGCATGTAACCCCTTCTCATGTACAGCACCATGGAATCAATGGTGCTCTATAAATAAATAATAACAATATACTAGATGGGGACCAAGTACCAGGATGTGGGATAATATACCAGGATGGGGGCTAACTAGCAGGCTGGGGGATGATGCATTTCCCACCCTAGGCCTATACAAGTCATTAAGTTTTCCCATTTTTTTGTGGTAAAATTAAGTGCCTCAGGTTAAATACATGTTGGCTTATACCCGAATATATACGGCATTATCTTATGTGTCATGACCGAAAGTGTTGGCACCCTTGAAATTGCTCCTGAAAATGAAGTATTTCTCCCACAAAATTAATTCAATTACACATGTTTTGTCATACACATATTTATTTCTTTTGTGTGTATTAGAACAACATAAAAAAAACTGAAAAAAAGGAAAATTGGACATAAGTGCACAAAACTCCAAACATGGGCCAGATAATATTGTTGGCTCCCTCAACGTAATATCTGGTTGCACATCCTTTGGAATAAATAACTACAATCAATCCCTTCCTATAACCATCCATAAGCTTCTTATACTCAACTGGAATTTTGGTCTCTTTTAAGTCGGCGTCACACGTGTCAAAAGTGACGTCGCTAGAGATATCGCAAGTGCGTCGTGCTGTGTGACAGCTTGCTGCGGATCACTCGCTGGGTTGATTCCAGCCCAGCGAGCGATGGCTCCACCCACATCACCACCGCGTCACCGGCAACATCCTGCCGTGTGACAGCTAGCCTGCGATGTTGGAAGCGAGCACGCACCCGCGCATCACTTCCGGCATCACAGGCCAGGTTGACATGTGTGACAGGACCTTTACAAACTGCTCCAGGTCTTTCATATCTGAAGGTGCCTTCTCCCAACAGCAATTTTCAGATCTCTCCGCAGGTGATCAGTGGGTTTTAGATTCGGACATATTGCCACTTTGGAACTCTCCAACATTTTGTTTACATCCATTTCTGGGGGCTTCTTCAAGTATGTTTGGGGTCATTGTCCTGCTGACCCGTGTCCTAGGATTCAAACCCAGCTTTCTGACACTGGGCACTACATTGTGGCCCAAAATCCTTATATTTCATGATGCCTTGCACACCCAGTGCCAGAGGCAGCAAAACAACCCCAAAATATATTTGAAACTCCATCATATCTGACTGTAGGTCCTTGTGTTCTTTATTTTGTAGGCCTCTTTCAATTTTTGATTAACAGTAGAATGATGTGCTTTACCAAAATGCTCTATCTGGGACTCCTCTTTCCACATGATTCTTTCCCAGAAAGATTTTGGCTACTCATTAGCATTTTGTCTAGCTTTTTTAAATCTATTTGTCAGCAGTGGGACCTCCTGGGTCTCCTGCCATAGCATTAAATTTCATTCAAATATCAACTGATAGTTTGCGCTGACACCGATGCACCCTGAGTCTGCAGGACAGTTTGGATTTCTTTGGAACTTGATTGGGGCTGCTTATCCATCATCTGTGTTGGAACCTTTCAATTTTTCTCTGTTGTCCACCTTCAGTAAGAGTACGAAAGATCTCTACCAACTTGAGGGATATTTAAATATGGGTAGTGTGGAGATGGTATAAAGAATCTTACTGGGAAAATAGAAGCATCCTGACAACATAAGGGCAGATAGTCATCATCATCAGGTTAGGAGCTGATGACTACCCATATTTATATAAATATATTTTTAGATATATAAACACCAAATGATAGACTTTTTAATTATGAATACTTTCTTGTAGTTTATCACTTGGGATATAATATCCTGGTCTGGAGTACGTAGTCACCTGGGACAAAAGCAACAGGGTGAGATGGATTGATAAAATAAAGGATTGATAAGTGGTTCCATCTCTGTCTTGCTGATATCTTAATTCTTCTATGCATTGGCTCTCTATAGCATCCAAATCCCAGTGTTTCGATTGAGAACGTTTCTCGTGAGGTCCATAATCTATAACTTTACCCTCGAGACTCCAGTGACAGGTATTGGTCAATATTTTTAGGTGTTAGTTTCTTTGGTCTCAAAGTGAAAATCTATGTACATACTTTTTTTGATTATGTGTAAAATTTGGAGTATATACTTTCTCCGCCATCTTTGTTTTCCTTTTGTATTAGTATTGATTTGTATTCCTTTTGATCCCTATACTCCCTAGGCAGACTGTGTATGCCAGCTCCTTTTTCTTCTGATGAGCCTCTTCCAAAATATAGAGGCGAAACGCGTCAAGCCTGGAGTAATAATCCTTATTTTAATGTTCACATATCTGGACCTATCCTGAAAGGCACAAGGACATCAACTTCTCTCCAGTCTTTGTTGAGTTAAGTTGGACTATACTGTATAATAAAATCTGTTTGACTCTGCACTATCGAGATAAAAAATACCCCATTGTTTATTACCTATAGGGGTCAATGAGACATCAACTGACCACTATATAAGAATACCATAAATGTATTTTTTATTTTTATCTTGTAAGAAAAGCCAAAAGTGTCTGAGAAAAGAATCAAACATAACAGTAATGCACCATTCTATGCATTGTCCTTGATATAATATGATCCGTTCATGGTTCAGAATAATTGTATTTATACTTGTATATATTTGTTTGCCTTTTGTAATGGGTTTCACACTATTTTAAAGAAATTTAATAAAGTTTTTACCTTTTTAAATATCCCTCAAGTTGGTAGAGATCTTTCGTACACTTTAATAACTAAACTACCTCCTAATCATTTGACAAAGTTTTTTGTAAAAACCACCTTCAGTAAGAGAAGCAACAGTGACATGGGTTATAATCTTCTTGATTATGTTGCACACCGTGGACAAAGGAACATCTAGATCTCTGGAGATGGACTTGTAATCTTGAGATTCTTGATATTATTCAATAATTTTGGTTCCCAGACAGGCCCAATGCAAAGATTGAGTCAACTTCTCCCCTTTTTAACTGCTTTTTATCAGGTTTCTAATGTGATTTTCTTATTGCCCACACCTGTTACTTACCACAGGTGAGTATAAATGAGCATGAAACAAAGTTGTTTACCTACAATTTTGGAAAGGTGTCAAGAATTTTTTGTTTCAAATTATGTCCAATTTGCCTTTTTTGTGTGTTGCTCCAATGCACCAAAAAATTAAACATGTTTATTTAAAAAAAAAAAAAAAAAGGTGTAATGGCCATGATTTTCTGGGAAAAAATATTTTCATTATCTGAAATATTTTCAAGGTGCCAACACTTTAGGCCATGATGGTATAACATTTCAGGGGTATCATGGAGTAACAGAGGGAGCCCCCTTTCAGTATTGAACCCTTGATGCTGCTGTCAATATTGAGTCTTGTATATAAGGGGGTGTGCGCTAGTTCAGGTCAGGGCCGTAGAGTCGGTAGGCCACACCTCCGACTCCTCAATTTCCCTGAATTCCACTACCCCAAAATGGACACTGATTCCACAGCCTTGGTGTGCAATCGATAAGCCAAACCTACAACTCCACCAAAATGGACATCGACTCCGACTCCACAGCCCTGGTTCAGATCCCAACTATTGGAGCAGGGTGTTAGCTAGCGTGACACCTACTGCTAATGATGCAGCATAAGACTACAGTACTGAAGACCTATTTTTACTCTAGGCTTTCAATAAGGGATAGTGTGGGGTCAATCTTATGGCACTCCTACAAATAAGCTGTCTGTTGATGTACATAGTTAGGGGGAATTGTGACTAGTGAATGGATGAGCTCCTGCTGTGAATCCTAGGGAAGGCTTTGACCTTGTGGTAGATCCATGGAATTAAAAATGTTACCCCAGGCCAGCTTTGAAAGTGTTACTAATTGTTCATGGAAAATTATTCAATAAATGTAAAAGTCCAAATTACAATCACTTTCGGATGTTACTGTCTCTCTCCTGAAATAGCTCTCGCTTCAACCTTGTTTATGGCTTAAATAAATCATGAGAAAGCTCATCTACAACAGAGACATTGAAATGTAGTATAATGAGAGACATGATGGAGACTGTACTGATGTCCTACCATAGTGAACCCAAACTGGAAGGTAGTCTTATAGCAGAATTGATGCAAGGGAGGCTTAATTTTTGCTTAAGAGAATCTGTCAGCTCTTTTTTTTTTTTCCTTCCAAAAATGTCCTTTGCCGGATACTGCACCTCTTTTGGTTTATAAAGGTAAAGGTAATACTAATTGTAGGAGCAGGATTGAAGTGTTGGAGTTGCTCAGAATAGTCACAAATGGCCATGCCCAAAGCCATGGGGCACAAATGGCTATGCCCACGATGACATGCTCTGCTACCTTCATGTGCAGTACAGAAGGGTGTACTTGGCTTCAGCAGTCTAGGCAGATTGGAAGGATTTTGGGCATGGCTATCTTTGACGTTTCTAAACAACTCCACCTCCTTGACCCCTGGTAAGATTCAGCTCACCCCTAAGCATCCTCGGTAGACATGGTCCACACCATCGCACACGGAGCTGCCCTGGTCCTGGTGGATAGAAGCCCAAAGCAACTGAAGGTCTCCAGTGAAATCAGGCAGGGCAGGCAAGTATAAAACCAGAAATCTTTATTTAATTGATTAAAACATGGAGAAGCGGACAGTGGGTACCCCAGAGGGAAGGAGAGGGGATCCCAATTATTAAGATTGGTTAAGTCAAAATGCGTGGGATCTCCTCTCCTGCCCTCTGGGGTACCCACTGTCTGCTTCTCCATGTTTTAATCAATTAAATAAAGATTTCTGGTTTTATACTTACCTGTCCTGCCTGATTTCGCTGGAGACCTTCAGTCGCTTTGGTAATTTACATATGGTGCATTCAGGGATTAAAGGCTTTTTTTTTGCTTGTGCTTTTACATACAAGGAGATCTTGAGAAGACAAAAGAGGTGAAGTACGGTAATTGATAATATGATTTAGAGGAAAAATATATATTTGTTTTTACTTAAAGCTTAACTGTCATTTTAATTTTTATTTCATAAATCAATAGCACACATGGGAATAAGCAATTTTGTAGTATACTTTGTCAGCCAAATTTTCTTCCTCTGCCAGAATTGAAAATCACTAGCAAAATTCTCAATTCGGAGGTAAAATCTGTAATCAGTGATGACATTCCCATTACTGAGATAGGAGATGGTGGTTGTTACTGATGAGATTTGAGAGTCTGCATGGATGATGGTGGTGATAATTCAGAGGAGCAGTCAGTCTCTTTAGTTCTTCACCTTTTACTGTAGATTAGTTGATACAGCCAGGACACATGTGCAGAACCAGGTAGACGGCTCGGCCAGTCTGGAGAGAGATGAGTCCGCCGTGCTGGAATAAGGTGTATTTGTGGTGCCCCTGCGACCAGGTGGCCACAGGGTGAACTGCAGCTGGGATAGGCAGGACGGTCACTCCACACAAACACCCACACACACACACTCCGACCCTGAGCCTAAGTCACTTCATGTCAGGCGTGGGATGGCGGGAGTAGCTACGTGTGGGTGGGAAGTAGGAAGAACTCGGAAAAAGGGGTGGAGGAACTGTAGTAAAACACAGGAACACCAAGTTGGAGGCGGAATTCCCTGGAGGGTGAGTAAGAGGGAAGGATCCCCAAGCTGAGACACCCTTCAGCTAAGTGTCACAAACAGAGACAACGGGGCCCAGCGGCCTTATCCACTAATGGCCGGCCGGAACCCCAGGCTGAACCCGTGGAGAGATTGGCCCAGCCCCCAGTGACCCGGGTTAGTCAGGCTCACCTGGCTCCTAAGAAGCAGAGTGCCGGCTCTGTAGATGTGGCCGGGAACGTTTCAAGCCCCCTAACCACGAGACACCCGGCGGGGTTCGGTAACTCTGTCCCGAGGCACAACAACTGGTGTGGTGTAGGACAAAGCCATTGTACTAGGGCTAGTGACCCAGAGTGTGGGATAGATCACTGCAGAGCCTGTAAAGGCCGGACCAAAACCGTACGCGAAGGAGAGGAGAGAGAGAAACAAAGGGCCCAAAAGGTACACTGAGAGGGATTGATGCAGAGGTACCATCCCGGCTGCAGTGAGAAGCTGAGCTCGTGGCTGTTGTGTGAACCCGGTCCACTGCGAGTGTGTAAAAGAACTGTAAAGTACTGTGACAGAGACTATGTTGTTGTGTTGGTAGTGGAGTAAAGTACCCGGTGAACTCAAGAACTGTGTTTGAGACTTATTGGTGCTGAGACTGCAGCAGCTCGCCTGAAGAGCTGCACACTTGTGTCCTGAATGCTGCGACAAAGGACTTCACTATCACACCTGCCCTGGAGAACCAAGCCCTACCCATGGAGGGCTCACCATCCTGGCTGTCGCCATTACCATCATCCCCAGAGGTCTGAACGGCAGCGGTGGCCCACGCTGGCCACAGACAACTGGTGGCGTCACGAACCTCAATTCCAATAAATTAAATCCTTTTTTCTTTTATCCCCTTTCTATTGACGTACCTGGGCATAAGGAGCCGGGTCACGTCGCCGTGACATCCCCTCTGCAGACTGACAAGAGGACCTGGTCCCGAGTACCCCCCTGCCCCGGGGTGCCACATATTGGTCTTCCTGCTGACTTCTAATACCAGTTCACTAGTTTCTCTCTGTTTCCTCTAGCTTCCCTTGGTCTGTGGCTACCCTCTAGCCGAGCAGGTAACACGAGCCCAGTGAGCGACCGCTTCAGTCCTCTGGCTCTCTTTGCCACTGTGACCCGGATGGGCCCACAAGGGTGGCTAACGAGCATGAGATCCGATAAGCTCCAGGTTTTGCGGCTAGGTCCTAAAACCTGGACACATAGTGCCTAGTTCCCTTCCTGCAGCTTTGTACCTCTGCTCAGCCACTCAGGGCTGGCAACAGATGCAACCAGTCGGCCTCGTGGCCCGACATCCAGTCTAGAACAACTCATTTACCTATGTCTCCCTGTCCTAATTTCTTGCTCCAACCAGAAGTGGGGCCTGCCCTAAGGTGGGTCTCTTCCAACCCGCACCCCCCTATCGGAGCTTGGAAATGTTGAATGTGCAGGGGAACTCCAGCAGTGCGATCCTCACCTCTCTCTAGATGTGTCACCACAAGATGTTACCTGCATTCCCACTTGTGGGAGCCAGACCGCAGGGGCGCCACAAATACATGCTTTAATTAAATGCGAATCCTAAATGAGTACGAATATTAGTACACTGGATCCCACAGGTCCTCCTGGTTAATCAGGTGCATCGGGAAATGGAGCCTCTCTGAAAAGGAACGAATCCATCCATGCCCTTACTTGGAAACCCTCTTCTGCATTCTTAATTCTTTTACAAAGCACATTTTGTATCACTGTATACAGTTTGATATAAAAGTCTCCTTCTCTGTTCACCTTTGGGATGAAGCAGGCTCAATGCAATAATTCTTATTTTTAATAAAGCATGGTTTATTTCATCAGGTTCATGCAAATGTGTCTAGAGAAATGGATGGCTTACATAACAGCCAGATATGAGATGAGGTAATAAAGGAAGGATATTTATGGTCAATGATTACCTGAAGTATTATATACCACTAGAGAACAAACCACTTTCATAAAGAGTACTCTGAAAAATGGACAAAAAGCTAGTTATTTTGTTTTGTCTAGCTAAAGGCCGGTTTAAGGCCACATTACACACACAAATTGTGCAGAGATCGTTTGCAGATCTCTGGTTGCAGTGAAATCATGGACACATTGTTACATTTGTACAAGGCCACAAAATGTAACAATGTGTCCATGATTTCACTGCAACCAGAGATCTGCGAACAATATCTGCACAATTATCTGTGTGTAAACCGGCCTTTAGCGGCATCACTAGTAGAAGGCATTTAAGTGATATCCTTTTTGTCTTGTGCCCCAGATTTATGGACTGATATTTCTGTTTCTTCATCTGTGTATAAAGCCAAAAAGTATGGCTAAATAGTACTGTCAACCATGTGCACTTAAAGTCCACAGGTGACTTTATACCTGGATCTCATAATAGAATGGATATGATACGCACAGTGCAGTGACTCATGGTACTCATCCACACTGAACAACAGGCAGCACTACTAAAGGTGTCATCGAATGGGAGTTAGTGAATATCTCATATTCCCTTATTGTCACAGGTGTGTCAGGAGGCACGGATGAGACTGTAGAGGCCACTCGCAGAAGGTACCAGCGTTTGGTCAAACAGTCAAAATCCTAAGAAAATGTCTCTGTCGCTTTAAGAGGCATACCCCTTTTAGTTAAAGCTGGAAGTCACTAGGACCCAGCTGATTCCTTACCTTGAGCTGTCTATATATTCCCCTTGACTCCCAGGATGCACTGCTGGTGATAGCTGTTCAGGTGTTCCTGGTTGCATCCTAGCTCAAAGCAGTGTTTCCTGGAGTCTGCTGGTTTGCTGCTTGGATCTGCTCAAGCTAAATGTATTCTTCCCTCTTTGTTTGTTTCCCTTGTGTGATTCCTAGTTGCTAGCCGAGCTGACTAGTGATCACCCGCTCTGATCCCTGTGTAGTCATAGTCCAGGGACGGTCAGGGAATAGGTATCCTGGTGGCGACGTTGCCAAAACTGTATAGGGACGTTAGGGGAGCCATCCCCCTTTTTGCCCTTAGAATCAGGGACTCCTTTCCCCTCCCCTGTCGTCGTCCATCACTGGGTGTCTCCCTACACCTAGCGTGACACTTATGTGATATAACTAATTTAAGGGATACTAGTGTAATGCTGCTGGGACCTCTGCACTCCACATGACAGGGGTGCTGATGCACGCACCGCTACAGCTTCACTGCTGTTCTGGACCCTGTCTCGTCTTCCTACTCCAGGGACCTGCACATGTACCACATGTCTCCCGGTAGCGTGCTTAGGGCACGCCCGTGCCACTCTCTCCTCTCTTAAAGGGCCAGGGTGTCCTAACCCAGAAGTGCCTCTCAGTCTAAGGCTGAGAGGCACAAAGTATTTAAAGCAACCTCCCCTTTTTGGAGGTGCTAGAGTGTGTTTTGTCAGTCTGTCATAAGCTAGTTGTCAGGTCCCCTGGATCCTTAGTCTGTATTCTGTGCCTGTACCTGTGCTATTCCCGTCCAGTGCACCTGTCTGTCAATACCTGCCAGCATCTGTCTAAATCTGTTCCTACAATACCTGTCAGTGCCAGCCTGTCTTCCTCTTCCATCTGTCCTACCTGCACCCGACCCCTATACATATATGAATATGCTTTGTGTCATGACTGTCCAGACATCCAACCTGAATTATAATAATTGAAATACAGGTGTGTTCTCAAAAAAGTGAAAGTGTAGATGTATGTGGTGTATAATGAAGTTCTGCTCCACTGCCCAGTACCTCCAGACTCCCAGGCTTCCGGATAGATGGGAGGCAACCATCCAGGATTAGTATCAGAAGAATCATTCCGGTGCCACCGATGCGGTGTATGTCCTTTATTTAATAAAGAATGTTATACAGGTGCCCCCGAAGGGGAAAAACACTAGATGCGTTTCAGAGTAAAAACTCCTTAATCGTTAGTATCATACAAAGGATATAGTAGTCGTATATATACGTATTAAAAACAACATACACCTGATTCCCATTTTCAGTAATCATTATAGGAATAGATTAACTCCTGACATGCTTAGTGTCGAGCCCAGGCTTTGGGGTACTCGGGTGTCAGGCGGCAAAGGGTTAACTGCTGTGTCACGGGGAATGGCGACCGCGTCTGATCCTGTGTCCTCGCCTATCTTTGAAAAGAGGGATTTATATACAGGGGATCATTTACAAGTCTATAGTAGTCGTGACGCCACTTGCAGTTCCTGGTGAAGTAGCACCAGCGCCGCCACAGTCCTCCAGAGGTCGGTGGTATTGCGGCTGAGATGGTGTAGTCCTCTGCAGGCAGGACTGGGTCCTCCGGGGCAGGAATCCTGTAAATAGAATAAGTTCATGGAAAGAATATGCAGCAGAGTCGAAGTCGTTTCACACCGGGTACTTTACTGAGACTTTAGCAGCAATGGTTACAGTTGAGTGCAGAAGATGTTATCAGACAAGTAGCTAACGGGTGGCTGCAAGCGGATCACAGGTAGCCGGATGGAACCCTCAGTGTGTGCCTTTCTCTCTTACAAATCTTCCCTGCTTCCCAGTAGTTTTGGTGTGAAGTCTGATCTCATAAAGTGGATCTGGACTCCTGCTGTCTCTTACTCTCTCTTGCTCCCGTCGGGTAACCTTCTCTTGATCACTGCGGCTTTGCTCTGCTGTGTCTGGCTTCCTCTTTTGGTCGCTGGAGAGTCTGGGCAGTATAATAGATATACCCCTAGTTTGTCGGATTTTCTGTGGTCCTTGGAGGATCCCACAGGTGCTGGCTCCGGTGCCCGGTAAGCTGCCGGGGTTGGACTCTCCAAAGTCCCTCTCTCCCCCAGGTTGGCTGTCTGCACCTGGGAAGCTTTCCTTCTCCTGGGTCCTCATCAGAGGAACCCTCCTTCCTCCCTCAGGCCCACTGCCTGGCTGACTGGCACTCACTCTGCACCTCAGACCTGAGCTCTCTAGTTCCCTCTGGAGGTGACTAAATACCCTCCCGGGTTCCCTCCCACTGTGTGATTTAGTGTGGGAGTGCTTGTGTATGGGTTCCACCCATCATCCTGTAATCTACCTGCAGCTGGGATATCTGCACCGCTTTTATGGGTGCAGTACCCCTCTGTGTCGCCTGCTTTGCGGGGCGCCACACTTAGTACAAAAAACAAAGAACCAAATGTATTTATATCATTAGCCTAAATACATACACCCGAGATTCTATAGCAGCCAAATTTATACAGTATAATTCCATAATCCTATATTTCTGTGCCAGAAAATAAATCTGCAACATATATTTATGAATCCCAATATTTATAATTTTTCTTATCATAATTGTCCACATGCATAAATATAGAGAGCAAAATTCTTTTTATTCTAATGTGGTCTCAATGACATCCCATTCTCATTGATTTTGCATAACCCACGGTCATCTTTCTAAGGAATTTTCCAAATTGTACTTGATCCAGTGTCTGCTGGCAACCGACAGGCCCCATCATAATCCACTGTTTCGGGTGAAACGGCTTCCGATTCCAGGGCAACCTTAGTCCACTATCCATGAACACACCTTTAAAGTAAAGGAACTTGATGACTGCTCTGCATCAGGGGCGGACCGTCACCCCCGGGGGCCCTGGTGCAGGTGAGGACCGGTGGGGGTGGGGGTGCTGGGAGAGCAGAGCTCTCTTACCTGGTGCTGCTGGGTGAGCCGCGCTGCTGCTGGGAGAGCCGCGCTCTCCTACCTGGTGCTGCTGGGAGAGCCGCGCTCTCCTACCTGGTGCTGCTGGGAGAGCCGCGCTCTCCTACCTGCTGCTGCTGGGAGAGCCGCGCTGCTTCTGGGAGAACCACGCTCTCCCGCCTGGTGCTGCTGGGATAGCCGCGCCGGATGCTCGTAGGAGCCGGAGGGGAGGGGCGGGATCAGGCAAGGGAAGCAGGAAGCTCTCTGCTACCCTTGCCTGGCCCTCCTCTCCTTTGACGGCGGCTTGCGGGGGTCGGCTGGGGGCCCCCTCCAGACTTGAAGGGGCCCCCTAGCCGGTCGGGGCCCTGGTGCAGCTGCACCAGCTGCACCAGTGTAGTTCCACCCCTGCTCTGCATTCTACTGGGTCCATTATCACACCTCACACCACTTCAGCACCTGTAAAAGAAAGACCGTTATCAGTTCTGAGTTGCAAACCAACACGTAACCTATAGAGACTTATATCATTACACATGTGCAGTGTCAGCGTCCTGCAATGAACAGAAGTGGGTCAGGGAAATCTTTAATGAACGTCCCTCATATATCTATAATATCAGCTTCTTGCATTAATGAAATGATGATACATTCAGTTCAGTCTGAGATAGGAAACATTCTGCTCTTTGAATTCTCCCATCTATCTCTGGAACTAAGGAGATGATTCTTGGGATTTTTTTTAATTTTTGGAACTAAATTACTTTTCTACTTTTATCTATTCTTTTAACTTTTCTGAAGAGCAATTTGCAATGCAAGAAACGGTATTGGAATAATGAATACATATGTAAATGTTCCCATATGCTGCCACGTAAAGGAGACACTTGACATTGCATTTACTGTACACTTGTTACGTGGCTGAGAGCTGTTCTCTATTTTACATTGCAGATTGAATGCTGAGTGCTTCAATAGGATTACGTCCAGGCATCTTACCTGAACACGCGAGTCGCCGTGCACAAACTGGCTGTTCTCGTATATGTATCATTTTCCTGGATGGGATATCAAATATAACCTTTATGGGGTCTGTCTCTTTATGATTGTTCTATGTCTCCTGATGAGTTGCAACTACGGCAGCGAAACGCGCCCAGTTTTGTTATGAGAGACTGGGGTGTGTGTTTTCTGTTTTCACTATCCCCATTCCTGGTTTCTAGGAAAATGTCACTTATGGTAATCAACTATTGGTCATATTTTATATACAATAATAAAGGTTATATTTTATATCCCATCCAGTGGAGTGCTTACACTTTGGGGATACTTGGAATATTAAGTGATTTGTTCTCATATATGTGTTCATCACTTTACAGATGAGCTTTGCTAGAGAATGCCACTAGCCACAGTTTTCTTAAATGGCATATATTTTTTCAGTTTCACCATTAAAGGGGACAACTTCTTAGGATGAAGCCATCCTGGTTGATGACTGAGTGATTGCTTTGGGGAAGGGGTTCCATCACTTGCAATCAGGCATAAATGCAAGCCTAGGTTATGTGTCATCTTTAACAGCACCCATTCAACTGAATAGACTACCATGTCGCACATGAGACTGGAGGAGCCATTAAAATGAAGCTATCCTGGCGATCAGACGTTTGCTGTGGTTTTGTGGTTAGCCAATCAGAGGCCAGCAGCTAATGTCAGCATGCAAGTCACTGGTAGTGCTTGGCAGTGATGTCATGAACTGCCCATCTCTTGCATGCTGAAGTCAGCTGCTGGCTATGGTAGAGGACACTGCACGGCATGGGAGCTGGAGAAGGTGAGAAGCATTGTTTACTTTTTATACTTGTTGAAGAAGAGACATGTGGCATCCCAGGGTCCGGTTGCCACAATAGCATTATCTCCCCCCGGGGGACAATGCTGTGCTTGGAAGCAAGGGAAGGTACCCACACCAGGTGCACCACACACACACACAACACCTTCCCAATGCCAACCCAGAAGGGGGAGCTCTGAAACCCGATCTCAAAGGGGAGGTCCCCTACTATAAATTCAAGTCTGAGGGCGGGGTTAGGCAGTTCAGTTCCTAGGAGAACTGTGAAGAAGTCCGTGGACTGGAGCAGAGTAAGGCTCGTCCCGGACGTAGACTAGCCAGTGTGAGGGACCCTAGGAGAGGGTCTGAGGAAGATGAGAAATAGGTTTGGGGAGTGGAGCTAGTGCCAGTTCACCCCAATACCTAGCACAGGACGTACGCCGGAGTCCAAGATTGTGAGGGACTCTAGACCCAGCCGTCAACACCGGAGAACAAGAGACTCCAAGTCGCTCGCCCACCACAAGGCCCAGGAGACACAGCAGCACCAGAGAGCTCAGGGAGGAGTAGCTAGCGGAGGGCAACCCAAGAAGGGCTCAAGCCGCCTGACATGCGGGCCGGAGACATCACACGAGAGAGGAGAGGGTCGCAGCATAGCTACAGGCAGCCAGGACCCACCACAAGTAGCGCAGCATGGAGGCCTCAGAACTCACCAGGTGTGGAGGACCCCCAACTTGTTTCCAGGCCATGGACTCTCAACATCTTTAGTGGACAGTGCCCTGGACGAACCTGCTACTATCCGTAGTAAAGGTACGGAGACTTCAATTCTTGTGTCTGCCGGTTATTCTACAACCCCAAGTCCTGCACCCCCAACGGCCTACTACCCCCATAGACTCTACCGGTTGCCCTGGGGACCCGCTCCTCCCATGGGGAGCTATATCATCACAGCTACAACTCCATCATCCTCAGAGGTCCGGACCGCAGCAGCGGCCCCTATCGGCCGCCTTCCACGGGTGACATCACGACAAACTCTTTTATTTTATTTTATTTTTATATTTACCCCTTCTTAAATAGCCCTTTTACTGACCTCCCGATAGGCGACCACGGACCGGGTCACGCCACCATGACAGCATCCCCACAGCCCCAACGACGACGAGAGGGCCTGGTTCCGAGCACCCCACGGGCCCTACTGGGGCGAGTCAGATGCACAACAGGGATATCATTACTAGGATAAGCTCAGGATGGGGCACATATATTACTATAAGGGGCCCAGAATTTGGGGCATTATGCCTGGATGAGGGACATATATTGCTACATAGGCTCGAGATGGGGGGTATTATACCAGTATTGGGAACATAATTTATATTACTGGTAGGGGCTCAGGATAAGGGACATTAAACTAGTAAGAGGCCCAGGATGGAGGACATTATACCAGAAAAGGGAGACATTATACTAGAAAGGAGGAAATTATACCAGGAAAGGGAGACATTTTGCCAGGTTGGAGGACGTTATAGCAGGGAAGGAAGACATTACACCAGGATGGAGGCATTATACCAGGAAAATGCCCAGAATGGAGAACATTATACCTGTAAGGGTCCCAGGATGGAGGACATTATGCAAGAAAAGGGAGAAATTCACCAAGAAGGGGCACAGGAAGGAGGAAATTATACCAGGAAATGTAGAGATTTTACCAGGATGGAGGAGATAATACCAGAAAAGGGGAACATTACACCAAAGACAGGTGTGATGACTGTCCGCTGCAAAGGCTGAGCTGCTCGTAAGACAGCACCCTGAGATACTCCGAGACCCTTTACCCCTATACAGGGATTTGCAATTATAGCAGTGCCTACGAGGAAGCTGTCTATAGGTGAGAAGCAGACCGGAGCAGAGAGGTCACCAGGAAGAGACAAGACTAGGAGGTCAAGGAACAAACAAAATCAGGATCTAAAAACGAAGACAAGAAGGCAGTGTGGCGCCCCGCAAATGCAGGCGTCACAGAGGGGTACTGCATCCGTAAAAGAGGTGTAAGTACTCCAGCTGCAGGTGGACCCTAGGATGGTGGGTGGGACCCATTCCTAGTACTCCCACATTACTCGGGAGGGGATAAATTTACCTCTAGGGGGATCAAGGAGGTCTTTGTTTTTTGGTCGCTCGGCTGAGGGATCAGGGAAAGATGGAGGAAGAGGAGAGATATTAGGAAGATAGCTAAGTGGAACGAGGCGGAAGGTCACACCGGGTCGGTTACAAGCCGCACCGGAGGAAGAAGAAGGGACCTTGAGGAGGTCCTGAAAGAGGGCGGCCGACAAGAGAAGTCCGGGCCCTAGCAAGAAAGGGAGATCCTCAGAGTGGAGCGTCCATAGTCCAGGGGATACTCCAGTCCACCCAGGGGAACGCCGGGCCCTAGGAACCGGCCAAAGTCCAGCTTTGCAGTCGGTAACTGGCTGCTGTGGCTTGTTCATCAGCCGCAGCACCCTGCCATCGGAGAGGTCTGCCTGCTTCCTCATCAACGAAAACTTGTGGATCTCTGATGAAGTGGTCTGAAGTACCACGAAACGCGTAAGAATTATACATTAAAGGTATTACTTTTAACATCTTGTGATTCCTTGGATTTCCTGGAACCAACGGACAGACGGCAGCGCACGAATTACCACCTTTCATCTAATGCTTTAACCTGTCCTCATCAACGAGGGAGGGGACTCCGGGTACTACCTACACGGAGCTACTGGGTATAGATCAATCCAAAAAGGAGAAGAACGTACACGGGTTAGTTAATGAAGGTACACCAAGGGTTCCACCATACCACCTGGCATCCACTTGCAGCCACCCGTTAAGCTACCTGTCTTTGTAACATCTGAAGTGCTGAGCTGTGAACTTTAACTGATGCTGCTACAAGTTACAAGAAGTCCTAGGAATAAGCCCCTCCATGGACCAAGGAGCCCAGTAACTTCCAAGGGAAAAAAACAGCAGCTTCAGATCAGCGTCTCTTCTCACAACAGGTCACAGTCCAGAAGTGAACTGAATCAGCAACAACAGGTGGATGTGATCTGACCCATTTATGGCCGAGGGGCGGGGAGCAACCAGCCCAGGCACGCCCCTCAGCTCACCTAAGCATGAGTCATATTCATCACACACACCTGCACTCTCAGCTCCCGCTCATGAGCTTCCTCTCTCCACACTGAGCAGGGAAAAATAAAAGCTTCATTTAAATCACAGCAGTAGCACTTCCATACTACAAGGCAGTCAATACATAACAGTAGAAGGGTCAAAATCCAGGCAAAGGTCAGAGTCAACATAATAGAGCACAAACTAGATAGCTGGGAAAACCAAGAATATATCTGGCGGTTTGCAGGACAGACCCCAAGGTATTTGAAGGGTGCGGTTCCCTTTCATAGGCTGGAGCTCACAGCCTGATGACCTCATCCGGACCGCCCCTACAACCAGGCCAGATGGTGATGTGCAACTGGTACCAATCACCCCACTTCTGATAGAGGAACGAAGCCTGCGCCCACCAGATGCCTCTGCAGGGACCTCTCTCCTGTCACTTGCAACACCCACAGGAGGAGCACGCGATGCCCAGCAACAGAGGTTGGGACCAAAGGAGCAGGTCCCAATGAGGACATAGTCCCCCTATCACCGGCACCACTACTAAAGGAATCCAGCGCTACCTAGTGGCTGGGGCAGGAATAACAGTCACCGAGTCTGATGGTGACGTG
Organism: Allobates femoralis; assembly: GCA_033576535.1. Taxonomy (NCBI): domain Eukaryota; kingdom Metazoa; phylum Chordata; class Amphibia; order Anura; family Aromobatidae; genus Allobates; species Allobates femoralis. The sequence continues at coordinate 435,812,728 of JARQOC010000006.1, read as the reverse complement.
ACAACAGGATGGAGAAATTGTACCATTGCCCAGGCTGAAGAACATTATACCTGTAGAGGGAGCAGGGGCTGGCTGGCCCAGGGGGCAGGTGAGCAGATGCCCCCCAGGCCAGTGGTCACGTAGCAGTTTTGAGGCCACTCAGCTATCTGTCATGTTGGTCTGGGCTCACTGATCATGGGCCACTGCTGTGTGCTTGCCCCCCAGGCCGAAATTTGCCAGTCAGCCTCTGCGAGGGAGGATGGAGGACATTATTATAAGAAGGGGCCAGAATAGGGTCATTATTGCAGGAAAGGGGCACAAGGTGGGAAACAATATTACTGGAAGGGGCCGGCATCGGAGACATTGTTAGTGGAAAGCAAAAACACGTCTTCAAAGAATCTGAACTGATACAAGGATCCATACATCCAACGAACATGCAGGTGGGGGCTCGGTCCCAAACTTTGCATCAGGGCCCTTCGGACTCTAATTACGCCACTGGCTCTGAGGTCTCTTCAATATAATAAATTAAGGGTTAAAAAAAACAACCCATTATACTCACCTCGTCTCTTACGTATCCCCCGCTTGGTCGCCCACTGGCTTCTCTCCAGTCTTCGTTTCAGTCTCTTTCATTCCTCTATGCCCTTCTGTGCTCAGTAGACATCATGCGACGATATTGGTCGCCCTACGATATCATGAAATCAGTTAAGACCTAGTAAGGCTGGTGGCACCTAAGGCCTCATTCACACAGCAGAATTTTTACATCAGTGTTTCTATGCCAAAGCCTGGAAAACTATTATTGAAAGATTAACATCTGTTCTGTGTTTTGAAGACACTCTTGGTTTTGGCATATAACAGTATAGAAATACCAGGGGCGTAACTACAATAGGTGCAGGGGTTGCGATCGCACCCGGGCCCTGCAGCCTAGGGGGCCCCAAAAGTCCCTTTGGCCTATAGAAAAAGACTAATACTATCAAAGATTTGCAATAATTGGGGGCCCCATTGGAGCTTTCGCATCGGGGCCCCTGAGCCTGAAGTTACGCCACTGAGAAATACTGATCATAAATACTGATGTGTGAATGAGGCCACATTGATGACGGGAAAGAAGGCCGGAGTGGTATGGAGGAAGTGAGAGGCCGCAGAGGACTAGGTGGGGAACGGTGGTGTCAGGACAGGTGAGGGAATTTGATTTACATATCTCCACTGTAGATCACCGTTCCCTCTAAGCTGGACAATGGTAATGATAGAGTTAAAAAAATTCCACTCTGTGAGATAGCTGTAATGGAGGTATTTGACCTCATTAATATGTTTTAACTCTTTCCCTTCCAGATTGTGCAACTTAAGGGCCTGTCACACGCGTCAATATCGCCTGCACGATATCGGCTGCACGTGACGTTGCAGCGATATTGACGCGTGTGACATACTGCATCAACCAGCGATAAATCGCTGGTTGATGATCGCCAGGTTTTAGAATCAGTCCTAAAACCTGGCGATTGTCGCCCGGTGGACACGCAGCATCGCTGCGTGTGACACCGGGAGCGAGCGATATTCCAGCTCCCAGCGCCTGTCACAAGCGCTGGGAGCTGGTATCCAAGGTACACTGCGGGTAACTAGGCAGCGCGCGCTGCCTAGTTACCCGACGTGTACCTTAGTTACCAGCCTCCTCCGCTCACCGGGTGAGCGGAGGAGGCTGGTAACTAAGGTACACGTCGGGTATCTAGGCAGCGCGCGCTGCCTAGTTACCCGCAGTGTACCTTGGAGACCAGGCTGCTCCCGCTTCCAGCAGGCTGGCAGCGGGAGCAGGACATCGTGGAAACGATATTTAAATCGTTTCCATGATGTCACTGGTCAATTGATCGCTGGTGAGTCTGCCTGTGTGACAGCTCACCAGCGATCAGCCGTCAATGTCGTCAGCGATCAGATCGCTGACGACATTGACGCGTGTGACAGGACCTTTAGAGGAAACAGTGCTGCCTACAATGTTGTCTCGTCATTGTTATAGTGTGATAGCTGGCTATCTTGGCTCACTCAATGTCACATTCATTCTGTCCCATGAGGACCAGCTCTATTAATATCCCTAATTAAAGGATATGGGTATTGTGGAGACATGGGGGTTAATGGGTGTTCTCATCCGCTGGCCCCGCTACCTTTAGAAAGACAGCATGGACCAGGACTCCTCCCAACTGAATGGCCGAACTCCTTAACCATGAGCACAATGCTACTCAGACAACACAGGGTGAGAGAACCAATTGTTAGTGACCCGCCCAGGGGCCTTTCGGAACTCAGTACCCAGGCGTTAATGCTGGGGTGATGTCTTGGTGGCCTGTGCCCGGGCCCGTACCCTGGGGGTCAGCTGTATAATGGCTAAAATAATAAAAGTCTAGAACAAAGTCTCGTGACGCCACCTGCAGTTTCTGGTGATCTCACCAGCGCCGCTGTCAGTCCGCCGGGAACGATGGTATTGCAGCCAGTTGTTAATGCTCCCTGCAGGTGGAGCAGGTCCCCGGGGCAGGATCGGGAAGCACTTGTTGTAACAGTGCTGGTTATAGTCAGCTTAGCTCCTCTGCAGCCTAGTGGAAATGAGACACTCGAGTTGTACTTGCTCTGCACAGGTGTTTTACTGGCAACAGTTCTCAGCAGTTCAGGTACACAGTTACACAGTCTTTGCGGGTATTGTAGCGCCCCGCTAGTCAGTGCGCTACAAAAGGGTACTGCATGCACCCTTAATAGAAGGTGCATTATGCTTTGTCCTGGTAGGGGGTAATAGAAGCCTGAAGTTCCACAACCAAACACACACAACTAGTGATAGGGGACCAATCAGACAACCCGTCACCAGGGTAACCGTTCCCGGTGGGAGGAGAGCTAGGTTATATAGTGAGTGGGGAAAGAGTAGTTGTAGAGGAGTAGAAGCAGAGGAGATGGAGAGAACAGAAGTGAGAAGTAGAAACAGTAGAAGAAGGAGAAGTAACGGGGAGGGCACGTCAGCCTAGTGGCCCAGACAGAGAGGGGGCGGATAGAGGGTAACCAAATACCCTGGTACAATCCAAAGCGGGGTACCAGCTCCTAAGTGGTGCAGAGGACAATCCTTGAACCGCAAATACCGGCGTGGTCGAAAGCTTCATAGTAGCATGATCCAGCCCGACCTATGCACGTTCCCCACCAGAAGCACCAAACCGGGTTGAGCTGCCCTTAGAGAGAAAAGGGATCTCATATCACCCGACAGGCGTCGTTCAACAAGCGGGATTCATGCAGGGCAGCACGAGGAAGAAGGAGAGCGCAGAGGTAGGACAGAGAGACAAGGAAGGAACATCCCTGGAGCTTCAGAGGGACATTGCCTACCGCCAGAACCACCCGGTCCACTACCCAAGCTGTAACAACTGCATACCCTGTAAGCTGCAGATTACCGGAGTAAAGTACCCATCCAGAGTGAACAAGTGTATGTGTTTTCTTCTTGGTGAACAGAGGTAATTCTGCACTGTGAAACAGAGACTGCGCTGCCCCATTCCAATCCCACACCACAACGACTGCATTGCCCTATTCCACCATCATACCCTTACAGCCCTGGGGACCCAGCTCTACCTGTAGGGAGCTACAACACCTTGCTACCACCCATCACCCCGGAGGCCCCAGCAACGCCAGTGCCATCACCTGATCTACAGGTGGCGTCACAACATACTTCTATTAACTTTTATCCCTGTAAATAACCTTTTTTGCTGTCACTGCAAGGGCACAAGCTCGGGCACTGACCACCCGTGACATCCACCACACCCAAGCGCCCGAGACATGAGAACTCCAGACCCTTGTGGGCCAGACAGTAGCTGGCCGGGTAGTCACTGGGGAGAATGAAGTCACTTTGAGGCTCCCAGAGTGTTCCTTCAGTTACTTTCGCTGTCCCTTGTTCCTGCTCCTCCTTAGTTTCCTTGTGCTGTTGTGGCGCCCCGCAACGAGTGCGTCACAAGAGAGTATTGCAGCCATAAATGCAGCCGCAATATTCTCTGACACAGCAGTGATCTGGTTAACTTAGAAATCCAACCCTGCATGCATCACCTAGAACAGAGGGCCAATCCTAGGTCCTGGTGGGCGGAGTGCTAGGGAAGTGTGTAGGAGAACAGACCCTTAGTCATAGAGAGAAGGGCTCTAGAACTTGACCTGATCAGCCTAGAACTTGGAGAGGAGCGGGGGCTCCGCACCCCGTGCAGCCCCCGGGCCGTCACCGGTCGGGTGTCAGCACCTGAGGCCTCAACAACCGGGATCGGGCATCGTAACCACGGGTTCCAAAGGACTCCCGTGCCCACAACTCACAGCCGGTTCACTGGTACCGAAGCTGGCAGCAGTTCACCTCTGCTACGCGAACCAGAAGCGTGGAGGAGCAGCTTCACAGGAGCACCCCACCACCAGCCAACTTCCAGTCGTCTAACCAGCGGTGTACCCACCGAGGGATCCAAGGCTCCCCAAAACATCCATAAAGTACATCTTGGATAGGGCATTGAAGCAGCCTCCCCGTACCCGACCTGGTATTCCTGGGCGACACTGGCAACCACTTAGTTAGAATGGAGGAACACTGCGGATTTCTAAGGGACACCATTTGAGTCCACCCGGTCCACTACCTGTTAACTGTATACCATGTACTGCCTGCTGGTTACAGTAAAGACCCGTTGCAGAGACTTTCTGTGTCCGTGCTTCCTTATGAACTGTCCGTCTGCACTACAAGGTAACCGCAGCTGCCGCACAACATCCTGAGCAGCTCCAGCCTCCGGGGATCACCGCTCAGCCTGTGGGGAGCGTTCCATCTTGCTGCTGTCCATCCCCCGGAGGTTCCACTGCGTCGGTAGCCCTTACCGAAACTACTCATAGGTGGCGTCACGAATAAATTAAAACCCCTTTAATCTGTTCCACCAAGACGTCTTCAATCCTTTTGATCTGCACTACACCGGGCCCCACTACCGGCAGGCGCGGCCCACCCGTGACAAGGAGGAAGGAAGCATCGCCTGTCCAAACCGGAGTCCCAGCCACGGTGAGTCACTGTCCTGCACAACCCATTTGTCTACCAGGCCCGTTGGGTGCTATGAGATTACCCTTCTTCTCTAAGGGGCTCAACCCGGTTTAGTGCTTCTGGTGGGGCTGCACATTATGGACGAGGTCGGGGCTACTGGGCAAACCTGCGACCCACCGGTATTGACAGCTCCAGGGTTAGACTCGCTGGCACCGTGACTCGGAGCCGGTACCCCGCTGTGGACTAGGATTCTCCCGGATCGTGGATAAGGTCCGGCACTGGGTCTCCTCCTTCTGTCTGGGTCGCCACTCCTTTTCAGATGCCCTCCTTGTGGTATCCCTCTAGGACTTGTTCCTTGCTTCGTCCCTCAGATTAGACTCTCTTCTTCTGTCCCACTCTCCGTCTGCCTCTCGTCTGAGTGTTTTCCCTCTCCTTCTATCCTAATACTCCTCCCACCGGGACCGGTTACGCAGGTAACGGGTGGCCAATTGGTCCCCTAAGCTAGGTGTAGGGATGCTGGGATAAGAGCCTCAGGTTGACTTCACACTCCCTAATGACAGGAATACCACACACTCAGTTATGGGTGCCTACTGTGGGACACTAACCAGTGGGGCACCACATTAGACTTTATTGGATCCCCAACACTAAAAGGCATATAACACAAACTCAGCAAGAAAACACGCAATGTAACAGGTCACAGAATCTTACCTTTCCACTTGCTCACCAAGGATTATAATGTTCATGCCTTCTGGGCTTCCAGGGCGAACTACTCCAGTCCAGCAGCACCCTGCTTTTGACGGGTACCCACCAAGAAAGGAATAGCGGCTAGCTTAGGAAGCTGACCGAGCACAGCAAAGTCTGTAGCCAGGGACCAAATTTTCCCAACCTGGGTTCCTTAAGTAGTCTCTGATCTTCCAGCCGAATCCTAGAATCCTAGGCTGAATTCCTGCATAATATAATCCGGTTCTGGTGCTCCTCTAGTCGGAACCAAAGCTCCTAGACTGAGGACACATAGCATATATTAGACTGGTGACTGAAGCAGTCCTTTTTATATCCCAAGCCTACACCTTTGGGTATATTGTGTTCTTCCAGGTTTGGTGGGATAAGGCTGTTCTCTTATTGGTTGGCATTTCAATCCAATTGCATAATTCTTCTTCGAATGATGTAGACAGAGGGGGTGATGTAATTTAAATTAAATTAGCAATACACAAACTCAGACAATGAAGGCTCCGAGTAGTGTGGCAAAAAACAATGACCCTCTTCTCATGAGTCAACAAACAACACAGCAATACTTCTGGCCAAATTATTAACATTAACCAACAACATGCATTGAAAAAGGCTGTGTCATCACAGGTATCACAGAGAAAAGTTCTCCTGCTAACAAGAAGCTTTGGTAAGTGTGAGCCAGCCAAGTATTACCATTTTTATGAATGTTTTTCATAAAACACTACATTTCCTCTGCAGCAACAAATGAACACCAGTAAATTCGACAGATTAAAGCGCCTTACTTTGATGAGAAAACTTTTTTTTTCCTTCTACTTGTCAGCGATATTGATGGATGATTAATTTTACTGTAGATTGTAAAGCAAGGTGCATTCCAATTTACCACTGTGAGTGTATCCTGTCATTCTGACATCTAGTGGCCACTGTGAAAGCTGCAACATTTGAAGAATTTATTTTTGCACGGACATACACAACATGATAATGCAAAAATAGTCATTTTTTTCATTTTCATACATAAATGATGATTGCATATTAAATGTGGATTGTTCTTTAAGTGTTTTATGCTACAAAAAAAAGCAGCATGGCTTTGCTTTAAACAAAATCCCTACATTAAGGGCTGAGGCTTTTGGATGGAGTTAATGCAGCAGCTTCCATGCAGACGTATTCAGTAAACCATCAGATGGACACTTACAGTGTTGACGTGATATACAAACCTCATCAGGAAACCCAGCCGCTGATTGGTCAGGAGGGCAATCAATTTAATAATAGATGAGGAATTTTTTCGGTCATGAGCGGTTTGCCTTTTTATCTCCGGCATAGTATTGGATCTAATTCATTCCAGGGGTTCTCCGGGGATATCTGCCAGCTGTTCGTGTCCTGAATTCCTGGAAGGGGAGCCCGGTGCATTCCTGTAACACACATTGATTTCCATTCATACTTTAACAGCTGAGAAGAAGCAAAGCCTGGAGCAACCATTCAGAATTCAGGACAGGCAGGGAGATTGTCTAGACTGGGGCGCTTTATGGGCTGCAACCACTCGTTCGAAGATGAATCTTTTACAGAGTGAGGGATTCCGTAATTGCAAGCCTTCTTTTACTATGTCCTTTATGTTAAAGGGGTTCTCTTTTATAAGCAACTCATTTTATTGTGAATTATTAGGGAATTTTCAGATAGTTGACTCAATGTCGTGTATGGATAGGGGAAATATCAACTGCACGGAGCAACACAAAGGGGTAGCGGGAAGAAATAGGGAAGGAAGGCCCATTAGGGACTGGTGCATGGCGACACCTCCTGACACTGGCTTGTGTCTGTCTTTCCCTGCCGTAACAGCCCTAAGCTGGTCCTCACCCTCATCTCCCCTGCTGCATTCACGTGCCTCATCCCTGGATGTCACTTAGTATACCCATGGAAAGTGCACTGGCCGGCTAGGACGCTAGCCTCACCACTGCAGATGTAACTACACAGGGAAGGCGACAATAGACACGGGAAAAGACAATAAGGTTAGAAACTCCAAGGGTAGAGAAAGGGCGGCACCTGGAAGACCTGCATTAGCAGCTGAACATGACTTCCACACAGCACAAAGGTCACAAAGAGAATGAACTCTATCAACGACATCAGGTGATGGGTCATAAGACTATTTAAAGGGTGGGGGAGTGGTCATCAAACCACATCTCCTGATCAAGATAGCAGCAGCTTACCAGTGTGGAGCCCACTGGGACGGGGTACTCCGTACCGGAACGGGGTACTGCTGGGGATGTCACGGAGGTCCTGGTCCTGACCTTGTCCCGGGTTCTCACAAGTAAAGGGGTATTTACAGGGATTAGTCAGTCGTGACGTCACCCACGGGTTGTGTTCAATGATGGGACCACCGCTGCAGCGCTGCTCTGCCAGGAGGATGGATGGATGATGTGGCTGCAGCCAGATGGATGAGCCTGCCGCGGGTCGGGCTGCGCCTGACAGGGTAATAAATACAGTAACAGTTCTGTATACCTAGAATCAGACACGGACACTGAAGCAGGGTTCACCTGGTTTACTTGTAAGTTCCTCAAAGTCACACAAGTCACAGTACAGTTCTCAAAACAGTGCACAGTTCAGTTAACTCCGGGAACACTCAACCCTTTGCAGCCAGGCTGTCACTCTGAGACCCATCACTCCTTCTAACTGTCCTTTCAGGCTGTTCTCTCCCTCTCTGTCCTTTCCGCGGGTTGTATGGCGGCAGTTCGGCCTCTTGTGGGTCCTCGTGGTTGCTGCTGTACCTTCAACCCTGTTGTGGGAATTCCAACCTGGAATTAGAGATCCCCATCGGTTTGTCTGGGAGCCGGTGTGGAACTTCAGTTCCCCTATCTTCCAAGGTGTTACCAGGCTCCATCGAACCTGTGTGATTCCAGCACATTTAGGGAAAACCACCCCACTGATAGTAGTCAGTGCTGCCGTGTTCCTCGGACCCAGTAATGCTGGTCCGGTCCCTTCCCTCACACTCACATGGGATGCCGGCTATGGACGAGCGTTCTCTCCATGGTTTCTATGACTCAGTGGATTCTGCGTTTCCAGGGCGCCCAACCCCACCGGGATGTGTCACTTTCTGCTTGGTGTCTTTACAGCTCAGCCTACTGTGTCCTACTAACTCCTTCCTCCTCTTTTTCCTCTATTTGTGCTCTCTGTCACCTGATCTACATTCTTTCCCACCCACTTTCCTCTAAACCCACCACCCCTTGCCCGCCTAGAGTCCCGGGCTCCGGTTTGGGTGCCGCCTCTAGTGGGTGTGTGTGTGTGCTGTGAGGGTGTTTGGTGCACAAACTGTCTATCTTCCTGCCTGGCTGTACTTCCCTATGTGGCCACCCTGGTCGCAGGGGCGCCACACCAGCAAAGGAAAAACTGACATTAACCCTTGCCGATACAAAAGAAATAAACGTTTAAAATACCATAGACTCCTGAGCAGTCAAATCGAGAAAGTCACAACTCGTGATACTCCTCAGATAACATACCAGAGCACCCTTCATTGAAAGGATTGACTCAACTTCTCAAATTGGGAAAATTCCAAAGTGCAGGTAAAATGAAACAATTTTTCAATGTTACATTTATTAAAAATCTCTGTTCCCAAAAATGGAGGAATTTTTTATTCTATAGTTTATAGCTCATTCCCTAAGTTACTAGCCACCTCTGGAGTCTATCACAGGTGGTCAGCTTCCTAGGTGAAGCTAGTCACATTCAATAGAAAAAAATTCCTCCAGCCAAAAATCCAGGTAGAACAAAGAACTTTATTCTAGTGCAATTAAAAAGTGAATGACATCTTTAATGACATCAAGCTACGTGTTTCTGACTGTAAGCCAGTCCTCAGTTATCCATGACACAGCGCTGAGTCAGGGGTGGCTTCCCCCATGCCGAGGATCACAGTCATACAGCTGGGGTTAGCTGAGTGCTGGATACAGCCACCTTCATTGCCCCTGTGTTCCTCTGATGCTATTGATGCCTCATATAGCAGCAAGTGACGCAACTATTTTGCTGGTCTGCGCTGTCACTCTTCAGGAGCAGGAAGCTGGAAGACGTGCGCTGCTAAAGAAAGAAATTTAACGGCCTCTTTAAAGCTGCAAGGGCAGATATCTGTCATTGAGAACGTATAGCGTTAATTGTCTCTTATTAAAAGGGGTACTCCGGGGAGATAAAACATTTTTGAACTGTCCCTGCCCTCCTACACGATGAAACAGAGCTGGACACTACAGTTCTAGGATCTATAGATCACTTATCTAATATACAAAGCTGAGTGTATGTATGTGGATGTATGTATCAAACCCTGCCCATTCGACTTTGCCACGCCCACTTTGCAGCCTGCATCTCCACATATCCCTAACTCCTCCACATAGCCCCACGCCTTCATAGCTCCACCCCTCCACATAGTCCCATAGGTGGGGCTATGTGTAGGGGCAGAGCGATGAATGGTGGGGTTGCTGGGAGCAGGCAGGGCTATGATACATACACACATACATACATTAACATATATTAGCATTACAACTATATATGGGCTTTACGCCCAGGCAACGCAGGGCTCTACAGCTAGTAAATCAATAAAAACACACCTGCTCCTCAGCTCTCACCCTCTCCCTTCAGGGACAGAGAAATTCAGTCTCATGCTGCTGCGGAGATCAGGATTTGTATTGGGGGCGTGGATCCTGGGGGCTCCAGGATCGTCTTACATTCCTACCCCTTCATACTCCTGTATGAGCAGGGGGTATGGCTGCTTGCCCCATGGCCACACTACAATTCTGCCCGTGGTAGACATCCTATGTAATTTAAGAACAGGGGTATTCTCTCTACAAATTGCAATTATGTCACCAAGCAGATATAAATACACTCTGTGATCTTCTGCTGTACAATGATATGATGGTGCATAATGTGTACTGTCATATATCAGGCTAGGAGCAAAGGCAGAACACTGCATTGATTGATTCAGCACTTCCATGGTATCCCCTCCCCCATAATAACATGGTAGCTTCCTGTCCCCTGAAACTTTAGCACTATGCATGACTGAAACTCCCTGTTCCCTGAGGGAGGGATGAAAGCTGAGGAGTAGATATGGTTTTAGTGATTTGTAAGTGATCTATAGATCCTAGAACTGTAGTGTACGGCTCTGCTTCATCATGTAGGAGGGCAGGGACAGTGCAAAAAAAAATTCTCTCCCCGGAGTTGCCCTTTAACTGCCATGTAATATTTAAAGGGAACCTGACCCCTTAAAAATCAGCCCCCAGTCTATTTATAGCTGTCCCTGCACCACCAGTATAGCATTGTAGGCATCCATTTGTGTCAAAAATGTGTATTTGTAAAGTTTATAAAACTGCTTTTTTTACCTTCAGCTCTGCGGCTTCTCAGTTCTTGAGAAGTCACATAGGGCGTTCCCTGTGGCTTTTCATCGCCGCCTGCACATCAATTATTCAAGCCCAGATGGGCGTGCTAATGCATTGTGATCTCCCTCGCCCTCCTCCATGGGCGGTATAGCCTGTATGACGCTATTCGCGTCATATCCGGCTATAGTGACGTCGTACACCCATTTGGTGTATTGAGGACCTCGCGCATGCGCAATGTTTATAATAAACTTTATAAAATATAAACTTTACAAATACCCATTTTTGACACAAAGGGATGCCTAAAATGCTATACTGGAGGTATAAATAGGCTGGGGGCTGATATTTAGGGGTAAGGTTCCCTTTAATAAGTGTCATATACATCATTGTTCCCCCAAAGTTATGAGCCACAGGACCCCACTAGACAATGTATTTGTAACCCTTAGGGTACCTTTACACGCGGCTACATTTCTTGGGTGGCTACAGGTAACTTACTGGTTGCAGTGAAATCATGGAGACATTATTCCATTTGTACACAGCAACAAGATAGAACCTTGTCTCCATAATTTCACTGCAACCAGTAAGTTACCTGTAGTCACCCTAGAAATGTAGCCGCGTGTAAAGGTACCCTTATAGACAGGTATTTGTAACCCTTATGGCCACTTTACACGCGGCTACATTTGTAGCTTATCCACAGGTAACTTACTGGCTGCAGTGAAATCATGGAGACATGGTTCTATCTTGTTGCTGTGTACAAATGGAACAATGTGTCCATGATTTCACTGCAACCAGTAAGATGCCAGTGAAATTCCTAGAAAAGTTGCCGCATGTAAAGGTACCCTAATGGTACCTTTACACGCCGCCACTGCAGGATGGATACCAACTGCTACTTCACGTGCACGAGCACGCCCAAACGGTTACAAACGGGAAACGCACCCTCTTTACACGCCGCCACAAGGTGCGCTACGCTACGCTACATCTGTAACTAGCTACATCGCCGGGTGTCTCAAGTAGCCATCTGTAGCTCATTTACACACCGCTACAACCAGCTACTATGGGCGTACCTGGTGCAGCAGGGACAGCACATAGGCGTGCTCCAATTGTGGATTACGAGACGTCCGTACGCTGATAGGAGAAAGCAAAAATACCATGATTGGACAGGCATCGCAGGAGGCAGATTAATACATGACGCTCGAGCAATTATGTAGTGTGACTGGTCAGCTCCTTAAATATGCCGCCCTGTGCGGCGACAACCAATCGCAACGCAGGAGCTTCCTCCAATGATCGCTGAAGGGGGCGCGGAAACCCGGACCCTGTGTCACGCCCCAGCTACATAGCATGGTGTAGAAACAACCCTTCTGTTCCTTCTTTACACGCCGATACAGCTCGCTACAATCGGCGATGTAGCCATCTGTTTATGGGCAGTGTACGGATACTGATGTATCTGTAGCCGGCTGTGTCGTCCCGTCTTCAGACGCTGCTACTACGGGCGATATTGGCGCGACAAGCCACATTTGTAGCCTGTAGCGGGTTGTATGCATCCTGTTGTGGCGGCGTGTAAAGGTACCATCATAGATGCTTTTGTTCATATATGGTTAATATTTATGTTACATTCCTGACTTATAACTCTGATGAAGTTCATAGTTGCCATGCACCCATCCAGTGTCAAAAGTGTGTCCTTTTAGCATAAACTGGCATGAAATACATTTATATTTACTGTGTAGGATAGTGTAGTTTATTATCAGTTCCTATTAAAAGGAGCACAGAAAAAACCCATAATGCATGGTTTTACAATGTTTTTATATTGGTAGTTCATGGGCAACATATGACAACATTTAAAAGAGGTAAAGAAGTTTACAGTATCACATATATGTCAAGGTAGAAAATATGCTTTTCCACTGACTTATATTTTCTTTATATACTTTTATATTATACTAGCTGGGTGCCCGATGCACATGCATCGGGATTCTAGAAGAGCGAGTCTCTGACTCGCAATGGCCGCTTCGCGGCCAATGCTTCGCGCTGCTAAGGCGACTCGCCATGCGGGCATAGCGAGTCTCCTTAGAACTGCTCGCAATGGCCGCTGCGCGGCCAATGCTTCGGGCGTATCCACATGACCACGCCGACTCGCATTGCGAGTGGACTCAGAAGGGGCAAAAAACCCATTCGCAATTATATAATAGATAAAACAATAAGTTTTTCCCTTAACCTAGTATCCAATAGCTATATCTCTCCTTCTCTCATTCCCTTTTTCTCTTCTCTCTCTCTCTCGCTCTCTCTTCTCTCTCTCTATGTCTCTCTCTCTCTCTCTTCTCTCTCTCTATGTCTCTCTCTCTCTCTTTCTTCTCTCCCTCTCATCCATGAACCAAAGCTATGTGTAAACAAAGTGTTTTTCAGATGTGTGAAGAGAAGATACAGTGTGCGGAGGTGCCCAGGAAACTAAGGAGCTGATTGGTCACTACTGTGCCGATGCCAGGTTGTACCATGGGAAGCTAGAGATATCCTGCATACCAGAGGCCAAGAGAAGACATCATGACGTGATGAAGGATGGACTCAGCACAGAAGACAAAGGACTAATTATTACTAACAGAGATAGATATATTAGCCTTACTCCACCTAACCCCTATCTAATCCCACCTTGTCCTGGCCATTTCACGCCTACTCCCTAGAGTATAAAATGTAGTGTACCCGGAAATAAAGTTGAGTTGCTGTGACCGTGGCTGAGCATGCAATGAGATTGAACCAGAATACCTTGTCTGACTCATTCTTACTTGGGTACCCCATGCTCTTAGTTTAATTTAGAATGACTGGTGAAGGAGTGTATTGTCGCAACGACCCCGACATATATAAAACGTCTAATTTATTGTATCTTCCTTAAGACCATGCCATGAACAAATAAAGCCTTCAAAAGTAGCGCTTACCCAACGCGTTTCCAACTTATTACTAGTTTTCACTTGCAATGCTTATACGTGAGTAAATACTGCATATATGTAATTCTGATGTCGCCTAGAACGAGATATGAACAGAACCTTAATCCATAATGACCACACTTCTTTGAGGCAACAATAGACAGAACTCTACAAGCCATATTACACCACATCATCACCAGGCCAGAGGATAGAGTATCAACTGGTCTGTTATGTGGACAGCATGATGTGATGTCACTTCTTCTTGTGAGGTCATAACTGCACAACACATGTCACTTGATTATTATTGGAATACTGGATTTTAATTAAAAAAAAAGTATGCCATAGACTTAAAAATGCTAATTGTTACTTCAGTGAGGAAGTAGACAACATCTAGTGCCACCTAAATAAAGGTAGCAATCCTAACTGTCATAATTGACTCTTTAACAAGCCTTTTAATATGACTTAAGATTTGTGCCAGAGCGGAGCCCCAAACTACAGACGCTGTGTTTTGGGGTGACTGCCCCTCATCAGTGCAGTGTGTGGGATTCTGATCTGGCTATATGAGGGGCTAAGACTAGGTCTGGGGGAACAACTATCCTCCTTATGGAGATCAATCTGCCTGCCGGCTGAGGAGACTTATGGCCACAGTGCTCCTCTGGGAAATATGCAAATTGTCACTTCAGTGAGGAAGTAGATGGACTCTGGTGCCACTTATTGAACGTAGCAATCCTAAAAGTCATAGTTTTTTGTTTGTTTTTGAGACTGTGTTTTTCTTTCCTTATTTTACACTCAGATTACAAGTCTCAAGTTACAAGTCTTAAGAATTAGGGCATAAATCCATCATCGTGTATCGTATATTTTCTATATTTTCAACATATACTTTTCCACATTTACATTATGAACCAAACCACATCATACCCCACATTAAACCAAACACCACTAAAAATTCCATAAAGGTTCTTCCAAGAATCTTCCATGCCACTGACTAGTCACTTCATCTGCTAACCAAGGTGGAACTTAATATGTCTCCATGAACCAATTTATATTGAAACCTATGTTTTTCCACACAAATATTCCAATCATATCTATCTTCCTTAGTTCTTTCACAACCTTTGCTAGTCTACGTTTTCCTATAGATTCGATGTGTTCAGCTTCTTGATTGCAGTTCTGGAAAACAATGTTTTCTACTTCCTCAGGAGTCATCAATGCTTTAAGTATTGGGTTTGTGATCCCAAACCTTATCCTACAGTCTATCTCCGTTATCCCTGCCAACCTCTTTTCCAATTTTTTGTTCCAAAAAATGTTATCCTCCTCAACATGCTCTATTTTATGTTTGTTAGTTACCTCTGCATTTTATTTCTGAGAATCAGATAGATCTTCTATATCTCTGTATCAGTTCCCTGCACACTATCTTCCACCTCTGCCTCTTCTACATCACTTTCTTGAACACTATCCTCCTCACCCACCTTCAGATTTCCCTCCCCTCCTCTTGGATGTTCACGACTCTATCTTACTCTTCAATGACCACATTGTTCTGGATAGGATTTTCTTTACCCCTTTCATCTTTTTTTTCCATCCATCTGGTCATACTGCATCAAAAAACCTTTCCAAAAAAACCTTAATCTCTTCCATCGGGACAAAAGGGCCATACATTCTAATGATTACCAATTTTTCCTTCCTCGGAAAATGAGGAACCACACTTATACCGTCCAAACCCGAATCATCCTTTACCAAGTCCAATTTCTTCAAAAAATCCTGGAAAAATTCTTCTGAACCGAAGACCACATCATACAAACCTCTCTTAGGAAGTTCTAACATGGAACAACACTTTCTCCACGTGAACGTCCAATAGACCAAACAGAATCTTCTAAACAAAAAAAAAAATCCAGACTTCTTGTCTGGGTGCTTCAAACCAAAACGAACTGCATTCAGCACTCTTGCATATCTTGGCACCTCTTCTCCAGTCTCCGTCAAATTCTTCTGTTCCATCTCCCTCACTGGGCAAAGTTTCACCACACCAAGTAGACAAAACCAGCAGGTGGGCTTATCATTGCCCGGAGACTAAGCCGACTCTCCAATAGCAGCAGGGGGGCTAAGCCACACCACTAAGTATCCCTCCAGACAAAGGCGCTGGGTACCCTGGGCATCTCAGGCCAAGACCAAGGCAATACCGCTAAGCACTGCGCTTGATCTTAGACAAAAGGCCAAGAAGCACGCATACCTGCACCTCATCAGTGCAGGGTACGGGATTCTAATCTGGCTGTATGAGAGGCTAAGATGAGAACTGGGTGAATAGCTAGTGTTGGCAGGCAGATTGATCTCCATAAGGAGAATAGCTATTTCCAAGACCTCATCTTAGCCCCTCATACACCCAGATCAGAATTCCCACACACTGCACTGATGAGGGGCAATCACCCTGAAATGCAGCATCTGCAGTTTGGGGTTCTGATCTGGCACAAATCCTAAATCATAATAAAAGGCTTGTTAGAGAGTCAACTATGACTTTGAGGATTGCTACCTTCAACAGGTAGCTCTAGAGTTCATCTACTTCCTCACTGAAGTGACAATTTGCATATTTTCCAGAGGAGCATTGCGGCTATAAGTCTCCTCATGCCAGCGGGACGATTGATCTCCATAAGGAGAATAGCTATTCCCCCAGACCATAGCCTTAAAAAAAATGAAACGTGAGTGAGCCGATCGTAACTACAGACA
The DNA here is from genome assembly GCA_033576535.1 of Allobates femoralis. Lineage (NCBI taxonomy): Eukaryota > Metazoa > Chordata > Amphibia > Anura > Aromobatidae > Allobates > Allobates femoralis. Next base: position 435,796,079 of record JARQOC010000006.1, on the reverse strand, counting down.
TTGGTGATGATAATCAGTTTTTGGCAATGTTCACACCACGCTAGTTTTGGGCTGTGTTTTTAAAGCTGGGTCCACACTAGTTTTGGGCTGTGTCTGGGCTAGCTAGCATCACTTTCATGGACAAGCTGTAAGGCAGGGGAGTTGAGAGGCCCGGGTCACGTACCAAAAATGTACATCAAAGGCAGAGGGGCAAAAAAGATAAACATGTCACAGTTCAAGGTCAAAAGTACAGTTACAGATCGAGACAAAGGGGTCAAAGCAAATGAATAGTCAAAGGAAAGGGCCGACATCAGGCCGCAAGAAATCAGGAAAGCAGAACACAAAAATTCATGGCATGCACACCACCGAGTAAAGCTATGACTGGCAATGGTCTGACCACCTGCAAAATAGCCAGGCAATCACCAAGGAGAGGTGACATCTGGAGAAAGTCCAGCAGGCCCGGGCAATCCTGAATAGTGTGAGGATAGTCAGCACACCCAGTTCCTGATCAGTTGGTTATCTATTCACAATAGTGACAACCCAGCACGCCCTGCCAACTATTGGCGGCTGAGCGGTTACTCAATAAGCTGGGGATATGTGACCGTATACTCACCAGTTTTATGTTGTGTCCACATTATTTCTAAGCTGTGTCCATCCTAGTGTTAGGTTGTGTCCACGCACATTGTTGGCTATGTCTATTATAGTTTTAGGCTGTGTTCACACCACCCTAGTTTTTGGCTGTGTTACAAACAAGTCTAAAAGGACTCAGCACAAAATGTTAAAATCTTGTACAGGCGCTCAGTGTGGCCAAAGATTTAAGTGCGCTTTCCCGACTACTTCTTTTCCAGATATCTCCACCATTCTCTGGCTCTGTAAAGACAGAGCTGTCAATCAAAGAAGAAGGGTGTGGAGTTAGCGGTAAAACAAGTAGGGTGAAAGATGTACTGGACTGTGTTATCACGCTGATGGTGCTGGAGCACATGTACCTAAATTGAAAAGTCTTTCTGTACTAACAGGTACCTTTAAGGGCGTGTCCACACAAATTGTTGGCTATGTTGAGACTACTTTTACACTATGTTCTCACTAGTTTTAGGCTATGTCCACACTAACTTTGTGGAATACATGTACTGTATACGTTAAGAATGTATTCATATATCCTATAGTGAGCCTGATACAGTCCAAAATAGTGATACTTTTCCATACAGGGGATATTACAAATATTATATTGCCTGCAATCAATCCAGAATCAACCAAAAAGTATTTATTTTGCATGAATAGAAACAATGGTCATCCGTGTAATGTGCAGACATGTCTGGTGTTTTATTCATAAGAACACATTCACAGTACAGATGAAAAGATGCTCATTCATAAAAGAGTTAGCACTGTTGACATGGCAACCCCAGAGCAAGCGTATGATGTACCAGATCAGTAAAAAGGAGAGAAAGACAAAGCAGAAATTAGAAATAGGAAAGATGAACGAAAATGTTGGCAAGTCATTTGCGGTAGAGTAATGTATTTCATCCTCCTGGGACATAATGTAGACTACGTGTCTCCTTACATCTCGGAAATCATTAATAACAATATAAGTGCAAGACAAGAAATTGAATGGCAGGTGTCTGAGAAGTGATTCTGTACCAGAGATGGGAAATGAAGACACTCCCAAGGAGTCCTCAGATAAACCGAGGTGTAGTTATGAGCATTATGGACAGATTCCACCATTGAAGCACAGCCATTAATGGTGCATAGTCTATTCCAAGGGAACCAACCACCAAGATTCATGTAACCACCTGGAAATCAGTGCAGCAGGTGATTAACGTGTGCTGCATGATATCAATGTTTGGGCTTTTTTTTTGTTATTCCTCCCCTGTGGGCTTGTCTTTCTGCTGTAAACGAGGGGGGTGAAGAGGTTGGCTTATAGCAGAAAGGCAAGCCCACAGGGGAGGAATAAAAAAAAAATTATTGATGTCATGTTGCACACATCACATCAATCACCTGCTGCACTGATTTATAGGTGGTTAAATCCTGGTGGTTGGTTCCCTTTAAAGCTTTGTAGTGACACTTGTATCATTAGACACTATTGACCCCATCTGACTCCCGTTCATAGGATGGACGCCAGTGGAGCATGCCACTGACCAGGTGTTCATTTTGGATTAATTAGACCATTGACATTGGAATAGCACATAAAGAGAAAGTAGAATAATCTAGATGAGCCTCTATAGTTACATTGTTTGAAAAAGACAACCTTTCTCCACTAGTAATACATTTCTCCACCAGTTATACGTTTTCTATTGATAGATTATTTCTAAATCAATTGCCATTTGTTGTGAGAAAATAATCCAGCCTATTTTTTAATAGCCATATCTGCCATTACTACCTTTTGGTTTGACTTTCTACAATGTGAGTGGACTAAATAGTCTACATGGAATATAGTAGAAATATCTATCTTAATCCACCATTCTAGGATTATACCAGGGCTGTGGCGTTGGAGTCGGTGCCCATTTTGAGTGAAGTCAGAGTCAGATTCAGGCAAATTGATGAGTTGGAGTTGCTGACTTCATATGTAGACTTCACAGCCAGTGGCGTAACTACCGGCATAGCAGCCGTAGCGGTCGCTTTGGGGCCCGGCGCTTGTGGGGGGCCCGGACCCAGCGCCGCTACGCAGCCGCTGCTATACCGGCAGCTGCGCCTGCGATACATACAGGGGCGGACTGGTCCGGTGGGCCCCGACACTTTGGGGCCACGCCCACTAAGTCCCGTTCCCATACCCCCCTGGGTGCTGTAGGGGGGCCCGGACGGAAAGGGGGGGCCCATTGGTCCCCTGAGCGCCCCCACATGTCATACAAGGGGGCCCCTGACCGCTGCCCCCACACGCTATCCTCGGGGCCCCCTGACCGCTGCCTCCATTACTGCTGCGTCCCCCCGGCCGCTCTCCATTACCGGCGGGCAGTCGCGCTGATCTGCCTGTCATGTGGGCTGTAGCCGACGCCGCTCTATTTCCTGTATCGCCGGCTACAGCGTCACACTACATGACAGGCTGTGGCTGCGATCAGCGCGACTGCCTGCTGCAGGTAATGGAGAGCGGGGGTCTGTATATACCCACCAGGGGCCTGTATACCACCACCAGGGGCTCTGTATACTACCACCAGGGGCCTGTATATACCCACCAGGGGCTCTGTATACTACCACCAGGGGCTCTGTATACTACCACCAGGGGCCTGTATATACCCACCAGGGGCTCTGTATACTACCACCAGGGGCCTGTATATACCACCACCAGGGCTCTGTATACTACCACCAGGGGCCTGTATATACCACCACCAGGGCCTGTATATACCACCACCAGGGGCCTGTATATACCACCACCAGGGGCTCTGTATACTACCACCAGGGGCTCTGTATATACCACCACCAGGGGCCTGTATATACCACCACCAGGGGCCTGTATACCACCACCAGGGGCCTGTATATACCACCACCAGGGCGGGGCCTGTATATACCACCACCAGGGGCCTGTATATACCACCACCAGGGGCCTGTATATACCACCACCAGGGGCCCTGTATACCACCACCAGGGGCCCTGTATACCACCACCAGGGCCCTGTATACCACCACTGGGGCCTGTATATACCACCACTGCGGAGGCTGCTGTAATACTGCTGGGCCTGTATATACCACTGGAGAGGCTGCGGTATACCACTGGGGCTGCTGTATATACTGCTGGGGCCTGTAAGGGGATGTGTCTTGAAGGGGCGTGTCTTGGAGGGGGCGTGTCTTGGAGGGGGCGTGTCATTGGGGGCATGTCTTGGAGGGGGCCCCGTTCAAAAGTTTGCTATGGGGCCCTGCCAGTTCTAGTTACGCCCCTGTTCACAGCCATGGTGATGGAGTCGGAGTCGTGGAGTCGGATTCAGGCATATTGAAGAGATGGATGCGGAGTAAGGTATGTGGCTTCTGACTTCATATGTAGACTTCACAGCCATGGTGATGGAGTTGGAGTTGTGGAGTCGGAGTCGGTGTCCATTTTGGTGGACTTGGTGACGGATTCAGGGAAAATGAAGAGTCATAGTCGAATGTTTGGCTTACTGACTCCGAAGCCGTGATTTATACAATCTGTATGCTTTACTGTGGTGACATGTTATGTGTCACTACTTTGTGAAATGTGCAAGAGAATGATGCTCTTTGGTCAATCCTCTTTTATTTGTTAACTGGGTCCTTCAACAGTAAATAGATTACAGGTTGTTTTGCTACTAGCCTAAGGCGGCCGTCACACGCTACGATATCTTGAAAGATATCGCTTGAACGCGCCAGATGAAACATCGCGTGAACGATGTCTCTGCGTGTGACGGCAAGATACGACGAGCGAGATTTGTTCAAATCGCAAGATCGAGATCTGAGCTCCGGACCTCACATCTTGCGATTAACGATTTCACGATCTGTCTCATCGTAGTGTATAACACCACGATGAGCGATCTCCCAGCGGCAGAGCCTATGCTGGGAGATGGTAACTATGGTACACGTCGGGTTACTAAGCGATGCGCGGCGCCTAGTAACCTGATGTGTACCATAGTTACCAGCGAGATCGCGGATCCACATCGCTGGTGAGTCTGTCTGTGTGACATCTCACCAGCGATGTGAGCGATATTGTAAGCGATCGCGCGTGCACGTGATCGCTTACAATATCGCTAGCGAGATCGTAGCGTGTGACGGCCGCCTAATGATCACCACAAATCTATGGTGAAACCTTGCAACAAGTCCTCCATTTACTTAAATGCCCCTACAGGACAAATTAAGCATTACACAGTGCTCATTTCAATCAATAGACTAAAAGAAGAAAAACAAGCTGTTTAATATAAAAATATTATATATGGTATGTTGTGTTTCTCTATATGTATAGAAGGAAAAATAATTTCTAAATTTGATGGCCATTGTGGTGGAAGTTTGGACACTAAGTAACACTGGTGGGGGTTTTCTATAAATGTGATTTGGTTGTTGTTAATGTTGACTTTTTGGACAACCAAGTCATGATTTAAAATGAGAATGTGGCAGTGATGACGTTAAAATATCAACATCATAGAGTAGCTGCACCAGCAGTGAAGGAGTTAATATATCAACATCATGCAGTAGCTGCACCGGCAGTGAAGACGTTAATATATCGACATCATACAGTAACTGCACCGGCAGTGAAGACGTTAATATATCAACATCATACAGTAGCTGCACCAGCAGTGAAGACGTTAATATATCGCCATCATACAGTAGCTGCACCAGCAGTGAAGACGTTAACATATCGCCATCATACAGTAGCTGCACCAGCAGTGAAGACGTTAATATATCGCCATCATACAGTAGCTGCACCGGCAGTGAAGACGTTAATATATCGCCATCATACAGTAGCTGCACCGGCAGTGAAGACGTTAATATATCGCCATCATACAGTAGCTGCACCGGCAGTGAAGACGTTAATATATCGCCATCATACAGTAGCTGCACCGGCAGTGAAGACGTTAATATATCGCCATCATACATTAGCTGCACCGGCAGTGAAGACGTTAATATATCGCCATCATACAGTAGCTGCACCGGCAGTGAAGACGTTAATATATCGCCATCATACAGTAGCTGCACCAGCAGTGAAGACGTTAATATATCGCCATCATACAGTAGCTGCACCGGCAGTGAAGACGTTAATATATCGCCATCATACAGTAGCTGCACCGGCAGTGAAGACGTTAATATATCGCCATCATACAGTAGCTGCACCAGCAGTGAAGACGTTAATATATCGCCATCATACAGTAGCTGCACCGGCAGTGAAGACGTTAATATATCGCCATCATACAGTAGCTGCACCAGCAGTGAAGACGTTAACATATCGCCATCATACAGTAGCTGCACCAGCAGTGAAGACGTTAATATATCGCCATCATACAGTAGCTGCACCGGCAGTGAAGACGTTAATATATCGCCATCATACAGTAGCTGCACCAGCAGTGAAGACGTTAATATATCGCCATCATACAGTAGCTGCACCGGCAGTGAAGACGTTAATATATCGCCATCATACAGTAGCTGCACCAGCAGTGAAGACGTTAACATATCACCATCATACAGTAGCTGCACCAGCAGTGAAGACGTTAATATATCGCCATCATACATTAGCTGCACCAGCAGTGAAGACGTTAATATATCGCCATCATACAGTAGCTGCACCAGCAGTGAAGACGTTAATATATCGCCATCATACAGTAGCTGCACCAGCAGTGAAGACGTTAATATATCGCCATCATACAGTAGCTGCACCGGCAGTGAAGACGTTAATATATCGACATCATGCAGTAGCTGCACTGGCAGTGAAGACGTTAATATATCGACATCATGCAGTAGCTGCACCGGCAGTGAAGACGTTAATATATCGACATCATACAGTAGCTGCACCGGCAGTGAAGACGTTAATATATCGCCATCATACAGTAGCTGCACCAGCAGTGAAGACGTTAATATATCGCCATCATACAGTAGCTGCACCAGCAGTGAATACGTTAATATATCTCCATCATAATGGCGAGCTTGCACATGTGTAGGTTCCCATAGTCTGACCTTTTTATTATCCAGTGCTCCAGATTATGACAATCGCACAGTACATGTATAATATATCTCTGCACCACATTCAGGTTTAATGTACAGGGTGGTGAACACGTCCATGGAAGATCCCCTGCACAGCGGATTCACTGTTTCCTTCTTATGAAAACACCATTTTTCTCCTTGCCGATACCTCCATGTATTAAGTCAGTGCTGCCAAACACAGATTAGCATATCCACATTTGAGATCATTTCCCCGCTCTCATTTATATGTCTAAATACAAAAACATATTTCTGTTCAGCGTTTCACAGAATACTGCATTTTTTAAGCCACAGATTGAATATTTAATGAAACTGCATCCCCGTCTCAGCCAAGGTAATGCAATATTGATGGATGCAGAGCAGAAGCTGGTAGGGGGGAGCATCACAAAGCTTTCTAGGTGTTATGCAACATGCAGATCCATTAATTATTAGCTGTGAAGGCTGCGCTGTAGGACTGCAGTCTGGGGTCTCTATTACCGGAAGTGCCGATCCCACTCATAATAATGGATGAGTTATGTACAGGTGTAAAACACTGGGATGGAGGACGGGGACGGAGGGACGGTGAAGATTGGATAGAGGCGAGATCAAGGATTGCTGTTATAGGGGGTTTATTACTGTGAGTTGAAATGAGGCCGAAGACAACACTCTCATTGATATTCAGTGATGGACCTTCTCCCGCTATAGGAGATGAGAGGGCTTATTTTATATCTACAGGAGGAAAGCCTGCCTGACGGTAAACCCTGGCCAAATCCTATTATTTGGAATTTCCACATAAACTATAATACCAAAGAAATAACAACATGATTTAGCGAGGTTTCTCTTGACCCAATTCAATAATGTGTGACACAGAATTTTTTACCATTAAGTGGTGAACAAAAAACAATTATATTTTTACAACAAAAAAAAAGTATTTTAGATGCAAATTTTACATTTTCACATGGGAAAATTGGTAAAAGTGATACAAAAAATTGTCACCCAATTTCTGCTGAATGCGCCAATATTTGTCTGTACGGTCCTGCCTAGTCATACGGTGAGACTCGGGAGGGAAGGAGCGCTATTTGACTCTTGAGGAACAGATTTTCAAAGAATAGTTTGCAGACCCCATATACAGAGGCCCTAAGTGCCAGAGAAGCAGAATCCCCACTCAGGTGACCCCATTTTGGAAGTTACGCACCTCTGGGAATTTATCTACAGGTGTAGTGACAATTTTGACTCCATGGATGTTTTCTGGAAACAAACACGCCATGGAAGATGCCGAGTAAAAATTGCAAATGTGTCATTGTAGCGCACAGCACTTTGTTGTGCCCAGTACATTGTGCCCATCTTGTGCTTCTGGAGACATGGACCCCATAAATTATGCAGGCTCTTATTGCTATAGTGCTGATGTAGCACCCCAGGGTCCCGATGTCACACCTGGAAGCAAAAAGGGGCTTCTCTATTCAGGTGACACAGCATCCAACACTTTCCTGTCTCCAGACCAGAAGGGGGAGCTCTAGAACCTGGTTTAAGGGGAGCTTCCCTCTATAAATTCTGGCCTGGAGGTGAGGTTAGGCTGTCTTCACACCATGGTGTGATCAGATCCGATTTTGACCCCATAGTATTCCTACTAGTATTTGCCATCCAGTTCCCATCTGTCCGGGAAGATCCGGGAGAATGCGCCACAAATCGGTTCCTCCCAGATCCGGGGCGATCCGGCACCCCCTAACATGGGAGTCTATGGGGCGCCGGATCGCCCTGGACCCAACAGATAATCTGTCAGATTCCCAGACGTCAGGTGCTGAAGTTCAGCGCTGGCCATGCTGAACTTCAGCACCTGGAGCTGTCCCCTCCTGAAAGTTCACAACCTCGATTAGCTCCCTGCTATCAGAGATTCTGTAATTTCAGCAGGGACAACTCTGGGGCGCCCTGCCGAATCCGGCTACAAACAGGATAGAGGGAATATTAACCCTCCAGTTCTGTTTGTCTGGAGCTGTCAGGCTGTGTCCGGTGCCTCCTACAAAGCACCAGAGACAGCCTGACAGCCGAAAAAACATGGTGTGAAGCTAGCCTTAGTCAGAACAGCCATGGAGTGAGTCTGAGGAGGAAGGAGAGGAGTACCTGGGGAGCGGAGCGACATCTCGCTCACCCCAGAGGAGAGTGCCAGAAACTGGATGTCGGAGTTCGAGGCTGTTCGGGTACTAATGGCCCAGCAGCAGAAATCTGGCGAGGCAGGGGATTCCAGATCACCTGGCCAACCTAACACCTGGAGCACAGTAGCATACTAGAGCCCAGGGTCTACACTGAGGAGCAGCCCCTGGAACAGGGCTCGTGCTGCCTGCTATACAGGTACAGACTGAGAGAGGGAGAGAGAGGCCACAGCACAGCTTCATGCAGTAGTGGAGACTCACAAGTGAAAGCACAGATGGGAGGCCTCCAACCCACCTGGCTAGGTAGATCTCCTGACTGCTTCCAGGCTGCCCGGGTCCACAGTGACATCTAAATCAGTGCATGCTGCATTCAGGGAAGGGGTCCCCAATGGCTCTAGCCCCCTGTGCATTGAGAAATAGACTTTATAAATCTTACATATAGTGAGTCCGGAGGGCCTTCCTTCTTATGGAGTCAGCGCTGGCACGGAGGTTCTCTCCACCTCCGGCCGCTCTGCGCCACCTCCTGCTGCTCTGTTCCTCCTCCTTATTGTGTCCGCCCCCCTCCTCGCCAGAGGCGGCGTCTAAGCTTCTGCTCTCACGCAGGCACACAGAGAGGACGGGAGTCGGTGGCTGACATCATGGCCTCACTATGTGCCTATGTGAGAACAGAAGCTTAGATATTGGCGCAGGCGAGGTGGGGGGCGGGCACAATAAGTAGGAAAGTAGGAGGAACAGAGCAGGAGAAGGCGGTGCAGAGAGGCCAGAGGCAGGGAAAAACCTGACAAAATCCTAATGTGCCTTTTTAGCGAAGTCAGTACAAGTATACACTGATTATCTTCTTAATATATTGCAATCATCATATCATATAGCACTTTGTACTTACAATTGCAGATTGTTCCCTTATACCCAATTAATTCTTCTATTTTCCATTAGGTCTATGGCATCATGTGACTATAAACAGGCTAACTGAATTCTTCTAAACTCTATGTAGAAGCAGAGTCTCTCTTCCCAGCATGAGCCATCATCAGTGACCTATATTTGTAGTTCTAATAATGACTCATGCAGGGAAAAGAGACTTCCTGTTTTCACAGAGCTTAGAAGGATTCAACTTGTCAGTTTTTAATCATGTGATGTCATAGACCTAAGGGAAAACAGAAGAATAAACTGGGTAGGAGAGTAAAATGAGCAATTGTAAGTACACAGTGCAATATATTAAGAGGATAAAAACTTTAATCGGAGTTCTTCTTTAATATTAAGCAGTATTATTACCTTTCCTGGCTCCAACGTCGGACCTTGCTCTCTTCCCCTATGGTTGGCTGTCTTCGCAGTAGTCTATGACGGGTTACTCAATCAATCTGGCAAGTATTTCAGATGTCAAATCTAATGATTTGAAATGCCAGCTCAGGCAGTCATGTGTTGCTTGAGTATTCTGGAGCTATAGCACCCTGTTATCATGTACAGGAGATAGCTTTTTTTTTGCTAGACTGCTCCAGACAGGTGGATAATTATCTTTCCTGCAACTCCTTACTGCTGCTTCCTCAGGTCTAGTGAATCATATTGTTTCTGCAGTATTAGCATTGCTATATGGGCTGCATCTCTCATGTATATAGCAGACGGCATAATTGGGTTACCAGTCGAATATACTTTAATATACTTTGATTATAAGTCATCTTAGGAGTCTTGAGAAGAGGAGAGATAATGGCTATATACCTGGCCAATAGTGACAGTTTTCACTTTTTCTGCAGCCTGCTATGTACAGTAATACACAGGCTGTAGAAGGTAAACTGTTCACAAATTTTAACACACCCCTATTGCAAAAATGTTTTCTAAAAAAAAAATGCATGGTTTATTAATGGTAAAACATTTAGGATTTTATAGTTCTCGATTCAATGGTGCGTAGAGGACCAAAGGTTGTATACTCTAATTATAGACATTATATATATTGAACTTAGCTTGACACGTCAAGTAGACATTTATCTTATGTCCAATAAACTTAATGTTCCTGATTTGTTGGCTCTGGTGAAGCTTTTATGTCTCCACTAAGCAATGTGATGAATTTGGTCCTAAGTACCAGGACCTTTCAAAGGAATCTGTCAGCAGGTTTTTGCTACCTCGTCCGAGAGCAGCATGATGTAGAGGTAGAGAACCTATATCCAATAATGTATCACTTAGTTTGCTGGGTACAATGGTTTTGACACAGAGTTTTTAGATTTAGCATGTAGCAGAACTCAGAGACCTGTCCCCGCCCACACAGGGAATGTGCAATGTCAATAGACAGTGAGCTGCTAATCACAGCAGGCAATGATAATATTCTGACCTTAAAACAAACAATGCAAGTAAAAAACTGCTCACAGTGTCATAGGAGACACATTACTGAAAGTAGTGTCAGGTGGTCTTCAGATTGCATAGCAAAAACCTGCTGACAGATTCCCTTTAAGCGCCAATTATTACTGTTCCAGTTTGAACAACCAGAGAATATATATGATTCTGGGGAAGTCATGATTATGGATGGGTTAATCTTTCTATCAAGTATAAACACATCATGTTATTTCCTTTGCCCACCCTGTAGAGACTGGGAAACCTGAGACTCCCATCTTAATGGAATGCATCCTGAATTTCATCCTCGGGGGACCCAATGAAGGATGGAAGATAGGAAGCTTAGCTGCCTAATGGAGATTATACCTTTCAAGATGCTTGGAGGAAAGTGGTGTGATTTACAGGGACAAAAATAGTATGGTTAGATAGTAAGAGGAATAGGGGTATTTTGATTCATGCTGGGTCACTTTAGCTCCCTTATGAATAGAGACGTGTGCTGCTGAGCAACTCGCGTTACAAGGACCGTAACATTGGGAAATCCAAGAAAATGATATAAATAACCACCTCCATTTTTCACAAATCTATTAATATATGCAACAAGGAACAGTCTGCCAAGGCAGCCGCACTTCTATTGACACTTCATGGTTAGTGAGCGCCATCATTTGATTAGTCCCATTGAGCAGCTAGGAGTCTCATTTAGAAGGATCTATTTAAAGGATATTAAGATATCTATATTTTCCACTGTCATGTCTTAAAATAGGGTAAAACATAGGACTGATGTTGATTTTGTGACTAATGGGATTGCTGATGTCCAAAGCTAAGGTTGGGGTTGGAGTAGACAATTAGATTGTAAGATAGTTGTGATCATAGACCATATTCTCAATTTATTCACGATTAACCACATACTAACCTAACACCATGAAAATACTGTCCAATCCATGGGTGGACTTAGAGCTGGTGCAGCTGCACAGTTGAGGGTCCAGGGGGCCTTTGGCCGGATTACCCTCCTCTTTATCAGCATACTGGGCAGGGAGTGTTCCTACTGCTCTACTGCCTACAGTAGAAGATGGCAGCAGAGGTACAGGAAACCATCAACAGCATTCTCTTTATGATGGAAGTACTCGCAACGTGATAACTTCAGTACACTACCTGCATCATTTAAAAAATTAGGATAGTTAGAGGGGGGACAGGAGCAAGGGGATAAGATGCTTTACAATGAATTTGGGTGAGTAGGTGTGGCACCCCTGCGGATCCAGTCGCTAAAGAGGTACTGCACCCCTGTTAGGGTGTTGTATCCCACTCTCGGGTAAGAGGGGCACAGACCGGTGCCGGGACACCCAGACCACACGCTAGGAACCATCGTAGTGGGGATGGGTGGAGAGGAAGTAGTTAGAGGGAGCACCTGGGAGGAGTGAAGTTAGGAAGTATATGACTCGCCCCAGGGCCGTTGGGTACTCGGAACCATGCTATCGTATAGTTATGGGGTGTCACAGGGGGTCAAGACCCGGCTTCTATGACCCTGGGTTCAGTTGTAAAAGGGAATTCTCTGGCGTGGTAGGTCAAAGGGATAATGAAAGGGGTAGTTAGTCGTGATGCCATCCGTGGTATGTGGCTATGAGTTGCCACCACTGCTGCAGAAACTCCAGGGATGATGGACAGGCAGCTGGGATTGAGAGGCTCCCCACGGATGGAGCAGGGCAGTGGATGTAGTAAGGGTGTAGGGTGCAGGATTTCAGGCGCAAAGCAACAGACAGACTCACGGTTTGTTGGTTCATCAGTCCTTTTACTGGTGCAAAAGTAGTTCCGACTAGTGTTATGCTGAATCTTTGCACCTCGAGGTTCTCCTCACCCAGCAAGTTCTGAGGCCTCCTTACTGCACTCTGTTGTGGGTCCTGCTGCTGCTTTAACTTAGCTGCTGGCCCTCTTTCTCTCCTGCTGGGTGCCGGTATGGCAGGCAACTAGAGCCCTTCTCTATCCCCACGTCTCAGGCGGCTGTTCCTGGGCTCTGTATGCTGCTTGCCTCCGTGCACAGTGTGGGTGGGCAACTTGGAATTACCCACCTTCCGGTAATGGCTGCCGGGTCATTAGGCCCTACACAACCTCGGACTCCGGTGACCGTCCTGTGGCGCTTCTCCTTTGTGGTGAGCACGATACCACTTCACGGGCTCCTCTCCACTTCATCAGACCCTTGCCTTGGGCCCTCACGCTAGGCTTAGTATCTACCCTGGGACGAGCTTAGCGCAGCTACCAGTCCACAGGATGTCTTCCTCAGTCCTCCTAGGAACTGAACTAACTAGCTCCGCCCCAGACCAGAATTTATAGGGGAGCTCACCCTGAAGTCGGGTTTAGGTCTCCCCCTTCAGGCCTGGAGGCAGAAAGATGTTGTGTGCAGTTTCTTGCCTGGTGTGGATACCCTTCTGTTGCTCTCAAGCATGACACTACCACTCGGGGTGATAATGACACTGTGGCAATTGGACCGTAGGGTGCCACACACACTTAGATGACGTGGGACACGTGACAAAGGGTATAAATAAAGTGGGAAAGATCTAGAAAGGAGTATAGACAGTTGAACAGCAGAGAGGAGAGTTGTTGCAGAGAGAGAAAAGGAGAGTGAAGCAGCAAGAGTCGAGTTGGAGGGAAGCTAGGAAAGGAGCTTGAGAGAGAAGTGTCCACATGCCAGACTGAGGAGCAGAGAAGGAGAACTAGGTGGCTCCAGGAGGAAGAGAGGGTCTCAGAGGCATGGGCAATGACCATTCCACCCGTGGGACTCGTATTCATTGTCAAGAGCAAGGCAGTGGTGGGACTAGGCCGAAGAAAGTGGCACCGGGACACCAAGACTAGTGGAGAATTCAGACAAGGCTCAGGCAGCATCCCAGAGACTGTGTGGTACTTCCATGGTGACACAGTCGACAACTGCACACATCTGCTGAAAAGGTGGCAACCATAGGGCTAAGGGGAGATACTGCAGGTTAACCCCTAAGAAAAGCCCACAGCTAATGGCTCAGAGCTCTGTGTGGTGAGGTAAGCGCAGTGTAAAGAGGCAGAGAAAGGACAGAGAAGGGGTGCCGATTATGTGTCATGCTCCCACCTGGAAGTAGCTGGATCCCTGCCTCCGAGAACCCAGTGTTCAGCGGCTGCTACACAAGGACTGTGAGTAAAAGAACTGAAGACTGCAACCTGCTGTGTCTGTGAACTTTCTCAAGGTGTCAAAAGCACCAGAAACACAACTAACCAACTTATAGCCACAACCTGTGGGTGGTGTTACGTAAAATTAATAAGTATCCCCAGGTGCAGTTATCCCTTCCCAGAATGAACCCTTCTCGCCAGATGCCCATCACACCGAACTTTTAATGACACTGCCAGGGTCATGGATCGGGGTCTTGGTCCCTGTGATCCCCGTGATGAAGTCTCAAAAAATATCCCGGTTCCGAGTATCCTAAGGCCCTGGAGAGGCGCGTCATAGGAGAAAATGGCATACAGGGATTTATAATGAATTGGGAGGTGAGAGAAGATGCTATCAGAGACTTACATTTTATTTTTGGGGGAGGATGCTAAGTCCCTGAGAGTCCTCCCCAATTCATTATAAGTCTCTTCATTATGATGCTATCAGGGACTTTTAATGAATTGAGGGAAGAGAGCAAACAGGGACCTATACTGAATTGTGTAATTGTGTAAGGAGAACACAAGGCAGGAACTTAAAATGAATCGTAGGGAGATTCATAGTGACTGATTCATTTATATTTATTGGGTGGCAAAAATGATAGTTAATGAGGGACCCAGTGCTGGCTTATCAAATTATATTTTGAAATACTCCCTTTTGCTTTATATGTTTGACAAACGTCGGATGATTGAAACGACAAATATTCTATACACTATTTTGGAGCATACCAATAAAGAATTTTCTCTTACACTTAAGACTGTGCCTATTTCTCCTTCTGATTTAGACACTGAGTATGAGATGAACCAAATTCTAGAGTGTAAGGAGTTTCATGGGAATATCTTGTCTTTGATAGACTAGAAGTGATACATTCCACTGGTGAGATGCGAGGTACCCAAAAAGGACCTTAAAGCTCCAATCTTGCTCAAGAGATTTCATACCAAGCATCCTCTTTCTTCAGTTACAGAAATGGGCGCTACTGGTATACAGCTGTCTTGTCTTCAAGACTGAGGTCTGCTCCCTTGTCCTTTGGTCACGCTCCTTTGCTGAGCTCCACATCAGGTTTGACAAGTTGCTCTATATGATACGGTATTAAAGGGAACCAACCACCATGATTTTAACGTATAAAGTAAAGGCAGCGCCATACAGGCGCTACGATGGTGAATGACATCATACCTGCATTCTTCCCTATTGTATGTTTGATTGCAGAAATAAGTATTATCAAAGTTGCATGAATGAGTACAGCGTTGATTGTTGTGTGCAGCAAGGGTGGGACTATGTGGGTTGGATCCTGTCATTTTTTCCTCTTCATGATGTGCCCCCTCCTTTCTTATTTAACACTCACACTCCGCCGTCATTGCAGCTGTTGGCAGCGCTTGCGTATTGCTATTGTAATGGTGTCTGTCATAAAGACTTAGTCAGGACCTGCAGCTCTCTGGTGCCCCCTTTGCCTGCTGACCAATTACGGTATTGCCAGAGGATAAGGAAGGAGCCCAGCTGCCCTAATTTATGTTGTATACTGCGACACATGATGTGACAGGATGTATGCATACCACCAGTTCCTGCTAGGAACGTATATATACCTCGATCCAGTCACCCTCAGGCCCACAATATCACATAAATTCAAAAACGTTATGCTGCCACCACCGATCTCTTTAAGTTGGACCGGTCACCTGCTCTGGTAACGTGTAAAAGCGGGGCTACGTGTCAGATCGCCATAGGACATGAAGAACGAAACGAGTAAATTATAATATTTTACTCCCAAAGATGGAAGTGCTTATAAAAGATATACAAGATATTACATAAGAGACAATTTACATGTATGCATAAACAGTTATAAAAATAAAAGGGATAAAATAAGAAATTGCCAGACCTAGCCACGCAGTGACAAACTTAGATCCGTTGGGGGGGCTCCCCAGAAAGGTATGATTCCTCCACACAGCGATAGAGTCTTGCTGTGTCCATGCCCCAGGGTGAAATCAGCTCATACATGGCTGCAATGGTTTTAATAAAGGCAGGGAAACTGCAATCCCCCTTCCTAGATTTTCCCCACCCTGGTGGGAGGCTCCTCTGTGACCAGGCTTAATAAACCTTGATTCTTCATATCTGGGTATGGGGTGGGCCCACATCCATGATACACACCTCATGTTTACTTTCATTTATTTCATAGAATATTGATACCAAATATGACATATTTATGATGTTCATTTCCCAGGTTCCTGAGTGTTACATAGATATACAAGACATATCATTAAATGAGCAAAAATGTGAATAATCTAAAAATATTAATTATGTGTTTGTGATATGAATGGGTCTTCTTAAATTTGACATTCACAAACTATCTTTCAAGACAAAAAACTTTTGAGAGGGAAAGATACAAACTTTAGCTCAGCTCCAGGTATTTATTGCTCTGCAGTCGTAAATAGTGGATAGGAGAGGGGAAGAGAGAGAGAGAGAGAGTTGGGGGTTGCATGTAGAATTGGATATACAGAAACCCCTCAGGATAGAGGAAGCCTTAAGGCCACTTTACACACACAGATATCAGTGACCAACTTCTGAACAGATCTCTGGTTGCAGTGAAATCATGGACACATTGTTACATTTGTACACAGCCACAAAATGGAGCAATGTGTCCATGATTTCACTGCAACCAGAGATCTGTTCAGAAGTTGGTCACTGATATCTGTGTGTGTAAAGTGGCCTTTAGGTATAGGTTTTGGCAGATTGTCCAACCTCTTCCAATAATGAAACATATTCATACTTTCCTGACAGTGTCATTAAATAGGCGCCGGAGTCAGCTCATGCATGTACTGCGATATATACTGAGGCATCCGCCCATGCGCAGATTGAATTTGTTTTTCATCTGCGGAATGTCACTGCCACTCATAGTAATCTCCACAGTGTTCTCAGTAAAATGCACCAAATCATGGTACATGCATGCTTGACTATGTGCCATTTCAAAGACCCATTACAATAGTGATGTGATGCTCTTAGCACCATTGTGTACCCAATATCTTGGACTCATTCTCCACAAAGCATTAAATCTCACCAATAGAAATATGGCTTAATACATTTCATACAATTTCTATAGTTCTATTGTTAAATGACATGTCAAATATACTATACAATATTCTCAAAGTCCCATACTACAATAAAGGGGCTTGATAACAGTGAAGGGATCTTAAGGGAAGCATCACCGGGATTTAACCATCTGTAAATCAGTGCACAGTGATGACGTGTGCACATGACATCACTATTGGTTTTTTTTAAACCTCCCTCTGGGTTTGTCTTTCTGCTGTAAGCAAACCCCCTCCTGATGAGTCTGATGAGATGGGATGAGGGATTCGGTTACAGCAGAAAGACAAACCACAAGGAAATAAAAAAAATATATATGATGTCATGCTGCACACGTCGTCCCTAGTGCACTGATTTTTTACAGGTGGTTAAATCTGTGGTTGTTCCTTTAAGAATTCTTTCCTGCTATCGAGCCACTATATTATTGTGCATGTCACTTTGACAATACTGTATAGTGGTATTAGAATGTCTGTAACAATAAGCTCAGTAATGTATGAATGGCATTAGAGCCCTTTACCTCTCCTTGCCGGTCAGCTTTATGCTTTTGTGGAGAGGTGAGAGTCGAATAAATTGGGCACATAAAATGGGCTAAAACAATTACAACTTTCTTTTACATTTGACCATAGGTGAGACCTTCATCAAGTGTGAATCTGCAGAGCAGTCCCATTTACACATGATTTGCTAGGGTAAATGTGGATCATGCTGAGTTTGAAAAAAAGAGCCCATCTGTTGGCTTACCAGATGACTAAAAATAGAGGATAATTCAAAAAAGCATTGAACATTATAGTTTGGCTATGCTTCCAAAAGACGACATTTGCAAGTTGGACTGGCGCATTTGGCTCTGTGTGATGTAAAGCTGACAGCTGCCTGGCACTGTTCTGTCCTGTGAATTGATTTGTTTTCTTATTTCTACACACAGGATGAAATATTTCCTAAAATATGTACAAGCATATGATGTGTGGTCTTAGCAGGGGCGTAAACTACAATTGGTGAGGCTGCAATCACAACCGGCCATGGAGCCTAGCTCTCCAAAAGTCCGTATTGGCCTATAGAAAAAACTATTGCCATTAAAGATTTTCAAAATTGGGGCCCGTGGAATTGAGTCCATGAGATCAAGTTAACGCCACTGGTCTTAGGAGTCAATGGATGTACAGAAATGTGATGCCTTATTGCAGTAGTACTTTCTAAAATTGACCATGGTTGAAACCTCACTTTCAGCTGTAATTGTGAGGAAGTTGGCATATGTTCAATTACTGTGCTGAGATAATTTCATTATTATATGCCGGGCCGCATCAGAGCCTGACTGCTTACTAGATCAGTGCCGTGAAGCAGAGTACACAAGGGCGGCACGAAGATGCTGACAGTATGCCTCCTCTGTCACTTTTACACCCGAGCTCCAGGGCAGCGGACAGGGCACAAAGCATACTGGAGGTCTGGTTCTGATCAACCACAATCCTGGGCTGGAGGACAGAAAAGTATACAGACATTACAGCACTGATTGCAAACAATCCCTTTGTGGTCAAAATATTTAAAAACGGTCGGAAATGTTTACCTCAAAAAAAATCAGCTGCTATTCAGCTGAAATGTCTGTATACTCTTTACTTCCTCCCTGCCCCAAGATGAGGTATGATCAGACCTGTCCTGTACAGTCAGAACATCATTACACAGTACATGCAGGTACAATATGTGGTATGATCAGACATGTCCCTGTATGGTTGACCATCATTACAAGTACATAGCAGGACTTATATGATAATATTATTCAGCCAGGAGATATGGTATGATCAGACCATGCCTTGTACAGTCAGACACATCAATTTCACAGTACATAGCAGGGACAAACAAATAATGATTATCTCAGCACAGGAGATGTGATATGATCAACTATGTCCCTGTAGGTCAGACTATCCATTACACGTAAGCAGGACAGATACATAAGATTATCTTGTGCCCTGCGGATCCAATTTGCCAAGAGGTACTGCACCCCCGTTAGGGTGTGTACCCCATCACTGAAGGGGATACAGACGGTATCGGGACACCCAGATCCACACGAAATTATAGTGGGGTTGGGGGTGAAGAGAAGTATTAGAGGAGCACTTGGAGGAGTCAGGTTCAGAAGAACACGTAGACGACAATTAGAAGAAAGACAGCTAACAGAGAAGTGACAACCTGAGGAGACGTGTTAGAACAGCTGAGGAGAGGCCATTGAACACCAAGTCGAGTTGGAGGGAACTAGAGAATTTACACCTGAGAAATGTCCAGAGGATGACTGAAGCAAGTGGGAGCTCGTCCTAAGCCTGAACCCTAGAACAGAACATCACTCAAGTGGCTCCAGGAAGAAGAGGGGGTCCCAGAGGACGGGAATGAGCAATCCACCCGTGGGTCTCGTATCCATTGTCAGCGCAGGCAAGTGGAGGGACTTAGCCGCAAGGGGCACCAGGAACCCAAAAGACTAGTGGAGAAAACCAGGCTCAGCTAGCAACCCGGAGGCTGTGGCACTTCCAAGGTGACACAGTCGACAACCACACACATCTACTGAAAAGGTGGCAACCATAGGGCTAAGGGGAGACACTGCAGGGAACCCCTAAGAAAATCCCACAGTCACTGGCTCAGAGCTCTGTGTGGCGAGACGCAAGACAGGATGGGCAGGGCAAGCGCTGTGTGAGACGACCTGGAAAGGACAGAGAAGGGTGCCGGTTACGTACCATCCTACTACCAGTGAGTAGCTGGATCCCTGTCTCCAAGAACCCATGCTCAGTGGGCTGAGACTGTGAGTAAAAGATCTTGAAGACTGCAGCCCACTGTGTCTGTGAACTTTTCTTAACGCATCAAAAGCACCAGATACACCACTACCAACTCACTCAGGTACCTTTGGCCACACTAGGGGTCAGCCCTATCCGTAGAGGGCTTAGACATTGCTGCCTCCCAACCATCAGCCTCTAGGAAGACTGTTGAGCAGTGGCGGCCTGCTATAGCCGCAACCAGCGGGTGGCGTCACATCTAATTTAACAAGTATCCCCAGGTCCAGTCACCCCTGCCCAGAATAAATCGTCCACACCAGATCCCTATCCCCTAGGAGAGAGAGCCATCCACACAGAACTTCTAATGACACAGCCAGGGTCACGGTGACGGGTCTCAGTCCCTTGATCCCCATGATGAAGCCTCAAAACAGCCCGGTTCCGAGTATCCTAAGGCCCTGGAGGGCATGTCAATCTCAGCACAGGAGATGTGGATGATTAGACCATGTCCTGTACAGTTGAAATCCATTACCGTACATAGCGGACACATATATAAATTACTCAACACAGGAATGTGAGTGATCAGAACAGTTCCTGTACTGTCAGACACATCCAATACACTGTACATAGCAGGGACACATATATAAGATTATCTCAGCACAGGAGATGTGGTATGATCAACCATGTTCTGTACGTCAGACACATCCATTACACAGTACACAGCAGGGCACATATATAAAAGATTATCTCAGCAACATCTCGATGTGGTATGATCAGACCATGTCCTGTACGGTCAGACACATTGATTACACAGTACACAGCAGGACACATATATAAGATTATCTCCGCACAGGAGATGTGGTATGATCAGATCAAAAATTGAGTACATTTTCTCATCTCAATAATAGGAGCAATAAACATCTCCCTTTTCTGGAGAAGCCTATAAGTTCCTTGCACCAATGTAAAGTCTGCGACAAAAATGCCCTTTAAATATTTTATTTTTTATTTTCAAAGGTCATTCAGTATCTGCCTTCGTACTGTCCTGAAGAGCTGTATACCTCCTGTACAGCCGTACATAAGAGTTGGGAACACGCTGACCCTCATCGTACAGATATTGATAGGAAACCACTAAGGAGCATATCAAGGACAGACGCCGGATCCTCTCTCTATCTGAATTTCTTGTTCTGCTGTTTTTTCCATGCTGGTAGGCAGGTCTGTGTCTTTTATTCTCTGCTCATCTGGCTGTCGAGATGCTGTAAATATGCTGCCCTATTCACATTCTGAACTTGAAGAGTTCACTCTGACCTAATGATATGAGCAAAGAGCAAAATACTTAGGGACTCAAGTACTGCGAAGAATTGCTAGTAATCCATTATGGCGGTATGGTAGTCCGTACTCTGAGCTCCAATTAATGGTGTATGACCACTTTGTTTGGAATGTGTACTCTTCGATAATAGCAATCAGGACTGTACTAAGCGGCATGTCCTTGGTCGAGACGTGGTACTGGTGCAGCACCATCTGTATGCACTACCATTGAATACACTGTCTACACAAGTGCATGAAGATAAGCGACATAGCATAGGCAAGGGTCACAGAGACAGTTGCATTGTGCAAAAGTATTACTTAATTTTTAGCCTTTGGAAATTTTGCACCATTAAAACGAGACATTGCCAGGGACAAAAATCCAGGATAGCGCCCATGCATTAGATTTAGGGCCAGGTGCACCGGATCTCAAAGCAAGATTCCACGTAACACAGTACACTTGTATTCTGTGGTGGAGCAGGAAGCCATACCTGCCTGGCCCTGTACTGTCCACTGTGTAGCCCCCAGGATGCTGTGCGCCTACATGATTTAAGCTTCCCAGCACAACTAGAGCAATGATGTCAATGCATTGCTTTGATCTGGCCCGCTATGTGAACAGAGGAAAAGGACTGGGTCATCTAGATAAGGTGAGTATAAAATTTGTTTCTGTAGGCGGTGACATTTAAGGTTGCATTATTACTTTGGAGGGGCACTCAGAGTACATCATGACGTTAAGGGGGTGGTATTTTTTCTAAAGTGAGCAATCAGGGGGTCATTATTTCCTACCCCAAGTGCTGGCAGGGCACCCTATGTTACCAGCTTACTGTTTAACTTCTGGCTAAGCGGGGGTTCAAACAAGATAGGAATAGCTCAATTAAGGAAGTTTGGGTGTCTTATTGCAAAGTTTTTGGGATAAAGTATGCAAATTAGATCTCTCCTTAAGTAATAAAGCTATCTCATTACTGCC
Source organism: Allobates femoralis (assembly GCA_033576535.1). Classification (NCBI taxonomy): domain Eukaryota; kingdom Metazoa; phylum Chordata; class Amphibia; order Anura; family Aromobatidae; genus Allobates; species Allobates femoralis. The sequence goes on along the minus strand of JARQOC010000006.1, from coordinate 435,773,799 downwards.
ACTGACTAGAGGCAACTACGCTCTTAGTTGATGCAGCATGATTAGTGATATGAACCAAACCAGATATCCATTTACAGGCGGCTGTTTCGGGATACTTACCCTTCATTAGTGCAGGGCAGAATCTGGTTGGCTGAATGAGGTACATCTTTGGGGCAGTACTGACTCTTTTTAGGAAGACCAGCTGTATGTTGAGACATTGTATTTTCAGAAGACCCCATACAGGACATTATAATTGGATCTATGGAGGTCTGACTCTTGACATCCCCTCCATTCAGCTGATTGGCTCTTCCATGGCTCTTTAATAAAAGGAGGTCAAGAGTTATTTTCTCAAAAATAATTTGCCTCTCAGTTCCCTTCAATGGTATGAAGAAAGGGTCATCAGCTCTTGACATAAGGCCCTTTGGCATTCACAATTCTTGCACCATTGAATTTGATTACATTGTTCCTCCATTGCTTGGTATGTAGGGCTTGAGCAGATCTGTTGGGTCATAATTCAGGACATTTGTGAAGTTCTCACATCCCACATGTTTAAGTGACACATTGAAAAAAAAAAACAGAAAAGAAAAACTGATGGTCCCTTTAAGATTATGTTTATATCATACAAGCAGCCATGTCTGGCTAATTAAAGGTTCCTCTAAGTGTTAATCAACGATTTGCACCACTTGTAGTCTGAGGTCTCACATTCTCTTTTCACGCCCAAGTTCTCTTCGGACTTGTGATCAGAAGTTTCTATTGCTGTTGTGATGGTGCAGAATCTGCCACTTTAAGGACTCACTGTACTGAGGGCTGACGGGAGAACTGCAATACAGAAAGTAATGGCTGCTGTTAATATGAGTTGTTGATTTGTTCTTTGTAAAGTCTTCAATAGAGAACTCAACTGAATCATCTGTATATCTGACATTAGCAAGAAGATGTATAGGGGTGAGGTTAGTGTGCAGAAAAACTTAATATTCTATCTATCTATTTATCTATGCCATATTATCTATAGCTATCTATCTAAACAAAAAACTCGCAGCACTGCAGCATTGGGTGCAAATCAAGTTATCTTCAACACTCTTGATACATACAAGACCAAAAAAGTTGCAGCACTCCAGTGGTAGATGATAAACTTCAAGCCCTTTAATGTGGCATGGGGTACACAATGGCTACATTTTGGGCTCACACGCTCTTTGTCTAGACTAGACAAAGGGCGTGTGAGTGTGAAACGTAGCCATTGTGTACCCCATGCCACATTAAAGGGCTTGAAGTTTATCATCTACAATTGGAGTGTTGCAACTTTTTTGGTCATCTATCTATCTATCTATCTATCTATCTATCTATCTATATCTATCTATCTATCTATCTATCTATCTACCTATTCATGCATCTTTGTCCTGTCTACGTCACATGTTCCAATTTTCATATACCTCTGTTTTTGGCTCGTAGATGGGGGTCCTAATCGGTCATAATGATAGGGATTTTATCGATGAAATTTCCCTTGGAATAATCATTGCCCGTCTTTCTGCAGTCTCCGTGCCGCCTTCCTCCTCTCCTATTTGTGTCTCTACTTTTAATCACAGACTATATTAAAAGCTCTGTGCTACAACCACCAATTACTGGTAATAGAATTTACTTCTATGATGACATAAGTATAATAGAGTGACTTTATCCTTTGTATTATACAGTCACTTTATATAATAGTTATTTTTTTGTTTGGCCTTTTTACAAAAACACAGAACCTTTCACTGGGAGGAATGTAATAACTGCTGCACTCATATTGCACGTTACTTATGGCTGTGGTCCTCTATAGAAGATAATTTTATTTGAGGCACTCCAACCAAACCTTTTTATTGCCTAAGCCTGTGTATATGTAATCTAGTGTTCTGCTGTAATAGTCTATCCAACCACCGTCTTCTCCGGTTTCCAGTCCTCTTCTGGGTCAAATATTCCAACTTGCTGGGCCACACTGGGGATTATGTGTGAACCCTAAGTGGACTTTACAATTTATAACTAAGAAGCATCACTATTCCATCTTCATAAATACAATGCTTGTGTTAGGAGCCTGAGCTATCATTTCTAATGATGCCCATATGGACCGTTTACTCGCATGTAGATGTGTCGTCAGATAGCTTGATTTCGGCTGCAAAGGCAAGTAAGAAGACTCCAGAAAAAGTAGTTTATTTTTCAACTGAAATCTTGAGTTTATGGACAGTACAGCAGGTGAAAAAGATGATTCTATCAGGATTTTAAAGAGATGCTGCTAATAAGATGGCAGAAAGACATAAAATGGAGGAGGAAGGGTTATTGACATCAGAACAGCTACAGGGAGAGACAGGAAACAAAATTCCACAAAATGCAAACCTATTGCACAGCAACATAGTGAAAACAATATAATGGCAATGCAACACTGTATGATTCCCAAGTGACATGATAGTCAGAATGAGGCTCTATATCAGGACTCTGGATCTTCTGTGCATCCTTGCCCTTTTTCAATATGGCTTCTGCTGCTTAGCTCCTGTTCATGTGATCCTCCTTCCATGCCTTTATAAATCTTAGTCTACTTTCTAGCCCTGCTTAAGTATTCAGTTTGAATTCCTGGCTTCCCACTCCAGCTTTTCCAGTGTCTGCAGTTTCACCTCCTGCTACCACACCTGCTTCAGTGCTTCTCCTGCAAATCTCTCTTCTAGTGCTGTTGTCTCTGACTTTGCTTCAAGTCTTTTAGAACATTCAAAATGCACACATATAGTGCTTAATGCAAATGCGCTTCCTGGTTTTGACTCAGTCTTTGAGCCAATTTAACCCACCAAAGGTTGGGGATGTTGCAAGGTAGCAATCAGCACTGTTCCCTAAAATGAATATATGTAAAGAATGAATATAATGAATATAATGTGCTACTGTGCAAATTTTAGTACAATACCAAGGAATACCTAACTAAGTTTACACACCTATGCCAAAGGGCAATATCCCTTGTTTTACAGAGGTCACAGAAACTAAGAAAGGATTTTAAACTTTCAAATTCAATCAGATCCTCATTCTAGAGGTTTCCACTACATATATGTGATCAAAATTCCACAATAGCACTAATGTGGTCAACGTAATTTATATGACTTAAAGCAGGGGTGGGGAACTCCAGTCCTCGGGGGCCGCAAACAGTTCAGGTTTTCACGATTTCCTTAGTATTGCACAGAGTCTGGAATCATCACCAGTGCAAGTGATTATGTTATCACCTGTGCAATACTAAGGAAATCCTGAAAACATGCACTGTTTGCGGCCCTCGAGGACTGGAGTTCCCCACCCCTGACCTAAAGGTATGGAAGGTTATGTTTATTTGTACAGGAAACCATTGGAACTAAAAAAGAAATTTTTATCACTTGTGTAATCTGAGGCAACACACATACATGTGCATGTAAGTTTAAAGTAAATACTAGAGTAAATGACAACCTATTACTTTAAACCAATCTATATATAGATAGCTCTTCTATTACAAATAAATGTCACGCCCCAGAGCCGTGGGGTACTCGGAACTTGGCTTTAGCCCCATCTGGGGGTGTCACAGGGGTCGAGACCTGACTCCGTGACCCTGGGCGGTGGATCAAAAGTTCAAGGGGATATGATTTAGGGGAAGGGTTGTCATGACGCCACCAGTGGTATTCGGCTATTGAGGGCCATTACTACGGTGCGGGACCTCTGGGGATGATGGGAGTGAAGCAAAGGTGATATCGCTCCCCACGGGTGTAGCGGGTCCCCGGGGCAAGCGGTAAAGTCTATGGTGGTGGTAGGCTGTAGTGAATGAAAGCGGGATCTAATTAATCAAGAAAAGTGATCAGAGCTGCCACCACAAGCAGGTTTCATCAGTATAGCACAGCCAGCATCTGACATGGCACTGGGTATTTAAAGGGAACCTGTCACCTCCTAAAAGCCACCTAACCTATCAATACATATCCCTGCACCTTCCTATTAGCATTATAACTGTCCCTCTCTGCAGGGGCGGACCCAGACTGTAGTGGGCCCCGGTGCAAGAAATTTTTTGGGGCCCCCCCCGCCCCTCATAGTGGCGACAAAGTAATGTAAACATATAGCCCAGCATAGCCGCCAGGTAATATATACAATCCAGCACAGCCTCCAGGTAATATATACAGCCCAGCACAGCCGCCAGGTAATATATACAGCCCAGCACAGCCGCCAGGTAATATATACAGCCCAGCACAGCCGCCAGGCAACATATACACTACAGCCCAGCACAGCCTCCAGGTAATATATGCAGACAAGCACAGCCTCCAGGTAATATATGCAGACTAGCACAGCCTCCAGGTAATGTATACAGCCCAAAAACAGCCTCCAGGTAACATATACAGCCCAAAAACAGCCTCCAGTTAATATATAAAGCCCAGCATAGCCTGGTATAACATATATAGCACAAGACAGCCTCAAGGAGGATATATATATACACTAGATGTGTGCCTGATGCTATCGCATCGGAGGGCGAGGATCGGTGCGGCGGCGGGATTCGGGGGGCGACTAAGTGGACACACACACACAGACACACACCCCCTTCCGGTCTCACCCATCGTTGATGGAAGCACCCCCCTCCCGGTCGTGGCGGCTCCACTAACACCTCCCAAACCCTCCACCCCCTCAGCTCAGGCGGCAGAGGGGCTTGATTCACCCCTGACCACACACATCCATATGTACACACATACAGTGTATATACACACACACACATCCATGTGTACATGCATATACAGTATATACACACACATCCATGTGTATATGCATATACAGTATATATACACCGATATGTACACATCCATTTGTACACGGATATACAGAATACAGTACATATACACACGCATCCATACTGTATATACACACACAGACACTCATATACAGTACACATACATAGAGGTAGGGAGATAAGTGACCTTATCAGTGGTGGTCTGCAGGCCGGTCACAGTTATCAGTCCAGTCCAGGACTCTGTGGTCAGGGGTCGGTCGGTCGCTTTGTCTGTGACATGATGGGATTTATTGCGGCTGTTTGAAATCCCTCAGATAGGGATCTTCCATGACAGTGAAAGTTCAAACAGCAGCCATAAATGACCCGCAGCTACAAGACAGGATCCAGACCATCTCCCCACTGTGCAGAAACCTCGGGCCCCAGCGGCATATTGAGGACTCCAGATAAATACTTTCCCTCCAGCCTGATTGCACCTGTCATGGGGAGCTCTGCAGTAATATAGCCTCTTACCGGCCAGGATGAAGGAGCCCACACAGGAGGGGACGCCGCACAGGAAGATGCCAGGTACCAGCAGGCAGAGCAGGAACTGCATGGCCCCACCAGCAGTGCAGGATATAGAGCAGGAGGCGTTCAGCAGCTGGAGCCGCTGAGGAGTGGAGCTGACACACTCCTCCTCCAAGAAGCGGCTGCAGGGACAGAGCCGGAAGCTACACACCGGAAACACTACTTCCCCGACTGTGCCCGGCTGGCGGCCGTAGAGAGATTTAAAGGGGCCGCGGCCGCCAATAGGATGAGGCACCCGGCACACAGCAGGTGCGCAATGGGTTAAAATCCCCCCCCCCCATAATAAAGCTGCGGGCGGCGGCGGCGGCGCTGTATTCTATCAGCACCAAATCCCCCCACATCCTGAGTCCTGTCAGGGAGCGGAACGGACCCGCTGCTGGAGCCTTCAGGGGCCCCCCAGCTGACCGGGGCCCTGGTGCAGCTGCACCAGCTGCACCACGGTAGTTCCGCCCCTGCCTCTCTGTGCTAAATGCTTCTTTTCAAAGTTCAAATAAACACTTTGATACTTTGCTCATTAGGATGATAATGAAGTAGGGACAATATGCAATTGTCCCCATGGTATGTTGTTTTGCAGCCTCCAGGATCCAGCCTCTCTGTGCTGCTTTGCTTGTACAGGCTCTGCCTCTCCTCCTCTCCTCCTCTGTCACTCACAGCATGCAAATCATTTGTCCTGCCTTCAGGTCCATCACAGCAGCACAGACAGAGAGGCTGGATCCTGGAGGCTGCAAAACAACACGCCCTGGGGACAATTGCATATAGCCCTCACTTCATTATCATCCTAATGAGTAAGTATCAAAGTGTTTATTTCAACTTTGAAAGGAAGCATTTAGCACAGAGAGGGATGGTTATAACGCTAATAGAAAGGTGCAGGGACATGTATTGATAGGTTAGGTGGCTTTTAGGAGGTGACAGGTTCCCTTTAAAGCACATTCCCCTGTATGGAGGTGCCTGAGCAATTAGGTTCCTTGAGTTCCTGATCCTGTCAGAACTCTAGTCTGTCTTGTGAGTCTTCAGTTTCGTCTCTTGCTGATTACTCCAGGTCTGTCCTGCTTGTCCATGTACCTGAACCTGTCCAACTTGTCTCCTGAATCAGAACCTGTCCTGACAGTCCGTCACCAGTACTAGCACCTGTCCAGACAGTCCGTCTCCTGTACTAGACTCTGCCCAGACAGTCCGTCTCCTGTATTTGAACCTGTCCTGACAGTCCATCTCCTGAACCAGAACTTTTCCTGCCAATCCGTCTCCTCTACCAGAACCTGTCCTGACAGTCCATCTCCTGTACTAGAACCTGTCTAGATAGTCCATATCCTGTACCAGAACTTGTCCTGCCAAGCCATCTCCTGTACCAGAACCTTTCCTGACAATCCATCTCCTGCACCAAAACCTATCCTGCCAGCCTGTCTCCAATACCTGTACTCGTCGTGCCTGTCCGAATACCCAAATCCAGCCTGCCTGTCTCCAGTACCTGTCCATCCATCCAGACCGGGAGCCTCCATACAAATGCCACACACAGACAGACACAGGAGGGAGGCACAGGCCAGTGATATCCAATTACCTGAAGGACTCTTGAGACCTAATCTTCTATACCTTCCATAATATACTCTTAACAGTCTCTGCCTGTGAGTAAGGCTACTAAGAAACTATTACCCTACACCCTGAGCAGGAGTCTTCTCTCTGTCCTTCCCCATACCTGGTAACCTGAACATACCAGCTATACTTGTACAACCACAGTAGGTTTCGTCCTCTAAAAATCCATTCTGGCTACTTCACAAATAAGGCATATAGTGTATCCAAGGATCAGTAACTATATATTTTACAGGCTGTTACTACTACAGCACCAAAACATTGTGATTTATCCTATACCACCAGTGAATTCAAAACCATCTTCTTCATCCTGGTTTGCAATTGTCTTCCTGATGAAGGCTCGTGCCTGAGCCGAATTGTCGGTTTTGGAAACTATACACAACATTGCACTGAAAAATAATAGCACCTGAAAAGCAACTGACATTTTTTCTTTTCTTTGTGATGTGTGCCAGGGTTAAATCTCTGTACTGTTTGACTCATTAACCTTGAGCACCTAACAGTGGTTTGAGTTTGATTCTATTCCTCTAAACACACCCGCTAGCATGACACTTTGGTACAAAATACCGTAGTTGAACTATCTGTTAGTTTGTATTGTCTTTATTGTCTGTTCATGTCCACGCTTAATTATCAAGTGCTGCAGAATATGTTGGGGCTATATAAATGATGTCATAGTGGAGCTCTGTGACCACTATACTTTATATAGGGCTATAGGAGTGTTTTACTGTTTATTGAGAGGTGTGGAGGACATAATATTATATATAAAGGTTATAGAGGAATTGTACAGTATAGTGAGAGCTGTGTCACCATCATACTGTATATAGGAAGCTGCTGGGAGGTGATACTGTGTACAGAGCTATGGTATATCATACTGTATATATGTAGGCAGGAGCTGGCTGGTGGAACTTATCCCGGGTGCATGCCTGACCCTGGGGGGCGCTGTCATGTCCAGCCGGGTGAGGAGCAGGGGGGGGGGTTAGATGTGCTGTCAGGTCTGGCCGGGTGAGGAGCGGGGGGGTGGGGTGGGGGAATTGGCGTTTCACACACTCACCGCGCTGTGCTCCCGCTGTGTCTTTACAGCAGCTGCGGCCGCAAATCGAGGCCGGGCCGGCCTATTTCATTAAAGGGGCAGCCCTAAATTAGGGCAAAACCACCAGCCCGGGGGGCACTTGCCCCCCTGCCACCTGGGCCAGTCCGCCCCTGTATGTAGGGCCTTATACTATGTATAGGGAGCTTTGGGGCCTCATACTATATCTCCTACATATAGGGATATGTGTGGGCCATCTTTCTTTTTATAGGAGCATCGTACTGTGTAAGGAAGATTTGGGGGTCATCATATAGCGTATAGATGACTGTAGGGGCCATCCTACTGTGTGGTAAGATGTGGGGACATTATACTATGTGGGGGGCTGTTGTGGCTCTCAAACTGTGCATGAGGGTCTCTGGGGCAACATTGTAAGGAGGCACAATGGAGGATCATTATAGGGAAGCACAAGAGTATTAATATTATAAGCAAGTATGGAATTAATGGTATCATATGGAGGTTATAGTTCATGAGGGCAGGTGATGTAGGGGTTATAGCTCATAAGGATAGAGGATGTAGTGGTTATAGATCATAGGGGTGATGGTGCCATATAGTTCATAAAGATGGATGGTGTGGAGGAAATATTTTGTAAGAGGACATTACCATAGGTAGGTTATGTGCCGTGAGAGAGTCAGTGTGGGAGTCATATTTTGAACAGGATTTACGTGAGAGGCAATTATTATTCAGTGGCACAGCGTAGTACACACATTTCTATTCAGGAGCTTTATAATGACACTGTCATATTTAAGGGCACCGTGTCAGGATGTACAACAGAGAACTGGAGAAGATTAAAGTCTGCAGATACGAACTGTGAATGTCCAAAGGCACCATGGCATCTGGATCAGATGAAGACATAAGGGATGAGAGCAACTTCAGAGCAGATGTCACCTGTAAGGTACCTGAATATAAATGTTTATTTGTGATAGCCCCTTACTTTTAATCATCACTATAACTTTTCAGTCTGATGATGACTGGTAACAAAAGCTTCTAGTATGTCCTTACTATTTTTAAGGACATACTAGGAATTTTAAGTTCATGTGATACCAATGTACAATGTGGGGCTGACCTGACATTGCCACTGATCGCTGTACTAAGCTTGAGACTGAATTCATGGACTGATGTTGGTACTGGTAATGTATTGATGTACTGATTATGGTTCTGGTGCTGTATTACTGTATTGAAGATGCTTCTGGTGCTATACTATAGTATTGATGCTAGTTTTGATGCTGTATTAGTGTATTGATGATGTTTCTGGTGCTTTGTATTACTGTATTTTATGATTAGTTCTGGTGCTGTATTACTGTATTGATGATGGTTCTGGTGCTGTATTACTCTATTGATGATGATTCTGGTGCTGTATTTCTGTACTAATGGTGGTCTTGCTGCTATATTTCTGTACTAATAGTTATTTTTGTACTATACTCATGTGATGATGGTGTTTCTGGTGCTATACTTCTTATAGGGACATATAGGTGGATTAGATTTGTTCTTTATATTGCAATACTTGGTATTGCAGTATATAGTATAAGCGATTGAATAAAAGCAGCTTCAAGTCCCTTAAGGGTACTAAACACTTATGAATGAACTAGATGGCGGCCCGATTCTAAAGAATCGGGTAGTCTAGAATCCATATATAGTCTATTTACTAATAGGGGAGTGCGGTGAAATGAATTGTGTGTATACAGGTGGCTCAGTGGTTAGCAGTGAGTGCGGTGGCTCAGTGGTTAGCAGTGAGTGGGTGCCTCAGTGGTTAGCAGTGAGTGCGGTGCCTCAGTGGTTGCAGAGTCGTGGTCAGTGGTTAGCAGTGAGTGCGGTGGCTCAGTGGTTAGCAGTGAGTGCGGTGGCCTCAGTGGTTAGCAGTGAGTGCGGTGGCTCAGTGGTTAGCAGTGAGTGCGGTGGCTCAGTGGTTAGCAGTGAGTGCGGTGGCTCAGTGGTTAGCAGTGAGTGCGGTGAGATTGGTCAGCACAGTGGCGTGGGCAGTGGTCAGCGCAGCGCCGTGGGCAGAGTGGTCAGCGCAGCGCCGTGGGCAGAGTGGTCAGCACAGCGCCGTGGGCAGAGTGGTCAAACACACATACATACATACACACACACACTCCACTATAGTTAGCACCGACCCTGCGTCTTCCCCGCCACTTGGATCCTGAGTCGACATGTCGCCGCCCGCGGACGACTGGATCCAATATGGCGTCCGGGAAGTTTGGCGAGACTTCTTGGACGCTATATTGGATCCAGCAGTTGGGGGGTGGCGCAATGTCGACTGAGGATCCAGGCGGCTGATGCAGGGCCGGTGCTAACTATAAGCGGAGTGTGTGTGTGGTGTGTGGGTGTGTATGTGTGGGACAAAGTGAGGGAAGTGCGGACAAAGTGAGGAGGAGGAAAAGTGAAGGGGACTACATACACACATACTGTATATACGACTGGGAGGTGAGGACGAGTGGAGGCTGGAGGGTGGGAGGGGTGAGGAGAGCGGGTGGAGGGAAGGGCAGGGGAGTGGCTGGAGGGGGAGAGGACAGGGGAGGCTGGAGGCAGGGACAGAGCTGGAGGTCAGGAGAGGGAGGCTGGAGGCAAGGCAGGGAGGCTGGGGAGGGCAGAGGACAGGGGAGGCTGGGCGTGGGAGGGCAGAGGCGGGCTGAGGGAGGACGGCTGCTGGAGGGCAGAGGCGGCTGGAGGGCGAGGCTGTCTGGTGGAGTGGAGAGGCAGGTGGAGGCGGCTGGAGTGCAGCGGGAGTGAGCGGCGGCTGGAGCGGCTGTGGGGCTGGAGGTGAGAGGCGGCTGGAGCGGCTTGGCTGAGAGGGCAGAGGTAGCGGCTGGAGCGGCTGGCTGAGGCAGAGGCTGGGGCCGAGAGGTGGCTGGAGCGGCGAGAGGAGGGCTGGGACAGAGGGGAACGTTCCTGGCCGGAACGTTCCTCCGCCTGTGGCTGTGCGGGCGCAGCCCGGCTGCAAGTGCACTGGTGACGTCACCAGCATGGGTCCGGAGGCCATCACGGAAATACCCTTCGGGTTTTCCGGAAGTGGCCTTCGGCTTTTATATTATAGATACTGTAAAAGCAAACCCCCAAGAAAAGGATGGCATTGGGTTTGTTCCTTGCAAGTTTAAATTGCACTATGCTGAGGAGCATCATTTCAGTTTTCACCTTATACGAATATACATCATAGTTCATTAAGGGATAGCGGCACACGAGCCCTGTACATTGTATAGTGGCTGTGAATGTTACCGCTTGTTTTATTCCTTTTCAAATGATACAAAGAATGCTCTTACCCAGCAGTAAATCATGGGTGTTTTGGATTTTTTAAGTCAGGGTGTGGTGGTTTTCTTTAAATGATTAAAATAGCAATTCCTAAAAAGTCCAACACTCCCTTCATCATAATTTCAATTATCATTAAATCCACCACCAAGGCAGATCCTACTCATTTACACCACAGCCATGAAATGTATATTTTATAAGTCGGCTTCCTACAGCTTTCCAGCTCACCTGCGTGCGATGGCTGAGTCAGAAACCTCGTTATAGAGCCCCCTACCTCTATGTCTGTCATGCCTCGAGCCCCCATCCCCTTCCCACATCATCATACGACTGTCATCCTCACAACACCCTCCCACCAGTCAGGAAAAGACGGATTCACTGTTGATAATACAAGCAGAAGACGCTTTGTATTTTTACTCTACTGTATCTACATGAGTCAAGCGCTGTGACAGCCAAGATCCCCCGCCTGTGGTCGATGATGATGATGATGCGGGTGCAGGAGGGGGGGAGGTGGAGGGGGCAGTCAATTCATGCACCATCTGGAAGGATGTTAATTATTAGTATGCTCTCACACGTGCGATTTCTCTCTTTTTCTAATCCACTCACAGTTTTTTTTCAGAAACTACATAAAAATGACACATGAAAGTCTCCTAATACAAACACCGTAAAGATTGCATGCCTATGACATTATATATTGTGCTGTTTTCCGATCTGTTAAGGGGGATCCTTATGTAGGTGCAGGAGTTGCATTGACACATGTTACAGGTGCATCTGAATGAATTAGAATACCATCAAAAAGACAATTTATTTAAGTAATTCAATACATAAAGTGAAACATATTATATATTATATAGAGTTATTACAGAGTGATCTATTTCAAGTGTTTAATTCTGTAAATGTTGATGATTATGGCTTACAGCCAATGAAAACCCAAAATTCATTATCTCAGAAAATTAGAATATTATATAAGACCAACTGAAATAATGATTTTTAACTCATAAATGATGGCCTAATGAAAAGTCTGTATAGTAAATGCACCCTATGCTTGGTCGGGTCCTTTGGCATGAATACTTCATCCATGCAGCGTGGCATGGAGGTGATCAGCCTGTGGCTGTTGAGGTGTTATGGAAGCCCAGGTTGCTTTGATAGCAGCCTTCAGCTCATCTGCATTGTTAAGTCTGGTGTCTCTTATCTTTCTCTTGACAATACCCCATAGATTCTCTATGGGGTTTAGGTCAGGACAGTTTTCTGGCCAATCAAGCACAGTGATACTGTGGTTAGTAAACCAGGTACTGGTACTTTTTGCTGTGTGGACAGGTGCCAAGTCCTGCTGGAAAATAAAGAGGGAAGCATGAAGTGCTCTAAAATGTCCTGGTAGATAGCAGCACTGACTTTGATCTTGAAAAAACACAGTGGACCTACACTAGCAGATGTCATGGCTCCCCAAACCATCACTGATTGTGGAAACCTCACACTAGACCTCAAGCAGCTTGGATTGTGGCCTCTGCACTCTTCCTACAGACTCTTGGATTGTGACCTCTCCACTCTTCCTCCAGACTCTTGGATTGTGGCCTCTGCACTCTTCCTCCACACTCTTGGATTGTGGCCTCTCCACTCTTCCTCCAGACTCTTGGATTGTGGCCTATCCACTCTTTCTCCAGACTCTTGGATTGTGGCCTCTCCACTCTTCCTCCAGACTCTTGGATTGTGGCCTCTCCACTCTTCCTCCAGACTCTTGAATTGTGGCCTCTCCGCTCTTCCTCCAAACTCTTGGATTGTGGCCTCTCCACTCTTCCTCCAGACTCTTGGATTGTGGCCTCTCCACTCTTCCTCCAGACTCTTGGATTGTGGCCTCTCCACTCTTCATCCAGACTCTTGAATTGTGACCTCTCCACTTTTCCTCCAGACTCTTGGATTGTGGCCTCTCCACTTTTCCTCCAGACTCTTGGATTGTGGCCTCTCCACTCTTCCTCCAGACTCTTGGATTGTGGCCTCTCCACTCTTCCTCCAGACTCTTGGATTGTGGCCTCTCCACTCTTCCTCCAGACTCTTGGATTGTGGCCTCTCCACTCTTCCTTCAGGCTCTTGGATTGTGGCCTCTCCACTCTTCCTCCAGACTCTTGGATTGTGACCTCTCCACTCTTCCTCCAGACTCTTGGATTGTGGCCTCTCCACTCTTCCTCCAGACTCTTGGATTGTGGCCTCTCCACTCTTCCTCCGGACTCTTGGATTGTGGCCTCTCCACTCTTCCTCCAGATTCTTGGATTGTGGCCTCTCCACTCTTCCTCCAAACTCTGGGCTTGTGGCCTCTCCACCCTTCCTCTGGGACTTTGATTTCCAATGACCTTTTATGGCTTACCCTCCTTGTAGAGTGTGTCAATGACTGCTTTCTGTACATCTGTTAAGTCAACAGTCTTCCCCATGATTGTGTAGCCTACTGAACCAGACTAAGGGACCATTTTAAACACTTAGCAAGCCTTTGCAGGTATTTTTGTGCTAATTTTTAAAATTTTCTGAGATAATAACTTTTGGGTTTTCATTGGCTGTAAACCATAATCATCAACATTAACAAAAATAAACACTTGAAATAGATCACTCTGTTTGTAATAACTCTATACAGTATATGTCTTTCATTTCATGTATTGAATTACTATCTTTTTTAATGATATTCTAATTCATTGAGATGCACCTGTAATTGAGACATTTGCTCGAGTAGTAATAATTGGATTTAATGTCTTTGTGTCATGCAGCCCAATTATCAGCCAATCATCAGATTTCATGACTTTAAAATACAAATTAACAACTTGATTGAAACGGGACTTTAGTGGATTTAAAGGGTCGTTAGAAAGTGATGGCATATCGCTATTGGGGTCTGACTGTTTCAAGTCAGCGCTGAGACTCTTTTGGGTGAAGTTTGCAGTCTTGGTGCAGATTTTTCCACATTACATGTAGATTTTGATGCTAATTTCATAAATTTTCTCCCTTTTCATTGCTTAGGGTGAAATCTGTGCTGATTATGCACAAAGAATTGACAATCTGCAGATTCAAAGATCTACACCACAGGTCAATGTATGCGCAGAACAAATACACAATGTGTAGATGAGATTTGTAGGAATCATCTCATGTATTTAACTGATTGTGTATTAAGCTGTTGAGGACGTTGTGCACGTAAATCTCTACTAAAATTCCAATGGTGGACACAGACAGAAAAGGGCCCCTGTGCAAGAACAGTATATGGGATCCCCTTGTAGTTCAATAGGTCATCAAAAACACAATATCACATGCTTTGGATGTGTAAATGGACCCCCCTTCCCCTTGGGACCCTGGTTGCACCAATGATATGTCCGCCCTGAGAAAATCCACATCAAAGGAGCCTCTTGTAAGTTTACTTCTACTGTTCCGGAGCATTTTGAAGGAACTGCAGTTGACCCCATTTACATGAACCCGGGTACATTGCAGGAAATGATTGTGTAGAGACTGCAGGGTTGAATCATCGGTGGCTCCTTTGTTATCAGAATCAGTGAAGACCTTCAGAGATTCTAGCACTCTGCTATCACTTCCCCTTCAAAAGAGATGCATTGATTTTCACTTGTTGCAATTGCTTTATATGAATGAATAAATTCATCATTCATTAAATCATGGCAATACACTGTGATATTTTTAAGAATTGGACTGTATGAATGAAAGCTTAAGTGAATGAATGAGTGTCCACTCTTCCTTCCATTCGTTTCCCTCCTTCCTTCCTTCCCTTCCTTCTCCCCTTTCCCTCTTTACGTCTTTCCATGCCTTCTTCTCTAAAGACTGAATAAGAATTGGGTAATGTGGAGGTAAAGGGTTAAATTAAATGAATACATGCATTTTGTATTCATTCATTCACTTATTCATATTAACCACTTGCAGCAACAATAGCGATCAGTACTCAAAATCTGAAGATTAGGGAAGAATTGTGCTGGATGGGTGTAGTGGGGTTAAATTAAATGGACAAGTGCATTTTAATTTATTCACTCGTTCATTCATTTGTACCAATTTCATTTATATCTGAAGATTGGGTGAGAGTTAATTCATTTATTAGGCTGCTTTTTTAACCACTTGCACCGACTATATTATTAATCACTTGAAATCTGAAGAGAGGCTTTAGGAGTTACTTAGTTTCACTTAATCTTGCACTTACCTTTTCCTAAAATTATATCCCAACATAAACCACACAACTCAGGTACATAAACTCCTCCCATCTCTTGTTCAATCCCCTTACCTTCCTCCCTTCCATCCCTCATTCCTTCATTCCTTTTCTTCCCTCATTCAGTCTTCATGTCCTTCCTCCTCTTTCTTATCTTGATCCCATATCCCTCCTTTCCTTTCTTCATTCCCCTTCCCTTGTTCCTGCCATCACTTCCTCCCTTCCTTATTTGCTTCCCTCATTTAATCCTTCCTTCCTTTTTTTTCTTATTTCTTATTTCACATTGCTTTCTTCCTGCTCTCATTCTCATTCCTCCCTTAATTCCATCCTCCATTCCCTTCCTTCTCTTTTTTCTTCTTTTCTCCCTTCCCTTCTTTCTTTCCCGCGATCATTCTTTCCTCCCTTCCCCCCTTCCTGCCCTTGTTGCTTCCTATTTTTCTCCCTAAAAATGCTATTAGCTCTTTAGAATAACCCGTGGTCTGAGGACCACGTTTCCCACTACACCATTCAGTGTGGCCCCAACCACCTGGACCCAGAAATACTTGCAACATACGGTCACTTACATGAGCTTTCAACGTCAAGGAGAAGAGGAGGGTCAGGATTCAGGGTTTTCCATTGATTTCTCTCTCTTTGCCTTCTCCAAGATGGCATCTGCTACTTCATCATGTCCTTGTGCTTCCTGTCTGTTCTGCCTCTTTAAGTTTCAGTCCTGGATCCATGCCTTGCCTGAGTATTTTGTGTGCTATCTGGCTTCCCTGTGTTCATTCTTGAGTTGACTCCTCTGATCTTTTCTGCTGCAAACCCCAGGCTGTTGTTCTGACCTTCTGGCTGTTACAGCTCCTCCTGGAGTCCGGGTTGTTCCTTGCTGCACCTTCTCCCAGTAACCAGAGAGTCAGTTTTCATTTGTGTCTTGGCTTGTCTGCTTCCATCTGTCTAACTCAAGGTTTGAACTGCTCAAATAGCCTGCTGGACTTCCACGGTCTGCTTTATTCCTTATAGCCGTATTAAGTTGCCAGTGTACAATGCCTAAGGACTGTAAGTTTCAGTGTGGGCTGCACTGCAAGAGACTGTTCGAGACTTATCTTCAGCCCAAGAGTACACTTGTTTATTGCTTAGCTGCATTGTGGCTGCTCTCCTTAAAGACTATTTTCAGGACTGTTTGCTGCGCTACTAATGTGAACTGATTCCTGCTGATATGTTTACTGTGTCGGCCGCGCTGTGTATTAATTATTTGGAGTTCATTTCTACAGTATAGACTTGTTTAACCTGCATCAACATTTGCTGCACCCTTACCTGGATTGTTATTTACTGCACGTGTGTGAAAACAAACTTGGACTTTAAACCTTGTCTCAGTCTCCTGTCCAGTCCCACGCCACCAGGTTCCTAAAATTATCCACTAAATTCTTACGCTGGTTTCACACTGCGTTTAGATCCGATCCGGGGCTGTCCGTTGAGAACCGGACAGCTCTGGATCGGATCAGCACACAGAACCGGAGTGATAATATGCCCTCCGGTCCGGTGTGCAGCCGCACGCAGCTAGCCGCGGTCCTGAATAACGGTGTGCGGCCGCAGGTGTCTGGTTCCCGGATCCTCCCGGATCGGGGCAATCCGGAACCATAGGCTCCCATGTTAGGGAGCGCCGGATTGCCCCATATTCGGGAGGATCCGGGAGTTTGGGGAGATTTTTCTCCCCGGACACAAAAATCGTGCATGCAGCATTTTTGTGTCCGGGTCCTCCCGGATTCACCCGGACACATGGATAGCTACCATCCGGCTCCATCCGGCCCCATAGGCAAACTATTGGGCTGAAATGTGATCTGGGCCTATCCGGTTCTCATCGGATCGGCCTGGATCACAAAAAACGTGGTGTGAAGCCGGCCTTACAAGTGCAGCACAAACCTCAAAAGCAGCAACATACAAGTGCTACTGGCTAACTGTGTAATCATCTCCATTTTCGTGATATACAGTAGAATGACCTCTTTACTGTGGTCTTCACCATGGGTGAATGAGCTCTAAGCATGTAAAACTTATTAAAGTTTTAAGCTTTAATATGAAAGGTACAAGACATACAAAATGGAAAGGACACAACATAAGGTGACAGATATACAAAATAACATTGGGGCTCTTCTGCTACCAGGAAGAACATACAAGCCCCTTGCTCGACTATGGCTCTGTAAACTAATGAGACACAGATATTGTCCTAGTCTTTTAATCCTCCTCAATATAGGAAATGTGCAATGTTCTGATGGTCACTTATTGTAGTCACAAGCTCTTACTTTTCTAAAACTGTTGTAGTTTATTCAAGTGAAAGGAGAATTATACTCCAATTGAGCCTTTTTGTACCTGATTAAAAGGAATTAAAAACTTCCATTTTGTATGATGCTTTATCATTTGAATAAAGTACAAGGAGCGTTCATTAAAGAGTTCCCCTGAACCACTTATGTTTATTGCAGGACACTGAAACTGCACATATGTAATGATATAAGTCTCTATAGGTTACATGCCAATTTGCAACTCTGAACTGATAACGGTCTTTCTATTACAGGTGCTGAAGTGGTGCGAGGTGTGATAATGGACCCAGTAGAATGCAGAGCAGTCATCAAGTTCTTTTACTTGAAGGGCCGCACACCAAGGGAGATGAGGTTTACGGTGACGATTTCCCATCATATGATGTAGTTAAGAACTGGCATCGTCATTGCAGATGTTGTTGAACTTCAGTGGAAATGGCTCCAATTCCAGGGCGACGCCACTACGCTATAGATGAACACACCTTTCAAGTAAAGGAACTTGATGACTGCTCTGTATTCCACTGAGTCCATTATCACACCTCACACCACTTCAGCACCTGTAAAAGAAAGACCGTTATCAGTTCAGAGTTGCAAATTGGCATGTAACCTATAAAGACTTATTTCATTTCACATGTGCAGTTTCAGAATCCTGCGATAAATAGAAGTGGGTCAGGGGTAATGAACACCCCTTGTACAATTACAGTTTTTGAAAAGTGAGTGCCATTCATCCTCTTTACATCTTGATGTCACGTCATCCCTAGAGCATGCACCATGATGTTTTAAAGTGTCATTTGGACTTCTTTCACTACATTTGTAGTCACAGATCCACAGATCCATCTTTACCATTGATGCTCACATTCTCGGTTTTTGCCAATTGATAATCCTTAACCAGGACCTCCAACTTGTTAAAAAAATTGAGCTAATTAACTGTTAAAATGTGTGAATTCTCTATATTGTTGCTCTTTTCCATTTTGCGCTGGATTACTCTAGTGATGTTTAAATTTCTTTCTTCTACAGTGCAGTATGTGAAATATATGTATGTAATGCAACTGGGCGTTTCCTCTGAGTTCTCTCTGGGGGTGTATGCTATCGTAGATTCAGCCAGTGACAGCCCGGCTGCCCTTGAGACTTGTAGACAGGTGGATCAGTTGCTGAAGTTTGATTGGAGGCATCTGGAAGAGAGGAGTAAATTTACACGCCCCCAGAAAAGTTTCTGAAAAAAACACCTGGTTGGTCTACAAGCAGAGATTTCACATAATGTGCTCCAAAAGTAACAAACGTGAATATTTCTGCACTGGAGCAACGCAGCACAAAACAAAAAAATGGCAGAATCTGACGTACTCAGGGAATTTTACAAGGCACTTCTCTTATTTTTTTTGAGCAAGAGTCAGGTTCTCTTGGAGCTCTGATCTCCATCACCAAGGACCACATGTAATAAACATTACTGGCAGGCAGAAGCGTAATTTGAAGCTCATGGGTCCCAATGCAAATGCTCCAATGGGGCCCCCAATTATTGCAAATCTTGTATAACATTAGTCTTTTTCTATAGACCAAAGGGACTTTTTGGGCCCCTAGTCTCCAGGGCCCAGGTGCGATTGCAACCCCTGCACCTATTGTAGTTACGCCCCTGCTGAAAGGGTCAAAGTTAAAGGGATCCTGTCACCTCCAAAACGCCTCCTAAGTTAGCAAAACATGTCCTTGCAGCATCCTATCACTAATCCCACACTCCTTTTGTCTCCTAAAAGCATCCTGTGAAAGTGCATAAAAATGTTTTAATACTTACTCATTAGTGATTATAATTAGCAGGGGCCATATTCTTTAGTCACCAGGGCGGGCTGTTTTGCAGCTCCAGGGATCCACCCTGTCTCTGTGTGTTCTGCTGTGATGTGCAGGCATTGCCCTTCCCCCTCTCTATCACTCACAGAATGCAAATCATTAGTCCTGCCTTCAGTTTCAGTTTCACTTAAGCACAGACAGAGAGAGGGCTGGATCCTGGAGCTGCAAAAGAACACCATCTGGTGACTAAAGAATATAGCCCCTGCTAATTATAATCACTAATGAGTAAGTATTAAAACATTTTTATCCACGTTCACAGGATGCTTTTAGGAGACAAAAGGAGTGTGATATTAGTGATAGGATGCTGCAGGGACATGTTTTGATAGCTTAGGAGGCGTTTTGGAGGTGACAGGATCCCTTTAATATTTTTTCATTACATTAAGGTATTGGGACATTTAATGCAATCAATGTATGCATTGCTTATTGATTGATAATTCATTCATGTTTACTGCATGCAGAAATCTAAAGTCTTGGTGAGGTTTAGTTCTAAAAAAAAAGGAATTCAATATCATATCTCATTTAGTCATTTATTTTCACCATTGATACACAGATTTTTCAGTGTCTCAAATCTATTAGCTATTGGACAAGAATGAGGTACTACAGGGGTAAATACTATGAATGAATGAATGGATGAATGAATGAATAAAAATGCATTCCCAACTCACTAATTCATTCATTCATTTTCCACACTTGTGTCCTTTAGATTTTTCAGTGCCTGAAATCTGGCCATACAGAGACAATCATGGGAATAAATCCAATGAATGAATTCCTGATCTTGTTTCCGTACCTGAAGAAGATAGCCCACGCACATCTTTAGGAAGTCCAGAAAATGGCCATGTGCTTAATGTTTGGGGAGTTGCCCAACGGCCATCAACAATTCAGCTGTTACTACATCGCATGCTGTCACTTAACCCACAATTAGACATTGGTATATTGATGGATGGAAATATATTTGGAAGGTTAAGGTAACCTGAACCTTACTTATTAACTAGAATATGTTTTTGGCATTTGTCTCATATAAGGCGACATAATATTTGCTGCCAATTGGTAATATATGGCCATCATCATGGCAGCTTCAAGAAGTGGGGCCATAAATCTCACCAGTAAAAGGGGATATCTCAATAATCCATAATCAATCAATATGGTCAATACAGGCTGGTAGCCAACTCATGGCCCCCTCACTCAAAAATCCTCTCTACAATGTAATTTGTTAATTAATAGGTGTCATTTGTTAATTAAGACACACAAAAGGTCCTTTGGGCCCATGGCCATATCCTGGGACAACAAAAGGATCTGTGGCGCCTCACTGATCAGGACGCCATGGAGGGACACTGCACCCAAATAAGAGTGTGTGGTATTCCTGTGACAAAGGGAACTGGAATGGTAAAGAATGGACGCTCACAACACCCATTCAAACACACCCTATAGTAGGAGACCGTGGGTGAACCCGCTGTAGGGAAGACCCAGTCCCATGGGAGGAGTTAGGGGGTAGATAAGTGTATGGGTGGGAGGACAGTTAGTCAGTCAGAGGACAGTCGAGTTGGGGAGTGAGGAGTGAAGGACGACGTAGGAAGGTTGTCGTGACAGGAATGAGACCCTCTGGGCACCAGGTATTGCAGTGCACCCAAATCTGGACCCCGGTAATGCTGACCAGAGAGGTCTGATCCTGGGCAGAGGACCGGCTCTGATTATGGTGCGGGAGTTTAATCCCAATCCGTTAAACCAGAGGTCCCAAGCTTCTCTAGGAATTCGCGGCCAAAGACCCGGCGTACACCTCGAAAAGTCATATCGAACTATTGTCAGGGGGAGGCTGAACGGGAGTCCCCCACCAAAGATCCATGGGAGCTGGCTCGAGGCTCTGCGCGCCGAGGCGTGGCATGGTAGAGAGGAGAAGAGAGCGCACATAGGGACCGGCAGGGAATGGCAGGCAAACCACCGAGGGTCCTAAGTTAATCATCCCAGTTCCCTGGTGACTAACCAGATCAGAGAAAGACACGAGTGACTGTAACATCTGCAAGTAAACCCGTTCAGAGTTAAACACTGTGTGACGTACTTTATTTCCCTCACCTGAAGAGCTGCACACTTGCTGCATTGAAAGGACAAGTGACTGAGCTGTGTCGTAAGCTGCCTCCCTGTGTAAAAAAATACTACAATTGCCCTGGAGATCCCGCTCCACCTACGGGGAGCATAACCATCTGGCTGCCCTACCATCAACCTGGAGGTCTGACCCGCATACCGGGACCGTAGGTGGCGTCACAAACTACTTTTATTTTTATTATTTTCCAAGACTTTTTAGCGACCAACAGGGCCACAGGAGCAGGCACAGGCCCCAGTGACATTCCCTGTGAATCAACGCCCGGAACCAGGTACCCCATGGCGCTGGGGTGGATCAGATCCATAGCAAATGGGTTTAGCTAGTAGATAGGAACCAAAAAGTCTGCAGAGAGAGGTGAGAAATGGAAAGGCGCGGGATATTTCTTGGGTTTCTGACCACATTACAAAAGTGATATTCGTCTTCCTAAGAAATTGTTTTTGTATGAATAAACTTAGATTGCACTGACTCTGTACTGCGCTGCTGAATACGTCTG
Source organism: Allobates femoralis (assembly GCA_033576535.1). NCBI lineage: Eukaryota > Metazoa > Chordata > Amphibia > Anura > Aromobatidae > Allobates > Allobates femoralis. Next base: position 435,751,727 of record JARQOC010000006.1, on the reverse strand, counting down.
TGCCATATAAGAAACAAGAATGATATTTTTCCCCTGTGTAGCCAGCAGATACATAGTCTGGAGCAGTCTGACAAGCCGCAGCTTTCTTTTCTTATCGATTCATTGACTGAATGCAGAAACGTCTCTGGAATAAACTTTACACTTCGTTCTGTATTGCGGCGTTTCGAAGACTATCGGCCATTTATGGCGAAAAAAAAAAAAGAAAGCGCAGGCTGCTTTAATTCTCCTGGAATCCCATAACCATTTACTGCTCAGAAGCTATTTTTTAAGCATGGGATTTGGAGAAAAAATGGTCCTATTAATAACAGGAGGTGGAAGGACCATGTGTATTCTGCTCATTAAGTGCTAATTAATGGGTTTTTAATGGCTCCTCTGCTCCGTTCATGTCGTTGCCAAAGACACATTATAGTTATTAAGGGGTTAAAGTTGTGTGTGCCTGTCACAACACAATTATAAAGGAATTCCTTCCTCCCTGTGAGGCTGAGCCTCCTCCCCATACTATATAAAGGGCTGGCACTGCAGCAGGGTAATCACTCAGTGGACAGCTCCTGGTGCTGAACATAGACAAAGCCATCAGTGCCCAGCACTACATATACTCAAGTAAGGGACTTCATCGAAGACCAAGCCATGATCACAGGAGCTTGTTGGAGATGTTTACTCCTCTCCTTCTTTTTTCTAACTGGGTCGGCTCAGAATTTTGCACAAACGAGGTTTATCTGCACTTCAGTGCCTGTTGACATGGATATGTGCACTTCGTCAATGCAGAACAGTGGTCCAACAGAAGACCTGAAGACCACCATCTTACAGCTGAGAGAAACGGTCATCCAGCAAAAAGAGACCATCATGAATCAAAAGGATACTATCAGGGACCTGACAGGCAAACTGGCAAGGTGTGAGGGGCAACCGATTCTGGAGATCCCTCCTAGCGAACCCAAAGTTGGAGCCCCAGGTTCCAGAAAAAAAGAAACAGGGACTCCCAAAAACACCATGGGTGACTTGTCCAGAACCCCTACGGCTGAGACACTAACTCAACTTGGGCAGACACTACAAAGTCTGAAGACCAGGCTGGAAAACTTGGAGGTGAGTCTAATTCTTGATTACGTAATCACTCAACGGTCAATATGGGGTATTGATCATAGGGTTGTACCTAATCTGTGAGTTTACATAGATAATAATAGGGTTGCACCTAATCTACAAGGTTACACAGATGAGTCCGTCCTTAGTTTTCCTCCCAAGATCGATGTTGCAAGTTGACCAGCTTTCAAAAAAAATGAATTGTATTATTCTATTGGACACTGTTTACACTATATGTGTCAGCTTGAAATTTAAGGAAAGGTATGGGCGAACACATCTGCTTTTGTGGAGAGCACCCTCCTCTAAAATGACTAGGCATGCATTGGGTAAACTGCCTCTGGTAAGAACTTGCTCCATTGCCGTCCGCAGCTCCTCAAAGTCAATAAGCTGGTAACGAGCTGTTTAATTAAGAACATGTCATGTTATTGATACTTGTGACAATCCACTTACTGACGCTTGACATTGCACCTTGCAGCAGTACAGCAGAGGCAACGCTTCTGCCCAAGCCACCAGCCTGAAAGATTTGCTGCAAACCAAGATAGATGACTTGGAGAAGCAAGTTCTTTCCAGGGTGAACAACCTAGAAGAGGGCAAGGTGAACCTGAAGAATGAGACCGAGCTGAGGGGGAAGATTGAGAGTGCCCTGACCTCCCTCCAGCAGAGGATCACAGACTTGGAAAAAGGTGATGGGACAAACATAGGCTACGTTCACATGTTCAGTTTTTGGTCAGTTTTTCACATCAGCTCTTGCAAGCCAAAACCAGGAGTAAATGAAAAATACAGAAGTGGTGACGTCTCTATATGAGGATGCCATTGTGATCACCAGTGTTGTAGATGAGCACTATCGTGATGCCCAGTCTTACCCATATGTTGTCCAGACATGGTCTGGGTGGTGAGACGGTATTGGTTTGTTGCATAGAATCATCTCTGTAAAAACTAGTCCACTGGTGCCAACTTGTGTCTTGACAGGTAGATGGATTGCAAGGCTATTGCCAGTCATAGAACCATTTACGATATATTATGTTTTCTACATAATAATCCGTTGATGATGTCACCTACATTTGGGGCTTGTGGTGACCATGAAAGCCTGGACAGTCTGGAAATATTGGGGGCACGTTCCCCCTGTGCCCATTTAATAATTAAGAAGGATTTGAGATTTTATTTTATGCAGGTAATATTTGTGCAGGTTATTTACCCTTAATACTGGTAATAGTTAATATCGTGATCTATAGACATATACCATACTACTACTGGTAATGAGTTAATATCGTGATCTATAGACATATATGTTACTACTGGTAATGAGTTAATATCATGATCTATAGACATATATGATACTACTACTGGTAATGAGTTAATACCGTGATCTATAGACATATACCATACTATTACTGTGATGATTAATATCATGATCTATAGACATATATGATACTACTGGTAATGAGTTAATATCATGATCTATAGACATATATGATACTACTGGTAATGAGTTAATATCATGATCTATAGACATATATGATACTACTACTGGTAATGAGTTAATACCGTGATCTATAGACATATACCATACTATTACTGGTGATGAGTTAATATCATGATCTATAGACATATACCATACTACTACTGGTGATGAGTTAATATCATGATCTATAGACATATACCATACTACTACTGGTGATGAGTTAATATCGTGATCTATAGATATATACCATACTACTACTGGTGATGAGTTAATACCGTGATCTATAGACATATACCATACTATTACTGGTGATGAGTTAATATCGTGATCTATAGACATATACCATACTACTACTGGTGATGAGTTAATATCATGATCTATAGACATATACCATACTACTACTGGTGATGAGTTAATATCGTGATCTATAGACATATACCATACTACTACTGGTAATGAGTTAATATCGTGATCTATAGATATATACCATTCTACTACTGGTAATGAGTTAATATTGTGATCTATAGACATATACCATTCTACTACTGGTAATGAGTTAATATCGTGATCTATAGATATATACCATACTACTACTGGTAATGAGTTAATATCGTGATCTATAGACATATACCATTCTACTACTGGTAATGAGTTAATATCATGATCTATAGACATATACCATTCTACTACTGGTAATGAGTTAATATTGTGATCTATAGACATATACCATTCTACTACTGGTAATGAGTTAATATACTGATCTATAGACATATACCATACTACTACTGGTAATGAGTTAATATACTGATCTATAGACATATACCATTCTACTACTGGTAATGAGTTAATATCATGATCTATAGACATATACCATACTACTACTGGTAATGAGTTAATATCGTGATCTATAGACATATACCATACTACTACTGTAATGAGTTAATATCGTGATCTATAGACATATATGATACTACTACTGGTAATGAGTTAATATCGTGATCTATAGACATATATGATACTACTACTGGTAATGATTTAATATCATGATCTATAGACATATACCATTCTACTACTGGTAATGAGTTAATATCATGATCTATAGACATATATGATACTACTACTGGTAATGATTTAATATCATGATCTATAGACATATATGTTACTACTGGTAATGAGTTAATATCGTGATCTATAGACATATATGATACTACTACTGGTAATGAGTTAATATCATGATCTATAGACATATACTATACGGTTGGCACCAGTGCCCCCAGCGCCCATTGCCTGAAGCCTGATCTCATCCTTGCAGTTTGTTATATAACCTCCAGTGTTCACTACCTGCATGGAGCCTGATGGTTGTATTCTCATTGCAGATGTATTCTCGGGTCTAGGTCACCTATGCAGGATTTAGCTCTTTCAGCATTTTTATCCTCCCAGACCACACTCTGCTTTGTATTTTAAGTCCATTCAAGCAGCTTTTTGTCACGCGATGCCATCAGAATATTGATCAGTGTTTGCAATAGGTTGTTTTACAGCATTGTAAATTCTACAACCCAAAGCGCTTCTATATTGTCTAGTATTAAATGTGATAATGATCGCTGCTGCCTCGTTGGCGCCCCCTACTGCTTATAAGAAAACATGGAAAGATTTCGCCGGACATTTTTTTTTCTCTACTGGTTTCCAGTTCTAAAATATTTTCATTTTTTTCCAGGTCAAAAGGAAAACAGACCTGCAGACAAGTTCCAGCTCACGTTCCCTCTGAGGACTAACTACATGTATGCCAAAGTGAAAAAGAGCCTACCAGAGATGTATGCGTTCACCGTCTGCATGTGGCTGAAATCCAACGCTTCCCCCGGTGTTGGCACCCCATTTTCTTACGCAGTGCCTGGCCAAGCCAATGAACTGGTGCTTATTGAGTGGGGGAACAACCCAATGGAAATACTAATTAATGATAAGGTACTAAAGACTCAACTTTGCAAACAAACAATTTTGTATTATGATATTTCACTGATTTATCATATTTTATTTTAATATTTTATATTATTATAATTAGTAATATTATTATTTTTCATTATTAATATTATTATTGTTTTTAATAGCACTAAAATGTATTATTACAACCAGCAGTGTAGACAAATCTAAATCAGTTGAACCACTACTATAAATTAGTATAGTCTAATCATTGCACTAGATTGTAATTGCACGTCATTACTAGAGATGAGTGAGCACGGCCATCCTCAGGTGCTCGGTACTCGAAATGAGCAGGTTGGACACTCAGATGGGCTCGACTTGAGTACCGAGTACAATGGAAGTCAATGTAAAACTCGAAATTTTTTCTGTAAATCAATTTTCTCTCTCCTCTCTCTCTTTCTCTCTCCACCCTTTCCTCTCGTTCTCCTCTCGCTCACGCTCTCTCTCCATCTCCTCCCTCTCCTCACTTCATCTCCTCCCTCTCCTGTTGCTCCTCTCTCTCCTCCCTTTCCTCTCTCTCCTCCCTCTCTTCTCTCTCCTCCCTCTTCTCTCTCTCCTCCTTCCCTCTCCTTCCTCTTCTCTCTCACTCTTTCCTCCCTCTCCTTTCCCTCTCCTCTCACCTTCCTCTTCTTTCCCTCTCTTTCACCTTGCTCTCCTTTCTCTCTCCTCTCATCTTCCTCTCATCTCTCCTCTTTTTCCTCTCTTTCCCTCCTCTCGCTCTTCCTCTTCTCCCTCTCCTCCCCATCATCTCAATCTTCTCCCTCTCCTCTTTCCTCCCTCTTTCTCTAGTCTTCCTCCCTCTCCATTCTCCCTCTGCCTCTTCTCTATCCTCCCTCTCCACTCTCCCTCCTCCCTCGCCTATCTTCCTACTCTCTTCTTGCTCTCTCCCTACCTCTCTCTTCTCGTGCTCTTCCTTCTCCCTCCTCCCTCTCTTCTCTCCATCTGCCTCTCTCTTCTTTTCTCTTTCTCTATCTCCTTCCTTTCCTTTCTCTCTCCTCTCTCCTCCCCCTCTTCACTCTCTTTCTCTCCTCTCTCTTCCCCTCTTCTTTCTCTCCTTTCTCTCCTCCCCTCTCTCTCCTCCCTCCACCTCTGTCTCTTTTCTCTCTCCACTCTCTCCTCCCTGGCCTTTCTACCTACTCTGTCTCTCTTCTTGCTCTCTCCTACTTCTCTCTCTCTCTCCCTCCTTTCTCTCTCCATCTGTCTCTGTCTCTTCCTTTCTCTTTCCTCTATCTCTCCTCCCTCTCCTTTCTCCCTCTGTCTTTCTCTCTTCCTTTCTCTATTTCCCTCTCTCTTCTCTATCTCCTCTCCTCCCTCTCCTCTCTCTCTTTCCTCTCTCTGTTTCTCTCGACCTCTCTCATTATATCTCCACCTAAAGGCCACAGGGTGTACTACAGTCTACAAATTAAATACTGTAGTTTCTATTGATTTCAGAATTTAATAATTTGATATATTAACCCATTCTTGGTTTACACTAATATATTGAGTAGCACATTATATATAGGATGATTTATGGTATAAAATGCTGTCAATTATTAGACTTACAGAAATCCAGAAAGGGTGAAATGATTGTATAGATTGTCAGCTGGGAAAACATATGTTTACTTACGGTCACCAGTGACTTACACTATATCAGCAAAGCTCATTAATCCTTAACATTATTATCTTGGCTGCACATTGTTCATAATGCATATCTTATATTCTTCAGGTGGCAAAACTGCCATTTGTGATTAACGATGGTAAATGGCATCATATCTGTATCGCCTGGACCACAAGAGATGGAGTGTGGGAGGCCTATCAGGATGGGGTATTAAGGGGAAATGGTGAAAATCTGGCACCATACCACCCTATCAAACACCAGGGAGTTCTGGTTATTGGTCAAGAGCAGGTAATTGACATTTATTTTCTTACTTTTATTTTATTTGAATTGATGGCAAAAGTTCCAATCTCAATACAATACAGCCATAGCTGGGAGGATGGGCTTCATATTTATTAGTATGTTTAAATATAAATGTGTCTTTATAAAGTTTTGACAAATTAAATAATAGTTTGAGGGCATCAGTTGCATGTGCATGAATGGCATATCCAATATTAATATAGGGAAGGAGTTTTTACAGTAAGAGAATAGAATGATCTACTAGGTGGCAGCCAAATCAATCACAGAATTCCTAAACATTCGAGACATTTATCAAGACATATTAAATTAGAATTAATTTGTGGGGTCAAGGTAGATTTTTCTTTATCCCTTGTGAAGGAAAATCCAGTGGGAATGTCTCTGTAATAATTATAATGGATAACTCAGGAGTCTTTTTGCGTGGAGTAAAGACACAACACAACACAGTTTATAGGTGAAAAAGTCTATATATATATAAACATACGGTGATAAACATTAAAGTGCAGTGGAAAACTCAAAGTCCATAAATACACAGTGTAGATATTGAATGAAGCCTTAACGAAAAGTCTGTTGAAAAACCTCACAGGAAAATGCAATGAGCAGAGCAGTCTATAAAGTGTAGTTCACACTTGGAGATGCTGTAAAATGAAAGTCTATGGCAAGTCCAAACACGGAGAAATTTAAGAAAGTCTAAATAACTCATTACATCATCCAGGGAGGCCTGGGAAAGGAAGTCATAGAAAGTCTGGAACCAGATGCAGAGCAAATTACCAGAGACCAGAAGTCCAGAACAGTCTTGTGCTCTGCATCTATTTGGACGTAGGAAGTGACAGAGCACTTAATAATGCAACCAGCTTACGTGTTAGCAAAAGCAGACGAAGCAAGAGCTGCAGGAGTGGAAGTAGTGCAAGCAGCCAGAAACAGAAGGAATGCTGGCAACAGGTGTAGGTAGCAGAACTTCTGAAGAGCAGCAATAGAAGATTCACACAGGATTTGCAGGAGTAGGCAGAGGACTTGCGAAGCCACTAGGAGCAGGGAACCAGGTAGAATACTCTAGCAATGACTAGAGGCTGGGGTAGGATTTATAAAGACAGGAAGACAAAGGGCACATGAAGCAAAGGACTCCATCTTGAAAGAGGGCAAGAATGCCCAAAAGGTGATGAAAATATTCAGAACCCTGACAGTCTCTTTATTACTTAATTTAATATTTCAATATCTTTAATATTATAAGAAATCTGTAGTTCAGGTGAATGCAAGATATTTTATTATTTAGTTAAAGAAGTGACTGTAATTTCTCTGCCACCTCTAATCTAAAGGAAACAAAGGTCTGTCAGGTAAAATCTTAAGTATTCAGATCTTTGTGTCCCCTGATGGTCAACAGTGGGAGACCGTTATGACCCATATTATTCTTGTTTTTTTTGTTTCACTTGGCTAATGCTGGCTAGAATGAGGCACAACATATGTCCTTAATTATGAAATATATAGAGATGTCTATCATTGTGCATGGCTCTCTTCATTGAAGTCCCAATGGGACCAAGTTCTGTGGTAGCAGAGGTGAGACTGATGATATATCCTATCGATGTGCCATAATTGTTTTAGAAATAAATAAACCTGTAACCATTGTTCAGTAGGGGGCAACAAATACTCTAAGGGAGAGCCCCTTTGAGGGACACTGCCTGTATGGTCTACTGCAAAAAAATCACTCCATAGGATCCGTTATATCCTTTGGACGATTGTACTGCCGCTTACCTTAAAACTACTGCGCTGTACACAAATGAAGGCTCATTGGGTGTAAATGGATCATCTGAGTGTCCCCTATTGATCTGCCAATGTTTGCGCTTTGGCAGAGTAATCAGTTTTGGATCAGTTTTGTACATGTGCCTGTCCCGATGACCCAACAGTGAGTTTTGAACCAGCACATGGGCAGACCTGCAGTGAGTACGCTACCCACACATGGGAAAATGCTCTGCACGTGTAGGCGGGTCCAATGACATCGTAGAGGGTTTAAAGGCAACACATGCGCTGGCTAAAACTGATTTATCTGCCAATGTTTTTTTTTCAACCTTTCAACAGACCTAGGGTGGTCTGAAGGTTGACCAAGACACTAATACACCCGGATACACCCAGTGGATGCTTGAGCTTTTAATTGGCATGCAGCACAAGAGTTTTTCTTTAAAGGTCTTTTTAAAAACTATGCTCCGGTACAATTACCTAGTAGATAGAAGCAATGTCCATCATTTGGTTACACATAGAGATGAGCGAACCTTTTGAAGTTCGGGTTCCGGTGGTGCAGCTAAACTTTTTGGTACGATGTTCGTGACACTGAACTTGTCCCGAACCTCAATGGAAGTCACTGATTGGCAGATCAGCTCTCCGCCCACATCAGCCAGCCATAAGTAAACTACTTCCGGGGTGGGAGGGAGTTTTTTTTTTCCAAATTAATTTTGGACACACACTACACCCAAAAACTGTGCTTTTACTCCACTGTGAGACGATCAAACACTGGACATGGCTCGCACTGGGACAAGCACCAACCATATCCGACCATAGAGATGCTTGCTCCAATGATTTGAAATGTGAAGCACCTAAACTCCGAATTTAGTATTTAGGGACTCGTAGGCATGAGGACCCTTGATGTGGGTTACGAACTGACATGTTTGCCCAAAATATCCACCAACACCTCATGTTTTGTATTCTTTTTTGCACTTTTTTTCCTTTATGCAGGGTGCAGCAGGGCCACATAGAGCGCCTGTCTTGTTGCGGTGCATTGATAGAGTACTTAACAGCCCGCCTAATCTAATACTAAGGGAATGAGTAACAGGCTGTGCACACTTTGTATCACATAAGCGTGGCAGGCACCCTCTGGGAACCTCATCCTGTGTGCACAAAACATACTAGCCATCACCCCCTTCAATACAAGGAGGCTGAGAGTGGTTGAAGCTTTGGTATCTTGCCTTTTCCTTTATTACTGGGGCTTTCTAAGTGCATTTGGTTACAGACCATAAAGCTACTGATGGCACCCGAACTCCGAACCCAAACAGGTTTGCTCAACACCGGGAAGTTCGGTAACCCGAACTGAACTTTGAAAGATTCGCTCATCTCTAGTAACATCGAATCAAATGATTTTCTGCAATGTGACCTAACACATCATTGTGTTTTTTCCTTTTTTGTACCCTAAAAGGACACCCTAGGAGGTGGGTTCGATGCCACTCAGGCATTCGTAGGGGAACTGGCTCATTTCAACATGTGGGATCGAAAGCTGACGGTCGGAGAAGTTTACAACCTGGCAACCTGCAGCAACAAAGCACTGACTGGTAATGTCATAAGTTGGGCAGAGACCAACATTGAGATCTTTGGGGGCGCCACCAAATGGACATTCGATGCATGTCGTCAGATCAACTGAACAGATTGCCGATTTGGATTTCATTTCTTAGCTTCAAAAAAAAGACATCATCAGCGTCATCCTGCACCTGCCTTTCAAGCGAGGGCTCATCGGCCACGAGGGTGTATTCATTTTGATTGATTGTTTTAGTTTTTCCGAAAGAAAGAAAGAAACTATTCAAGAATCTTTTCACTTCTTTTCACCATAAATCACACGTTCACGCATCTTGGAGCGAACTTTCAGTGTAAGAGAGGAAGACACGCAAGGAGCTTTCAGTCGGGAAGGATTGGTTTCTTTTCTTTAGATGTCACTTTTTCTTAGGAAAGGTTTGGTTTTTACATTGCCAACTGGGTTTAACCCTTTTAGCTGCTGGAGGGATCTGCACAGTGATTAGGTCCCGTGTGTCTCCAGCAGGGACGGGGTTAATCTTGAGTGCCTTGCGCTGGTACCGATATTCAGCACATTTTTTTTTATTATTTTTCATCCTTTTTTTTTTTGTTGTTCTTAGACTCCTCTACTTTATAAATGGTTTGTATTGATTCTAGATGTTTGTTATGCTGTTCGTTCGAGGCAGTCCTAGCTTATTCTTATTTTATACAATCGTCTTATTTTTCTGATGACTGTCAGTGATAAGCTTCACACAGTCCGGGAGTGCGGACCGACTAACTCCAGCAGATTCTATGAGCATGGCAGACAATACTTTAGCCCCGCCGTCGGAAGAAGGGTGCGGCTCCGACCAAGTAGCATTTCTTTTCTTTACCTTTGTAAATATTTCACTTCCTTGCCAATGACGTTTCGCTCCTTCTTTTTTTTATCTTTACAGTGTGCATGACGAACCTCCTTGCATTTGTTTTCATCCCCTTCCCCGTCCCCCCACCCAATTAGATGCGTTTCGGTCCATGATTATTTCTGGAAAAATAAGCGGTTAATGCATCGTGAGCTTTTTGCAAGGACACAAACCAAGATTTGATAACGCGCTGCTTTATTACCGGGAATCGACAACTTTTCCAGGCGTTTGTTCTAATTATACTTTAACCCTTTGTATAAAAAAAAAAAATGGAAAAAAGAAAAAATGAGTGTAAATTTTCATATGCTGGGGTTACTGAGTTCTTCTTATGTTTTAAAGCACTTTCACTTACTAGCCATGATTAGGATTAATTCTCCCAGGCAAAGCCTGTCTTAAAATGTTTCTAGGGCTTACGGAAAGGAGAGGTTGGCAAGATGCTACTCTTTAGGTTTTCTGTTTGGACCATAAGGATGGATTAGTTTTCCAGGATTAGGAAAACATGGCCCAAAAAACAGCGCCACCACTGTGCACAGGTCATTTACAGCTTATTTTCCTTTATGTCAGGGGTGGGGAACTCCAGGCCTCGAGGGCCGCCAACAAGTCATCTTTTCAGGATTTTCTTAGCGTTGCACAGGTGTTGTAATCATCACCAATGCAGGTGATTTTATTATCACCTATGCAATACTAAGGAAATCCTGAAAACCCGCCATGTTTGTGGCCCTCGAGACCTGGAGTTCCCCACCCCTGGTTTATGTCAATGGAACTAAGCTGCAATACCATAAACGACCTATGAACAGATATGGTGCTGATTTTCTAAGGCTGGTTTCATACTGGCGGTTTTCACCATCACAAATTGGATGCACCTGCATCAGTTTTCAGACCCACTGACTTAAAAAGGGGTCCGAGACACTTCCGTGAGCATGCAGTTGTGTACGGTTGAATGCAGAGGTGTTCACATATATCTTGCGGAGACAAAATCTGCATTTTGCTGCAATTGTGTTTTCTGTGAAAAAAACGTGAAGCCCTGGGTCCACACGGATACAGGGCACCACGTGTGAAATCTCAATGGGGGCCAATACGACAAGGGATCAAGCAAACTCCGGATGCCGGTGGATCCAGAGTTCCAGTCTATTTTCTATGAACTACGCATGCGCAGAACACAGTTCTCAATAACACGCCCCCTAGGGGCGTCATTTACAATCCCGGCAAAATATGCAAACAGATGCTGCCACATGGGGTACGGGTGCATCCAGTTTGTCATTAAGAGGGAATCCAAGGGCATGCAGGCTTTTCTTTCATGCCCTTGGATTAAAAAATATGCTAGTGTGAAACCAGCCTAACTCTGGACGCATCCTTTAAGGCCCTCAGAAAATCCAATGGCCGGCCCCTTCTGCTATCTTCACTGTAGTTTTATGCCATGTATTCAGCTAGGATTTGTAGTTCTGGAAAGTCTTAAGAGCCACATCTTGCCATAGTTCGTATTGCAGGTGGCCGATGCCTTAATGGAATTTAAGGGAAAAATATCTTATATTTTTGCTTTATGGGATGGGACAAAGCAAGGATTATTTTGAAGCCCAATATAGAGGGGCAAACATAAAGGCTAGGGAGGCCCCATAGCCATAGCCATCAGAATACAGGGCCGTCTCCTAGAGGAATAAAGGGATGCTACAGACAATTCTCCTGTCCCTTGTTTGCTCCTTTTATAGGCTCCAATGACCGTTTGAGGAGGGGCCAATTTGGGGAGGTTCTTTCACTCCGGAACTCGTACAGGGGCTCTCTGTACATATTCCCTTGCCTATATATCTGACCACACCTTTACTCCAAGTGAACATAATAGCGCCCCCTTCTGTTAACGTAGCCACAGACAATCCCTAAGACTAAAGATGTCAAAAACAGACTTTTCCTTGTTGTATTTCAGACTTGCACTGAATCTAATACGCCTCTCTCAGGTACACGCCATTTTATGATGGATGCTGTTTGAATGACAGTGTATTTTTGCCTAATTACTGTGTAAACACACCCTTTAACCCCCCAAGGCCATACTTTATAATGTAGCTATCGGGGGTAGCTCCTGTTTCTTGCCTCCGGCGGGTGTGACGCCCCCACAAGCCTTCCTCATTTTGATAACTCAGTGTTCTGTATCCGATTCTAGAAGGAAGTTTATTATATGTGATGTTGTATACAAAAAATAAAATAAAAGGATCTCTACGTAAATATATATATATAAAGGTGCATTCAGACTTGGGCTACCCTCCCTCAAATTATGTAAAAAATAATAAAAAAGAGAGAGAAATATAGAGAAAAAAACACTTATTTTCGCAGAATTTCTATGTTTTCTATGTTAAACTATACAGAGACAAGCTATAATCCTATAAAATGTTATTGAGCTATTTGGGGTAGTGGTCTGTACCCAATGAACCTTTACCCAGAATAGGAATTAATCTCCAAGCCTGAGAACGGGTTGCAAATTGCTGATATTAACTACAAAAATGTGCAATTTGTTTCAAGGTTGTCTCTACGCAGAACAGAGTATTTCAGGAAATAAATCCAACCTTTAGATTAAAGGAGAACAACTCCTAATATGTTAGTTTATATAAGTGATCTAGATTGAGTACCAACGAGCAGGAATATAAGTAAAATGAATCTGATAGCTGTAGACAGAATAGAAGTAGTATATGGTGCCAGTCTTGGTTTGCTTCACTGGTGTTTGAGTAGGGATGTAAAATCCCCCAGTTTAGGAGGTTATACCCAGATTATATTTTGTATTTTGGGTTTTGGGGTGAAATGATATAAAACAAAAATTCTGACAAATTCTACAGCTTTGGTTTCATAGCCCACAAGGATATGCTAAGCACACACTAGTTCTCAATGCCAATGTGCTGCTGTAAAGCTCAGAGTTATGTATTCATAGAAATAACCACAGACCTTGACTATATTTGGTCCATAAATAAATATAAATATATATATTTCCACGGACCAAGTATAGTCAAGGTCAGTGGTTACATATACGTACACATAACTGAGCTTTACAGCAGCACATTGGCATTGAGAACTAGCATTTGTTCGCAATCTCCACTGACCTTAACTATATTTGGTCCATATATATATTATAATATATATATATACATATATATATATATATATATATATATATAAATATATATGCATGGACCAAGTACAGTCAAGGCCAGTGTTATTTAAGCGAACACATAGATCTAAGCTTTACAGCAGCACTTTGGCATTGAGAAGTAGCACATGTACCCAGTGATCTTGACTATATTTGGTCCATAAATATATATATGTACATTTATTTATGGACCATATATAGTCAAGTCAGTGGTTATTTATGAGAACACATAGATCTGAGCTTTACATTGAGAACTAGCATGTGCTCCAAATATCCTCATGGCCTATACATTAATACATATATACCAATTGTAGTCAAAGTCTGCGTCCTCCAATCTGAGGTTCTCCCGCTATTGGAAAATGACAACACGCAGAATGTTTGATGCTTGGGGTCTAATTTTACAACTCCAGGTCTAGACTTTTTGGGTAGACCTTCACTGTGCCATACCAAAGGGCAACCAAAAATGTAATATTTAGCTAATGTGTACTAATGCAGTCGAATTAAGGTTCTTTAATAAATATACTGTATCTGGCCTTATTTAGCATGAGGTTATCAGCCTATATGAAATCTGGCCAGTGGCACATATTGGGCGTGATGATGATATGTTGATATGTTTTTTATACATTTGAGGTTGTCACATATGGATTTTTGATAATATTTGACCCCCTTCAGATCAGTTGATAAGACCATAGTGGAGGCCAAAGGACCTCATTTATGGTTCCTTATACTCAATGAGGAATGTCCTCGGGAACACTGGATACTGAACAAGATCAAAGCGCAAACCCAGGTTTTTATTTAATATAATATACCAGACCTCCCACTGATTATGGGATTTAGACAAATTAGGTATAAATTCCATGCTTTCACAGACCAAAGTTGTAAATTTGCCATGAACTTCGGTGTCATCCTCCATATTCTCTATATCTCTTTTGTTCTTCTGGATTTGTATTCTCCACCTATGAGCGACCCTTGTTTATTCTGTTTATGATCTTTAGTTTTTCCCCACATTCTGCTTTTTTGTTCGATTTCACTGCTGAAATGGTTGACTTTATTTTTACACAATAAAAAGAGAAGAAGCAATCTGAGTTTATGACTTGTTTTTTTTGGGATCGGTAAAATTGTATGTTCTGTTCTATTCTGTTCTGTTATATAAGCCTGGAGGAAAGTGGATGGTGTAGTACAGTAAGTCTATGATTGTTATTGATTGAAGAGTTTAAAGGCTTTAAAAAAAATTATGTTTTTCCAAAAACGACTCCATTCTTTTTTTCTAAATCTAGGCAATCCTTTATTGTAGCTAATTCGTGGAGCATGCGGGCACAGAATTTTAAGGAGTATTCCCATTTCCAAGATATGTAGTAGGCATAATCTACTATATAATCACCAATAATGGTTGTCACAGACTCCCGGCGTTATGTCGATATCCCACAATGCACTGCGGTACCATTGCGGGATAGCGACACAGGCGCCGGGAGAAAGTGACACCGGCGCTGCCGCTACCGCCGGGAGATCAGTTAGCGGCAGCCACTGATCCCCTGACGGTAGCCGTCAGTCACCTCCCGCGCCTCGGAGCGCGCCACCGAAGCAGCCGGGAGATGAGCACCGCTCGCGGCGCTCATCTCCCAGTTGCACGGAGCGGAAGTGCCCTGACCGCCATATTGGAACACCCAAGTTGCGGGTATTCCTATATGGCGGCCAGGATTCTAATCCCCTGCCAAAATCGGGATCACGCACCGAGAGCGCTGATTGGTCCCCGCCATAGGCGGCGACCAATCAGCGCTCTTGGCACGTGATTTGAATCCTATTGGCTGAGCGGAGTGGGATTCAAATCTCCCGCCAAGGCGAGAGGCGCCTCACTGATTGGTCAGCGCGCGGTCAGCGCAGACCAATCAGCAAGACGCGATTTCAGTCACGCACCGAGAGCGAATCAGCACTCTTGGCACATGATTTGAATCCCGCTCAGCTCAGCCAATGAGCGGAGCGAGATTCAAATCTCCCGCCAAAGCGCGAGGCGCCTTGTTGATTGGTCGGCACACGGTCAGCGCTGACCAATGAGCTAGGCAGCACAGTATTGGCAGGAGATTTAAATCTGCCCGCCAATACCACTCAGCTGATTGGTCGAGAGCCGGGTAGCGCGCGACCAATCAGCTGTGGGCAGGTTTAAATTGGCGGGAGATTTAAAGCTGACTCAGTGGTTAGAGCAATACTGTGGCTCAGTAGTTAGCACTGTATGGTGGCTCAGTGGATAGCACTGTATGGTGGCTCAGTGGTTAGCACTGTATATGATGGCTAAGTGTTTAGGTGGCTCAGTGGTTTGCACTGTATGGTGGCTCAGTGGTTAGCACTGTATATCATGGCTCAGTGTTTAGGTGGCTCAGTAATTAGCATGGAATGATGGCTCAGTGGTTAGCACTGTATGGTGGCTCAGTGGTTAACACTGAATGGTGGCTCAGTGGTTAGCACTGTATATGATGGCTCAGTGTATAGGTGGCTCAGTGGTTAGCACTGTATATGATGGCTCAGTGTTTAGGTGGCTCAGTGGTTAGCACGGAATGGTGGCTCAGTGGTTAGCACTGTATGGTGGCTCAGTGGTTAGCACTGTATGGTGGCTCAGTGGTTAGCACTGTATGGTGGCTCAGTGGTTTTCACTGTATGGTGGTTCAGTGATTAGCACTGTATGGTGGCTCAGTGGTTTGCACTGTATGGAGACTTAGTGGTTAGCAATGTATCGTGGCTCAGTGGTTAGCACTGTATGGTGGCTCAGTATTTTGCACAGTATGGTGACTTAGTGGTTAGCAATGTATCGTGGCTCAGTGGTTAGCACTGTATATGATGGCTTAGTGTTTAGCACTGTATATGATGGCTTAGTGTTTAGGTGGCTCAGTGGTTAGCACTGCATATGATGGCTCATTGTTTAGGTGGCACAGTGGTTAGCATTGTATGGTGGCTCAGTGGTTAGAACTGTATGGTGACTTAGTGGTTAGCACTGTATGGTGGCTCAGTGGTTAGCATTGTATATTATGGCTCAGTGTTTCTGTGGCTCAGTGGTTAGCATGGAATGATGGCTCAGTGGTTAGCACTGTATGGTGGCTCAGTGGTTACCACTGTATGATGGCTCAGTGGTTAGCACTGTATATGATGGCTCTGTGTTTAGGTGGCTCAGTGGTTAGCGTGGAATGATGGCTCAGTGGTTAGCACTGTATGGTGGCCCAGTGGTTAGCACTGTATGGTGGCTCAGTGGTTAGCACTGTATGATGGCTCAGTGGTTAGCACTGTATGGTGGCTCAGTGGTTAGCACTGTATGATGGCTCAGTGGTTAGCACTGTATATGATGGCTGTGTTTAGGTGGCTCAGTGGTTAGCACTGTATATGATGGCTCAGTGGTTAGTACGGAATGGTGGGTCAGTGGTTAGCACTGTATGGTGGCTCAGTGGTTAGCACTGTATGGTGGCTCAGTGGTTAGCATTGTATGATGGCTCAGTGGTTAGCATGGAATGGTGGGTCAGTGGTTAGCACTGTATGGTGGCTCAGTGGTTAGCACTCTATGGTGGCTCAGTGGTTAGCATTGTATGATGGCTCAGTGGTTAGCACTGTATGGTGGCTCAGTGGTTATCACTGTATGGTGGCTTAGTGGTTAGCACTGTATGATGGCTCAGTGGTTACACTGGATGGTGGCTCAGTGGTTAGCATTGTATGGGGACTTAGTGGTTAGCACTGTATATGATGGCTCATTGTTTAGGTGGTTCAGTGGTTAGCACTGTATGGTGGCTCAGTGGTTAGCACTGTATGATGGCTCAGTGGTTAGCACTGTGTGGTGGCTTAGTGATTAGACTGTATGATGGCTCAGTGGTTAGCACTGTATGATGGCTCAGTGGTTAGCACTGTATGGTGGCTCAGTGGTTAGCACTGTATATGATGGCTCAGTGTTTAGGTGGCTCAGTGGTTAGCACTATATATGATGGCTCATTGTTTAGGTGGCTCAGTGGTTAGCATTGTATGGTGGCTCAGTGGTTAGCACTGTATGGTGGCTCAGTGGTTAGCACTGTATGGTGGCTCAGTGGTTAGCACTGTATATGATGGCTCAGTGTTTAGGTGGCTCAGTGGTTAGCACTATATATGATGGCTCATTGTTTAGGTGGCTCAGTGGTTAGCATTGTATATGATGGCTCAGTGTTTAGGCGGCTCAGTGGTTAGCACTGTATATAATGACTCAGTGGTTAGCACTGTGTAAAAGAAGTCAAATCATGCAACAAACACAATACACAAATGCAGAAGGATGACATAAAACAGGTATGTTGGAAAGCGCAAAAGTGTGACACATGTCCACTGCTCCTGTTAGCATTACTAAGGATACACAGATGCTTATTTCACCACACTGCTGATGCAATAGCATCGGGCCTTTTTCTAGTAATAAAATATGTAACCTATATCTAAACAATATTTAATTATATTTAGTATTAATATATGGATGCATTTAATGCCGCGATACCAACATATTAACCAAAGAGGGATGTCTGGGACTATAAGATTGATGACCTATCCTTAGGAGGTTTCATTACTGTCTGTACAGTACAGGTGCAACACACGGCACCCCCGCTGATTAGATGTTCCTGGTGCTGCCACCAACACACAGAACAACTCAGTTGCAGAGCTGCACAGCAGAGCTCTGTCAACAAAAAATAGTCTGCAGCCGGGTATTGCACAAATGCCCGACGACTCCTATTGATTTGAATAGGAGGAGGCTATGCAACACCCAGCCATTTCCATTGTACGTTGGTGGAGCTATGCTGTGCTGCTCCACAACTGAATCTTTCCACTTGTAGCAGCACTGAGAACAGCTGACTGACAAAATGATGTGGACATTTTCTTTCAGCATCCGGTGTGACACCCTTGGGCAGCAATAACTGCAAAACAGCTTCACCTCTGTTATACTGATGGGTTTTCTCCCCTGAATGGCTCCTTCCATAACATTTCTATAAGATCAACATGACGACTTAGACTTGGTTATTCCAAAATTTTAACTTTAATGTTCTTTTAGAATTCTTTGTAGAATGACTTGCATGTTTTGGGTCATTAGAATTTGCTGATAAAATTTAGAATTTATAGGTCCATCAATGATGGCATGCCACCATGGCCCAGATGCAGAAACACAGGCCCGCCACACAGTGCTACCACCATGTTTTACGGATGGTATGAAACCATTAGGCTGTAATACAGTATTTTCCTTTCTCAAAAAATAATGCTTGTCATCTGTATTTTAATCTAATCCATCAAAAAAAATGTTCAATAGCCTTTTTGTTGTACCAGTGATCTATAGCAAGTTGCAGATGTACAGTAGTGTTCTTTTTGGAGGGAAATTGCTTTCTCCTTGCAATCCCGACATGCACACCATTGTTGTTCAGTGTCCTCCTGATGGTGGATTCATGAACATTTACATTAGCTAATGTGAAAGAGGCCTTTTGTTGCCTAGACATTACCATGGGTTCCTTTGTGACCTTGCGGATTATTATACACCATGATCTTTCTTGGTCCATAGGAGGGTAATAATGGTTTTAAAATAATGGGTTTTTTTTTTTTCAATTCGGACTCCACCAATCCACAGTCAGGATTGTGTACAAACAGTTTAGATGTGTTTTGTAACCTTTTCCAGTCTGATGAACATCAGCAACTCTTCATCTGAGGTCCTCAGACATCTTTTTTCATGCCATGATACACTTCCACAAATGGGTAGTGAAGGTTATGGCCACTTTACACACACCAACTTATCTGTCCAACTTCTGAACAACTTGCTGGTTGCAGTGAAATCATGGACACATTTTTCCATTTGTACACAGCTACAAAATGGAGCAATGTGTTCATGATTTCACTGCAACCAGAAAGTTGGTCAGAAGTTGGACAGATAAGTTGGTGTGTGTAAAGTGGCCCTTAGACTTTCCTAGATCTTGTCCTTCTAAATAAAACAGGTCGACCACTCACACCTTATTGTCCTCCCATTGATTCAAAACACCAGACTCTAATTTCACCTTCAGATTATCTGTTAATCTTAAAAGCTAACATACTTTTAATACTCAAAGAAACGTGACACCGAATGATTTTTCTCAATAAAAAATAGGTCCAATAATTTTGACTCACTTGTTTGGCCTGGTTCTCTTTATCTGCTTTGTTTGAAAATCTTTTGCAGTTTAAAGTCAAATGTATGCAGAAGTATTGAAAATTCTGAAGGGTTTACAAACTTTCTAGAACCACTATATGACTAATCCAGGGTTGTATGGGGACTCGGGTGACCGTAGCCCCCGGGTGAATTGTTCAATCAACAATTTGTTTTCATCCGGGACACTAGCAGGGCTGACTTGTTTCAGAGCCCGCAGCGCCTCCTGCAGGGGCCAGGCATGTGCTTGGATATCCTCCTCCGGCTGTTGATAACAGTGGTGAAAGCGCATTCTGATGTCAGCCTCATTACAGTCCTCAAAAGCAACATTTAGTTTGTCAAAGATTATAGCTACTGATCCCCGTTCAGTGGCGGACCAGGTTTCAACCTCCGCTCAGCTGCACCGGTTAACTGTCCCAATACAACAGCGGTGCGTTGCTTGCCAGTCATTGCATACATGTCCAACAGACTGCAGATCTTTCTCTTAAATGTTGACAAGGTATATGGACGACCATCGTACTCAGGCAGCCACTTAGCACCCGGGATATACGGTCGCGAGATCAGCATGATCGGGGCTACAGCACCCGGTGGGTCGGAGGCTCTACCGGCGGCAGCCATGCTTGTTTCGAGGTGATTTGCATGGTCTAAGTAAGAGTTTTCATCGTCGCTTGACGTAGCAGACATCTTAGGGCCCCCTAGTGAATCACAGCCAGTCTTTTTAATAGTTCAACAGTTTCCGGATTTTCTGAAGTATCCGACAAAGCGAGGGGCGGGGTTTTGGCTTTGCGCTCTTTCAGCCGTTACGCCCCCTTTCTTCCCACTCTGTGGCGCAGTAATGGCGGTGACTCAATTTAACAGTTAACAAACCACAATCATTAAACAAGGCACACAGTACCCGGTTGCATCGGGCACGGGATCCTGTTTGTGATGCCAAGGTTGACTAACCCAGCGTTGTATGGGGACTCGGGTGTCTGGGCCCTGCTGTGGTTGGGATGTCACTGGTGGCCTGCCCAGACCCGTGGCCCTGGTGGTCAACTGGTAATGCAGTTGGAGAATGGTACTAAAGAGTTTAAAAGTTTGTCGTGACGCCACATGTGGCTTCTGGTGATTGCACCAGCGCTGCTTTGGGCCTCCAGGGATGATGTACAGGCAGCTAGATGTTGAAGCTCCCCACAGGTGGAGCTGGATCCCCGGGGCTCTCGTAGTAGATGGTTAGGGATGAAAGCAGGGAATTGGCCTTGCTGGCAGGCAGCTGGAATAGTCTTTATAGACGGCAAGGTCAGGGGTAGAGGAATAGACACACACCGGAGATTGTTTCTTTACCTTTTACTGATAGAATTTCGTGAGAAAGTCCAGTACACTGCCGGATGTTCAGGTAGCACTTCTGGATCTCCACAGTGAGTGGGTATAAGGCCTCCTCGTCTGTTTTCCCTTGTGTGAAGCCCCTGCCCTGTATGGAACTTGGCTGACCTCCTCTGCTCTCCTATCATCTGTGCTGTGTTGGGTAACCCTCGCTGGACTGCCGCTATATACTCTCTTGCGGTGCCTGGCTCCCTTGTTGGTGTCTGCACAGATGCCCGGGAGACTGAAGTCACCACGGAAAACCGGTATTCTCTGCTGGGCTGGGTGCTCTCCTGCAGACTCAGACTCCGGTGTCCGGGGTGCTTTCTGGAGTGAACCAAGACAGCTCCTCGGTCCCCAGGCTGCTACTTCTCCGTTGTTTCTACGTCTCGCCTTCGACCCCACTCTTCGGTCCCTGCAATAGCTAGACTGATGGCTGTTCAGTTGTCTCTGGCTCGGGCCTAGCGTGGCTCCGACCACCAGGACGTCTTCACAGTTCTCCTAGCGACTGCACACTCTGTCTGCACCAGTATTTATAGGGGATCTTGCCTAAGAGCAGCAAGTTGAGCTCCCCTACTGGGTTGGGGTGGAAGGTGTTGTTTGTGCTTGTGTATCGACTGTGGAACCCATCAATGCTGCAGGTGAGTCTGTGGTTACCTGTGTGGGCAGGGTGCCACATATATTTAAAAGCATTATTGTAACCATAAGTAGCAGGGACCATATTTTCACCATCACCACAGGTATAATAGCCGTAGCATGGGCTTTATGTGCATATAATGGCGGAATTCATGTTGTCCACCCCAATGAAAAGTCATTTAATGTAATGCCAACTTTAATGTGCTTCAAATTGCCATAAAACAATACAACTTGCCCCATATCTTGTATAGTTTTTATTAAAAAAAACAACAACATGGCTGCTAAATCTTAAGAAGAAAAATACAACATTTTTATATTCCCAAAGACTAAAATTTTCAGTGTTGTAAAAGTTTTAGAGTAACTTAACTTTTTTTTAAAACTTAATACTAGCTGTAGAGCCTGGCATTGAACGGGCATACTAAATAACTGTGGGGCTATGAAGTGGGTGGGGCTAATCAGAGTTGTGAAGCTATGAAGTGAGTGGGGCTAATTGGAGGGGCGGAGATATGAAGTTTTTGCGACTATGAAGTGGGTGGGGTGATCTGGAGTGGGTGGGGCTATGATACACACAAATATACACTCAGCTTTATGAAGAGTGATGTTCTGTGCTCCCCAATGCTCACAATGGGACTAATATCTGACTATGGGGGAGGGGAATAGAGAACATCACTCTCTTAATATTTGCTTATTAAATCATCTTCTAAGAGAGAATATGCGAGGCTGACAAGCCATCACCTTCAGTGTGGTATTAACCCCTTCATGACCCAGCCTATTTTGGCCTTCCTGACCTGGCCATTTTTTACAATTCTGACCAGTGTCCTTTTATGAGGTAATAACTCTGGAACGCTTCAACGGATCCTAGCGATTCTGAGATTGTTTTCTCGTGACATATTTGGCTTCATGTTAGTATTAAATTTAGGTCGATAATTTTTGCGTTTATTTGTGAAAAAATCAAAAATATGGCAAAAATTTAAAAAATGTTGCAATTTTCAAATTTTGAATTTTTTTTCTGCTAAACCAGAGAGATATGTGACACAAAATAGATAATAAATAACATTTCCCACATGTCTACTTCACATCAGCACAATTTTGAAAAAAAAAAAAATTTGTTAGGAAGTTATAAGGGTTCAAAGTTCATGAGCAATTTTTCATTTTTCAACCAAAATTTACAAAACCATTTTTTTAGTGACCACATCACATTTGAAGTCCCTTTGAGGGGCGTACATGACAGAAAACACCCAAAAGTGACACCATTCCAAAAACTGCACCCCTCAAACTACTCAAAACTACATTCAAGAAGATTATTAACCCTTCAGGTGCTTCACAGGAACTAAAGTAAAGTGGAAACAAAAAATGGATATTTTAATTTTTTTATCAAAAATGTTCTTTTAGCCTCAATTCTTTCATTTTCACATGGGCAACAGGATAAAATGGATCTCAAAATGTGTTGTGCAATTTCTCCCGAGTACATCGATACCTCATATGTGGTCATAAACCACTGTTTGGGCGCACGGCAGGGCTCAGAAGGGAAGGAGCGCAATTTGAATTTTGGAGCTAATATTACATTCAAAAAGTGAAATGGCGCTCCTTCCCTTCTGAGCCCTGCTGTGCGCCCAAACAGTGGTTTATGACCGCATATGAGGTATCGATGTACTCAGGAGAAATTGCCCAACAAATTTTACGATGAATTTTATCCTGTTGCCCATGTGAAAATGAAAAAATTTAGGCTAAAAGAAAATTTTTGTGAAAAAAAAGTACTTTTTCATTTTCACAGATCAATTTGTGAAGCACCTGGGGGTTCAAAATGCTCATCACCCATCTAGATAAGTTCTCTCGGGGGTCTAGTTTCCAAAATGGGGTCACTTGTGGGGGAGCTCAAATGTTTAGGCACACAGGGACTCTCCAAACGCGACATGGTGTCCGCTAACAATTTGAATGGAAATCAGCTCAAATTGTTAGCGGACACCATGTC
Source organism: Allobates femoralis (assembly GCA_033576535.1). Taxonomy (NCBI): domain Eukaryota; kingdom Metazoa; phylum Chordata; class Amphibia; order Anura; family Aromobatidae; genus Allobates; species Allobates femoralis. The sequence goes on along the minus strand of JARQOC010000006.1, from coordinate 435,727,936 downwards.
ACGTGTGGAGAGCCCCTGTGTGCCTAAACATTGGAGCTCCCCCACAAGTGACCCTATTTTGGAAACTAGACGCCCCAGGAAACGTATCTAGATGCATAGTGAGCACTTTAAAACCCCAGGTGCTTCACAAATTGATCTGTAAAAATGAAAAATAATTTTTTTTCCTTAAAATGTTTTTTTCTCATTAATTTGTGAAGCACCTGGGGGTTCAATATGCTCACTACTCATCTAGATATGTTCCCTTGGGGGTCTAGTTTCCAAAATGGGGTCACTTGTAGGGGAGCTCTAATGTTTAGGCACACAGGGGCTCGCCATACGTGACATGGTGTCCGCTAACATATGGAATTGTTAGCGGACACCATGTTGCGTATGGAGAGCCTCTGTGTGACTAAACATTAGAGCTCCCCCACAAGTGACCCCATTTTGCAAACTAGACCCCCCAAGGAATGTATCTAGATGCATAGTGAGCACTTTGAACCCCCAGGTGCTTCACAAATTTATCCGTAAAAATGAAAAAATAAATTTTTTGTGGAAAAAAAAGTACTTTTTTATTTTTATGGATCAATTTGTGAAGCACTTGTGGGTTCAAAGTGCTCACTATGCATCTAAATACGTTCCTTGGGGGTATAGTTTCCAAAATGGGGTCACTTGTGGGGGAGCTCCAATGTTTAGGCACACAGGGCCTCTCCATACGCGACATGGTGTCCGCTAACAATTGGAATTGTTAGCGGACACCTTGTTGCGTATGGAGAGCCTCTGTGTGACTAAACATTAGAGCTCCCCACAAGAGACCCCATTTTGGAAACTAGACCCCCCAAGGAATGTATCTAGATGCATAGTGTGCACTTTGAACCCCCAGGTGCTTCACAAATTGATCCGTAAAAATTAAAAAGTTCTCTTTTTCCACAAAATGTTTTTTTTTCATTAATTTGTGAAGCACCTGGGGGTTCAATATGCTCACTACCCATCTAGATAAGTTCCCTGGGGGATCTAGTTTTCAAAATAGGGTCACTTGTGAGGGAACTTCAATGTTTAGGCACATAGGGGCTTTCCATACGCGACATGGTGTCCGCTAATAATTGGAGCTAATTTTCCATTCAACTTGTTAGCGGACACCATGTCGCGTATGGAGTGCTCCTGTGTGCCACCAGCACAAGGGCAACTGGAAGAGTTGGGGTACAGCACCAGAGAATGGCGCCTCTAATGTGCTATTTTCTGGGGTGGCTGTGGGTTGCAATTTTCAGCATGGGGGGGCCACAACATTTGGGTCTCTCCACAATGAGGATTGCAGCCCCCCAACTGCCAAGTTGTACCTGGCTGGCAACCAACAATAAGGCAAAGCTCCTTGTCATTTTATTGGTAGAATAAAAAAAAATGATGTGGGGCTCCGCCGTATTTTTGGTCCAGCCAGGTACAACTTGGCAGCTAACGGACTGCCAGCAACCCCCAGCTGCCTCGTTGTACCTGGCTGACAACCAAAAATACAGCGAAGCCAATTTTATTTTTTTCTAGGACTAATTCTAGAAAAAAAAAATGGCGTGGGGCTTCGCTATATTTTTGGTCCAGCCAGGTACAACTTGGCAGCTGCAGACTGCCAACAACTCCCAGCTGCCTCGTTGTACCTGGCTGGCAACCAAAAATATAGCGAAGCCCATTTTTTTTTCTAGGACTAATTCTAGAAAAAAAATGGCGTGTGGCTTCGCCATATTTTTAGTCCAGCCAGGTACAACTTGGCAGCTGGGGGCTGGAATCCGCAGCATGGAGAGGCCCAAGTGTTCTGGGCCCCCCATGCTGCGAATTGCAGCCCGCAGCGGCCCCAGAAAATGGCGCATTCATTGAAGCGCCATTTTATGGCGCTGTACCCAGACTCTTCCAGTTGCCCTGGTGCCGGTGGCAAACTGGGTAATAAAGGGGTTAATGCCAGCTTTTTATTGGCAGCTGGCACTAAGCCCGAGATTCATAATATAGGGCCAATGTTAGACCCGCCATTAGGAATCTCTGGTAAATAGTCAGAAAATACACAGAGAAAAATCTTTTTATTTGATAAAAAAAACACAAACAAAATTCGGACTCCATCTTTATTATAAAGATCCGACGTAGTCCACAACGAAGGTCCCACGAAGCTCGATCGCCTCCGACGTAGTCCACAACGAAGGTCCCACGACGCTCGATCACCTCTGCTACATCCAGAGACTGCAGCAAGGGATCAAGTGTCCTCTTGTTGTAGTTTCTGGGGTCAGAGTCATGGTGCACGGTACGGCAGATCATTGCCATACAGTGCACCATGACTGTCCCCAGTGACTACAACAAGAGGACACTTGATCCTTTGTTGTAGTCTCTGGGGTCACAGTCATGAAGTACTGTATGGCAATTATCTGCTGTACCGTGCTTCATAACTGTGACCCCAGAGACTACAACAAGGGATCAAGTGTCCTCTTGTTGTAGTCTCTGGGGTCAGAGTCATGGTGCACGGTACGGCAGATCATTGCCATACAGTGCACCATGACTGACCCCAGTGACTACAACAAGAGGACACTTGATCCCTTGTTGTAGTCTCTGGGGTCACAGTCATGAAGTACTGTATGGCAATTATCTGCCGTACTGTGCTTCATGACTGTGACCCCAGAGACTACAACAAGGGATCAAGTGTCCTCTTCTTGTAGTCTCTGGGTTCAGAGTCATGGTGCACGGTACGGCAGATCATTGCCATACAGTGCACCATGACTGACCACAGTGACTACAACAAGAGGACACTTGATCCCTTGTTGTAGTCTCTGGGGTCACAGTCATGAAGCACGGTACGGCAGATAATTGCCATACAGTAAGGTTGGGAGAAATCCAATCAGATTTGGAGGGGAGAATCGCTCTGATTGGTAGGTCAGTTTACACTGCCAATCAGAGCGAATTCAGCCACGAGGGGGAAAAAAGCCACCCCCCCAGGACAAAGTACAGGTCCTCATGTTCCCGCGGCACCAGTGATATGTCACCGGCCTCGATCACCGATGCCGCGGGAACGCGATCCTGCCATGACGTCGTGGGACGTCACAGGTCGGGAACGCATCGACTTCTATGACGTCCCACGACGTCATAGGTCGGGAAGGGGTTAAAGACGGAAGGAAGCAAAAGAAGGTAATGGAGCTTATTACAAAGATTCATAACTTTACAAAGGCTGAGCAATTTTTTTCTTCTGGATTTAAGAATATTTATATCTATGTATATAGACGCAAAACATGGCTCTCTGAACCACCTAGATTTTGCTTTGAACAATATATATCTAAGACAGAACAGTTTTTCAGGGGACAGATCCCATAGTACCACTCTTGCTCATGCTATTTCCAGTTCCCAAATGTAATTAACACTCTTACCACTGCAGAACATGTTGGCGCTATATAAGTATTATTATTATTATTACCATTTTGTGTATGCAGCTGCTATTATTATTATTATTATAGAGCTATATATTCCATGTCACGTTACATGTGAAAAAGGTGCATACATAGACATGTACAATAATCATGAACAATACAAGGCACAGACAGCTACAGGAGGAGAGAGGACCCTGTCCATGAGGGCTCACAGTCAACAAGGGATGGGTGAAGATACAGTAGGTGAGGAGAGAGGACTCTGCCTGCGACAGCATACAGTCTACAAGGGATGGGTGAGGATACAGTAGGTGAGGAGAGAGGACCCTGCCCACAAGGGCTCACAGTCTACAAGGGATGGGTGAGGATACAGTAGGTGAGGAGAGAGGACCCTGCCCACAAGGGCTCACAGTCTACAAGGGATGGGTGAGGATAAAGTAGGTGAGGAGAGAGGACCCTGTCCATGAGGGCTCACAGTCTACAAGGGATGGGTGAGGATACAGTAGGTGAGGAGAGAGGACCCTGCCCACAAGGGCTTACAGTCTACAAGGGATGGGTGAGGATATAGTAAGTGAGGAAAGAGAACCCTGCCTGCGAGGGCTCACAGTCTACAAGGGATTGGTGAGGATACAGTAGGTGAGGAGAGAGGACTCTGCCTGCGACGGCATACAGTCTACAAGGGATGAGTGAGGATATAGTAAGTGAGGAAAGAGAACCCTGCCTGCGAGGGCTCACAGTCTACAAGGGATGGGTGAGGATACAGTAGGTGAGGAGAGAGGACCCTGCCCACAAGGGCTCACAGTCTACAAGGGATGGGTGAGGATACAGTAGGTGAGGAGAGAGGACCCTGCCCACAAGGGCTCACAGTCTACAAGGGATGGGTGAGGATAAAGTAGGTGAGGAGAGAGGACCCTGTCCATGAGGGCTCACAGTCTACAAGGGATGGGCGAGGATACAGTAGGTGAAAAAAGAGGACCCTGCCTGCGAGGGCTCACAGTCTACAAGGGATGGGTGAGGATACAGTAGGTGAGGAGAGAGGACCCTCCCCACGAGGGCTCACAATCTACAAGGGATGGGTGAGGATACATTAGGTGAGGAGAGAGGAACCTGCCTGCGAGGGCTCACAGTCTACAAGGGATGGGTGAGGATATAGTAAGTGAGGAAAGAGAACCCTGCCTCCGCGGGCTCACAGTCTACAAGGGATTGGTGAGGATACAGTAGGTGAGGAGAGAGGACTCTGCCTGCGATGGCATACAGTCTACAAGGGATGGGTGAGGATATAGTAAGTGAGGAAAGAGAACCCTGCCTGCGAGGGCTCACAGTCTACAAGGGATGGGTGAGGATACAGTAGGTGAGGAGAGAGGACCCTGCCCACAAGGGCTCACAGTCTACAAGGGATGGGTGAGGATACACTAGGTGAGGAGAGAGGACCCTGCCCACAAGGGCTCACAGTCTACAAGGGATGGGTGAGGATAAAGTAGGTGAGGAGAGAGGACCCTGTCCATGAGGGCTCACAGTCTACAAGGGATGGGCGAGGATACAGTAGGTGAGGAAAGAGGACCCTGCCTGCGAGGGCTCACAGTCTACAAGGGATGGGTGAGGATACAGTAGGTGAGGAGAGAGGACTCTCCCACGAGGGCTCACAATCTACAAGGGATGGGTGAGGATACATTAGGTGAGGAGAGAGGAACCTGCCTGCAAGGGCTCACAGTCTACAAGGGATGGGTGAAGATACAGTAGGTGAGGAGAGGACCCTGCCCATGAGGGCTCACAGTCTAAGAGAGATGGGTGAGGATACAGTAGGTGAGGACTCTGCCCTCGAGAACTCACAGTCTACAAGGGATGGGTGAGGATACAGTAGGAGAGGAGAGAGGACCTTCCCCACGAGGGCTCACAGTCTACAAGGAATGGGTGAGGATACAGCAGGAGAGGGTACAGCTGTTTGTGCGGTGGTTTAGTGGACTGAGGCTCATTGCAGGTTGTAGACTTGAGGTGGGTTTTCAAGTTCGTTTTGAAGGTTTCAATGGTAGGCGAGAGTCTGATATGTTGGGGCAGAGAGTCCCAGAGTATGGAGGATGCACAGGAGAAATCTTGTATGTCATTGTGGGAAGAGGTGATAAGAGAGAGATAGAGAAGGAGATCTTGAGAAGATCGCAGGTTGCGTGAAGGTAAGTACCAGGAGACCATGTCACAGACATACAGAGGAGGTAGGTTGTGGACAGCTTTGTATGTCATAGTTAGGGTTTTGAACTGTTGTCTCTGGGCAATAAGGAGTCAGAGAAGGGCTTGGCAGAGAAGAGAGACTGGGGAATAGTGGGGAGACAGGTGCAAAATTTAAGATAGATTAGAGGGATGCAAGAGTGTTAGAAGGGAGACCAAAGAGCAGGAGGTTGCAGTAGTCGATGAGAGAGATGATGAGAGCATGCACTAGTGTTTTTGCAGATTCTTGATTAAGGAATGTACGGATTCGTGAAATATTTTTGAGTTGGAGTTGGCAGAAGGTGGAAATTTCTTGGATTTGTGGCTTGAAGGAGGTGGCTGAGTTGTGGGTTTCCATGAGGCAGTGAGCATGTGGGACTGGGGAAAGTGAGCAGCCATAGAGGTGTAGATAGAGAAGAGCAGGGGTCCAAGAACTGAACGTTGGGGGACACAAACAGATAAGGGGCAAGACGAGGAGGCGGTGTGAGAGAAGGAGAGGCTAAAGTCTGGTCTGTTAGACATGAAGAGATCCAGGAGAGGACAAGGTCTGTGATACCAAGAGATGTGAGAATCTATAGCAAGAGGAATGGTCTACAGTGCTGAAGGCAGAGGACAGGTCAAGGAGCGTAGTGTCACTTGGTTTTGGCGGTTAGTAGTTCATTGGTTACTTTAGTTAGGGCACTATCGGTTGGTTACCAAGGAGAGTTATGGAAGTAATACATGACAGCAGAATCAAATTACTGACTGATTGGTAACGATAACGAGGCATCATTTTGCATAGGTCTGCATTCTCTTGTTGTTTTTTTTTTAAAACAAAATGTTTCATATGTAATAAAATAATAAAATTGTTTAACCTTAAAGGGAATCTGTCAGCAGGTTTTTGTTATGTAAACTGAAGATCTGCCTAGGCTTGCAGTAGATCAATCTTCCTACAGAGCATTCATCCATCTATATACCATAGCTTGAGATCAGTCTGAAGGTCGTTAAATAATAATAATAATAATAATAATAATAATAATATGTAGATAGCATGCAGATAGATTTCAGCCTGCATCTCTTATCGCACGGTCTTTTGTTGTTTACTTGCAATTTGTTTTAGCACCAGTAGCTTATCTTTGCTCGGACACTGCAAAGCATGAGCCCAAGTCTGGCACTCCTCCTCTGTGATTAGCAGCTCACTGTCTTTATACTTTGTATACAGAGCCTTGTGTGGGCGGGGCCAGCTCTTTGCTCTCTTCAGCATTGCAACATCTAAAAACTTTGATTGTGTCAGAACAGCTGCAGCCAGTAATAGAAGTGATACATCGTTGGATTCAGGGTCTCTTTGCCTATATCATGCTGCTCTCAGATGAGGTAGCAAAAACCAGCTGACAGATTCACTTTAAGATGTATGCTATTCATATTGTCTGTAGCTTATCCCAGTGATCGGAGAGAAGATTCAGTAAAATATTATTTCTTGCCAGAAGAAATCCTGTGACTTTCATTAAACTTTCATTAGAAGATCTTGAACTTTTGCTCCTTCTGCTTCATCTCCTTCTTCGTCCTTCAAGTCACTGGATTTAAGATGATTCTGGCTTACACAGTGACATAACATCCGCTTAATTATTCTTAGAAAGACTTATTTTTCCATTTGACTTGCACATGTCTCTGGGACTGCTGGAGAATTTTTCATTTTGACTTAACTTGTTATGTTAAGGTGAGAAGAGCGGCTCATCACACAACCTTATTACGAGAATGAAGGTTAATAAAAAATCAAAATGTTTAAATATAACAGAGAATTGAATATATATATACAATTACTTAGAACATAGATTCCAACAGATAGGAGACATTTTTCATGACATAAATGTGTATGTAAGATAGAAGAGTAATACAATAGATAGACTTATGATAGATAGAAGATGATAGTGTTAGATAGATAGATAAACTCAACTTTAAAAGATGAGGTCGCCTGTCATTGATTCCACAAGGTGACTAACTATGGGAGACAAAATGAGAAAACAAATCTTGAAAATACATTGTTTGATTTGAAAGAATTTTTCATATTTGGTGAAAATAAATACTTGTAATTGCAACACAGAGGTCAAACATTTCTGTAAGCATCACAAGCTCTGCGCTGACGCGCACCGATACGGAAGAGGAGGGGTGATGGTGAGCCCAGCACTGATCCGATACCCCTATGCCGCATAAGCATATAGCTAGAAGCAGCGATAGATCAGTCATATGCCGTGACGCGCTGAAGTAGGGGATAGGTGGAGATGCTCATGTTAACGATGAGCGTCGGCCTTCTTGATCTCCCCGGTCGACCTTAACATGGTGGGACAATGAGGAACACTGGAAAAGGCGGACATGTGTGATTGGGAAAGCAGCTTTTGCATGTTCTGCGTGGCTGAATGAAGGGATCACTTTGCTAATGGACGTACAGGGCAACTTTTCTGTAAGGCTGCTTTCACATAACGTTTTTTTTCCTGTCCGTGGGATCCTACTTTTTGCAGGACCCCACGGACAGGAAGGGACACCACAGGGGGTGACCTATTCTGTGTCCGGGTCCGTGATTATCACGGATCCGGATACAGCGGGGCACTTTCACTTCCGCAATGTATATACACATTGCGGAAGTGAAATACAGTAAAAGAAAGAGTTAAAAATAAAAAATCAGTATGCTCACTTATCCGTGATCCACCGCTGCCTTCAGCAAGGTTCAGGTGCTTATAGGACCTGCGGTAACTGCGGTCATGTGATCCGATGACGCTGTCGGGTTGTTATATCACCACAGGTCCTGTAAGCACCCGAACCTTGCTGGAGGCAGTGGTGGATCACGGATAAGTGAGAATACAGATTTTTTATTTTTAACTCTTTCTTTTACTTAAAGGGAACCAACCACCCCAAATGACCCCCCCGGACTGTTAATATGTGTCCCTACACCCAGCACACACATTTGGGGCAATCGTTTTTGCTAAAAAAACTGTTTAGTAGAAGCTAAGATATAGCTTTATGAAGTTTAATCAATTCTGACGAATGGGTGTTACCTAGCTTTGTCCCCGTGCATTTGTTCGTGCCTGTCAGCCTCCTCTCCCCCCTCACTTCAGTGAAGCCCTTCTGTGCAAGCTGAAAATGCCCCGCCTGTCTGCTGCTGCCTGGTAAATTATGCACGGCCCTCTGCTTCTAAGAGCCTGGCCGCGTCATGAAAGGGGTGGGGCTAGATCGCATCATGCCAGAGCCCCGCCCCTTTCTGACGCGGCCAGGCTCTTAGAAGGTGAGAGGGGCGTGCATAATTTACCAGGCAGCAGCAGACAGGCGGGGCATGTTCGGCTTGCACAGAAGGGCTTCACTGAAGGGAGGAGGGGAGAGGAGGCTGACAGGCACGAACACTGCACGAGGACAAAGCTAGGTAACACCCATTCGTCAGAATTGATTAAACTTCATAAAGCTATATCTTAGCTTCTACTAAACAGTTTTTTTAGCAAAAACGATTGCCCCAAATGTGTGTGCTGGGTGTAGGGACACATATTAACAGTCCGGGGGGGTCATTTGGGGTGGTTGGTTCCCTTTAATTTCACTCCTACAATGTATATTATACATTGCAGAAGTAAAATTAGAGGGTTAGGAGCAATTTTAGTATAGTGTACTTAGCATGCTCAGTGCACTAAAGTCGGGTCCGAGGAACAATCAGCTGTTTCCTCGGACCCGTGCTCATAGACCCCCATGTTAAACCCTAAGGATTGGATCGAATTTGAGCTAATTGCCATCTGATTTTGTGGGATCAAATTTTTTTCTGTGCCCAAAATCGGAGCAGTCTCTGATTTTGGGTACAGCAAAAAATCGGACACAAATCGGATCCCACAAAATCGGATGGCAATTAGGCCAAATCTGATCCGACCTCTTAGGATAACATGGGGGCCAAATCGGATCCGTGGTTGTCCGTTTTACAACGGACAGCCACGGATCCAACAAAATCATGATCTGAAGCAGCCTAAGTCTTCACAGGGTTGGCACACACTGTTGCTGGTATGTTGGCCCATTCCACAATTCAGACCTTCTCTAGAGCAGTGATGTTTTGGGGCTGTCACTGGGCATCACAGACTTTAAACTCCCTCCAAAGGTTTTCTATAGGGTTTAGATCCGGAGACTGGCTTGGCCACTCCAGGACCTTGAAATGCTTCTTATGAAGCTGCTCCTTCATTGCCCTGGCAGTGTGCTTGGGATTATTGTCATGCTGAAAGACCCAGCCACGTTTCATCTTTAATGCCCTTGCTAATGGAAGGAGGTTAGCACTCAAAATCTCACGATACTTGGCCCCATAGATTCTTTCATGTACACGGATCAGTCATCCTGGTCCCTTGGCAGACAAACAGCCCCAAAGCATAATGTAGCCACCCTCATGCTTCACATTAGGTATGGTGTTCTTTGGATGCAACTCAGCATTCTTTCTCCTCCAAACATGACGAGTTGTGTTTCTACTAAACAGTTCTACTTTGGTTTCATCTAACCATATTACATTCTCCCAATACTCTCCTGGATCATCCAAATGCTCTCTAGCAAACTTCAGACGGGCCTGGACATGTACTGGCTTCAGCAGGGGCACACATCTGGCACTGTAGGATCTGAGTCCCTGACGGCGTAGTGTGTTGCTGACGGTACTCTGTGTAATGTTGGTCCCAGCTGTCTGCAGATCATTCACTAGGTTTCCCTTCCCCCCCCCCCGTGTGGTTCTGGGATTTTTGCTCACCACTCTTGAGATCATTCTGACCCCTTGGGGTGAGATCTTGCGTGGACCCTCAGATCGAGGGAGATTATCAGTGGTCTTGTATGTCTTCCATTTTCTAATTATTGCAGTTGATTTCTTTACACCAATCTGCTTGCCTATTACAGATTCAGTCTTCCCAGCTTGGTGCAGGGCTACAATTTTGTTTCTGGTGTCCTTCGACAGCTCTTTGGTCTTCACCATAGTGGAGTTTGGAGTGTGACTGTTTGAGGTTGCGGACAGATGCCTTTTATACTGATAACAAGTTCAAACAGGAGTTGGTACTACAAGTAATGAGTGGAGGACAGAAGAGTCTCTTAAAGAAGAAGTTACAGGTCTGTGAGAGCCAGAAATCCTGCTTGTTTGTAGGTGACTAAATACTTTTTTTCCACCAAAATTTGAAAAAAGAATTCTTTCCAAATCAGACAATGTGATTTTCAGGATTTGTTTTCTCATTTTATCTCTCATAGTTGAGGTCTACCTATGGTGTCCATTACAATCTGACCTCATCTTTTTAAGTGGGAGAACTTGCACAATTGATGACTGACTAAATAATTGTTTCCCCACTGTAGATAGATAGATAAATAGATAGATAGATAGATAGATAGATAGATAGATAGAGAAGCAGAAATAGGAATCAGCACAAACTTCTCCAAAAAAAGGGTGCAATACTTCCTGTAAATGCAGTGTTCATCTGCATAGCAACATAGAATCCAAAAACCAGGCAGCACACCAATGATGAATGAAAAAGGACAGGTTTAATGCAGCCACTTGTGGTGCAACGTTTCAACCCAGCAGCGTCTTTCTCAAGCAAGGTCTTTCTCAAGCTGCTTGAGAAAGACCCTGCTGGGTTGAAACGTTGCACCACAAGGGGCTGCATTAAACCTGTCCTTTTTCATTCATCATTGGAGTGCTGCCTGGTTTTTGGATTCTAGATAGATAGATACCGTATATACTCACGTATAAGCCGAGTTTTTCAGCCCAAAAATTGGGCTGAAAAGTCCCCCCTCGGCTTATACGCGAGTCACGGTGTATTTGCTCTTGGGGGGCTGTGACCGGGGCTGGAGGAGGCAGGAGGGGGCCGCAGTGACCGCGGGCGGTCACGTGGGGCCGCCTCATTAGTGTAATGAATATGCACGGCATCCCCCCGTCCATCAGCGGCGGGGGGATGCCGTGCATATTGCAATCCACTGGCCCCCAGCAGTAATACACAGCCCCCCCTCCTTATTATGTGTTCCCCAGGCTGCGGCACCTGTTAAAATAACAAACGTTTCATACATCACCTTTCCAGTGCAGCTCCTCCGCTCCCGGCTTCTTCCCGCTTGTGCCGGTGTCATGTGACTGGGCGCAGCCGATGACGTCATCTCCTGCGCCCGGTCACAGCACTAGAAGCCGGCACAAACAGGAAGAAGAAGCCGGGAGCGGAGGAGCTGCTCTGGAAAGGTGATGTATGAAACGTTTGTTATTTTAACAGGTGCCGCAGCCTGGGGGACACATAACAAGGAGGGGGGGCTGTGTATTACTGCTGGAGGCCAGTATACCACCACTGGGGCTGTGTATTACTGCTGGGGACCAGTATACCACCACTGGGGCATGTATACTACTGCAGAGGGGGCCTGTATACCACTGCACAGGGGCCTGTATACCACTGCACAGGGGGCCTCTATACCGCTGCAGAGGGGCCTGTATACTACTGCAGAGGGGGCCTGTATACCACTGCAGAGGGGCCTGTATACCACTGCACAGGGGCCTGTATGCTACTGCATAGGGGCATGTATACCACTACACAGGGGCCTGTATACCACTGCACAGGGGCCTGTATACTACTGTAGAGGGGGCCTGTATACTACTGCAGAGGGGGCCTGTATACTACTGCAGAGAGGGCCTGTATACCACTGCACAGGGGCCTGTATACCACTGCACAGGGGCCTGTATACCACTGCACAGGGGCCTGTATACTACTGCACAGGGGCCTGTATACTGCTGCACAGGGGCCTGTATACCACTGCACAGGGGCCTGTATACCACTGCACAGGGGCCTGTATACTACTGCACAGGGGCCTGTATACCACTGCACAGGGCCCTGTGTACCACTGCACAGGGGCCTGTATACCACTGCACAGGGGCCTGTATACCACTGCACAGGGGCCTGTATACTACTGCACAGGGGCCTGTATGCTACTGCACAGGGGCCTGTATACCACTGCACAGTGGCCTGTATACCACTGCACAGGGGCCTGTATACCACTGCACAGGGGCCTGTATACCACTGCACAGGGGCCTGTATACCACTGCACTGGGGCCTGTATACCACTGCAAAGGGGCCTGTATACCACTGCACAGGGGTCTGTATACTACTGCACAGGGGCCTGTATACCACTGCACAGGGGCCTGTATACCACTGCACAGGGGCCTGTATACCACTGCCGAGGGGCCTGTACACCACTGCTGAGGGGCTTGTATACCATTACTGAGGGGTGCTATATACCAGTGACGGGGGGCTATATAATAGGATGGGGGTCTGCTGCATTTCATACCCTAGGCTTATACGCGAGTCAATAACTTTTAACAGCTTTTGGGGGCAAAAGTAGGGGGGTCGGCTTATACATGGTCTGCTTATACACAGTATATACGGTGGATAGAAAGATAGATAGACTTTCCGTAGCCTATGTAGCTTTGTCAATGGCTTTTGTGATGTCATGGCAGCTGGCTATAAAACTGCTGTGTCATAATCAATCATTGGTCTGTTGAACACTCATTGGAACATATTTTCTTGATTGGTAGTTTTAGTTTGATAAATAAATAACCTGTATAATAAAAAGCTTTGTGAACAGCTCATCACAATTTACTCTTACGTTCGCACTTTTACATGTTACCATCTCTGGAATCAGTGTTTCATGTGATGATAAGGTGCTGCTATATTTGATATAAAATCTGTTGTCTATCTATGATCTTTATTATCTATGTATATATTCTATATACTTTGTCTGTATCTTTCATTATCTATCTATCTATCTATTTCTATCTATCTATGCTATCTACACAATCTGATACCACCATATACTTTTATACAAAAATGTTCTGCGCATCAGTCACTGCATCATTTTCTACATATATGATAATAAACTTGATTCATACAGAAAACATTGCAATATCAATCATTTGTCTTTGAACACTCATGTAAACATATTTCTTGCACTTGGTGATTTTGGTTCTGATAAAATAAAACCTTATTTAAAAACTATAGTAGAAAACAGCTCAAACAGGATTTATCTTGTACGTTATCATTTTAGCCATACTGTTTGTCCATAACTCATGAACATAGGTTGACGTGATCTGATCAGGGTCTGTACCTACTATGCCACTACCTGGGGGCAGAGCTCTGATACACACACATACACTCAGCTTTATATAAATATAGAGACGTTAGAACTGTTGTATAACTCAGACCTATCAGTCAATCTGATCATGTGACTTGCCCTGTGGCTTTGGTCTTTCTGTGATGTCATATGCTCATTTGCATAGGATGATGTCACAATGGCTTTTGTGATGTCATGGAACAGTGGCTATAGAAGACCATGCTGTGTCAATATCAATCATTTGTCTTTGAACACTCATTGGTGAAGACATATTTTCTTGCACTTGGTGAGTTTTGGTTCTGGATAAAATAAAATAACCTGTATAATAGAAAAGCTGTATAGTAGAAAACAGGCTCCATCACAGATTTACGTCCTTGTACGGTTCGCACTTTTACTACTGTTTGTCCATCTTCTGGGAACATCAGTGTTTGCATGTGATTGGCATTACCAGGGTGCTGCTACTATTTTGATATATATCTGTCTGTCTATCTATCTATCTATCTATCTATCTATCTATCTATCTATCTATCTATCCAGCATATTATCTATCTATCTATCTATCTATCTATCTAAAAGAGAAAAGTCTAGATGGTGTCTGCCCACTTAGTAGTGGGGTAGGGTGGACAAGGAGGTCTTGGGTGTCAGCGTTAGGACTCGTCGGACCTGAAGCCACTTTGTCGCAGTCGACGAGCAAGCAGACATTGGCCAATGTGTGTACTAAGAACTTCAGATTTAAAAAAATAAGAAGAATTTTGAGTTTTTTGAAAAAAACGTAAGTTTTGAAATTTTTTCTCATCATAATATATGCTTGTCAGCATATGTACATCATTGGTAGTAGCTGAGTGCTGCAAGATTTTTTCCCTAGTAGTTATCTATCTATCTATCTATCTATCTATCTATCTATCTATCTATCTATCTATCTATCTATCTTCTATCCAACTATCTATATCTCTCCATCTTTCTATATCTATCTATATACAAAAAAGGTTCACAGCAGCACTCAGTCACTGCCAATCATGTGTGTATATACACATATGGATAGTTAGAAGTAAAACACCTATGCATTTGAGAAAAAATATAAAAACATGAGTTTTTTGAAAAAACTAAAGTTTTGGATTTTTTTTGGGGATATTTTATCTTTGTAAAGTAAGGTTCTTAGTACACATTTTGGCCAGTAACTGTTTGCCCATAAACCATGACAAGGTGACCGTAGATCTGATGGGTCCCTGTCCTACCATGCCACTACCTGGGGGCAGAGCTGTGATACACACACATACACTCAGCTTTATAAATATAGAGACTTTAGAACTGTTGTATAACTCAGGCCTATCAGTCAAGCTGATCATGTGACTTTCCCTGTAGCTTTGGTCTTTCTGTGATGTCATGTGCTCATTTGCATAGGATGATGTCACAATGGCTTTTGTGATGTCATGGAACAGTGGCTATAGAAGACCATGCTGTGTCAATATCAATCATTTGTCTTTGAACACTCATTGGTGAAGACATATTTTCTTGCACTTGGTGAGTTTTGGTTCTGGATAAAATAAAATAACCTTTATAATAGAAAAGCTGTATAGTAGAAAACAGGCTCCATCACAGGTTTACGTCCTTGTACGGTTAGCACTTTTACTACTGTTTGTCCATCTTCTGGGAACATCAGTGTTTGCATGTGATTGGCATTACCAGGTGCTGCTAATATTTTGTTATATATGTCTATCTCTATCTATCTATCTATCTATCTATCTATCTATCTATCTATCTATACTATCTATCTCATCTTTCTATATCTATCTAAATACAAAAAAGGTTCACAGCAGCACTCAGTCACTGCCAATCATGTGTGTATATACACATATGGATAGATAGAAGTAAAACACTATGCATTTCAGAAAAAAAATAAAAACATAAGTTTTTTGAAAAATCTAAATTTTTTGATTTTTTGGGGGGATATTTTATCTTTGTAAAGTAAGGTTCTTAGTACACATTTTGGCCAGTAACTGTTTGCCCATAAACCATGACAATGTGACCGTAGATCTGATGGGTCCCTGTCCTACCATGCCACTACCGGAGGGCGGAGCTGTGATACACACACATACACTCAGCTTTATATAAATATAGAGACTTAGAACTGTTGTATAACTCAGGCCTATCAGTCAAGCTGATCATGTGACTTTCCCTGTAGCTTTGGTCTTTCTGTGATGTCATGTGCTCATTTGCATAGTATGATGTCACAATGGCTTTTGTGATGTCATGGAACAGTGGCTATAGAAGACCATGCTGTGTCAATATCAATCATTGCTTTGAACACTCATTGGTGAAGACATATTTTCTGCACTTGGTGAGTTTTGGTTCTGGATAAAATAAATAACCTTTATAAATAGAAAAGCTGTATAGTAGAAAACAGGCTCCATCACAGGTTTACGTCCTTGTAACGGTTAGCACTTTTACTAACTGTTTGTCCATCTCTTGGGAACATCAGTGTTTGCATGTGATTGGCATTACCAGGTGCTGCTAATATTTTGTTATATATGTCTATCTATCTATCTATCTATCTATCTATCTATCTATCTATCTATCTATCTATCTATCTCCATCTTTCTATATCTATCTAAATACAAAAAGTTCACAGCAGCACTAGTCACTGCCAATCATGTGTGTATATACACTATGGATAGATAGAATGTAAAACACCTATGCATTCAGAAAAAAAATAAAAACATAAGTTTTTGAAAAATCTAAATTTTTTGATTTTTTGAGGGGGATATTTTATCTTTGTAAAGTAGGTTCTTAGTACAACATTTTGCCAGTAACTGTTTGCCCATAAACCATGACAATGTGACCGTAGATCTGAGGGTCCTGTCTACCATGCCACTACCGGAGGGCGGAGCAGTGTGATACACACACATACACTCAGCTTTATATAAATATAGAGACTTTAGAACTGTTGTATAACTCAGGCCTATCAGTCAAGACTGGTCATGTGACATTGCCTGTGCTTTGGTCTTCTGTATGTCATGTAGTCATTTGCATAGGATGATGTCACAATGGCTTTTGTGATGTCATGGAACAGTGGCTATAGAAGACCATGCTGTGTCATATCAATCATCTGTCTTTGAACACTCATTGGTGAAGACTATTTTCTTGCACTTGGTGAGTTTTGGGTTCTGGATAAAATAAAATTAACCTGTATGAATAGAAAGCTGTATAGTAGAAAACAGGCTCCATCACAGATTTCGTCCTTAGTAGGTTTTAGCAATTTATACTGTTTGTCCATCTTCTGGAAATCAGTGTTTGCATGTGATTGGCAATTACAGGTGCTGCTATTTTTATATATCTGTCTATCAAATTATCTATTATCTATCTATTATATCTATCTATTCTATCTATCTATCTATCTATCTATCATATCTATCTATCTATCTATCTATCTATCTATCACTATCTATCTAAGAAAGTCTAGATGGTGTCTGCCCACTTGTATTGGTAGGGTGGACAAGGAGGACTTGGTGTCAGCGTTAGGACTCGTCGGACCTGAAGCCACTTTGTCGCAGTCGACGAGCAAGCAGACATTGGCCAATGTGTGTACTAAGAACTTCAGATTTAAAAAATAAGAAGATTTGAGTTTTTTAAAAAAACGTAAGTTTTTAAATTTTTTCTCATATATATAGCTGTCCATAGTACATCATTGGTAGTAGCTGATGCTGCAAGATTTTTCCTAGTGTTACTATACTATCTATCTACTATCTATATCTATCTATCTATCTATCTATCTATTATCTCATTTCATCAATATATATCCTCCACTTTCTTATCTATCTATTACAAAAAAGTTCACAGCAGCACTCATCACTGCCAATCATGTGTGTATATACACATATGGATAGATAGAAGTAAACCACCTATGCATTTGAGAAAAAATATAAAAACATGAGTTTTTTGAAAAAACTAAAGTTTTGGATTTTTTTTGGGATATTTTATCTTTGTAAAGTAAGGTTCTTAGTACACATTTTGGCCAGTAACTGTTTGCCCATAAACCATGACAAGGTGACCGTAGATCTGATGGGTCCCTGTCCTACCATGCCACTACCGGAGGGCGGAGCTGTGATACACACACATACACTCAGCTTTATATAAATATAGAGACTTTAGAACTGTTGTATAACTCAGACCTATCAGTCAATCTGATCATGTGACTTTCCCTGTAGCTTTGGTCTTTCTGTGATGTCATGTGCTCATTTGCATAGGATGATGTCACAATGGCTTTTGTGATGTCATGGAACAGTGGCTATAGAAGACCATGCTGTGTCAATATCAATCATTTGTCTTTGAACACTCATTGGTGAAGACATATTTTCTTGCACTTGGTGAGTTTTGGTTCTGGATAAAATAAAATAACCTGTATAATAGAAAAGCTGTATAGTAGAAAACAGGCTCCATCACAGATTTACGTCCTTGTACGGTTCGCACTTTTACTACTGTTTGTCCATCTTCTGGGAACATCAGTGTTTGCATGTGATTGGCATTACCAGGGTGCTGCTACTATTTTGATATATATCTGTCTATCTATCTATCTATCTATCTATCTATCTATCTATCTATCTATCTATCTAAAAGAGAAAAGTCTAGATGGTGTCTGCCCACTTAGTAGTGGGGTAGGGTGGACAAGGAGGACTTGGGTGTCAGCGTTAGGACTCGTCGGACCTGAAGCCACTTTGTCGCAGTCGACGAGCAAGCAGACATTGGCCAATGTGTGTACTAAGAACTTCAGATTTAAAAAAAATAAGAAGAATTTTGAGTTTTTTGAAAAAAACGTAAGTTTTGAAATTTTTTCTCATATATATAGCTTGTCAGCATATGTACATCATTGGTAGTAGCTGAGTGCTGCAAGATTTTTTCCCTAGTAGTTATC
The DNA here is from genome assembly GCA_033576535.1 of Allobates femoralis. NCBI lineage: Eukaryota > Metazoa > Chordata > Amphibia > Anura > Aromobatidae > Allobates > Allobates femoralis. The sequence continues at coordinate 435,709,363 of JARQOC010000006.1, read as the reverse complement.
TATCTATCTATCTATCTATCTATCTATCTATCTATCTATCTATCTATCTATCTATCTATCTATCTCTCTATATCTTCTCTTTATCTATCTATTACATTCCACTCATATCACTATACAAAAGGTTCAGAGTACACTGCATATATAAACATAGTTAAAAAACAAGTTTGAAATAAAAAATTTTTGAAATAATTTTTATTTGGATATTTTGAATAACTATACAATTGCGTAACTGTGCCCTAACCATGCATACCGGACGGTCCACATCACTACGGGACTTGATAACCACAACCTCAGTATATTGACTTGCTTTGTTTCGGCTTCAGTCACTGCATGATTCCTGCTTTGGTTCTGTATGCATGCATGCTGTATTCACATGCTTTTTATGTAGAAATGCTTGACGTGTGTCATATAATATTGCTTAAATATAAGCATTTGCAGATTCGTTATCCTGTAGTGTTAGCAATTTCTACTTATTTCATCTTCTGGTCATCACAGTTTTGAATGTATTACTATCTATCTCTCCAATTCTACTATCTACTCACACTAAAGGAATCAGATGTGTCTCACTTAGTAGTTTAGTGGACAAGAGGTATTGTTCACTAGACTGCGACCTGAACCACTTATGTAGTGACAGCACAGACATTGCCAATTTTACTAACTTTATTTAAAAAATAGAAGTATTTTATTTTTTTAAAAAAACTATTTAAAATTTTCCATAATATGCTCCATATACAATGGTATAGCTGTGCTGCAATTTTTCACCTGTATGAGTATAATACTAAACTATCTTTATTATAACTATTTAATTTTGATTTTATCTTCTAAAGCTATCAATATTGCCATACTTTTTCTATCTGACATGTAGTATTAAAGGTTCACTGCAGTCTACATGCCAATCATGGATATATTAAAAATAAACCATTTATGATTTGAGAAAAAATATAAAAACATGAGTTTTTTGAAAAAACTAAAGTTTTGGATTTTTTTGGGGATATTTTATCTTTGTAAAGTAAGGTTCTTAGTACACATTTTGGCCAGTAACTGTTTGCCCATAAACCATGACAAGGTGACCTTAGATCTGATGGGTCCCTGTCCTACCATGCCACTACCGGAGGGCGGAGCTGTGATACACACACATACACTCAGCTTTATATAAATATAGAGACTTTAGAACTGTTGTATAACTCAGACCTATCAGTCAATCTGATCATGTGACTTTCCCTGTAGCTTTGGTCTTTCTGTGATGTCATGTGCTCATTTGCATAGGATGATGTCACAATGGCTTTTGTGATGTCATGAACAGTGCTATAGAAGACCAGCTGTGTCAATATCATCATTTGTCTTGAACACTCATTGGTGAAGACATATTTTCTTGCACTGTGAGTTTTGGTTCTGGATAAAATAAAATAACCTGTATAATGAAAAGCTGTATAGTAGAAAACAGGCTCCATCACAGTTACGTCCTTGTACGGTTAGCACTTTTACTACTGTTTGTCCATCTTCTGGAACATCAGTGTTTGCATGTAATTGGCATTACCAGGGTGTTGCTAATATTTTGTTATATATGTCTGTTATCTATTCTTCTATCCACTATCTATACTATCTATCTATCATCATCTCCATCTTTCTATATCTATCTAAATACTAAAAAGGTTCACACAGCACTCAGTCACTGCCAATCATGTGTGTATATACCATATGGATAGATGAAGTAAAAACTCTATGCATTTGAGAAAAAATATAAAAGCATGAGTTTTTTGAAAAAACTAAAGTTTTGGATTTTTTTTGGGATATTTTATCTTTGTAAAGTAAGGTTCTTAGTACACATTTTGGCCAGTAACTGTTTGCCCATAAACCATGACAAGGTGACCGTAGATCTGATGGATCCTGTCCTACCATGCCACTACCGGAGGGCGGAGCTCTGATACACACACATACACTCAGCTTTATATAAAATATAGAGACTTTAGAACTGTTGTATAACTCAGACCTATCAGTCAATCTGATCATGTGACTTTCCCTGTAGCTTTGGTCTTTCTGTGATGTCATGTGCTCATTTGCATAGGATGATGTCACAATGGCTTTTGTGATGTCATGGAACAGTGGCTATAGAAGACCATGCTGTGTCAATATCAATCATTTGTCTTTGAACACTCATTGGTGAAGACATATTTTCTTGCACTTGGTGAGTTTTGGTTCTGGATAAAATAAAATAACCTGTATAATAGAAAAGCTGTATAGTAGAAAACAGGCTCCATCACAGATTTACGTCCTTGTACGGTTAGCACTTTTACTACTGTTTGTCCATCTTCTGGGAACATCAGTGTTTGCATGTGATTGGCATTACCAGGTGCTGCTACTATTTTGATATATATCTGTCTATCTAAATATCTATCTATCTATCTATCTATCTATCTATCTATCTATCTATCTATCTATCTATCTATCTATCCAGCATATTATCTATCTATCTATCTATCTATCTATCTATCTATCTATCTATCTAAAAGAGAAAAGTCTAGATGGTGTCTGCCCACTTAGTAGTGGGGTAGGGTGGACAAGGAGGACTTGGGTGTCAGCGTTAGGACTCGTCGGACCTGAAGCCACTTTGTCGCAGTCGACGAGCAAGCAGACATTGGCCAATGTGTGTACTAAGAACTTCAGATTTAAAAAAAAATAAGAAGAATTTTGAGTTTTTTGAAAAAAACGTAAGTTTTGAAATTTTTTCTCATATATATAGCTTGTCAGCATATGTACATCATTGGTAGTAGCTGAGTGCTGCAAGATTTTTTCCCTAGTAGTTATCTATCTATCTATCTATCTATTCTATCTATCTATCTATCTATCTATCTATATCTATACTCTCTATCCAACTATCTATATCTCTCCATCTTTCTATATCTATCTATATACAAAAAAGGTTCACAGCAGCACTCAGTCACTGCCAATCATGTGTGTATATACACATATGGATAGTTAGAAGTAAACCACCTATGCATTTGAGAAAAAATATAAAAACATGAGTTTTTTGAAAAAACTAAAGTTTTGGATTTTTTTTGGGATATTTTATCTTTGTAAAGTAAGGTTCTTAGTACACATTTTGGCCAGTAACTGTTTGCCCATAAACCATGACAAGGTGACCTTAGATCTGATGGGTCCCTGTCCTACCATGCCACTACCGGAGGGCGGAGCTGTGATACACACACATACACTCAGCTTTATATAAATATAGAGACTTTAGAACTGTTGTATAACTCAGCCTATCAGTCAATCTGTCATGTGACTTTCCTGTAGCTTTGGATCTTCCTGTATGTCATGTAGTCATTTGCATAGGATGATGTCACAATGGCTTTTGTGATGTCATGGAACAGTGGCTATAGAAGACCAGCTGTGTCAATATCAATCATTTGTCTTTGAACACTCATTGGTGAAGACATATTTTCTTGCACTTGGTGAGTTTTGGTTCTGGATAAAATAAAATTACCTGTATAATAGAAAAGCTGTATAGTAGAAAACAGGCTCCATCACAGATTTACGTCCTTGTACGGTTAGCACTTTTACTACTGTTTGTCCATCTTCTGGGAACATCAGTGTTTGCATGTATTGGCATTACCAGGGTGCTGCTAACTATTTTGTATATATCTGTCTATCTAAATACTATCTATCTATCTATCTATCTATATCTATCTATCTATCTATCTATCCCATCTTTCTATCATCTATCTACTATCTATCATCTATTAAAAGAGTAAAAGCAGATCAGGTCCTGCCACTTATAGTGGGTAGTGACAAGATGGACTGTGTTCAGAGTTAGACACGCACCTAAGCCATTTGTCGCAGTCGAACAAACATATAGCCATGAGTTGTTGTAACTAAAACTTCAGGATTTTTAAAAAAATAAGAGAATTTTGTAGTTTTTTAAAAACGTAAGTTTTATAAATTTTTCTCAATAATAGTTGTCAGCATAGTACCATACAATGGTACGTAGACTGATGATCCTGCAAGATTTTTTCCCTAGAGTATCTCTTACTACATCAATACTATCTACTATCTACTATAATTAACTTATCTATCTATACTCGACTATCCAATCATCTATATCTCTCCTTATTCTTAGTCTTTCTATATGACATAAAAGGTCATTGCATCAGCACTCAGTCACTGCAATGGCATTTGTGTATATACATATGGATAATAGAGTATAAACACCATGCATTTGCAAAAATATTATAAAACATGATTTTGTGAAAATATTTAGTTCTTGGATTTTTTTGGGGATATTTATACTTGTAATAGAAAGGTTTAGTAAAACAGGCTCCATACACAGATTTCCATCCTTGTACGGTTAGCACTTTTACTACTGTTTGTCCATCTTCTGGGAACATCAGTGTTGCATGTGATTGGCATACCAGTGCTGCTACTTTTTATATAATATGTCTATTAGATATCTATCTATTATAACTCTATCTACTATCTATCAATCTATCATCTACTATCATCCCATATTATCTATCTATCTATCTTCTATTATCATGTCTATCTATCTATCTAAAGAGAAAAGTCACAATGGTGTCGCCCTTAGTGTGGTAGGGTGGACAAGAGGACTGTTCAGCGTAGGATGTCGGACCTAAACCATTTGTTCCGCAGTCGAACGAGCAATGCATGCACATTGGCATGGTGTACTAAGACTTCAGATTTAAAATAATATAAGAAGAATTTTAGTTTTGAAAAAAACAGAAGTTTGACTTTTTCTCATATATATACGTTGTCGCATATTGTACATCATTGGGTATAGCTGAGTGCTGCAAGATTTTTTCCCTATATTATTTACTATCTATCTTCTATCTATCTATCTATCTATCTATCTATCTATCTTCTATCCAACTATCTATATCTCCCATCTTTCTATATCTATCTAAATACAAAAAAGGTTCACAGCAGCACTCAGTCACTGCCAATCATGTGTGTATATACACATATGGATAGATTAGAAGTAAACCACCTATGCATTTGAGAAAAAATATAAAAACATGAGTTTTTTGAAAAAACTAAAGTTTTGGATTTTTTTTGGGATATTTTATCTTTGTAAAGTAAGGTTCTTAGTACACATTTTGGCCAGTAACTGTTTGCCCATAAACCATGACAAGGTGACCTTAGATCTGATGGGTCCCTGTCCTACCATGCCACTACCGGAGGGCGGAGCTGTGATACACACACATACACTCAGCTTTATATAAATATAGAGACTTTAGAACTGTTGTATAACTCAGGCCTATCAGTCAAGCTGGTCATGTGACTTGCTCTGTGGCTTTGGTCTTCCTGTTATGTCATGTAGTCATTTGCATAGGATGATGTCACAATGGCTTTTGTGATGTCATGGAACAGTGGCTATAGAAGACCATGCTGTGTCAATATCAATCATTTGTCTTTGAACACTCATTGGTGAAGACATATTTTCTTGCACTTGTGAGTTTTGGTTCTGGATAAAATAAAATTACCTGTATAATAGAAAAGCTGTATAGTAGAAAACAGGCTCCATCACAGATTTACGTCCTTGTCAGGTTAGCACTTTTACTACTGTTTGTCCATCTTCTGGGAACATCAGTGTTTGCATGTGATTGGCATTACCAGGGTGCTGCTACTATTTTGATATATATCTGTCTATCTAAATATCTATCTATCTATCTATCTATCTATCTATCTATCACAGCATATTATCTATCTATCTATCACTATCTATCTATCTATCTATCTATCTATCTATCTATCTATCTAAAAGAGAAAAGTCTAGATGGTGTCTGCCCACTTAGTAGTTGGGTAGGGTGGACAAGGAGGACTTGGGTGTCAGCGTTAGGACTCGTCGGACCTGAAGCCACTTTGTCGCAGTCGACGAGCAAGCAGACATTGGCCAATGTGTGTACTAAGAACTTCAGATTTAAAAAAAATAAGAAGAATTTTGAGTTTTTTTAAAAAAACGTAAGTTTTTAAATTTTTTCTCATATATATAGCTTGTCAGCATATGTACATCATTGGTAGTAGCTGAGTGCTGCAAGATTTTTCCCTATATTATCTATCTATCTATCTATCTATCTATCTATCTATCTATCTATCTATCTATCTATCTATCTATCTATCTATCTATCTCTCTATCCAACTATCTATATCTCTCCATCTTTCTATATCTATCATATACAAAAAAGGTTCACAGCAGCACTCAGTCACTGCCAATCATGTGTGTATATACACATATGGATAGATAGAAGTAAACCACCTATGCATTTGAGAAAAAATATAAAAACATGAGTTTTTTGAAAAAACTAAAGTTTTGGATTTTTTTTGGGATATTTTATCTTTGTAAAGTAAGGTTCTTAGTACACATTTTGGCCAGTAACTGTTTGCCCATAAACCATGACAAGGTGACCGTAGATCTGATGGGTCCCTGTCCTACCATGCCACTACCGGAGGGCGGAGCTGTGATAACACACACATACACTCAGCTTTATATAAATATAGAGACTTTAGAACTGTTGTATAACTCAGACCTATCAGTCAATCTGATCATGTGACTTTCCCTGTAGCTTTGGTCTTTCTGTGATGTCATGTGCTCATTTGCATAGGATGATGTCACAATGGCTTTTGTGATGTCATGGAACAGTGGCTATAGAAGACCATGCTGTGTCAATATCAATCATTTGTCTTTGAACACTCATTGGTGAAGACATATTTTCTTGCACTTGGTGAGTTTTGGTTCTGGATAAAATAAAATAACCTGTATAATAGAAAAGCTGTATAGTAGAAAACAGGCTCCATCACAGATTTACGTCTTGTACGGTTAGCACTTTTACTACTGTTTGTCCATCTTCTGGGAACATCAGTGTTTGCATGTATTGGCATTACCAGGGTGCTGCTATATATTTTGTTATATATTGTCTATCTATCTATCTATCTATCTATCTATCTATCTATCTATCTATCTATCTATCCATCTCTTCTATATCTATCTAAATACAAAAAAGGTTCACAGCAGCACTCAGTCACTGCCAATCATGTGTGTATATACACATATGGATAGATAGAAGTAAAACACCTATGCATTTGAGAAAAAATATAAAAACATGAGTTTTTTGAAAAAACTAAAGTTTTGGATTTTTTGGGGGGATATTTTATCTTTGTAAAGTAAGGTTCTTAGTACACATTTTGGCCAGTAACTGTTTGCCCATAAACCATGACAAGGTGACCGTAGATCTGATGGGTCCCTGTCCTACCATGCCACTACCGGAGGGCGGAGCTGTGATACACACACATACACTCAGCTTTATATAAATATAGAGACTTTAGAACTGTTGTATAACTCAGCCTATCAGTCAATCTGATCATGTGACTTCCCTGTAGCTTTGGTCTTTCTGTGATGTCATGTGCTCATTTGCATAGGATGATGTCACAATGGCTTTTGTGATGTCATGGAACAGTGGCTATAGAAGACCATGCTGTGTCAATATAAATCATTTGTCTTTGAACACTCATTGGTGAAGACATATTTTCTTGCACTTGGTGAGTTTTGGTTCTGGATAAAATAAAATAACCTGTATAATAGAAAAGCTGTATAGTAGAAAACAGGCTCCATCACAGATTTACGTCCTTGTATGGTTAGCACTTTTACTACTGTTTATCCATCTTCTGGGAACATCAGTGTTTGCATGTGATTGGCATTACCAGGGTGCTGCTAATATTTTGTTATATATGTTTCTATCTGTCTATCTATCTATCTATCTATCTATCTATCTATCTATCTATCTATCTATCTCCATCTTTCTATATCTATCTAAATACAAAAAAGGTTCACAGCAGCACTCAGTCACTGCCAATCATGTGTGTATATACACATATGGATAGATAGAAGTAAACACCTATGCATTTTAGAAAAAAAATAAAAACATGCGTTTTTTGAAAAATCTAAATTTTTGGATTTTTTGGGGGGGATATTTTATCTTTGTAAAGTAAGGTTCTTAGTACACATTTTGGCCAGTAACTGTTTGCCCATAAACCATGACAAGGTGACCTTAGATCTGATGGGTCCCTGTCCTACCATGCCACTACCGGGGGCAGAGCTCTGATACACACACATACACTCAGCTTTATATAAATATAGAGACGTTAGAACTGTTGTCAAACTCAGGCCTATCAGTCAAGCTGTCATGTGACTTGCCTGTGGCTTTGGTCTTTCTTTGATGTCATTGCTCATTTGCATAGGATGATGTCACAATGGCTTTTGTGATGTCATGGAACAGTGGCTATAGAAGACCATGCTGTGTCAATATCAATCATTTTTACCATTGGTGAAGACATATTTTCTTGCACTTGGTGAGTTTTGTTCTGGATAAAATAAAATAACCTGTATAATAGAAAAGCTGTATAGTAGAAAACAGGCTCCATCACAGTTTACGTCCTTGTACGGTTAGCACTTTTACTACTGTTTGTCCATCTTCTGGGAACATCAGTGTTTGCATGTGATTGGCATTACCAGGGTGCTGCTACTATTTTGTATATATGTCTATCAATATCTATCTATCTATCTATCTATCTATCTATCTATTTCATATTCCTATCTTTCTATTATCTAATCTAAGTGACTAAAACAAAGGTTCACTAGACGCATGCACTCAGTCACGAACAATTGCCAATCATTTGTGAGAATTATTTAAACGAAATCATATTGGTATAAGATAGAAGTTTTAAAACACCATATTCATTTCACATCAAAAAAATTATAATATATACATTGCGCTGTTTTGTGTAAAACATATGTAAAAAATTTGTTTGGAATTATTTTTTGGGGGGGATATTTTATCTTTGTAAAGTAAGGTTCTTAGTACACATTTTGGCCAGTAACTGTTTGCCATAAACCATGACAAGGTGACCTTAGATCTGATGGGTCCCTGTCCTACATGCCACTACCTGGGGGCGAGCTCTGATACACACACTACACTCAGCTTTATATAAATATAGAGACTTTAGAACTGTTGTATAACTCAGGCCTATCAGTCAAGCTGATCATGGACTTTCCCTGTGGCTTTGGTCTTTCTGTGATGTCATGTGCTCATTTGCATAGGATGATGTCACAATTGCTTTTGTGATGTCATGGAACAGTGGCTATAGAAGACCATGTGTGTCAATATAATCATTTGTCTTTGAACACTCATTGGTGAAGACATATTTTCTTGCACTTGGTGAGTTTTGGTTCTGGATAAAATAAAATAACCTGTATAATAGAAAAGCTGTATAGTAGAAAACAGGCTCCATCACAGATTTAGGTCCTTGTACGGTTAGCACTTTTACTACTGTTTGTCCATCTTCTGGGAACATCAGTGTTTGCATGTGATTGGCATTACCAGGGTGCTGCTAACTATTTTGTATATTCTATCTATCTATCTATCTATCTATTCTATCTATTATTATCCAACTATCTATCTTATCTTACAAAAAAAGGTTCGTCACAGCAGCACTCAGTCACTGCCAATCATGTGTGACAGATATCATGGCAACAGCAGCTTGTGAGGAGAAGCCCAATAATGACATCCACCGTCGCTAATAGAATCCCGGATACGTAATTAAGTTTTAATTATATATACACTGTAACTACCTTAATCACATAGCATGATAAAAAACCAAAAAAACGTAGCACTTTATGAGTACAGTATGCACTTTATACTATAAAAATCATGATGACATACAATAAAATATCCCATTAAGGAATATCTATTGTTTGAGACAATTGTAGAGAGGATTAAGGTTCACCTATATAAGCATATGTCCAATAATAAATATAACCCTATTGATCCCAAGACTAGTATATAGGGAATACAGCCTAAAAACTGTGCCCTGTTTGCTGACAGGTGAACCTATCAGGAGCGTCGTAGGACGCTATGGTAGAAATAATTAACTGATGGACAATGAGTACAGGAATACCTTAATAGCAATGAAAAAAGAGAAAATAAGACCAAAATAATAGATATTTAATGCAGATTGTACAGTCACCATGTAACAACAAGAAGATTTTAATAGCACGTTTACACTTTAATGTGCATTGCCTCATACAGTATTGTATGATTAGGCTTAAGAGCACAGTACTTATGGACAAAAGTAGATAGCACTAAATAGCACAATATAATGTAGATCGTTGGAAGCACAGCGCTGATAAACTCCAGCGATGGGTGCAGACCTCATAATAGGTACTGCGCATGCGCCGGGGTCCTAAGATGGCACGGGGCGGATATCCGCAATAGCCATGACAACGTTTGCAAACAGTGCACAGTGCGCAGGGCGGGCGTCTAGCACATGGGAATGGCGACGCTGAGAATAAGGAAGCGCTTCTGTGAGTCCAATGCTGTCTTTAAGTCATGATATTAGACAGCTGAGGTTAATCTATACATAATTGAATTGATAATAACACTATGATACATAACTTTATAAAGATATTAGCAAATGTGACAACTGAAGGAAATGTAATGTAAAGCACTAGGTGATGTTAGGGTGATACATAGAAGCACATAAGGGATAGATATGTATATACATGTATATATAAAGATGTATACATAATGAAATAGGGAATGGATATGTTATATGGTGCATAGATATTAAAGGTTATGTAATTAGACAAATATGGCAATGAGAAGCAATTAGGGTGTATATAAGGTCTTGCTTTAGTTGTGGATAGCTGCTGGAAGAAGGGAGGTTGTTCCCGAAATGTTGCGCTGTACACCTGATGGCCCAATAAAGGCAGACTGAACAAGAAAAAAGGAGTGCTGCAGTCAAATTATTTACTAGATAGATAGATAGATAATATAAAAGATAGCTCGACTCTAAAATACTGATTAAGCAATAAGTTGTGCCTTTGGCCCAAGAGGATAGGGGGCCCATTTCCACATCCAAAGCAGGTGGAATTGTGTATTTTGCTAAGCTTTACAACTGCAAATGGGCTCAGTAAACTATTCTTGCACAGGGGCCCTTTTCTGTCTGTTTCTGCCAGTGGATAATAGACTCATAGATGATAGATAAAAGATAAGGGCCGTCACACACTATGGTTTTGTGAACAGTCTCACCTATGATCTCAGGGTTGCGGCTTGTGGACAACATCGTTAGTGAGGTGTCACATGTATAGATAATGTTCAGGACGCAGCAACGATGTTACATGCAGGTATCGTTCATACAACCAGCGATCGATGCTTGTCAATGTTGTGAATAGGCAAAATCGTTAAGGAGATAGTTATCGCAGTGTCACACTGAACGATGCAGCAGATTGTATGATCGACATCATCTGATGTGGGGTCCGGGTCTCATATCTGCGATGATCGATCAGACCACTTATCGCTTGTAAAATCAACGTGTCACACGCAACCACGTCGTTTGAATGACGGAAAACCCGTGACATTTCAACTACATAGTTAATGATATCATACTGTATGACGGCCCCAATAGATTGATGATTGATAGCTAGCTAGATAGATGGATAATCAATAGATAGATAGATACCAAAAAATAAAGCAGCAGCACTCCAAAAATTCAAAAGTATAAAGAAGACTTTATTTAGCCCATATGGCGACTGTTTCCATTTTTTGTTATATAGATAGATAGATAGATAGATAGATAGATAGATAGATAGATAGATACAGGAGCATGACTACAAAATGGTACAGGGGTTGCAGTCGCACCCGGGCCCTGGAGCCTATGGGGCCCCCAAATGTCCCTTTGGCCTATAGAAAAAGACTAAATTGTTTTAGGGCTCCCAGAAACACCCTGAAACATGTCACTATGATATTGATTTGTCCTGAGGAAGAGGCCAGGGAGCCCTGAAACACATTGACTAATAAATCAATATTACATTCACTCTTTGATGTCTGGTGAAATATGACAGCGCGGTGTTTAACCCTTCATCCTCCCTGCTCTATATGCACCACGCTGGGGACTGCAGCAGTCGTGATCTGCTTTTATAGTGGTTGGGACTCTCACAACCACACAAGGTGAAGCCTCTGATACCTATTTAGGGAATATTTTATCTCTCAGAGCCTTCATTCTCACTTTAATTTTCTCACATAATGACACACCCCTCAGGGCCGTGGGATACTCAGAACCGGGCTATAATACTGCTGGGGAGTCACAGGGGTTGAGACCTGGCTCCGTGACCCGATGTGACCCTGGTCCCTCCACTTGCCTGCGACGGGCAATGGATGCGAGCTCCACGGGTGGATTTTTCAATTCCTGTGCCTCTGGGACCCCTTCTTCCTCTGGAGCTCCTGCCTAGATCCCACTGTCTCTCTCTGGGACAAGCTCCTCCGGCTCCAATCCCCTGGTCCTAGTCCTTCTCAGCTCCCACACTCGAGCTCAACTCTCTCCTTCTATTCCCTTCTTCTCCGTTCACTTCCTGGTATCCCCTCTTCTATCTGCTCCTACTCTCACTCCTTCTAAGTAGCTCCCCTTTCTCCAGTTCCACCCACTTCCCTATCTTATCCCCATTTACAGCCACGGATGGGAGTTTGATGAATTCTCTTTCTTTCTGGTGACTAGTGGTGGATACAGGTGTGTGGGTACGGGAAGTGTCTCCTCCTTACCTGGGGCTGGGGGCACCACACCTCTGGCTAAGGTGCAGTACCTCTGTGGCGACTGGACCCCCAGGGGTGCCACATAACCCCCCTCGTAAAACACAGCACGTCCTTGGGCTGGAACGGGTTAAAAGATGTGACAACATGCAAATTTCTTTTTTAATGCGCATTAACAAACTTCTTCCCTTCTGGGGAGGTGCTAATCACTTAAACATTACATAATATTAAGAAAAAGGTATCATTTCTTTCTGGTGACTAGTGGCTGATGCAGGTGTGTGGGTATCGGTAGTGTCCCCTCCTTAACTGGGGTTTGGGGCAGCACACCTCTTGCTAAGGTGCAGTACCTCTGTGGCGACTGGACGCTCAGGGGCGCCACAATAACATTTGGGTTTTCATTGGCTGTAAGCCATAATCATCAACATTAACAGAAATAAACACATGAAATAGATCACTCTGTGTGTAATGACTCTATATAATACATGTGTTTCACTTTATGTATTGAATTACTGAAATAAATGATCTTTTTGATAATATTCTAATTCCTTGAGATTCATCTGTAGTTATCTGAAACTTCCAAATGTCAAAACCGCTATAATTTTTAGCAGCCAGGTTACCAGGCAATTTTATATATTTACTATTCAGTAGATAGCAAATCTAAGTAACAACCCCCGTGAAAGCGGTAATGGCTTCTATTTTGCTTGTTTCCTGATTTTCCAGTACCAGATACAGCTTAGAAAATACTACCATATGCCTATAATCACGTCTCTTCTCCCTATAATCTTATGGACTTTATTATGATGGGGAGAAATTGACATAATGCTGCTGCCATGTAACTGAGTAAGTTATCGGTGAGAAGATCAAATCAGCATCACAGAACAGAGAAAATCTTCAGTTCTACAATTCTTTAAAATCAGCAGAGAATAAAGAAGCAGCTGATCCAAGATGGCATCATGCCATGAAGGTGAGGCGTTATAAACCTCTAATGTGGGTACGATACATTCATTGAATATAAAGTGGCATGCAAAAGTTTGGGCACCCCTGGTCAAAATTACTGTTTATGTGAGTGTGACGCCCCTGCGGACCGGTGGCCACAGTATGGTACTGCAGCTGGGACAGGTAAGCTAAGCACTCCACACCAACACCCAACACATCCCAATCCCTAGATCTAGGACTTCATGTCAGGCAGGGGATAGTGGGGGGGAGCTGAGTGGTGGGTGAGTGTATTGAAGGAAACCCGGGAAAGGGTGGAGGAACTAGAATAAACCCTAGGAACATTAAGTTGGGGAAGGCAGAGACACCCATGGAGCAAAGGCACTGATACACCTGCCAGGAAAACAACGGACCTGGCGGCCTGTGCCACCATATGGCCAGCCTGGGTCCAGTAACTAGAAAAAGTTCTCTGCAGCACTCAGCTACTACCAATGACGTACAATTGCTAACAAGTATATATATATATGAGAAAAAAGTTTAAAAACTTACATTTTTTTCAAAAAACTCAAAATCTTATTATTTTTTATTTCTGAAGTTCTTGGTACAACATTGGCCAATGTCTGCTTGCTCATCAACTGCGACAAAGTGACTTCAGGTCGATGAGTCCTACGCTGATATCCCTATCCTCCTTGTCCACCCCCCCACTTCTCAGTGGGCAGACTCCATCTCAACCCTAGATCACCTGTAGTTAATGAGGGTGCACATTGCACATGGAGCCAGCAACTCCATATGGGTCCAGGCTACTGACCGGAGACAGAAGCAGAGGGGGTCTAAGGTGCATCTGGGTGAACAGGTACACTGAGGGGACCGGTCGACACCAGGGAGCCTGCCCTGTAGATGTGGCTAGGGATGCTTCAAGCCCTAACCACGAATTAACCATCGGGGTGAAGGGACGTTATGCCCAGAACACAACCCCCAGCACAACGAAGGAAAGGCAGTCACAATAGTTCCGGGGCAGGACGTCCATCGAAAGTCCACGACAGCTTGCCCGGAGTATTTGCCGCGATTGAAGAGGCCCAAAAGGTACAACAAAGGGGGTGCCTCTAGCAAGCCGACCCAGCTGCAAACCGGCAACTGGGACAGCAGGAACACTGCTGAACCGTATGACTGTACTGTATAAAGTTAAGAACAAGCGGTGGAGTAAAATACAGTCAAACTCAAGCTTGTGTGTGACAGACATATTGCTGTGGTGTGTACCAGGGCTCACCTGAACCTGCGAAGCCGCCGACTACATTTGCTGCGCAGGCAGAGACAGTCTGCAGGAATGAGAAGACCGTGTCCGGACGGGAGCTGTGGGAGCTCCAGATATGCCAGTAAGTGTCACCACTGTACTTCCACACGTACCCTACCATCACACATAGACTATATAACGGCCCTGGGGATAACCAGCCCTGTCCGTGGAGGGCTTAACACCTTGCTGCCCATCGCCATCATCCTCAGGACTGTGACAAAACGGTGAGCGGTGGCTCACATTGGCCACTAAACCACGGGTTGCATCACATCCTTGATAAACTCTTTCTCTTTTTCATTTCTTTTATTTTTCCCCTTTTATTGACGCCGCCCAGGGCTACGGAACCGGTTCACGGCCACCACCATGACATCCCCAGGCAACAGAGACTGAGAGGGGACCAGTCCCAAGTACCCTGGCAGGCGACTCATGAACAGTTAAGCAGGCTGAAGATGAAATTTGTAGTGATAGGCGAACCCGATCGGTGGACTCACGCAGACCTTTTTTTAAAGTCTGGGTTCGGAGCTGAACATAACTTGAACTTGAGTCTGAAACCCGAACTTGGATTTTAAAGTTAGAGGATGGAGGCGAGAGGCTGTAAAATAAAGCATATCATTATTAAACATCATCATTATACAGTACTTACTGGGTCCCGCATCCGCCGCTTCTACTTTCGGAGCCGCTCATTAACTTCTGGGATATTCACTGCTGAAGGGCCCAACGGCCAATCACAGACCTGTCACAGAGAATGGGCATCTGTGATTGACTGCTGGACTAACCTGAAACCTAACCATACATTTTACCATACTAGAATGTATGGGTTGATTCCAGAATACGTCAACATGCTTGACAAAGATCCAATATAGAGGACCGAAACATTGCACTTTATGATGGTGGAATAAAGAAACTCATTTTTCGAACATACCAGTTGTGTGAAGCGCTGTCTTACATTGAAATCTACTCCCAACAGCCAATCAGAGACGCCCATTATCTGTGACAGTGTCTGTAATTGGCTGTTGGGTCCGTCTGCAGTGAATATTCCAGAATTAATGAGGGGTTTTAGAAGTAGACGTGGCGGGATGCGGGACCTGGTGAATATAATTCTAATCACCTGAGGAAGGCGGAGTTAACTGCCATAATCCATACTAATGAAATGACTCTGTGATGAATAACCATTGAAGAAGAGTTCATCTTGAAATCTTTGCCTTCTGTCTTTGATCGCCTGACATAACCGCTTCTGTAAGTTTTTACTTTAGTGCTCTCCAGCAATTTGTTTCCATCCATTTTCTGGGGGCTTTTTGATGTTTGGGGTCATTGTTCTGCTGGAAGACCCATAACCTATGATGCAAACCTAGATTTCTGACACTTGGCACAACTCTGTGACCCACCAAAATCCTTTGGTAATCTTCAGATTTCATGATGCCTTGCACACAGTCAATGCACCCAGTGCCAGAGGCTGCGAAACAACATCACAACATCTTTGAACCTCCACTATATTTGACTGTAGGTCCTGTGTTTTCTTTGTAGATTTAATTCTGTTGTCAGTAATCAGTAGAACAATGTGCTTTTCCAAAAAGCTCTATCTTGGTCTCATCTGTCCACAAGATGCTTTCCCAGGATTTTGGCTTACTCATGAACATTTTAGAAAACTGCGGTCTAGCTTTTTCGTCTCTGTGTCAGCAGCGGGTCCTCCTGGGTCTCCTCAATAGTGTTTCATTTCATTCAAATATAAACGGATAGTTTGAACTGACACTGATGCACCCGAGCCTGCAGGACAGCTTGAATTTCTTTGGAAGTTGATTGGGGCTGTTTATCCACCATCAGGACTATTCTCCGTTGCAACCTTTCATTTAGATTTCCCTGCAGATGTGATTTCCATATTGCCCACACTGTTTTACTGGCTACAGATAAGTGTGAACGAGCATCACATTTAGAAGCAGTTGTTTAATTTTGGAATGGTGGCAGCAATTTTTCCGACGCATTTTGGAATTATGTTCAATTTCCCTTTTTTTCCGCATTTTTTTGTGTTGTTCCAATACACACAAAGGAAATGAACATGTGTATAACAAAATGTGTAATTACAATAATTTTCTGGGAGAAATACTTCATTTTATGGGTACTGCTATATGTGCACTATTGCTGTCACTTTTCAAGTCTTGTCTATTATATCTCAACTGCAGTAGGCTCTGTTATGTTTGCACCATGGGTGGCACTGTTATACCTGCACTGTAGTTTATACTGTTGTGTTTTCTATGTCTGTAACAATTACATATTGCCTACAGATGGTGCAGTTATATATCAACTACAACCATTACTGTTAGAGATAAATGGTAGCTGGCACTGCTGTATATGTATTGCCTATGGCTGTCACTATGATAAATTGACTACAGAAGGTTCTGCTATACATCAACTACAGCTAGTACTGCTATACATGCACTATACCTGTCACTGATGAATATGTGTATCCTAGATCTGACACTATTCCATGTATGTCACAAGTACATGTAGCTGGCACTATTGTATTTGAGTTACTTATGGCTGTCAATATTACCACTGACTACAGAAGGTTCTGTTATATATGAACTACATCTGGTAATCATATATATGTCCACAATAATCGGCATAGTTAAATATGAATGATCACTGCTATTGTTATATGTGTACCATGCAAGGCACACATGCCATATAGTCTAACACTATTATTTATTAGTTAGCCATGGCTAGCAATGCTATATATCTACATAATCTTAAACAAAAATAATTAAATATACAAGCTTGTGGCATCTGTCATCCATTTCCGCCGTAATCATGTCCTCCTATCACAGGAATGGCCAGCACAAGTTGCAGGCGCAGTATTTCAACACCCAAGTGATGGATGTTCAAATATGGCACCTGCCTATGTGCCATGACTCCACGGACCCCCGCAGCCCGATCACCCCCACCCGGTCCCCAAACCCCACAACCACCTTCCCCCACAAACCAATGCCGTAGTCCCCCACAAGCTATCCACAACTTCAAACACCCTACATTACCCATTAATGATCTTACAGGACCTGTGGTGACATCACTGTCATGGTAGAGCTAGATCACATGACAGTATGTCACCACAGGTCCTTAAGCTGACACCGAAGTAGGGGGGTACAGACAGCGGCCAGGTACTGCAGCCTGCTCTCACCCTGCACCACACTCAGCCTGCACCGCTCTCACCCTGCACTGCATTCAGCCCGCACTCTCCCCGCACCGCACTCAGCCTGCTCTCTCTCCGGACCGCACTCAGCCCGCACTGCACTCACCCCACACCGCACTCAGCCCACACTGCACTCACCCTGCACTGCACTTTGTCTGCTCTCACCCTGTACAACACTCAGCTGTTCTCACCCTACACCGATTCAGCCACTCTTAGCCGCTCTCACCCACTCAGCCCGCTCTCAACCTGCTCTAATCCCACTCAGCCCACTCTCACCCTGCAACACACTCAGCCCCTCTACCACACCACACTCACCCACACTCACCCTGCATAGCACTCGGCCCGTTCTCACCTCACTCAACCCGTTGTCACCCTGCTGTCACCCACCCCGCTGTCACCACACACCACACTCAGCCCGCTCTCACCACACACCCCCCACCGCACTCAGCCTCATTCATACCACTCTCATTGCACTAAGCTTGCTGTCACCCCGCTCAGCTCTCTGTCAACCTGCTATCACCCCTCTCAACCTTCTCTCCCCACCACCTGCTCTCACCCTTTTCAGCCAGCTCTCACGCCACACCACACTCAGTCTGCTCTCACCCCACACCTCACTCAGCCCACTCTCAGCCCACTCCACCTGCTCTAACCCCGCTCAGCCTGCTGTCACCCCACTCAACCTGCTCTCACCCCACTCAGCCTGCTGTCACTCCACCCAGCCTGCCCTTACCTCACTCTCACGTCATTCACCTCGCTCACCCCACAGCCCACTCACCCTGCAGACTGCCAAATGAGAAACTGTGCCAGTTCCTCATGCCACCGTCCTGTCCCTCATGCAGCTACTGCGGGATAGGGGAGCAGAGAGCTAACACAGGAGGAGCAGAGAGCAAGCACAGGGAGGCTGAGAGCAAGCATAGGGGGCATAGAGCGAGCACAGAGGGAGCATACAGTGAGCACAAGGGGGGCAGAGAGCGAGCACAGGGAGGGCAGTTAGAAAGAATGGGGCAGAGAGAGACCACAGGAGGGGTCAGAGATGAGGCAACACAGGGGGGGTCAGAGACGGAGCGACACGGAGAGGGGCAGGGATGAGGCAGCATGTGGGGGTAGAGACAAGGCAGCACAGGGCGGCATAGAGCGGAGGGAAAAACAGCGGACAGGGGAGAGACAGCACAGGGGGAGTGATGTCCTCTGCCCCACGCCGCAGAGCCTGCCCTCATAGTGATGTCACTGTCCTCCCGACGCAATAGCATCGGGCTTCCATCTAGTATAAAATAAAAATGTTCAATCCAAATCAAAATTTTATATCCCAAGGAGTTCTGAATGTGGAATGATACTCAAAATCAAAGTGGAAAATCAAATTAAAGGCTGATCCAACTTCAGTGACAATGCTTCAAGACAAGAAAATAAGGTCTTACTAGTTGTATGTGGTGGCCTCCCATTGTGTCCATCTGTATGACCTACACGTGTCTGTGTGGCTCCCATGTGCTTATAAGACCACCACATGCCTGCATGACCCCCACGTGCCTGAATGACCTCAATGTGCCTGTATGACCTCCACGTGCCTGTGTGGCCTCCACGTGTCTGTATGACCTCCTCCAGTGTTCAAGAGCCATGTAGATCGAAACACTATAGATTGATTCCTGGTATACACACCACTACTCTTTATTGCTTTGTTGTCTGAGATGCCCAATTTTTCATCACTTTTTTTTTTTAAAGGATTTCCAATAAAGATTTAGCGAATTTTTAATTACTCCGGGGTGTTGATCGGGTTCCAACTTTAATTTCTTCAGTTACCTACAGTGCTGTGCAGCAGTGTGGACACCGTGTCTGTATGACCGCCACATGCCTGCGTGCTGCCACGTGCCTGATGACTCCAGTCGTCGCCTCAGTGCTGCTGGCTGCCACGTGCCTGTATAACTTATGTGCCTGCATGGCTGCACATGCTGATGACTCCGTGCCTGTGTGGCTTCACGTGCCTGTTACTCCATGTGCCTGTGCAGCCTCCATGTGCCTGTATGACATCGATTGCCTGTATGACCTCCACGACGACCTCCAATGCTGTATGACCTCCACTGCCTGTGTGGCTTCCACGTGCCTGTATGACCTCCATGTGCCTGTATGACCTCCACGTACGACCTCCCGCCTGTATGACCTCACGTGCTGTGGCTCACGTGCCTGTATGACCTCCATGTGCCTGTATGACCTCCACGTGTCTGTATGACATCGATGTGCCTGTGTGACCTCCACGTACCTGTGTGGCTGCCTCGTGTCTGTATGACTTTCACGTGCTTGTGTGGCCTCTGCGTGCCTGTGTATGACCTCCCTACAACACCTGGACATGCTCCTGATGAGGCGGCGGATGTTCACCTGAGGGATCCCCATGATTTTTGGACAGATAGCGCTCAGACTAAAAATCTGAACATGCACAAGCCCTAATAGTAAGGGGCACTGGGAATATTAACATTATTCATACATTTACTTTCCATACATTTACTAATCCACTTATGACCATCATGCAGATGACCATATTTTTGACCCAAGAGTTATCCAACAAAAAATCCATATCACACTCAGACCAATGTTATGCAATGCAGGCAGTGCACATGTCCGATTTTTTCTTGGGACTGAGTGGTCGAAACGAAAAAATCACAGCAAGCACGATTTGCTTCTGAGAATCGGATGACACTTGGTCATTGAAATCTATGGGTCATGAATTAAATTCGGACCACACTCAGGTGACATCCGAGCGCTCACCAGTTTTCATGGACTGACATAATGGAGAAGAGGAGAAGGTGGAGAACCTTTTTTTTTCTCCACCTCCGAGATAAACAGATCCCACTTTGCTCAGACTCTGATTGTAATCTATATCTAAAACATGTGATGCCTTTAATCCAACTACACGGTTTATTCGTGGGATTACAGATCTGTAGGTTTTCTAGCAGTTCTTGATTTCTGCATTCAGTTATGTTTTCTATTGCACCCTTTTATCTTTTTTGTCCATACTAGTGGGTATTTTATTTTTATTTTAGGTTATTTTATTATTCGGGACTTGTCTATAGCTTCATTTCTATATGCCCTACAGCTGGTACTGCTGTATATTCATTATTTATGGCTGGCACTACTCTTTCTTCACTGTCCATTTCTTCTCAAAGAGCACTGGCCTTAATAGCACTAATACTTTTCTAGACTTGTTTTGGTTGCTTTTACTACTTGATCACTACTGTGTTTGGTATTATATATTGGTACTATTGTATGGGCACTATGGTTGGCATTATTATGAGAATTATGTATATGCAAATTGTCACTTCAGTGATGAACTCTAGTGCCACCTAATAAAGGTAGCAATCTTAAAAGTCATAGTTGACTCTTTAACAAGCCAAGTTTTAATATGATTAAAGGCCCTTTACCGGGTACAATGTCACTGGGACATCGCTAGCTGATCGGTATCTGATCACTGGTGAGCTGTCACACATACAGACTCACCAGCGACCAGTGACATTGTGGAAAAGAATAAAATATTCTGTCCACGATGTCTAGCTCCCTCTGACAGGCTGCGGTAAGCGGGAGCAGGCTGGTAACCATGGTAAACAACGGATATCTAGGCAGCGCCTAGTTACCCAATGTATCCCTGGTTACCAGCCTTCTCCGCTTACAGACTGGTATCCAAGGTACACAGCGGGTAACTATGTACAGCGATATCGTTGTGTGTAACGGGGCCTTTAGGATTTGTGCCAGATCAAAACCCCAATCTGCAGATGCTGCATTTCGGGGTGGCTGCCTCTCATCAGTGCAGTGTGTGGGAATTCTGATCTGGCTGTATGAGAGGCTAAGACTAGGTCTGGGGGAACAGCTATCCTCCTTGTGGAGATCAATCTGCCTACCGACAGTGAGGAGACTTAAAACCGCAATGCTCCTCTGGAAAATTGCATATGTAAATTGTTACTTCAGTGAGGTATGCCACTCTAATGGCACCTAAAAACGCAGCGTCTGCAGTTTGGAGTTTTGATCTGGCTCAAATCCTAAGTCATATTGAACGGCTTGTTAAAGAGTCAATTATGACTTTTAGGATTGCTAGCTTTATTAGGTGGCATTAGAGTTTGTCCACTTCATCACTGAAGTGACAATTTGGGGACTGAGAGAAGAGTGAAGTGTGATATGGGCATACCCAGACTTTTCTTTCTTACCTACTTAGGTCTTACCTCCTCTTAGGTCTTACCTCCTCTTTCTTACCTACTTAGGTCTTACCTCCTCTTAGGTCTTACCTCCTCTTAGGTCTTACCTCCTCTTAGGTCTTACCTCCTCTTTCTTACCTACTTAGGTCTTACCTCCTCTTAGGTCTTACCTCCTCTTTGTTACCTACTTAGGTCTTACCTCCTCTTAGGTCTTACCTCCTCTTAGGTCTTACCTCCTCTTTCTTACCTACTTAGGTCTTACCTCCTCTTAGGTCTTACCTCCTCTTAGGTCTTACCTCCTCTTTCTTACCTACTTAGGTCTTACCTCCTCTTAGGTCTTACCTCCTCTTAGGTCTTACCTCTTCTTACCGACTTAGGTCTTGTAGCCACCAACTAATGGGAAGATTAATAACCCCATTACAGTGGTCATTACTCCTCTTTCTTACCTACTTAGGTCTTACCTCATCTTAGGTCTTACCTCCTCTTAGGTCTTACCTCCTCTTTGTTACCTACTTAGGTCTTACCTCCTCTTAGGTCTTACCTCCTCTTAGGTCTTACCTCCTCTTTCTTACCTACTTAGGTCTTACCTCCTCTTAGGTCTTACCTCCTCTTAGTCTTACCTCCTCTTTCTTACCTACTTAGGTCTTACCTCCTCTTAGGTCTTACCTCCTCTTAGGTCTTACCTCTTCTTACCGACTTAGGTCTTGTAGCCACCAACTAATGGGAAGATTAATAACCCCATTACAGTGGTCATTACTCCTCTTTCTTACCTACTTAGGTCTTACCTCATCTTAGGTCTTACCTCCTCTTAGGTCTTACCTCCTCTTTCTTACATACTTAGGTCTTACCTCCTCTTAGGTCTTACCTCCTCTTAGGTCTTACCTCTTCTTACCGACTTAGGTCTTGTAGCCACCAACTAATGGGAAGATTAATAACCCCATTACAGTGGTCATTACTCCTCTTTCTTACCTACTTAGGTCTTACCTCATCTTAGGTCTTACCTCCTCTTTCATACTTACTTAGGTCTTGTAGCCACCACCTAATGGGAGGAGTAATGACCCAATTACAGATGTCATTACCCCTCTTTCTTATCTACTTAGGTTTTTCCACTATAACCCCTTTTTATGATATCTTGTCTAAAACTCTTCCCCCCCCACACACACACACAGTTTTCCAGGGTGTGAACCTAATTCACTAACTAAAGTGAATGGTAACCATTTGTACAATATTATACTTCATATCATTACAGCCATTATATTCTATTTATGTATATATGGCTCATGTCAGCTATGACTATTGTCTCCTTTTATTTTAAACACTGTACCATATTTGGCCTTTTAGTATATCATTAAAAGATATTTTTACTCTTATCTTTGGCATCTATTTCCTCTCTTTTCTTGGTCATATATCGTTTTATATCATAGAAACATGAGATTGTTAGTCAAGTTGCAGCCTGGATATTAATGCATGTTCTGCTCGGACACAGACGATCCCTGTATTTATATAGTCAGCATTTTAACTAATTGCTGAGCTGAAAATGAATATACGTCTCCACGACCTGACAGCACTATTATTCAGAGAGGAGTGAGCAAGTCAATAAACCAAAGTCATCTGAAGGTGGAAAGTCCTAGTTTATAATGGAGTCACCTTCACCCTTCATAATCAATGGAATGCCTGGAGGAGATGTCTCTGCACTTGACCTGCGGTGGAGCAGGACACACTAATGAGCTGTAACATTGCTGATGTCTTTGATTTCGCTGCGACCTAAGAACAAACACGTTAATTACAGGAGAAAATAGACTTGTTTAAATCCAGAACCTATACTGACCTCATACTTCTCACAACCGGGGGGGTTAGTTACACTGTATCCAGTCTAGGGAATCCTTAGTATCTACAGTCTGGTGTCACATGTTGACTACTTTGCAGTCCACATGTAATGCTGCTGTAGTTTAATCAGAGTTAATTTCCTTTAGCACTTCCAAAGTTAGTGCCAGAATGCTGCTGTAGTCTATGCTGTGTGCGGCTCTGCAGGTGGATTTGGAGGGGTTTTTCAGAGCACTCCCTCAGCCTTTAAGTAGTTCCACTTCCCTCCACCAGGTGTCGCATAAAGAGTTCATACTCTACTTGGACCCTGTGCAGTGAGGACTTCCTGTGCTGTGCTGTTCCCTTCCTTTGGAGTTGCAGGGTTTTCCTGGTCTGTGGGTGAAGATAGATGCTCTTAGCCTAGAACTGGTCAGGAGTAAAGGGCAAGAGTGGCGACCTGGACATCCTCACCTTCAGAGGTAACCCAGGAACAGGGTGAACCAGGGACCCCAGTCAGAGTCAGACTAGTTATCCAGTTCGCCTTTGCCCATCTTATCATCCGGCCTCCTAATTCCCTATCTGCTATAACTCCCGTGACATCTGCATGCTGTATTGATACGTTTTATTTGCGTTAAAACATTGTAGCATATGTAATTTTAATTTAGGCAAGCTTTATGAAAGCAGATTTCTCCTGTTCATTGTTCAAAAGCACACCGCTCCTCTGCCTCCCGCCCCCTGCCTTCTGAGAGTGGTGCGTTCCTGATGACTGAAGATTTACACCAGCGTCATGATTGCTCTGCTGAACTCTCCAATGCTTCATGCAAAGGCAAATTTGTGATTGCAGCATTGGAGGAGCACAGAGGAACTCGATTACAAGGCATGAACCTTTTAATAAATTTGGACCCTCACTATCTCCTTTATGTAAATGTAAAAATATAAATGTGGTCCATTGAGTATCAAAGCTGCAATCTGATCTGTTGGTCACAAGCTGTAGAACAGGAGAAGCTGAGCAGCTTGATATATGTTTGTGGGAAAAGTAGTGCTTGTATTAACTTTATTATGTTTATATTGGGTATG
Organism: Allobates femoralis; assembly: GCA_033576535.1. Classification (NCBI taxonomy): domain Eukaryota; kingdom Metazoa; phylum Chordata; class Amphibia; order Anura; family Aromobatidae; genus Allobates; species Allobates femoralis. The sequence goes on along the minus strand of JARQOC010000006.1, from coordinate 435,684,310 downwards.
AATCCAGTAGGTAGTCCTAACTAGTGACTGACAGCTACGTCTAAATGTGCTTTTCCATGGTAGACTGTCAATCATAAATATGACAGCCCAAAAATAAAAATAATTATTTCCTTATATAGCGCCATTAATTCCACAGCACTACACAAACATTAAAAATACTGGCTCACAATCTATATTCCCTATCAGGATGTCTTTGGTGTGTGGGAGGAACCTGGAGAACCTGGAGAAAACTCGCACAAACACGTGGAGAACATACAATCTCCTTGCTAGTTGTCCTTGGTGGGATTTGAATCGAGGATCCCAGTGCTGTAAGACTGCAGTACTAACCACTGAGCCACCGGGCTGTCAACCACAGGACCCCAGCGCTTCAGGACTGCAGTGCTTACCACTGAGCCACTGGGCTGCCAACCGCAGGACCCCAGCGCTTCAGGACTGCAGTGCTAACCACTGAGCCACCGGGCTGCCAACCACAGGACCCCAGCGCTTCAGGACTGCAGTGCTTACCACTGAGCCACCGGGCTGCCAACCGCAGGACCGGAGCGCTTCAGTACTGCAGTGCCTACCACTGAGCCACCGGGCTGCCAGCCGCAGGACCCCAGCGCTTCAGGACTGCAGTGCTTACCACTGAGCCACTGGGCTGCCAACCGCAGGACCCCAGCGCTTCAGGACTGCAGTGCTAACCACTGAGCCACCGGGCTGCCAACCACAGGACCCCAGCGCTTCAGGACTGCAGTGCTTACCACTGAGCCACCGGGCTGCCAACCGCAGGACCGGAGCGCTTCAGTACTGCAGTGCCTACCACTGAGCCACCGGGCTGCCAGCCGCAGGACCCCAGCGCTTCAGGACTGCAGTGCTTACCACTGAGCCACTGGGCTGCCAACCGCAGGACCCCAGCGCTTCAGGACTGCAGTGCTAACCACTGAGCCACCGGGCTGCCAACCACAGGACCCCAGCGCTTCAGGACTGCAGTGCTTACCACTGAGCCACCGGGCTGCCAACCGCAGGACCGGAGCGCTTCAGTACTGCAGTGCCTACCACTGAGCCACCGGGCTGCCAACCGCAGGACCCCAGCGCTTCAGTACTGCAGTACTAACCACTGAGCCACCGGGCTGCCAACCGCAGGACCCCAGCGCTTCAGGACTGCAGTGCTTACCACTGAGCCACCGGGCTGCCAACCGCAGGACCCCAGCGCCTCAGGACTGCAGTGCTTACCACTGAGCCAACATGCTGCCCACAAGAGAATGCTAACCACTGAGCCAATACACACCAAAGCTCAAAATGAGCAGGAATTAACAAAAAAGTACTAGTTATACTGAATCATTTCCAAGATGGCTATACATTGGGTGAAATAAATATTGAATAATTAGCCATTTTTCTAATTAAATATATTTTTAAAGATGCAAATAACATTCATTTCTCACCATATGTCGGTAACAACTAGTGATGAGTGGGCGCTACCAGGCTCGGGTACTCGGTACTTGTAATGAATATATTGGTGCTTGCATAGGCACGACTTGTGTACCGAGTATAATGGAAGTCAAGGGGGGAACTTGAGCATCTTTCCAGTAGATCTCTGGAAATATTCTCAAGTTCCCCATTATCTTCTAATATACTCGGTAAATAAGTCAACGCTGTCTGAGCATCAAAATATTCATTACGAGCACCAAGTACCCAAGCATGGTAGCGCTCGCTCATCACTAGTAACTCATCCAAACAAAGGCGAAAAGTCAAACCATAGACATGCATAAATTTAGTGATGTGTAATAATGAGATATGATACAGGGAAAAAATATTGAACACACTTACTGAAATTTATTGAATACTTTGAACAAAAGCCTTTGTTGGTGATGAAGATTCCAGCTACCTCCTATATGGAGAAACTAGTCACATGAATTGCTCAGCTGGGATTTTGGTCCATCCTTCCACACAAACATTCTTTACATCCTGAAGGTTCTGTGGGCGCCTTCTATGAACTCTGAGCTTTAATTCCTTCCATACATTTTCTATTGGATTCAGGTCTGGTGATCGGCTCGACCATTCTAGCAGCTTTATTTTCTTTCTCTGAAACCAGTTGAGAGTTTCTATGGCTGTGTGTTAGGGATCATTGTCTTGCTAAAATATCTACCTTCAGCATCCTGGTAGATGGCGGCAGATGTTTATCAAGAATGTCTCAGTACATTTGTCCATTTATTCTTCTTTAAAATACATGAAGTTTGCCAGTTCCGTACGCTGAACAGAAGCCCCACACAATGATATTCTCACCTCCAAACTTCCCTGTTGGTATGGTGTTTTGTGGGTTATTTGCCTTTTGACCTCCAAACATGGTGGGGTATTATGGCATCCAAAGAGTTCAATTTTGGTCTCATCTAACCAGACTTTATTTTCCCAGTATTTTACAGTCTGGTCTAAATGTTGTTGAGCAAGCTATAAATGCTCTTGAATATGCTTATTGTTCAGCAATGAAGTCTTGCGTGTTGAGTGTGCAAGGGGAAGCGTGGACTCAGGTCATAGAGGTTGTGTGCCTAACTTATTGTTTTCTTTTAAACAATTGTACTTGCTGATTCTAGGTCTTTCTGTAGCTCTCCACAGGAGGTCCTTGACTCTTGGACAATTCTTCCTATAAATCTTTTCCCTGCTCTGTCCAATATGTTGTACGGAGCACCTGGTTGTGGTTGGTTTATGGTGAAATAATGTTCCTTCCACTTCCGGTATATGGCCCCAACAGAGCTCACTGGGACCTTCAGTAGTTTAGAAAGTCTTCTGTAACCAATGCCATCAGTATGTTTTGCAACAATAGGGTTGCGCAGTCTTGAGACAGCTCACTGGTTCTACCCATCATGAAATGTTTCTTGTGTGGCACCTTGATAATGAGACACTTTTTATAGGCCATCAGTTGAACCACCTAAGATTATTCATCACTAACTGGCAGGATTGCTTTCTAATTACTGATAGATTTTAGCTCGTGTTGTCACTTTCCAGGGCTTTTTGCAACACCTCTTCTTCATGTGTTCAATCCTTTTTTCCTGTATCATGTCTCAAATTTATGGACATCTATGGTTTGATTTCTTTCCCTATGTGGACTGGATGGGTTGTTACCGACATCTGGTGAGAAATTCATGTCAACAGCACCTTTGGAAATATATTTACTTAGAATATTGGTGATGGTTTCAATACTTATTTCACCTGCTGTATATCAATTAGCTCAGCAAATCCAGCTCAATAACCTGCTATCTCCAAATCAAATTGTTAAACAGAATTCTTTCACTCTGCATTCTCCAATAGAAAGAATTTTATGAAGTTCTGATTATTATTGATTTAATATACCGTATATCAATATCCAGTACGCTACAGAGCTCCTTCTAGTGGTCACCACAGGCATCCATCATGTATTATTTCAAATCTAAAGTCCACATTTGGTCCAATGGTGGGTTCATATTTTAACCTGCTTAAATTGAAGAAAAACATCCAATTCTTAATTTTGGAAATTTCATTTAAAGATCACGCTGAACTGCACTATTTCTTTTGTGAATGCTAATCAATGTGGCATCCACAATTCTTCTTAACCAATATTATCCAATAGTTTATATATATATATATATATATATTATATATAAACTACTAGCTCTTTATATATGTAAACTATAGATAGAGTTCTCTCTTTTTTGATACAGAGCTCTAAATCCCCTGCATAAACAGTTGAAATCTTTTTTTCTGCCTTTATCCACCACTTGAGGGAGCTCTCAGCATTACTGTTTTCTTATTTGCTCAGTCTTCAGTGAGCTCCCTCTAGTGGTCATCGCAAGCATCTATCATGTGTTATTTCAAATCTAAAGTCCACATTTCGTCTAATGGAGGCTTCATATTTTACATATTTTATTTATATCTTAAATTAAAGGGAGAAAATATAGTTCCCAAGGTTGGATATTCAATTTAAAGATCACACTGAACTGCACTATTTATTGTGTGAATGCCGATCATTGTGACATCCACAATTATTCTTAACTAATATTATTCAATAGTTTATACACACACACACACATATATATATATATATATATATATATATATATATACAGTACAGACCAAAAGTTTGGACACACCTTCACATTTAAAGAGTTTTCTGCATTTTCATGACTATGAAAATTGTAGATTCACACTGAAGGCATCAAAACTATGAATTAACACATGTGGAATTATATACTTAACAAAAAAGTGTGAAATCAACTGAAAATATGTCTTATATTCTATGTTCTTCAAAGTAGCCACTTTTGCTTTGATTACTGCTTTACACACTCTTGCCATTCTCTTGATGAGCTTCAAGAGGTAGTCACCGGAAATGGTCTTCCAACAGTCTTGAAGGAGTTCCCAGAGATGCTTAGCACTTGTTGGCCCTTTTGCCTTCACTCTGCGGTCCAGCATCACCCCAAACCATCTTGATTGGGTTCAGGTCTGGTGACTGTGGAGGCCAGGTCATCCCATCACCATCACACCTCCTCCTCCATGCTTCACGGTGAGATCCAGGCATGTAGAGTCCATCCGTTCACCTTTTCTGCTTCGCACAAAGACACGGTGGTTGGAACCAAAGATCTCAAATTTAGACTCATCAGACCAAAGCACAGATTTTCACTGGTCTAATGTCTATTCCTTGTGTTCTTTAACCCAAATAAGTCTCTTCTGCTTGTTGCCTGTCCTTTGCAGTGGTTTCCTAGCTGCTATTTTACCATGAAGGCCTGCTGTATAAAGTCTCCTCTTAACAGTGTTGTAGAGATGTGTCTGCTGCTAGAACTCTGTGTGGCATTGACCTGGTCTCTAATCTGAGCTGCTGTTAACCTGCGATTTCTGAGGCTGGTGACTCGGATGAACTTATCCTCCGCAGCAGAGGTGACTCATGGTCTTTCTTTCCTGGGGCGGTCCTCATGTGAGCCAGTTTCTTTTTAGGGCTTGATGGTTTTTGCAACTGCACTTGGGGACACTTTCAAAGTTTTCCCAATTTTCCAGACTGACTGACCTTCATTACTTAAAGTAATGATGGCCACTCGTTTTTCTTTACTTAGCTGCATTTTTCTTGCCATAATACAAATTCTAACAGTCTATTCAGTAGGACTATCAGCTGTGTATCCACCAGACTTCTGCACAACACAACTGATGGTCCCAACCCCATTTATAAGGCAAGAAATCCCACTTATTAAACCTGACAGGGCATATCTGTGAAGTGAAAACCATTTCCAGTGACTACCTCTTGAAGCTCATCAAGAGAATGCCAAGAGTGTGCAAAGCAGTAATCACAGCAAAAGGTGGCTACTTTGAAGAACCTAGAATATAAAGCTAGGGTCACATTTGCAAGGCATATTGTGATTACCACACCCTGATCCGGATGCGGTAATTGCAAGTGCCTTCAGACACATTTTTGACCAAAATGTGTCCCTAACCCCTCATACGGTAACCAGATTGCTCATAATGTGTAATCCGGAGCAATCCTGTTATCGTATGCTTTGTTCATCCCTGCTGCCGCAGGAATGAACAAAGGGTTAATGTTACTAATAGATGTGGGCAACATGTCTCTAGGGAGTGCCCACCCTCACTAGAGACATGTTGTCCACAGAGATTGGCATGTCAAGGGTTAATTATTTTTCATGATCGCCGCTATTGTCGGCTTTTCCTATACATTACAATAACAGCCACCGGCTCCTGGGTTTGCAGGAGTACACTACGTACTTTGCGTAGGCACCAGGGACAGGACAGCATCCTTTAAGGAGCTGTCCCTTGTGCTTACGCCATTTCCATAGTGTAGAGGCTGCTGTCCTGGGTGCTGAACTCATTTACAGTAGTTCTATGGGCACCACACTGCAATAGAACTACTGAAAATTATTTCAGCACCCAGGACAGCAGCTTCTAGACTACGCAAATGGTGCAAGCACCAGGGACAACTCCTTATAAAGGATGCTGTCCTGTTCCTGGTGCCTACGCAAAGTACGTAGTGTACTCCTGCAAACCCAGGAGCCGGTGGCTGTTATTGTAATGTATAGGAAAAGCCGACAATAGCGATGATCATGTAAAATAAAGAATTAACCCTTGACATGCCGATCTCTGTGGACAAAATGTCTCTAGGGAGGGTGGACACTCCCTAGAGACATGTTGCCCACATCTATTAGTAACATCAACCCTTTGTTCATCCCTGCGGCTACCGCAGGCATTCATATGTGCCTTGCGGTAGCCGGATGGGCTCCCATAGGAGCCCATTATAGCAAGCCTGCTGCGGTTTAACGCAGGCTGCAAATCCGGAAGCTGTAACCGGATTGCATGTAGTGCAATCTGGTTTTATAATGGGCTCTTATGGGCTGCGGATCCTGATCCGGTTTTGAGCATTTTGCATGCTCGAAACCGGATCAGGATTTGCATTTGCAACCGCAAATGTGACCCTAGCCTAAGACATATTTTCAGTTGTTTCACACTTTTTTGTTAAGTATATAATTCCACATGTGTTAATTCATAGTTTTGATGCCTTCAGTGTGAACCTACAATTTTCATAGTCATGAAAATAAAGAAAACTCTTTGAATGAGAAGGTGTGTCCAAACCTTTGGTCTGTACTGTATACATGTACACTACTAGCTCTTTATATATGTAAAGTATTGGTCAGCACTCTTTATTTTTGATACAGAGCTCCAAATCCCTGGCATAAACAGTAGAATTTGTTTTCTCTACCTTTAGCCACCACTAGAGGGAGCTCTCAGCATTACAGTTTTCTCATTTGCTCAGTCTGCAGTGAGCTCCCTCTAGTGGAGGAAACAAGCAGGGATATTTATATTTTTAAGGTTTATGCAGTATAATAGGAGAGAGAGAAAGCCCTGAACATAAAAATGTAGGAACGTTTTGGAAGTGCGTATTGCCAGTCCCTCTAGTGTTAATTATCTGACCGCAGGTATGTAATGTCATTCTCATTCCAGCATCCATTGGGCAAATATATGTTCTTGTGTGAGTGGATTATCCTAAGCTCTGTCCTTCATGTATAGACTAATGCAAAGTGACCACACATTGATTTGCCTAGGTTCCAATTATTTTCCTGGTTAATTAATGCAAAGACCTCCATGTCCAGCTCAGCCAATCGGCCCTTTGGAAAGGATTCCGGTCACGTTTAATTGGGAGAAACAAGGCAGCGGTAATGTAAGCGAGGCACAACCTACAGGACATCTTGGCAGGATGTATTCAAGGCTGTGCCATTCCTTTCATAGAGAACTAATGAGCTGCTGCACACAAGACAAGACTGCAGAGAAATGTCACCCGGCTCCCAGGAACTTATTGTATATGACATGTCTGATGTTCACGTATGGCTCCGTTACCGAGCCACTGACTTCACGCTGAAGCTAATTGCAGACGGAGCGGCTGAGGAGAGAACCGGCTGGCATGTATGCTGGATGTACATCGCAGATCATTGTCTAAGAGAGAAACATAGGCAGGAAGCACTTAAAGGGGCTATTTGAATTTAAAAGAAGGCTCTGCTTGGGGTTTTTTTTTTTTTAAGAAACAGCGCCACTATTGGCTACAGGCTGAGTTTGGAATTGCAGCTCCTGTAAGTTGAAATGCCAATCAAAGCCTATAGACAAGAGTAGCCCTGTTTATATAACTAACCTTCGAGGTACGTTAGTATATAAGCACACATCAGACATTGACTCTTATTTTAAAAAATTTACTTTTTTTATGATATTTATTTGTACAGTAGATGCAACAAACTAAGCTTAACTATAAAGTAAAAAAAGAGGTATAGTAATGTATACTGGTCCAGCGTATAACACAGGGACACACTAACCCTATGGATACTGTTGGCGTAGGGGTGTAACTACAATAGGTGCAGGGGTTGCAATCGCACCTGGGCCTTGGAGCCTAGGGGGGCCCAAAAGCGGCCACCTGATTGGCCAGATTCCAAGGTCCTGACAGTACACCTAGGACCTTGCAATCTGGCTAATCAGGTGGCCGCTAGCGATCACATGGTTGTGACGTGTCACCAACTGATTGGCCAGATCGCTACCGGCCATCTGATTGGCTGGTAGTCACAAGTCCTTGTCCGGTGATCCCATTATTAATTATACCTGAGGAAGGCGCCAGGTGGAGCGCTGAAACATGTTGGAGAATAAAGATTAAGCTTGAAATAACTTCCTGCATCCCAGGTGATTCCTTGGTACCGGTGGCGCGGACTGTCATACACCTTTTCCCAGCTTCCTGAGTGTCCGGTGATCGGATGTCTTCTTTGCCGTTTGCCGGTCCCGCTGCAGGCATCGGACAGGTGAGTATGTAATTTTATTATTTTTAACAACTTTTAATCACTTTTATGCTACTTTATACGAAAGTATTCGTACTCGCTATACTCGCAACAAGTAGCGAGTACCGGCACCTACTCGTTGCGAGTATTGCGAGTACGAATATTACGGTACTCATCCCTATTTGAAATCTTTGGTTCCAACCACCGTGTCTTTGTGCGACGCAGAAAAGGTGAATGGATGGACTCTACATGCCTGGTTCCCACCGTGAAGCATGGAGGAGGAGGTGTAATGGAGTGGGGGTGCTTTGCTGCTTTGAAGCTCATCAAGAGAATGGCAAGAGTGCGCAAAGCAGTAATCAAAGCAAAAGGTGGCTACTTTGAAGACCCTAGAATATAAGACATATTTTCAGTTGTTTCACACTTTGTTAAGTATATAATTCCACATGTGTTAATTCATAGTTTTGATGCCTTTAGTGTGAATCTACAATTTTCATAGTCATGAAAATACAGAAAACTCTTTGAATGAGAAGGTGTGTCCAAACTTTTGGTCTGTATTGTATAGGACTGTTATTAGAAATGTGATACAAGGAAAATCAGCAGTGTTATATTTACGTTTGTTATGTCGGACATAAGACAATTTCTAACTCACGTTTCTGAAGTGTGGCCAGCACAACCCTCTCATGCTCGGGTGCCATCGGTCATAGATTTCCACTCCGCAGTCCCTGCAGGATCCTGTGTCCCGCGCGGCGTCCAGGGAGCCCTCCGGTGCACACTTCCTTGTACTAAGGTATGTCACTTCCAGTGCATTAAGATAGATGAAACCGCATCAATCCTTTATTGAGCCAGTGGGTAATTCACATGGTGAGGGTGGTGGGTGGGAGGATGGGGGGTGGTACAACGGCCATTTCGCTACTGCAAGTGGAGCTTCAACGGGTACAATCCTCAGCCAACCGCACTGAAGACACCAAGGCACTGTTGTTTTGCAGTGTGAATTTATAATGCATCTTTGTAAAGAATGTAATGTATAGTGATAGGATCGTTATGTAGGATTGTTATATAAGATGTATAGGACTGTTATGAGAAATGTGATACAAGGAAAATCAGCAGTGTTATATTTAGGATTGTTATGTAGGACATAAGACAATATTGATAAGCATATGACTGGCACTCTCTGTAGGGCAAGAAATGGTTAAGTGTTGAGATTAGCCCACAAGGGGAGGAGTTGGCTGATAGGGTAAATGACTGTTTCCTGTAAGACGTTCAGTTAAATGAACCACTTGTGACAAGTATGGAGGTATGAGTCAGACAGGTCAACAAGGCCACATCTAGTGGTTAACCAGTGACAACTACAACATTGAGATTGGAGTGAGATAGTGTGATCCTCTGAAGTGACTGCAGCATTGGTCGGAACCACCAGAGGTCTAGAGATCTGCCCTCGAATGAGCGACTCTATACTAATGGAACCACTAGAGACAACTATGGAAGTATGAGTCAAACAGGTCAACAAGGCTGCATGTAGTGGGTAACCAGTGACAACTGCAGCATTGAGACCAGAGTGAGATAGTGTGATCCTCTGAAGAGACTATAGCATCGAACGGACCACTAGAGGGTTAGAGACCTGCCCTCGAATGAGCGACTCTATACTGATGGAACCACTAGGGACAAGTATGGACATATGAGTCAGATGGGTCACAAGGCTGCATCTAGTGTTTTTTTTTTTAAGGTTGAGGGAAGACTTTAAGTCCAACAAATGACAACTACAACGTTGAGACCGGAGTGAGATAGTGTGATCCTCTGAAGAGACTCCAGCATCGGTCAAAACCACCGGAGGGCTAAAGACCTGTCCTCGAACGAGCGACTCTATACTAATGGAACCCCTAGTGACAAGTATAGACGTATGAGTCAGACAGGTCAACAAGGCTGCATGTAGTGGGTAACCAGTGACAACTACAGCATTGAAACCAGAGTAAGTTAGTGTGATCCTCTAAAGTGATTGTAGCATTGGACAGACCACCGGAGGGATAGAGACCTGCCCTCGAATGAACATCTCCATACTGAAGGAGTCAGAGTACGGACAATAGGCCAGGACCCTTAATCGTCAATGTATCACCACTGGAGGGTGATGGTGTTCAGCTTTCCTGGACCCCTTCTGGTGACAACAAGACCAAATCTCAGTGATGGCGCTATGGCGAATCCCCTAGCCTCCTTCTGCTATGAGAAGAAGAGACCTCTGCCTAGAAGTGTCTGGGGGAATGCTGCTCCATTCCTGCCCCATGGACCCCCTGCCATGTAAGGGTACCAGACTGAGAGCTACTGAGAGGGAAGGTGACCGATAGACTGTGATGGACTGGGCTGGGTTAACATGTTAAGCAGCTGTACTCAACCATCTCAAAGTCAAGCAGCAGCTTTAAAACAGTGGCTAAACAGAAGCAGTAATCTGTCATCCCAAATTATATGATACTCATTTATAAATTCATTGTAAAGCCACGTCTCGAGAATGAGACTCAGTTGTGGACTTTGATTTGGATAATGAAGAGCTCCACAAGGATTTTGATGAGCTGGAGGGTGATGAGAAATAAGAATTTGGAAAAATTGAGTTTGTTCAGCTTGAACAAAAGGCGATTTAGACATCACTATTGGGAAGGGTTCTTCACAGTTACAGCAGTCAAACTATATTATGCCCTACACATGGAGGTAGAGGTGTAACTTGAAGCTCATGGACACTGATGCGAAAGCTCCAATGGCACCCAATTATTGCAAATCTTTAATAGCAGTAATCTCCTTCTATAGGGCAAAGGGACTTTTGGGGCCCCCTAGGCTGCAGGGCCCAGGTGCAATTGCAACCCCTGCACCTGTTGTAGTTGCGCCCCTGCATGGAGGTAATAATGACAATTATTCAGCATTTGAAAAGGAGAAAAATGAGGCTTAGAATACATATATGTATGGAGAAAAGTGTAATATGACAGACGTGTCTTTTTTCACCTCTGTAACTATGTATCAGGGCATTCAGAGCATTGCTTAGGCTACATAGGACTGTCACAAACCCTCAATTGTGAAAAGTAACACGTATTCATCCTCTGTATGCAAACAAGAATTTTCTTATTCACTAACAGCAATCAGATGGTAAATAATAATATAATAATAATATTTATTCATTTATAGCACTATTAATTCCATAGCCCAACGTAAATGGTACAGAACTGATATACAAAATATATTAGAAAGTTGCATACATTTTCATATACAGTAAAGTGAATATACATGATTTATAGAAGGAGTTTATAAGTCATCATATATGAAGTGGAGCGCTGATGTTATATAAGAAAAGTAAGTGAACCCTGGGACCGGATCACACGTTGAGGTAACAGTCACGCTGCATCATTTCACACCTATTACTCTTCAGGAAAAATCCCTTTTCCTGTGTTCCTATGCTATGGCTTCAATCCATACATTACCTCATCCTCGCTGACTAATTATCACCCCTGAGACGGGTCTTCTGCTCGTGGCGCTGATATAACCCCCATCATGCGCTACCTCTAGCTTTCTGGCCATCTGCACTCTGGCTGCTAGCAATAAATTCTGCTCCTCTATGTAACATGCAGAAGAAAGTGGGTCATCAGTAGCTACAAGACCTTCAGATTTCTTATTTAAAGCAATGACTGGGTGTGGGATCTACTACGGATCTCATCTCATGTTAGTATGATGCAGCAATCTAAAAAACTCAAATATGCTAACATTGAATGAGGGAATGCTGCTATTGCTTCACTGCTATAGGAATCTTTGAAAAAAGGAGATACTTAGTGTTGGCCAATGCATGTGAGACTGGTAGCCAACAACAAGGCGTATCTCTTTATCGGGACCCTATCTGCAAATGCCTCAATCTGGGTTAAAAACCTACATAGTATGAGCAGGTAGGAACCAGCAAAAAGCTTTTAGAGTGCTGAAGTACATATTTATATTGTGTTTTCAACTCCTACATGTTCACACCTATTGGAGGTGGCGGTCAATCTTTTATATTTATATTACACTAGCTGTATGGCCCGACGTTACCCGGGCATAGTAACTTACTGTTCTTAGCTATAACAAAATAGAATGATTATTTTTCACATAAAAGTCACAAAGTAAATAGACAGAAATTACAGCTAGTATACTGCCACCTCAGTTGACTCAGGGAATGTCATAGATTAAGTTTTGAGGGGACTATGTTTTGCTTTACAGTTGCCAAAAAAAAGGCCTATTCACTGTTTGTATGTGTGAGGTAATAGATACTGTTTTGACAGGTAGCCTGCATATTTATGAGGTGATCTATAACCAGGGGCTGGCAAATTTTAGCCTGGGGGGCTGACCCTCAAGTTGCGGAGGCCCATCTTTAGCCTTATTATCTCTGGCCACAACATTAAAGCACCAGAGGTAACAGGCTTTAACATAACCAAATGTCACATATTCTTACACGTTATGGAGTGTTACATGTAAAGGATCAGAACTAATAACTGCACAAGAATACATCACCAGAGCCACCAACAGTACCAAATTGTATCTCTAAAATCCTCAGCAGTACAGAAACAAGTATTACTACCCTCATCAGTACAGAAATATATAATCAGAACCACCAACAGCACATAAATACAGCATCACAACACCCATTTGTACAGAAATACACCACGAGAACCAGCAGCAGCACAGAAATACATCACCATGGCAACCAACATTAGATGAATACATCACCAGAACCACCATCAGTACATGAATAAATCACCAGGAGCACTTTTCTTACATGAATTTGAGCACCAGGATCCCTATCAGTTAATGATACACTAATTGTAATGTCAGGTCAGCACCTTATACAGTTGAATCACATGAACCTACAACTATCAATATGTCCTAGATAATGGTAAGAAGATAATGGAAGTTGTTGTTATCAGTCATCAGACTGCGGATCATACAGGAACCACAGCACTGATGAGACACAGGCAGGATCACAATTAATCATTTACATCCTGGTACCTTATAGATGACCTTGTCTGGGATCGGGGTCATCTTTTTCTGACTTCATCCTGTCCAGGCACCCTGATGGTTTTCACATCCACAGCTCATCTCTGCAGATTTCCATCTTCTTAGGTCTTCAGCACATCCCGGCATGATATCCTTAAAAAGAGCAGAATGATAATGAAGCTTCTGAATGAAAATATCTGCCCCACACTGTGCCCCGGAATAAAGAATTCCTCCTCACTGTTCTCTGCACAAAATATGATTTACACACTGAACTCTTATGGCACATGCCCTCCTCACACTGCCCCCTCATCACACTGCCCTCTTCTTTACATTCTGGGGCCCCTCTAAACTGAGCCCGCCCCATACTGCCCAGTCTCTATACTATGCCCCCTCATCACACTGCCTCTCCTCAGCATACTATCCTTTCCTTGCTTTGTCCCCATACTGTCCCCACATGCAGCCCCTCCACACACACACACATGCACCCAGTCATGCACACACACATGCACCCAGCCATGCACACACACATGTACCCAGCCATGCACACACACACATGCACCCAGGCATGCACACACACATGTACCCAGCCATACACACACACATGCACCCAGCTATGCACACACACACACACCCAGCCATGTACACACACACGCACCCAGCCATGCACACACACAGACACTCAGCCATACACACACACACATGCACCCAGCCATACACACACACATGCACCCAGCCATGCAGACAAATTTGCACCAAGCCATGCAGACAAATTAGGGCTATATTTATAGAAATGCAATACACATGGCTCACCTCCTTTGGGCTTGTCTCCTGTTCAACCTTGGCGGGTATGTGATAGAGCAGGGCGTGCTGCACGAAGTCACAGATTGCAGATCGGCCATGCTCAGAGCCCTGTCTGCTAGTGTGGTGCCCCACTGGTCAGGTGTCAGAGTTGGGGTACTGCACCCATAAAAGAGTGTGCGGTTATCCCTGTCACAGTGGGAATGCAAGATATGTAGGAGGCTCCCATCCCGACATTCCCACACTCAAGCCTAGGCAAATGGCTGGAGCCCAGTCCCTGCGGGCAGAGTTAGGGGAGGAGAGAAGAATAAAGGGAGCCCTGAGAAGAGAAAAGGGGTCTCTGAGGGAGGGGGCCTAGAGAAGAGGCAGCCCAGTAAAAGATAGAGGGATCCCCCATACTGGAGCGCCCATACTCCGGGGGGAGCCCTGGTCCACCCAACGGGGTGCCGGCTCCGAGGACGCGGTGCAGGGAGTCTAGCCCCTGAGCCGTCAACACCGGCCGTCGCGGGTCAGTCTACCTGCCCCGACACCCTGTCCATAAAGCACCGCCACACCAGGATCGCCCACTAAGGGTTGCACCCCCTTTCTTAAGAGCTGGGAAGCATGGGAACTCAGCAGGACACCAACGGGCCTGGTAGTAAGAGGGTAGTGCAAGGACATGAATCAGCAGCAGGATCTGGGATAGTTAAGAGAAGGCATACCACGGGAGTCTACAAGAGATCTTGCAGCCTGCTGTGACTACTCGGCCAGCTACCTTATGAAAAGACTGTTTCCCACTGTTAACTGCATTGCCATCAGAACTGTTCCAGTAAAGTACCCGGGTAGAGTGACAGAGTCACCGTGTGTTTGTCCTAATACTGCATTGCTGGTAATTTACTTCTACAGACTGCATCCCCATCATCAGTGCACTCCTGCCCCGGAGGGCCAGCTCCACCTGCAGCGAGCTGTTCCATCCAGGCTGCCATACCATTGCCCTCCGGAGGACTGAGGTGGCGCTGGTGTCTAGTCACCAGAATCTGCAGGTGGCGTAACAAACTCTTTATTCCCATTTATACTACCCTTTTTAAAAGCATAGCCCCCAGGGCACGAGTCTGGGCAGGCCACCAGTGACATCCCCACCTCAGCAAAGGCCCAGATACCCGAGTACCCCATATACCCTGGGGCATCACACTAGTACCTGTGTATAATACACAGGCACTATATACAGGATGCCGTATAAACAGGGTGCAGTATATCCAGGTACTATATACAGGGTGCAGTGTATATATAAAGGGTGCAGCATATGCAAGCATTAAATACATGGTGCAGTATATACATGGTGCAGTATACACAGTGTATAGTACCTGTGTATATTGCCCCCAATATATACTGCACCCTGTATATAGTACTTGTGTATAAGGCGGCCGTCACACGGTTCAATATTGCAAACGATATCGTTTAAGCGATCTGCTTTTTGATCGCTTAAGCGATATCGTTTGTGCATCGCTGCGTGCAATCAAGCGATTTTACAATGTAATATCGCTTGATCGCTAGATCGCAGATTGGTGAGCCGGACCTCATATCAAGCGATAAACGCTTGAACAATCTGCTTCACCGTGGTGTATGACACCACGATGAATGATCTCCCAGCAGCAGAGCCTATGCGCGTGGCGCCTAGTAACCCGATGTGTACCATAGTTACCAGCGATCTCGCTGCTCCACATCGCTGGTGAGTCTGTCTGTGTGACAGCTCACCAGCGATGTGAGCGATATTGTTAGCGATCGCGCGTGCACGTGATCGCTAACAATATCGCTCACGATATAGATACGTGTGACGGCCGCCTAATACACAGGTACTAGTTACAAGGTGCAGTATATACAAGGGGTTGCACTATACACAATTCTCATGATATATTGATCTATTGTCAATAGATCAATATATCATGAGAGAATATGATGCATCAATAATGTAGACTCAGATGGCCACTAACAACAGCAGCATGTGTAGGAATCAGGATATCCTGGACGTGGACAAACACTTACAGCAGGCACTGGGCAGCAGGGAGTGGGACTTAGTCAGACTGGCCTTCTCTATCTTCTCTCACACACTCTAATCGGCCGCCAGCCTCGCACACAGACACTGAGACACAG
Organism: Allobates femoralis; assembly: GCA_033576535.1. Classification (NCBI taxonomy): domain Eukaryota; kingdom Metazoa; phylum Chordata; class Amphibia; order Anura; family Aromobatidae; genus Allobates; species Allobates femoralis. Next base: position 435,668,135 of record JARQOC010000006.1, on the reverse strand, counting down.
TAATGGCACTGCTTTTCTTCACAGCACTCCGCGTTCTGAAAGGGTTCAGACAGGGTTCAGAAGCGTGCTGACATTGCATGCTGTACATGACACGCCTCTGAACCCTGGCTCATCCAATCCATGCGCACCGCCGGGCGCATAGCAACACTGCCTGCCTCCCGAGTCCCTGTTTGCCACTGACTCCCGCCTGTTGCGTCCCGCTGTCAGGTGAGTCCGGCGCACTGCGCCGGCAGGCGCCGCTCTCTCGAGCTAACGTGGGCCACGGGAAGGTTTTTCGTAGTACATGAAGCGGGGCGGCCCTGAACTGTTGCTGATCCACCGGCCTGGGGTGCAAATGCTCCCTGGCACCCGGCCCAGTCCGCCCCTGCCTATAACTTACCATATATGGAAGAGAACAAAACAGAATTTTAGCCTGTAACATTCCGAGTCATGTCACTGTATTTGTGCGGTATTTGTGTCTTCTGAGTTCTACTTGTGGATTTGATCCATTCTATGGAACATCACTATATTATTCTCTTCCATGTATGGTATGTTATAGATATCAAAGTAAATAGACAGAAAATACAGCTAGTATAAAATAATGCAGCCTCCATATATATGTGTATATGTGTATGTATGTATGTCCACACCAGGGCATCCAGCTAGTATAATATAATGTCACGCCCCCTTCATAGCTCTGCTCCTCCACACAGCTCCACTCCCTTCATAGCCCCACACCCCTATGGATGCATATGACTCTGCCCCTCTAATTAGCCCCACCCCTAAAAGGGTGAGCTATGTAGGGCTGGGCTATGAAGGGGCAGGGCTCTTATGAGGAGGAGATATGAGGGGATGGGGCTCTGTGGAAGGGTCAGCGCTGTGAAGGGCTGGGGCAATGTGAAGGGGTGAGCTATGAACGGAACAGGGCTATCTTGAGGGGGTGGAGCTATGAAGGGGACAGGGCTGTGTGTGGACATACATACAGCCTAGGGGGTCCAAAAGTCCCTTTGGTTTATAATGCTATTAAAGATTTGCAATAATTGGGGCCATGTTGGAGCTTTCACATTGGGGCCCATGAGCTTTAAGTTACGCCACTGAGTAGAATTGCATGAATTATCTAATCTGTGAATTTTTTTCTTTACTGAAGAGGAACCCCCCATGTTACACGCTATATACATAAAATAATCATTTATCTGTGACACATTCCTGCTATTTAGCACTGCTTAGCTACAATGGCCCTGATGACTATTATTGACATCAAAGCCCGAACAAGATGTCCCAAGTGTTTGTCCTCTGACCACAAGATGTTCAGGCCAACCTTCCTTTCCTCCAGGAAAGAAATCCGCAGCTCATAAATATTCAGCAATAGATGAAAAATCAGGGCAGGATCTGCTGCAGCTTCCCAGGCGGCGTAAAGGTGACCCATATTGAGAGCATTAAAGGATCAATGTGGACATGTAACAAGGAACCGTTGCTCTCGAGTAAGAGACAGATTAGTTACACAGCTTCACTACTCAAGTTGTTAGATCTTAATTTTTTGTTTAATGGTGTTTTATAGACATGTAGCATATAAATTTATTTTTTTTATTAAAGCACAAATAAAATCTTAAAAATAGGGAAATCCAAAAAAACTAATTTTCTTATATAAACCAATCATGGTTCAGTTTTTTCTGACGCATTTCATGCACATTAAAGTGAACCTGTCACCATTTTTTTATCTTATAAGCAGCGGCCCTCACCAGTAAAGCCTTACATACATTATTGTGGAATACTGTATATAAGTCCGCAGGTCAATATGCAGAATGTAAAAAACAGCTTTTATTATACTCACCTGTGGACAGTCCTGTTCGATGAGTGTCAGGGGTCTTGAACCGGTGTCTCCTTTCTTCCTCTAAATGCTGTCCTCTTCCCTGCTTTATGTGGGTGATGCACCCTACGTCTCCTACACAGTGTCCTCCATTGTGCTCCTGCGCACGCACACTTCTCTTTGCTCTGCTGAGGGCAAAGCAAAGTGCTGTAATGCACAGTGTGGGGAAAGGTCAAAGAACATCCGTGCATGCACACTATGCGGGTATTTTTATTTTTCCCTGCACATCACAGTACTTTGCTCTGCTCTCAGTTGGGCAGAGAAAAGTGGGCATGAATCACCTGTCTGCACCAGACATCTAGTCTGCACCAGCCTTCCAGTCCGCACCTGCCTTAGCTAGAGACTGTCTTTGATTACAACTGTGCCACGCATCCCCGACCCATGGGGCCAGCTGTCATGGTATCATGTCTCCCTGGAGTGCCACCTGGCGGCTACCCTCCAGCAGAAGCTTAACCTCAACATTAGAGACTCTAGTGAAGATGAGGTAGGTACTCAGTCAAACCCCTCCATTTTGAGCCAGACGTAGCACACCACAACTGTGTCAACCTTTTCCTGCTAGATATTTTGAAGGGTGAGCACCAAAAGACGACTTCTCTGAAAGCTGAGGGATAAGATCTAAATCTATGGGCAGGCACAGATTTTCACCTCGGTTTCAGGATTTGATCCACCTTTCTGCGAGGCAAATTTCCCTGTCTGCTCAATTGTGGTCCTTTTAGCTAGATCTACCTCAGGAGGCGACTGTCAAGCCCTCGGCCATGGGGCTGGACTCTGCTAAGCAGGGAGATCGATGTCTACCACGCAGCTCCGCTAGTTCTGTTCACCCTATCCGTGGTTCCATGCAGCCATCTGCTTCATTCTCTGTTAGGAACCTGCACCCTCTTGGTAGGTCTCCTGGGAATGCTCTTAGGATGCGTGCACTGCTTCCTTCACACACTTAAAGGAGCAGTACACCTGTTCCCTATTTGACTCAGACTGAGTGCTAAACTGCCATGTGCATAAAAGTCATCCTCCCCTAAGGGAGATGCCTGGGCAATGTGTTCATTCTCTAGGAACGTTGCCCTGTTCAGGTTGCACGCCTGTAGCCTTACATTATACTAATACCTCTGTCTCCTCAGATTCCTCTTCTGGCAGTTCCTTATCCTGGATCCCTTTGTACACTCCAGATCCCACACCAGGCTGGCCAAGCCTCTCTTCATGAAACCATACCTCTACAGACTGAATCAGCCTTTCCGGGATAACACAGAGCTCCCAGGATCCTCTCCACTAGCAGAGTCAGTGTTCCACAGTCTCTCCGTCTCTACTGTCTGGTCTGTACAGTTCACCCCTTTGGTCCGGGATACGTGGCATTTAGACCTCCTGGTGCTGTTGTGGCACCCGAGTCACAGTGCCACAGTGTCACCATTGTTAGGTGTCACCAGAGAGCAGTAAGTGGTATTCCACTCAGGCAACACACAAACAACACCAAAACCTCCAGGCCAAGAGGGGGAGACCAAACGCGGGTTCAGGGTGAGCTCCCATATATATTCTGGTCTGGGAGGAAACAAGTTCAGTTCAGTCCCTAGGAGGGCTGTGAAGAGCACAGTGCAGTTTCAGTGAGAACTGTGCAGAGGACCTGAGTGTAAAAGGGCCGTTCTAAGCCCATCTCAGAGATCCTTGATGAACACCAGGCCTAAGGTTAGGGTCTGAGGAAAGAGGAGAGAGACAAAAACCTATCGGGGAGGCTACATCACCCGTTGCATTCCCTCCGCAGAGGAACACCACAAGAACGGACACAGGAGTCCGAGACTGTGCAGGTTCAGGCACAGTGGCAGTCAACACCGGAAAGTGGGGGACTCCAGATTCTCCAGCTACACGGTACCAGGGACACAGCAACATATAGAATCCAGAAACACTGACTTCTCGGGTGGGGTGGAAAAGTGAAGGACACGAGTTGCCTGTCATACTGGTAAACGCAGAAAGAGACAGGGCCAGCAGCCTAGCAGAAGCAACTGCAAGGCCACTATGCAAACACAGTGAGGAAGCCAATAAGACCTGGCCGGGTGAGAAATACCCTGAACTGCTCTCTAGATTCCAGGGACAGCTTGTAACAACTGCTTCAACTCCAGTAAACAGACTGAGAGTCTATTGTCCTGTGCCCAGCAACAGAATCCCACCTGCAGAGCTGGAGACTGCTTTTCTCACACACTGGCTGGAAGAGCTGCTAAGTGTACCACATCCAGCACCAGGACAGTCAGCACTGACTGTGGAGAGCTGCAGAAAAGTAAGTGACTGTGTGAATCAAAATCTCCTGCAAAGCCCCATCCAAACCATCCCTCCCGTCCTGGGGACCCTCCAGCCCTACCCAGGAGGGCTTTCCATCCACGCTGCCCCAAGTCACCGTCCCCAGCAGGAATACGGCAGTGGTGGTTCTACGGTACTAACCACATACCCGGGTGGTTTCATGTCAAATCATGCCTTGTAAATATCCCCTTTTTGGACTGATTCCAGGCCATGGAACCAGGTCACGACTACTGTGATACCCCAGAGAGACAGTGCCGGCCTGGTCCCGAGTACCCCATAGCCTGGGGGTGCATCACTGTACTATCTGAATTCCTGTATAGGGGTTACCTCATTGGTGCTCTGCTATGAGAGTTCAGTGTCGCAATCCAGAGGGTCCTCTCAGACACCTTCTCCTTATGTTAAACCTTCCTTAATAAATATCCTTGGTTTTAGAAAAGTCACTCTCTTGAGTATCAGGTATTCAGCTATCACTTCTCCACCAGTGGTCCTGTGAGTCCACTTAACATCTCCACATGCCTCAGGGGTAACAGCGATGCCAATCCTAGACTGAGCCTCATTCAGGGGAGAGTGTGCTCATCGCCTTTCATAAGGTCAATAACCTTGTCCTCCACGGTAAAGGCCCTGGGCGCTTAGAAGTGGAGGTAGCTCAGCATTTGAGCACTTACAGATTCTTCATCTCTGCATTTTGACCATGAACCTTTGCGATGCACCAACAATGCGCAAGTGAATGAGCTATGCATACATGAACTTACACCATCAGAGAGATTTGGAAATGGTAAACAAGGAAATGATGGGACTGTTTTGGTGTTATCTCTGGTCGCCATCAGGTCAATCTTTGGAGAGGTCCAGTGGGTTCACTCCCCAACGCTTGTGCACCTAGGAACATTATAGTTTCCCTATTGAAGTTCTGGACTACCTGGGTATCATGTGTTCCTAGGTGTATCTGCTCACATTGTCCTCCTTATTCTGGTGCTTTCTGCTCTGTTTGTCTGCTGTCTTGGACTTCAGTGATTGATGTGCCATCTACTGCACCATTGCTGTAGGTACAAGCTGCTCACCCTGACATTTGACTTAATGAATCCACCTCACCAAGTGAGCCCATAACCACCAAAGGTTTACTTTTGTGATTTTTAGGTAAGGCTAGAAAATGTAGAGGCAGAGTACTTAGCCGCAGGTGTTGCAGTGTTGGACAGCAATGCCGGGCTGCTTACTTTTGTTTAACAAGGAGGCTATTTGGCTCTATTTCATGAAGTAGGGGTACATTGTGTGTCTTACACCCAAAAATGTAAGGGTATACATCACTACTTTATGCAATGCCCTGGTACTGTCCAAAGCATATGCCACTGTACTATATTGGATTTAAGGGAAAGAAAAGAAATGGATGCTGCAGAAGGCCAATTTCTCTGGCTCCTGCATTAAATGCTCAATAAATGGAACAGCGCCCTAAGGAAATCCCACTCAATTAGTTGCAATGTGTCAGGTATCAAATCGTATTTTACAACAGAAATAAACCTAGATTTAATAAGTGTCCCTAGGTCATCATTTCACGGGGTCTCAGCAGTGGTCCACTGAGCAACCATTGTGCTCCACTCAGCAATTTTAGTTGTCGATCATCAGGCACACAAATTATATCTGCAACTTATAGATAATATATACCATTGGCTCCAATAGGGTATACAGATATAACAAGGATAGTTCTTTAACAAATCCCCTACTTCCTAGAGCCAAATGCTACAATAAATAACAATGGATGCTCTGGTGGACCCGGTCAACTCCTTTAACTGCATAAATACTTACTACAGTTGCAAGTGAGATAATTTTGGGTGTTTGGCTATTGACCTTTCATAGTACCCCATTCAAGGATTACTTGGCAAAATGAGGCAGACTCAACTCAACACACTTTTAGAGAACATAGAGTAAGAGTTACAAATTATCCCATCATTTTATCTCATGCTTTTCTTTTTGCCTCATTTTACAATTTGAAGTGAGAAATACATTGATGAGCAAAAGGATAACAATTAGTAATGAGCGAGTAGTAAGATCTTTAGGTACAGATAGCTCTAACCAAATACTGTGAACTGTTTCAGTATTTGGATTCGAGTGAGTTCCCCATTGACTTGCATTGGATTCCTTACTCATTACTCATTCAAAGTATTCGGTTAGAGCTATCCGAAACTGAATATCTTATTACTCGTTCATCACTAGTAACAATGTTTGGAACTTTTGACTTTCAGGCTCCATATCTCACCATCCACTACATCTTTGAGCGTGAGACTACCTTCCTTTTATAGACAATCATCTTGGTTATCTGTTACATAAATTTAATTTGCTACTTTTTAGCATATTAGTTATGCAGATTCTTCTCATTTTCCCTCCATTGTTATTATTTTGCTCCTAAAAATCTAAACTTTAATATTTACAGTATAAATTTGTTAGAATTTTGTAAATCCACCTTTGGGTTTCAACACTGCCTGAATCCTTCTGGGGGGCTCTCGATCAGATTCAATCATGTCTCGATTGAAATCTGATTCCAGGTCTCTTCTACACATTCCCAATATAGGTGCATACTGGTTGACTCACTTGGGTATGTATACAGCATTTCTTTTAATACAGCCCACAAGTGTACAATTGGGATGAGATCTGGGGACTTTGGGGGCCAATCCAGCACCTCTACTTCACTGTCATAGAACCATTTCTTCATTAATCTTGACGTATGCTTTGGGTCATTGTCCTGTTGGCACACTACATCATTCTTTGCATACCCATAGTAACAACTGTGCGAAGTAACTTATCTTGACTGATAATCACATATAGATAAGCACTGGTCTTGGTCAAGTATCCAATGTCACTGACTGTGAATTTGCCCCATATCATCAGGCTCCTCTACCAAACTTGACAATTCCTTACATTTCTTGATCTGTTCGCCCCTTTTTCCCTTCTTTCTTCCAGACCCATTTTCACCCATCAGAGCTTAGTCTATTGACTTTTGCTCCAAATCACCCGTTTAATCTTCTATTGGCCAGTTTTCATACTCTATTGCAAACTCGAGCCGACACTTGTTATGATGATATTTAAGTCGAGGCTTAATGTTTTTTCAGGCCACCATTCAAGACTTGTATAACGTGTGCTACACAGTGCTTGCATAGAGGTCTGTGTTCTCATTAATACAAAACATATGAACCTCCTCCATTGCCGTATTTGTTGCACCAGAGCTGACAGACCTTGTGATAAAACCAGCTTATTGACTCCAATATTTTGCCTCTTGGCATTTGAATGGATGGACAGACTTCATTCCATATTCTTCTGTCATGATCTCAGATGATGCAGTTTGTCAATTTTTTTGATTGAGAGACTGCTATCAATGAGCTCTTGTCTTGTCTTGTCTCTTTTCTTGGGAAATCTACTTCATGGCTGCTCCTCTATTCGAACCAGTGACTTTTCACTTGGCAATAAACCTAATAATACACAGAGCTATTAAGGAATGTAAGAACAGGTTGTAATTTGTATTATACAGGAAAAACAAGAATTAAAAAAAAACAAAAAGCAAAATAGTAACAATGTAGTGACATGACAAGAATCTGCATAGCTAATCATACGTTAAAAATTTGCAAGACAAATGTACGTATGAGATAGCCAAGATGATCTAATATATAAAGTTTAAATATACAAAATCACTATACACCTTATATCCATAAAAATTCTCATGATTAAGGATGCATCATTCCTATAAGGTGTATATATAACTGGAAATAAGTAACACTCCTCTCAATTATTAATTAAGTGGACACCACTATGGAGTTTAGGTTACATAAAATATAACTTTTATTATTAGTATAAAAGCAGACACATAAACGTTATGAAACGAAGCACAAGGAATTTCCAAAAACAACTGCAGTAGGGTAGTAACCCCCTGGGTTAAACCGTGCACCGTGAGGCACAATTCACAATAATGTTAAGTTACACAAGTAAGGAGTGTGTTAGCAGACAATTTATGGAGTAATACCATTGCATCAGTCACTCACCCATAGTGCACTCTTGTGATGGACATGGCGGTTCCCGGGGGGCCCTGTCCTGCAGGGGCGTGCTGCAGGACAGGGCCCCCCGGGGAACCGCCAGGTCCATCACAAGAGTGCACTATGGGTGAGTGACTGATGCAATGGTATTACTCCATAAATTGTCTGCTAACACACTCCTTACTTGTGTAACTTAACATTATTGTGAATTGTGCCTCACGGTGCACGGTTTAACCCAGGGGGTTACTACCCTACTGCAGTTGTTTTTGGAAATTCCTTGTGCTTCGTTTCATAACGTTTATGTGTCTGCTTTTATACTAATAATAAAAGTTATATTTTATGTAACCTAAACTCCATAGTGGTGTCCACTTAATTAATAATATATAAAGTTGTGTGTGTCAAGCCCTGCCCACTCCACATAACCACGCCCACTACACATAGCCACACCAACTCCACATAGCTTCACACACTCCACATAGCTCCGCCAGCCCCAGTTAGCCCTGCCCCTTTATTGTGATGTCACAATAGAATATAGAATGTTAGCTTATAAAATTCCATGTCACTGCCTGATCATTAAATCATAGGGATCACAGTTGTCCTACAGACACTAATGCCACATAAGAAAATGAATGTGACTGGATGATGACTGGATGATAGTCGTCATACGCTAAGAGGAAAGCTGAGCAAGACTTACAGTAATTGAAGAAAGAAAGGCAAGACTTACAGAAATGAGAAGAGCTGCTTTCTCAAGGGACACTGAAATGGCCATGCAGTCAGGACTATATGGAGGGGTGGAGCTGTGGAGGGGCGGGGCTATATGGAGTGGGTGGCATTATGAAGGGTTGGGACTACTGGGAGGGTGTAACTATGAATGGGGTGGAGCTACTGGGAGGAGGCGGGGTTATGATACACACATACATATATACATTACCATATATGGGCGATATTACCATATATGAGCATTACAACCATATATGGACATTACGCCGGGCTCTACAGCTAGTTGTCTATAAAATGAAGGTAGTCTCATGCTCAAAGATATAGTAAATGGTGAGATATGGAGCCTGAAAGTCAAAAGTTCAAAACACTGTTACCCTTTTGCTCTTCAGTGTATAAGCAGAACTCAGTGTGCATCTCTGGAGTATAACCAGCCTTCCCTCATCTTACTGTCTTGTGTATGCCTGAAATACAACTCGCTGCAGCAGAAGCCTCCCCCTTATCTTTGTGGGCTGTAGGACAAATGATAATAAAACTCCACCCTCTTTTATTAAGGGCGACAGATCTCCCCACGACCTCCAGCTGAAGATGGAGCTGATCCGCAGGAGATTAACCTCGGTGATCTCTGGAGGATTTCTATGCTTTCAGATTATGCAGAAAATGCTGTTCACTAATATTCAGCAAAGGCAGCTGTAATCATTTGTTTAATTTCAACCTTCATTTCTTGGTTTAGGGTTACTTGAACAATAAGTCTGGTTTCTAATGCTGAGGAGGATCGGCAGATTTACATTATATTTTATCCAATATCTTGAGGTGAAGGGGCAGACTATGAAATATTTACCGTACTTTCTGTACTTTCTACCACCCATTAAATGGTAAAACAAAGAAAACACATACTGTACATGACAACCTTGTGATATCAGTTTTCTTCACGAACCCATTGACTTGCATTGAGGAGTTTGATTTGCAACAAGGATCTATATGGGAAATAGCTCCTGCTCTTTTTTTCAATGTCTTAAAAGAGGCACATTAATTGTGATGGCTCCATGATTTATCTGCAAAAATAATGGATAAAATACCTTCCGTTATTTGTACAGAGGATGAGGGTCCAGGACTGGGCCTCCCACCTATCAGAAGTTTCTTGGCTGTCCGTACAAATACATCACTTTTTGCACTGTCCTCGGATCCAGGACAGCTCTGGAGGTCTGCATCAATTCCTCAAGTGTTGTCTCAGAGAAACATCTGATGACGTGCTCCTCTAGTCATCTAACCGCTGGAGCCAATTACAGACTGCAGCGGTACTGTCACCTTCAGAGTGGACTGCGCTGGTTCTTTGTGGGCGTTGGAAGGAGAATATGCCTTCATTTATTATTTTAAATCAAATAATTTTAGGACTACCCTTTTAAGGGGAACCAACCAGCAGGATTTAGGGAATTCATAGGATCCTGTTATTTTTTATGACCTGTATCAGTGCACCCTATAACGCAGTTAGAAGTCCTATGTTGGATAGACTGTTAAAGGGAACCAACTAACAGGATTTAGGACTATAAAGTGAAGCCAGTTCCTTACAGGCACTGGGATACTGAATGCAATCACACCTTTACTTGAATGATTCCATGTTTGATTGCAGAGAAAAGTGTCATAAAACGCCTGGAAAACAGGACAGCAGATGATTGATGTGTGCAGCACTGCGTCACTATTTGGAGTTGTTGTTTTTTTCCTCTCTCTGTGGGCATGCATTTCGGCTGTAAGGCAAACCCTCACTCCTGCTACCTCTTATCTCTTTCAGTTTCTGGCTCCTGAGCACTGTCACTATACTCCAGCCATCGGGTGCCTGACAAAACTGAAGGAGGGTTTGGCTTACAGCAAAAAGGCATGCCCACAGAGAAGGAAGAAAAAAAACAACTCCAAATAGTGATACAGTGCTGCACACATCAGTCACCTGCTGCCCTGTTTTCCAGGAGTTTTGTTACAATTTTCTCTGCAATCAAACATGGAATCATTCAAGTAAAGTTATGATTACATTCAGTATCCCAGTGACTGTAAGGAACTGGCGTCACTTTATAGCCCTAAATCCTGCTGGTTGGTTCCTTTAACAGTCTATCCAACGTAGGACTTCTAACTGCATCGTAGGGTGCATCGATACAGGTCATATAAGTAATAGGATCCTAGTGATTCCTTCTAAAATGCTCCCTAAGAAAATAATCTGCTCCAAAGTGAACTTGAAGATGAAGGCATCTTCTATTTGACTTCATTGGTCCTATTAAGGCTCCTTGTGTTAGACCCAGATTAGGATCCTCTGGAGGATCTTCCACTTGCTCCTCAGTCAAGAGTTTGCTGAAATTTTCACAACTCGTCTCTTGTTGTCTTAGGACTGAATACTGATTTCCAGGAAATGTTTATATCTCCCAAACCTCGTGTACGAGCTGCGGACGTTTATAGTCTATGCATGCTTTTTTATTTATAGAGTGCTAAAAATAGCCGAACATTTCAGGAATACGAGTAATGGAAGGTAATACTCAGCTCAGCGGAGCACCGGAACATCAGGTCCAGTACATTCTCTGCACTTTTATTGTAATGGCAACAGTAATTGCAAGGCTGTATATTGTTTCTGCAGTCTGGAGACTCCAGAAGAGAGGTTTTTCATGACAAACAAAGGTCACATTTTCCATATGTGGAGTTGAAAACCATCACAGCAATTACTGGAGGTCAAGTACTGGAGCTCCAGGGCAGTCAGTATTGCCCTTATGGACCAGGGCTTGGGATCAGAGAGAGTCCATGCTAGCCCATACTGGTGAGAGTCAAGAGGGCAAAGAGATAAAAAGCTAAAGAAGAAATGGGAATACAAGCAACCGGTGCACCGACACTCCACATGTTGACAAACATTATAGACCAGTGGTCTCAAACTTGGCCGGGTTGATGGGCCACACCTTGAAAAAAATGTATTTTGGGGGCTGCATTCTTTTCAGGACAAAGTGACATTTTTAGTGATACCATATTTTTATGCACCTTTTGATCACTTTGTTTTATGTTTTTTGCTCATTTAGTTGTTTTTTTTTACAGGACATTCATTGTATGGGTTATTATTATTATTATTATTTATATAGCACAATTAATGTCATGGTGCTGTACATGAAAGGTGTTACACATACATAATAGAGATATAGTCTACAATGAACAAATTAACAGTGACATACTGGTACAGAGGGGAAAGGATCCTGCCCTCACGGGCTTACATTCTTTAGGATGATGAAGAGGAGACAGTAGGTTGGGGGTTGCGGCAGCTCCGGTGGTGGTGAGGCGGCTGCATGGTGGTGGTGCGGCAGCTCCAGTGGTGGTGAGGCGGCTGCTTCAGTAGCAGCGTGGTCATTGCAGGCTGTAAGCTTATGTGAAGAGATGGGCTTTCAGGTTCCGTCTGAAGGATCCGAGGGTGATGGATAATTGGACGTGTTGGGACGCAGAATTCCAAAGGATGGGGGATATTCAGGAAAATTCTTGGAGGCGATTGGTTGAGGAACGAATAAATGTGGGGGAGGTCTTGGGAAGACCTCAGATAATATGAGGGAGGATAGTGGGAGATTAGTTCGGAGATATGAGGAGGAAAGAGGTTATGGACAGCTTTGTAGGTCAGTGTTAGTAGCTTGAGTTAAATTTGTTGGGGAATTGGGAGCCAATGAAGGGATTTGTAGAGAGGAGAAACAGGGGAGTAGCGAGGAGAGAGGTGGATTAGTTGAGCAGCAGAGTTCAGGACAGATGGGGGAGGTGCGAGAGTGTTATCAGGGAGGTCACAGAGGAGGATGTTGCAGTAATCAAGGCGGAAGATCATGAGGGCATATGCAAGCATTTTAGTGGATTGAGGGCTGAGGAAATATTTTTTAGCTACAGGAGACAGGAGGTGGCGAGAGTTTTGATGTGCAGTTTGAAGGACAGGGCAGAGTCAAGGGTTACTCTTAGGCAGCGAATTTCAGGTGCAGGTGAGAGCGTGATGACATTAACCAGGATAGATATATCAGGTAGTGAAGATACTTGAGATGAGGGAAAGATAATAAGTTCTGATTTGTCCACATTGAGTTTCAGGAAGCGAGAGGAGAAGGAGGATATGGCTGATAGACACTCTGGGATTCTGGACAGCAGGGCGGTGTTGTCTGGGCCAGAGAGGTAGATCTGAGTGTCAGCATGCAGGGATATTGGAAGCCGTGGGACTTTGAGTTGACCCAGACCATGGAGAAAAGTAGTGGTCCCAGGACAGAGCTATGCCGGACTCCAACGGAGAGAGGGTGGGATGAGGAGGTAGTGTGGGAGTGGGAGACCTAAATGTGCAGTCAGAAATTTAAGAGAAGATCTAGAACAGGGCAAGGACTTTGATGCCAAGTGAAGAGAGAATCTGTAGTAGTAAAGAGTGGTCAACCGTTTGGAAGGCAGAGGACAGATTGAGAAGGAGGAGTATTGAGAAATGTCTCTTAGCTTTGGCAGTAAGTTATGGGTTATAACAGTTTTATAGCTTGAATTGTTAAAGATGTGGCAATAAGAAATGCGTGCACTATTTTTGTTTATATATAAAGCATAATTTTTAGTGGTAACATTTTTTCATGCCTTTTGAATTTCTTTATTATTATTATTATTTTTTTTTTTACATTCTTCGTGTTCTTGTAAGTACCGTAATATCATCTTACAATTAGCACCGTTTTATCATTTTGGACAACATCTTGCAGTAATGGCCCCATCCTAGTCCGAATCTAGTAGTTATATTTCCCATCATGGTCTTCATCTTGTAGTAATGTGTCCCATCCTGGTCCCTTTGTTCTAGAAATGTGCCCACCCTGGTCACCTTTTTGTAGTAATGATTGCCTTTCTCGTCCCCATCTTGTAGTACTGTTCCCTTTCTGGCCCCTTCTTGTAATAAAGTCCCCATTCTGATCCTCAACTTGTAGTAATGTTCCCAACCTGGCTCCCTTCTTGTAGTAATGTGCCCATCCTTGTGCCTTTCTTGTAGTAATGTTCCCATCTTTGTCCTCATCATGTAGTTATGCACCATCCTGATCCCTGATCTTGTAGTAATGTCCCCATCCTGGTGCCTTTCTTGTAGTAATGCCCCCATTCCTGCTCCCCTTCTTGTATTAACGTGCCCCATCCTGGTCCCCTTCTTGTGGTAATGTCCCATCCTAATCCCTCATTTTGTAGCAATATGCCCCATCCTGATCCCCTTCTTGTAGTAAAGTCCCATCCTGATCCCTCATCTTGTAGTAATGTCCCCATCCTGGTCCCCTTCTTGTTAATGTCCCTCATCCTCATCCACTTCATGTAGCAATGTCCACATCCTGGTCCTATCTCGTAGTAATATCTCCATCCTGGTCCTCATATTGTAGTAATGCACGTTCCTGATCTTATAATAATGTCACCATCCTGGTGCTTTCTTGTAGTAATGCCCCCATCCTTATCCTCATCTTGTAGTAATGCCCTCCATCCTGGTCCCCTTCATTTAGTAATGTCCCATCCTGGTCCCCTTCTTGTAGTAATGTCCTTATCCTGGTCTCCTTCTTGTAGTAATGTCCCTATCCTGGTGCCTTTCTTGTAGTAATGTCCTCCATTCTGGTCCCTAACTTGTAATAATGTCCCATCCTGATTTTTCATCTTGTAGTAATGTCCCCCATCTTGGTCCCCTTCTTGTTAGTGTCCCCCATCCTTGTCCCTTCTTGTACTAATCTGTCTCATTCTGGCCCCCTCCTTGTAGTAATGTCCCTATTCTGGTGCCTTTCTTGTAGTAATGTCCTCTATTCTGGTCCCCAACTTGTAATAATGTCCCATCCTGATTTTTCATCTTGTAGTAATGTCCCACATCCTTGTCCCCTTCTTGTACTAATCTGTCTCATTCTGGCCCCCTTCTTGTGGTAATGTTCCCATCCTAATCGCCATATTGTAGTAATGTCCATCCTGGTCCTTTTCTTGCAGTAATATTCCATCTTGATTCCTCATCTCGTAATAATGTCACCATTTACACACACACACACAATTGTTAGCCTTATTACGGAGACTATTACTATTACAGTGTTACTTATTAATGATTTATTTATTATTCTTATCCTGAATTATTTATTATTCTAATTTATTATTCTAATAATTATAATTATAATCAAGTTATAGATTCAACTACTACACTTTATTATTTATTACTTTGATCATCAACTATACTGTGAGGTGGAAGGTGGACGGGAGTCTGCGGGCGGCGGGAGAAGTGGGGTGGGAGGTGGACGGGGTCTGCCGGCGGTGGGAGAAGTGTGGTGGGAGGTGGACGGGAGTCTGCCGACGGTGGGAGTGGTGGGGTGGGAGGTGGACGGGAGTCTGCCAGCGGTGGGGGAAGTGTGGTGGGTGGTGGACGGGAGTCTGCTGCGGCGGAAGAAGTGGGGTGGGAGGTGGACGGGAGTCTGTGGGCGGCGGGAGAAGTGGGGTGGGAGGTGGACGTGAATTTGTGGGCCTGCACCATATTAGCATATCCATGACTGTGGGAGTGTGACTAGCAGGCTGGGTTCTAGGATATGCAATAGGTGTCTTTAACCCTTCTGTATACTAAACTGAGCACCCACTGGGGATATTACTTGCACCTATAGGCAGGTCCCCCGCAGCTTGCTATTGAGGACCTGGTTGGTGCCATAATATTTGCCATTAACACCACCCTATACAAGAAGTTTGATATAAGGGATGTGTGGGATGAGCAATTTGGCAAAGATAGCTGTTTACCAACTATGTTAAAGATTTTGTGTCCACTGGCCTGAAAGTTTACAATAATACAGGTGTAGTGAGGGTCTCGTCATTTTTATGGGGGAAACACCTTCAATCTTCCTCTGCTATTGAATCCAGTTTTATTACTGTTGTATATAAAAATGTTTTCTATAGACTGCACTGTAAACCTTTTCATGATTCTTAAATAAAGATTTTATGCATCATTGATGTGGTCAGAGGTAATTTAGGAGTGAGTATGTGGGGCAAAAAAATTTCCGACCTTGGAAGTTGTTATAAATTTATTTATTTAAAGTGTACCCGCCATTTACATTTTTATCTAATAATAATGTAGAGCAAGTGATTCTAATAAACTTTCAAATATACTTTAGAAATGAAATCTGGACAAAAACCTTTCAAAAAACTTCTAGAAGATGTCCCACTAGGCTGGTTCTGAGCCAGATATATGCTCATTGTCAGGGAAATCCGTCTTCAGCTCCACACACTGAATATGTACTTATAAGGGTGGGAGCACACAGTGTACCTGCCTACAGCTGATCTGTCTATAATCAGGTTACCTCAGGCTAAGGGACAATGCTGAGTCTGTCAGGCTGTCAGCAGTGCACATGGCTCCTGTGGTTTTGTCTCCTCTGCATTCACATCGGCTCTACTTTGTGCAATCAACTGAGGACCTGTGTGGAGGCCATCAGCTGATAACATGGAGCAGAGCCGATGTGGATGCAGAGAAGATAAGATCACAGGAGCTGTGTGCACTGCAGACAGCCTGACAAACGCAGCACTGTCCCTGTCTTAGGTAAACTGATTATACACAGATCAGCTGTAGCCAGGTTCGATGTGTAGCCGTATTCAGTGCATGGAGCTGAATATGTATTTTCCTGACAATGAGCCTATAACTGGTTCAGAAACAGCCTAGTGGGGACATCTTCTAGAAGATTTTTTTTAAAGGTTATCTTCCAGATTTCATTTGTAAAGTATATTTGAAAGTTTATTATAGTCACTTGCTCTACATTACTATTAGATAAAAATGTAAACGGCAGTCACGCTTTAAGGTGGAACTTCAATATGTGTTCCCAGAAAGAACCTTAGAACCTTTAGTTATAGGCCCAAAGAATGTAGGAGATATTTTGCATACTTAAACATCAATCTTCAACTGGTGTTGTTGTTGGATGGTAGTTAGGGTTTACTACTGAGACCAATTAGCACTACTAAAAAGTTAGATTTCTGTCCCCTATAGACAGTAATGGTATATGTGATTGAATTCGGCAGTCATAAAAAACAGTTGGTTATTTAACATTTATGACTCAGCTATAAAGACCTTCTAAATGAACTTAAGAAAACGGTAATGTGCACAAATCGCTTACCATATACTTCTTTATATGTGGGTCTAGTTATTATCAGTATATATATATACACACACACAATACACCTTTTATCCGCTGATGCAATTTCACTTCTCATCTCTTGCTGTCTCGTACGGTAGCTTCAACACACTTGACTGAAATCTCATGAAGAGCGTCCCCTTTGTGTTCTTCACAGTTATTCCTGGATATATTTTTACTTGTCTTTTTCATACTTTTAGCTAGACATCACTCCAGACAGACTGAAAGGGAACAGTTCTCATTAAAACAGTGGGAAAGATAGAGAGAGATGGATAGAGGGAAACTTTTTACTGCTCCTGTAAAACAACAGCTGCTGTGAAATGTGGACAAGGTTAAGGAGTGGTGTATAGGATAAACCATTGATTTAGCCTCCATGCACATTACACTAACGTTGGCTGAACCTGATGATATTAATGGGTTCAGCCAACAATCCAATGTCTATGGGGGCCCCTGACAATTTGTAGTGGGAGTTAAGGGTCCAGCATCTTCAAATTCAGATGGCTGATTCTTTTGTCTACTTACGTTGCGAATCATAGCCTTAATCACCAATTTCACCAACATTTGGGTATCAGTACTGTTGTACATGAGAACCAAAATGATATGAGATGACCCATAAGCCACCTGGCCAAAGCATAAACGTATACAACACATAGAAGAGGAAGATATTTTAACAAAACCAAGTTTTGGATGACTACCAGGATTCTTGGCTCATGAAAGAGCACCAACGGTAAGGACCCCCATCACATCACGTTTTTTGGGGATCCGTGGCTATACATTGTAAAACTGATTGCCACAAATATAATTTGGCTCCCCATGTTCCCTATTGGGCATGGATTAGTCCTCAGTGGCCATTCGAGTCTGCAGGGTTCCGACTGTGTCCGCTTTTGTCACGTCCCCAAAATCGGAGACTGCTCCGATTTTGGGATGCCTTCAAATAAGTGGACACAATCGGACAGAATCGGACACATCGTATCCGACGCTGTCTGATTCAAATAACATGGTGGTCTATGGAGCTTGGTTCCGAGAAAAAACAGGATCGTTTCCCGGATCCGGTTTTAGTGTACTGAGCATACATTCACTGCTCTGTTCAGTGTAATTTCACTTTAGCAGTGTATCTACATACACTATCTACATACAATGCTAAAGTGAAATTAAAGAAAGCAATGTGTTAAAAAAAAAATGCTCACCTCTCCCCGAGTATCCGGCGATGTGAGGTGTCCACATCCGATGGCGGTAGGACCTTAATCAGCTGACCAGGCGGAGCGACAACCCGATCAGCTGATGTGTCACATGATAGCATCAGCTGAGCAGTTTAAATCGCCGCCGATCGCTTGCTTGCTTATAGAGAAGGTACAGGTGCAGCTGAATTGTAGTATGAACAAGCCTAATATCAGGTTGCAATGCTTATAGCAGATGCAAGTATAATCAGCAAGTCTGAGATAAGTAGTAGATACAGGTTGTATAAACTACAGATGTTTTTAGCAATGATTGCAGCTAGTGTGGTGCTTTAAATGTAAGCCCCCTTCCCAATATGTTATACTTATCCTCTGGCGTTTTCATGCTTTTTTGGTGCCATCTTTTGACTGTAACTTCTAACTGCCCGGAAGTTGTCACAAGCTCTCAATACAATTCAGTAAAAGCCAGAACAAGGCTCTCACAAACTTGTATTGATTTGTGATCTCTGGTGGGCGCCAACAAATATGGAGCTAATGGCATAGCCCAAATTGCCCGAGACCGACAGAAGCAATTAAAGTGGAGTGGTTTGTTTAAGGGCTTGTGTGATGATATCACTAAGAAATGGTAGACAACCTGTGACATCTAACGTAAAGCAGGGGCCATACGGGAAGGAAGCAGAGTTGAGGTAGATGCAGAACACAATTCTTTTATATGGGCACTATTGCTGATATTAATATAGATATTGGAGACAGGATCATTATGTAGTGTCCAGTTGCGCAGTGTGAGGAAGGGAAACCACAGGGGTGGTTGCTCCATGTGCCAAATTCTAGGAAGGGTGGTGCAAAATTCTAGTTAAAATTATGAATATGGTAATGAATTCGTTACATTTTATTTTATTTTTTAACAACCTGCAGCTTGGTTTCAAGTAATGGCGACTTTGATGGATGAACAAGCTGTAGGAAGACTAAATAGGTCCACCAGGGTCTTCTCCGCTGTTATTTCGATAGTATCAGTCCATTGAGTTTCTATAATTCATCTTCACCTTGTTCCTTCTATTCTTCTGCACATGATGTCGGTTTTCAGTTATTGCCTTCTTCTTACATGTCCAAGGTAGGCAAGTTGTAGCTTGTTCATCCTTGCTTTGAGAGGCATGTCTGGCTTCATTTATTTCTTATTGATTTGATTGTTCTTATTGCCATCCATGGTATTGGTAACATCCTTCTCCAATACCACATTTCGAAGGCGTTGATTTTTCTTCTGAATTATTTCTTTGTCATCCAGGTTTATGGATTTATGTTACCACAGAAATTAGCAAACTATGTGCAAGCCATGTCACTAGTGAAATGTTCCTTTATGCGAAGACCTTGTCCAGTGACTCCATTGTTGATTTTCCCATAGCTATTCTCCTATTGACTTCTGGTGTCGTCGCTGCATCTTGCGCAATCATCAATTCTAGTAGGTTGAAGTCCTTTACAACTTCCAGTTCATTGCCATCTATCTGAAATGTGTCCCAGTCTTTGTGTTGGAGTAGAAATCCCATGTTCAATCTTACCAGCCTGAAACTCCATAGTAAGTCCTTATTCCATCTACGCTTGTTGCTATCAATATTGTATCTTCTGTGTATTTAAGATTGTTGATGATTCGACCAGCAATTTTGATTCCTTCTTCTTTTTTGGCAAGTCCAAACTTCCTGAAAATAACATCTGGATGGAAATTGAAAAGAAATGATTACAGGATTTCACTTTGTCTTATACCTTGCTCTACTTTGAACCAAGATGTGTCATTGTGTTCAGTTCGGACTGTTGCTCCTTGGTCAAGGTAAAGGTTCCTGATGAGGCTGATCAGATAGTTTGGCACACCCAAATCCTTCATGGTATTCCAAAGTTTCTGGTGATCAACACAGTTGAAGACTTTATTGTAGTCGGTGAAACAAAAATAGATGTCCTTGTTGCATTTATTATGCCATTATCCATCTAATGTTAATATCTCGTTCCTGTGCCTTTTCCGAATTCTGCTTGTTCCTCTGGCAGCAATTTGTTAAAGTAGGGCCGGCTTCACATTTGCTTTTGACACGCAGCGTCTCTGAATGCAGCCAAATGCATGCGCCCTGCGTTCCTATGTTTAACATGGACTTTGGCTGGATCACTCCAAAGTCTTAATTTAGTTTTTCTTAAGCCATTCAGAGGTGGACTTGCTGGTGTTTTGGGTCATTCTCCTGCTGCATAACCCAAGTCTGCTTCAGCTTGCGTCATGAGCAGATGACCGGACATTCTCCGGATTTTTTGGTAGACAGCAGAATTCATGGTTCTATTTACCACAGCAAGTCTTCCAACTCCTGAAGCAGCAAAACAGCCCCAGACCATCACACTACTTCCACCATATTTTTCTGTTGGTATGATGCTCCTTTTCTGAAATGCTGTTACTTCTACACCAGATGTAATGGGACGTATGCCTTCCAAAAAGTCCAACTTTTGTCTCGACAGTCCACAGAGTATACCAAAAGTCTTGGGAATCATGAAGATACTTCTGGCAAAATTGAGACAAGCCACCTTTTTTTGCTCAGCAGTTGTTTTCGTCTTGGATCTCAGATATGCTGCCATCTTTGCCTGGTCTCTTTCTTATAACACTGACCTTAATTGAAGGCAAGTGAGGCCTGTAGTTCTTGGGATGCTGTAATGGAGTCTTTTGTGACCTCTTGGATAAGTCGTTGTTGCACTTATGGAGTAATTTTGATCGGTCGGCCACTCCTGATAAAGTTCACCACTGTTCAGTGTTTTCACCATTTGTGGATTATGGCTCTCATTGTGGTTTGCTGGAGTAATTTAGAAATGGTTTTATAACCTTTCCCAGACTGATAGATCTCAATTACTTTGTTTCTCAATTGTTCCTGAGTAGTAGCATGATATCTGGCTTTTGAGGATCTTTTAGGGTGCCTTCACACTGCGGCGGCATCCGGTCCGGGCTGTCAGGAGTGACAGCCTGGACCGGAGTTTTTCTGCATAGGAGACTATCGGGCTGCACGGAGCTGGATCGCGGCGGGTGGTAATTTTCTGCTATCCGGCTGCTGTGTCACCGGATGTATCCTGGAGTAGTGGGGAATTGTCTGCCGACTCCAAAAACGTTGCATGCACCGTTTTAGGAGTCGGCAGACAAATCCCCACTTCTGCAGGATACATCCGGCGACACAGCAGCCGATAGCAGATAATTACCACCCGCCGCGATCCAGCTCCGTGCAGCCCGATACTATCCTATGCAGAAAAACTCTGGTCCAGGCTGTCACTCCTAACAGCCCCGGACCGGACGCCGCCGCAGTGTGAAGCCAGCCTTAGTCTACTTCACTTTGCCAGGCAGGTCCTAATTAAGTGATTTCTTAATTGAGAACAGGTGTAGCAGTAATCAGACCTGAGTGTGGCTAGGGAAATTGAACTCAGATTCCCAAAGATGTGATAATTTCCAGTTGATGTATCTTTTAAAGTGCAGGGGCAGTCACTTTTTCACACAGGGCCCTGTTGGTTAGGATTTCTTTTTCACTTAATAATAAAGCCCTTCATTTATAAACTGCATTTTATGTTTACTTGTGTTATCTTTTCGTCTTATATTTACATTTGTTTGGTGATCTGAAACATTTAAGCGTTACAAACATGTAAAAGAATAAGAAATTAGGAAGGAGGAAAACACTTTTTCACACCACTGTAACTGCCTGCAGCAGGAGCCTCCCCCCTCTGCCTTGTTAGATTGCTAAACTGCATTCCCTTGGCTCCGTGGGCAACTACATTTTTTGTTTACACATTCATTTTTATGTTTATGGTCCCTTTAAAGTTGCAATAAGTGTAACAATTATACTATTTTGTGTCTAGTCCAGATTAGAGCACTGGATGACTAAAGGTGGCCAAACATCATAAGTGATTGATGGTTGAATACGTTTGGTCAAAAGCTATTTATCCCTGCTATATTCCATAAAACAAAAAATGGGCTCAGTACTTGTGTGTTCTTTCCACTTTCAGGAAAGTGGACCTGAGACTTTCTAAAATATCTAAAATAATAAACAGTACATGTACTCATCATCCCTGAACCCAATGTTGGCTCACTTAGCTGCTTGCGTCTCTGTGTTTGGGTCGCAGCAGTGATGTCCCGTAGACAATGCACATGCTGTTGCCAATCAGGGAACCTAGGGCTGTGTTGACCTATATCTGAGCAGCGGCAGGGAAGCCAGCACCAGCATAGGACTCGGGTAGGCTAACTGCACTGTTTGCTCATTTAGAGCATTTGGGGTCCACAGAAAGTGGAAACCCCCTTTAACAGGTAGGGTGTCAAAATCCTCTGCCAGGCTCCTTGAGTAGCAGGAAAAAACGATATAGCATGTCAAAATCCAACATGTCCAATCAGGAAACTTCCCAATACATATTAAAATGAAATGGTCAGAGGTCACAACAATAACTTCCTTTCAAGTAACACAATCTCATAATGATGCTCTAAACTGTGGATGAATCCAATGAATATCTTGGCCTTACATGTAGACTCAAAAAGAATAAAAGTTAAAGTTGCCGTCTGTTTCCAGAGTCTACGAACTCTAGGACTGGTGACCATGATGGGAATGCTTAGAGCTAGACGCCATCATATAAGTCAAGAGCTGAAATCTGCGACTTCTGCTCAGGACCCCAAACTTCTGGGGTTATGGCGGTTCATGATTTTGCAGTTCCAGCTAATAAGGACTCTCACACACGAGGAGAGGGAGGCAAATGTGTTGATTGTGAGATTATACGTGTTTGCTCAGTGCTCAATTTCTAATGCTGAGCTCCCAGATGAATTCACTGCCAGTAATTTCCCCAAATACAAACTCCTGCATCTGTTCCCCGAGTGCTCAGACCTCAGCCCTCCCTACTCGAGTATCTTCTCAAGCAGCCCCACAGCTGAGCTAATGGGTTTTGATGGCTGGGAAAACACTGCTGGAGTATGGAGCGGAGAGGAGACCAGTTGGGAATGTCAATGAGGAGGAATCTCTTTATTCCGCCGCCTCACCTGCCAACTGTGCATCTCAAAGCTCTGCAGGTTGTGCCGGCGCGGGTAATGTCAGCATCAGATAGCGGTACACAGGCACAGTGCATCTTTTATTAATGCCAGATGAGATAAAAAGAAGATTATTGACTATTGCATGAAAATGAAGATCATTATTTAGAGAAAAAAAAAGCCTTTGAATTTTTTTCAATAGAATTGAGCTCATTATGTTAGAGCCATTATTTTCTATTCATTAGGATTTTTTTCTTTCACTTATAGGGATTCTTTGCTTTAGACAATTCCTACTGCCATGGTAATGAGAAGATTACAAAGTACCCTCCAGCAATCAGCTGTAATTTTTGGGCAAACTTAGCAGTAAGTCATCAATATTCCTGCAGCACCCCCATAGGAGGAACTAAGTATTGCACATTGGCCATTCAAATAGATTGGCTGTGTAGTGCAGGACAGAGAAAGTAAAGCTCTTCTAATGCTCTCCACTCAGGCCAAGTGATGAGGATCTCAAACTGTGGAACCTCACCTCTCTTGTCTATTAAACCTACCCCCCTGGGAGGTGTAGAAAAATGTAATTTTTAAATCAAGTACTTAAATAGGCCAAACCTGTCCATGCTTTGTGGTATTGCAGCTAGGCTCTATTGAAACCTCTCCAGTGTTTTTCTTTTTTCTATTGCTTTAAATCTAGGTTGCGTGACCCTGTCTGATACTCACCTTCTGACAGCTTTGCCTATTTCCAGTGTCGCTTTGGTTGGTCTGCTGAGTTTTGTGATCTGCCGACATCTCTAGTGTTTCATAGTGCTTGCCAGATGTCACAATTCAATATATTTCTATTGGAGCCTCATTTTGGCTCTTAAAGAGATGCAATTGAGGGTTGTTACATAACTTCTGACTTCCGGCCAATCAGAAGTTACTGGGACAATATGACACTGTGTGTCATGCTGAACAGAGGGAGCGTCCGGACACAGTGTGTGACAGTGGAGCATGGACCAACGATGTCCGGAGCACTACACAAAACAACAGATGTGAGACACTGGGGAAGACAAATACAGTGGTGGGCCCTGCTCAAAGATAATGGGAAAGAGGTGACCTCCTGCACTCACCTGTGGCTATGCCCTGATCTCCCTATGTCCCTATACAGGATCTTTCAACCCGTCGCCAAGCAGGGGAACAATAAACAACTACACGCCTGCTGTCAGCCTGTGGACAGATGTGGCAATGTTGTTGGAAGAGAGCAGTCATATTTTAGAATCCTGTCTTGACCTGTGGTGCAATTAAATATTCATACGTCTTTCTGATCACTGATCTTTGGAATAAAATCTGCAAAACTGCAGCTAATAATAATAATAATTTTTATTAATATTGCACCAAACATATTCCATAGCTCTTTACAATTCATAGGGGGCATGTAAAGACAATATGAGACAATTCTGAGTAACAAAAATTCAACAGATGAGTGAGGACCCTGCTGCAAGTTTACAATCTATGTACTACAATTTAAGAAGGTCTTTTGGTGACATTAAAGGGAAACTGCTACTTGAGAAACTATGAGCAGCATGAATCAGAGATTGGCAGCACAATTACTCCCAGGAACTGTATATTTTTCTGTGAAATGCAAAACTAGCCCCCTCACTCACTTTCCCCAGCACTGTTGTGAGCCAAAACTAGCTCCCTCACTCACTTTCCCCAGCACTGTTGTGAGCCACAGCAGATTCAGTCTTTATCCTAGTGTTGATTATCTTTGACCTGTGCTTCAATCTTTTTGGTCAGCAGGTGTTTTCAATTGTCATTTAATCTGTCCTATCACACTGCAGGTGTGGCTATTTATACCTTCCCCTTGCTGGTCTTCTCTGTTGGCTACATTCAAATGCAGATCCTGCTTGGATTTCTAGCCATACTGCCAATGATTTATGTTAGATTAGCTAGGTTTATTATATTTGCTGTCACATCTATCTATCCAACTCCTTTCCCCCTGCCAATTCTTAGGTAATAGTAGGCTATTGTAATGTTTGCAGATGCGAGCGTCCAGTGGACCCACTGAGCAGAAGCACTGATCTTCCCTTGAAGGTGCGAACCAAAGCACCTACTGAGTCTTCTCTAGAGCCCCAGATGGACAGGTTAGGCTTAAGATGGTACGTAGCCGCCAGGTGCAACCCCAAGGGTCCTCGGTATTATGACAGCTGACTCCAGGGGTATAGATGCAGCTTGGATGGCTGGATACAGGCAGGTGCAGGCTCTGTGTATGGCAGCAGGACTGATGCAAATGGTGTGGCAGCAGGATTGATGCAAATTGTGCAGCAGCAGAACTGCTGCAGATGGTGCGGCAGCAGGACTGATGCAGCAAGGCTGGGCTAGACAGGTACTTGCGGATCAGTAGAATTGGAAACATACACTACAACAGTAAGTCAAGGCATGGACATAAATATGGCGTGAGGTCCTGATAACTAGCAGCATGTCTCTGATGGCACCGTCACACGTGGCGATCTTTCAGGCGATGTTGCCGGCAACTCCGGGGCATGGCCAAGTCGACGCAACCCGGCAACCGAGTTGCCGCTTGTAAAAGGGTGATTTTTACGGCGATAGGTTGCCTGAGCTGAGTTTCCAGGTTTCCCAACATGTTGGGGAACCTGTCGATGTTGCTCTGACGATCTGCTGCAATCGCTCCATGTGACACAGCAACCGTGATATTTGAAGCAACTTCCCCTATTCAATGAAATGTTAATCGCTGCTGTGTTGCTGGAGAGGTCTCTGCGTGTAACATCTCCACAGCAATCTTGGCAAAGTTCCCAAAAATTGGCCACACCCCAGAGTTGCCAGCAACATCGCCTGAGAGATTGCCACGTGTGACAGTACCATGAGGCATAGACCAGGTTGCTCAGGCAACTTCCAAATGTGGAAGGCTCCTTAAATACCTCAGGTAGAGCGCACTGGCCCTTTAACCCCTTCACCCATGGGCGACTTTCCCTTTTTTTGTTTTAGCTTTTCCCTCCCCTTCTTCAAAGAGCTATAACTTTGTTATTTTTCAATCAATTTAGCCATATGAAGGCTGCGAGTTGTAGTTTTGAATGACATAATTGATTTTACTATAGGGTTTACTGGAAAACGGGAAAAAAAAAATCGAAGCCCGGTGAAATTACAAAAAAGTGCAATTCCACAATTCTTTTTTGTTTTGTTTTTTATTTACCATGTTCACTATATGGTAAAACTGAAATGGTAGTATTATTCCTCTGGTCAATACTTTTTTTATTATTTAAGTGGTGAAAAAAAAAATCAGAAATTTTGTAAAACTAAAAAAAATGTGCTTTTGTGGCCATTTTCCAAGATTCATAACGTTCCCATATTTTGGGATCTGGGACTATGTGAGAGCTTATTTTTTGCACATTGAGCTGATGTTTTTAATTATACCCTTTTGGTGTACATGCAATGTTTTGATCTCTTCTTATTATTTTTTATTGCAATATTGCGGAAACAAAAAAAAAGGAAGAAAAATTTAAAGTTGGGTGGGATTAGAGGGATGGCTGCTCCTCTGCTCCCTATACCCTACAGTTAGTATGGAAAGGAAAACAGTGGCTGTAACAGAGTAGAGGCTTGTCTCTCTGCCTTTTTAGTAAAAAAATTAGAACGCAGAGCAAAAAGATATTCTATGAATATGTGCATTTGCGTGTATATAAAGGCAGGATCATATTTGTCCTTAGGCACTTGAGGGCAAGTGCCTAGGGCACTGGGATGCGGGGGGGTAGGGGCGGCACCTGAGCATGTGTGGTTCTTTTTTTGTGTCTCCGGGGTTGGGTTGGCAAGCCCCGCCCCCACCCTCGGTCATCTGGCTTGCCCACCAGCCCACCTCAGCCTGCTGCTGCAGGGGTCTCGGATCCGGCGAGCGCTTCCATGTCACTGGCCGGCGGCTGCGGCCTGTAGGACTCGGAGCCTAGGAGGAGTGAGGAGAATTCAAATTCTCGCACTGCAGAGGCCCGGACAGTACATCACTGGCGGCACACAGTCACAGTCAGCGGTATGTGAACTGATGACTGAGGCTGGCTAACGTGACGAGCTGCAGGCTACAGCCCTGCATGAATGATGATTACTAGTGCGGTGGCAGGCGGAAGGTGGCGGGATAGCTGCCTGTAGCTGTACTACGGTCTGTGCACAGGCACAGCACAGGAGGACATGGTGGACAGACAGTGGACTAGTGCGGGGAATCCGATCCCCTCCTGCAGTGCTGGGTGCCTGGTGCCAGGTGTCTGTTGCTGGGTGCCGGTGAGCAGGAGCCAAAGAGGAAGAAGGTGCCGGGTGCATGGTGCTGGGTGCCGATGAGGAAGAAGCTGCCAGGTGCTGGCGAGCGGGAGCCGAGGAGTAAGAATTTGCTGGGTTCCGGCGATCGGCAGAGAGTGGGAGCCGAAGAAGAAGGTGGTGTTCGGTGCCTGGTTTTGGATGCTGGTGAGCGGCAGAGAGCAGGAGCAGAAGAAGCTACCAGGTGCGTGGTACCGGCGAGTGGCAGAGATCGGGAGCCAAATAGGAAGAAGCTGCCGGGTGCCGGCGAGAGGCAAAGAGTGGGAGCCGAAGAAGAAGCTGCCTGGTGCCAGGATTTGGAGCGTGGAGTCAGGTAAGGTGCTGTTACAGCCAAAGATAGCAGCCTGAAATGTCAGAATGGGATAGATGGATGGATGGGGCAGCCTGGAAGAGGGGGCAGAATAGGATGGATGGGGCAGCCTGGAAGAGGGGGCAGAATGGGAAAGATGGATGGGGCAGCCTGGAAGAGGCAGAATGGGATGGAGGGGGCAGAATGGAATGGATGGGGCGGCCTGGAAGAGGGGGCAGAATGGGATGGATGGGGTGGCCTGGAAGAGGGGGCAGAATGGGATGGGTGGATGGGGTGGTCTGGTAGAGGGGGCAGAATGGGATGGATGGATGGGGTGGCTAGGAAGAGGGGGCAGAATGGGATGGAAGGATGGAATGGAGGGAGCAACCTGGAAAAGGGGGCAGAATGGGATAGATGGGGGGGGGGCGGCATGGAAAGGGGCAGAAGATGGATGGATGGAGTCGCCTGGAAAAGGGGGCAGAAGATGGATGGATGTAGGGGGGCATGGAAAATGGGGCAGACGATAGATGGATGGGGGGCAGCATGGAAAAGGGGGAGGAATGGGATGGATGGGAGGTCGGCATAGAAAAAGGGGGAGAACAGGATGGATGGATGGGGGGGCATGGAAAAAGGGGGGAGTAGCTGGATGGATGGATGGGGGTGGGATTGAAAAGGGGGGAGAAGATGGATGGATGGATGGATGGGGGGTGGCATGGAAAAGGGGGCAGAAGATGGATGGATGGGGGAGAAGGTACATGGATGGATGGTCTGATGGGAAGAAGGTACATGGATAGTTTGGTGGATGGGGAAGAAGTTACATGGATGGATGGGGGACAAAGGGAGAAGGTACATGGATGGATGGGGAGAAGCTACATGGAATGTGGGGGGAGAAGCTGCAAGGATGGGGGGAGAAGCTACATGGAACATGGGGGGAGAAACTACATGGATGAGGGATGGGGGGAGAGGCTGCATGGGAAAGGACAGGCTGCATGGAACATGGCAGGGGACAAGCTGCATGGAACATGTAAGCGGGATGGGGGAGAAGGATGAGCTGCATGAGACGTATGGTGGGAGGATAAGCAACACGGGATTCAGAGGAATGGGAGTGATGATGAGCTGCATGGAACATTATTATTATTATTTATTTATATAGCGCCATTAGGTTCCATTGCACTTTACATGAGGATAGGGGAGACAAGCACAATTACAATAACTCTAGACAATCAGGACATATAGGTACAGGAGGGGAGGGGACCCTGTCCACAAGGGCTCACAGTCTACGAGGGGCGGGTGGGGATACAGTAGGCTGGGGGAGTGTCAGTTACGGGGTGGTCACCTGAGTCTCATGGCAGGTTGTAGGCTTGACGGAATGGGCGAGTCTTCAGGTGACACTTGAAGCTTCTCAGGGCCGGGGAGTGTCTGACGTGTTGGGGCAGGGAGTTCCAGAGTATGGCAGATGCCCGGATGAAGTCCTGAACATGGTTGTGCGAAGAGGAGATGAGGGGGGAGAAGAGGAGTTCTTGGAGGAAAGGAGGTTGCGTGAGGGTAGGTATCGAGAGACCAGGGCGGAGATGTATGGTGAGGACAGGTTGTGTATCGCTTTGTATGCCATGGTTAGTGTTTTGAACTGGGATCTCTTGGAGACGGGGAGCCAGTGAAGGGCTTGGCAGAGGGGGGAGACAAGGGAGTAGCGGGGGGACAGATAGATTAGTCGGGCAGCAGAATGGAGGATAGATTGGAGAGGTGTGAGGGAGTTGGATGGGAGGCCAGTGAGAAGGAGGTTGCAGTAGTCAAGGCGGGAGATGATGAGGGCATGAATAAGTGTTTTAGTGGTGTCGTGGGTAAGGAAGGAGCGGATCCGTGAGATGTTTCTAAGCTGGAGCCGGGGGGATGTGGAGATGGCTTCGATGTGGGGCTTGAAGGATAGTGAGGAGTCAAGGATTACCCCAAGGCACTTGGCTTGGGAGACTGGGGAGAGGGCGCAGTCATTGACACAGATATGGATGGAGGATGAGCTGCATGGAACATATGGGGTTGAACAGTATGGGAAATGTGGAAGGAGGATGAGCAGTATAGGACATGTGGAAGGAGGATGAGCAGTATGGGACATTTAATCTGCATACATATTTATATAGGGAACGTACTGTTCTGGTGATTTATTGACGGTGTATCTGATTATGTATTATTGTATTGCCAGTGGTTCTGGGGATGTACTGACAGGGGTTATAGTGATGATGTATTATTGTATTGATGGAGGTTCTGGTGATGTATTGACTGGTTTTGGTGATGTATTACTGTATTGACTATGGTACTGGTGATATACTGAAAGTGGTTCTAGTGATGTGTTATTGTATTGCAGGTGGTTCTGGTGATGTAGTCATGTGGATGTTGTAATCTTTAATTTAACAGACTTGATCCTAAAACATTATAGGGCAAGTGTACTTGACTAAAAATACAGCTGAATGTCACCCAAACAATTGACTAAAGTCCCTAAGCCACGGATTGCGTCAAACCGCAATTGCTGCAAACCCCATGGAGAACGAATGGGGGTTTGTGCAAGTGTACCGCAAGTCGGCCATTAGGTGGTGGATGGAGTAAATCTGCCAGATCCGGACAGAACCGCTGATGTGAAAGGGGCCATAGACATCTCTGGCTGCAGATCATTACTTAGAGGATAAAAGGATCTATGGCATGTAATCAGACATGCTGGATCCTTATTTCCCTCGACCAATCCCATACACATTAGACTGTCCTCGCAGGTTTAGCCAACTTTAGTCTCATGTGTATGGAGGTCTAACTACTATCTGAAGACTACGAGCACTGACATCTGACAACCCCCTGAGTGCTGGAATTCAGATAAAAGATAGGACACACAGTTAAAAAGGAAAACCTCCAAAAGACTGAACATTTGAACAGCAATCCGTCTTTATATTGCATGCATGAGTTCATTCCTTTTAGCATTTATTTGTTGCTCTTTTAGGCGGAATACTGAGCGGATCTGCCTGAAAAATAAATT
Organism: Allobates femoralis; assembly: GCA_033576535.1. NCBI lineage: Eukaryota > Metazoa > Chordata > Amphibia > Anura > Aromobatidae > Allobates > Allobates femoralis. Next base: position 435,637,390 of record JARQOC010000006.1, on the reverse strand, counting down.
ACTGTGTCTACAAACGCTCAGTGTAACTGATCGGGGGAAAGGGCACGACAGCTGAAAGTGCCTAGTGCGGCAGGAACTCCAAATACGGCCCTATATACAGGGTGGGCCATTTATATGGATCACCTAAATAAAATGGGATCGGTTGGTGATAGCAACTTCCTGTTTGTGGCACATTAGTATATGGGAGGAGGAAAACTTTTCCAGATCGGTGGTGACCATGGCGGCCATTTTGAAGTCGCCAATTTGGATCTAACTTTATTTAGGTGTATCCATATAAATGGCCCACACTGTACTATCTATCATATTGTATTGCAGCATTAGACACAAAAAGTTGACATTAAATTTTCTGAGCACTGTTTGATAATTGCGTATGGTACTCAAGAATACTATTATTGCATCATTGGGCTCCTACTTGGGAAGATGAGATATTGGTAATTCCTGCATTGTATTGTAAGATGGTTTGCTGAAAAATGAGGCTACAGCAATGAGGGCAATATGTTCCATTTTTACCAACTAAGTGGTCCACAGCTGAGGTGGGGGCATTGCCAGAGCAGACGATAATGCCCTACTTACACATTAGACTGTTAGATGAACCAGCCGAAATTGACAGGTTTTGTCAACAGTTTAATATGTATTTGAGCCTTGGAGCATTTGTCGAGGAAAATTTGTCTGGAATTCTGATGTTTTATCTACCATATTGTATCAGAGGCCAAATAAGTGCTCATGTGTATGGGAGAGTTGTATGCTGGCTGTACGATCATTATATGGGAACAAACATTTATTTAGTCTGGTCCCTGCATTCCCAGACTATAATGCTGAACTGCCTGTTACATTTGTATAATATTTAGAATTAATATAAATCAGTTATTCACTAATGTCACCACATAGGGGTCAATATCATGCCGGAGCGAGCAGCTCTTCCTCTGCACCTGCAGTGAGCATCTGTACGTTTAAGAACAGACACTTTCTCCTTCAATCACATGGGCGTGAAGACACATAAGGTCCTATCGTCAAAGGTCTCCCATCCTGCTTTCTGTACAGAAAGAAATCTCCAGCTTACCATAGGCCCACGTGATTGACTGAGGAATGCGGAAATATCGGACGGTGCTGAAGCTTTCTGAGAGAGAGGGGTAGAGCAGTGTACTCAGGTGTGACATATTGACCCCAAAGGGAGTGGTGACTGGTAAACTTCATTAGTGAGTAACTGATTTATATTAATTCTAAACATTGTACAGTGTAACAGGCAGCTCAGCATTCTAGTCTAGGAGTCTAGTGACTGTACAATATTTATTTTTATCTCCCCTGAGTTCTCCTTTAATATGTATGGAGGGCTTTAGTCTACAAATATTGGTCCCCAAATACTACCTTGATAGCAATATTCAGCTCTTAGAGACATCTGCCCCCCACAACCAGAGTAGTGACACCCAAAGACCCCATTACCGGTATGACAGCCAAACGTTTTCCAAAGAAAGCTTACAAAACTTGGTGTGACAACAAGGAGCATAGTGTATCCAGGACCCCGGGCATGGATCGGATCCTCTAGCATCTGTCACAGGTGTTGGTGGCTGTGCCCGTGTCCTAGAGCTCCGGTGACAGTGAAAAGCATGTGGCTGTGGGCTTGCGGAGTTTATGCCGGCATTACAGTTTCCCTGCCAGCTAGGTGGTCAGTGTAGTGCTCCTTGGTGCAGGAAAAACCAGAGTCAGGAGTCATTTTAAATGATGAATGGGTCATGGTGTTGATAACATGCTCAGGCGGTGCAGCTCTACAGACAGACTGATGACAAACGCATACAGAGAAACCGTCACATAAGGAGTGATGACAGAAAAGTGTGAACACAGCCCATCCGGTTACCCAAGCTGACACAATAGAGTCGTCTTCCTCTATTCCACTGGAGTGGCTTCTCCAGCAGAGCCCTCTAACTTTCATGAATAGTAGACTTTCTTGTATACCCATCTTCTCTATTGGGGATGCATCTCCCGGCCCGTAATACTCCGGTGTCCACAGCTTTAAGTTTCGGTACGCTAAAGGCACTGTGCAGACCTATCTGCCTAAAGATGTGCGAGTCCCAAGAAATCCTACATATAGCTTCGGGTTTGTCTGTTCCCACACAGCCTGCAGGAGAGAGGTTAGAGTTGCCCTACATGTTATTCTGATGATGCGACTGGCCGAACTCCAACTGTACTCTGACGTGACTATCATCACAGCTACTAGGCCCACAAGCTCCACACACCCAGGCTGTTACTACTACTAGATGGGGAGCTTTAACTGTGTGCTTATATATTGTGTAAAACTGCCAAGTAGTAGTTACTATACATAATATAACACATAACAAATTAGAGAACACTTCAGTAGGGCCCACTCGGGATCACTACCTTTGTGCCCCTTCCTTCATAGACAGTACACATCCAGGAGTTCCCATTTTACCCCCATTCTTTCATAAAGCAAACTCACACTATTGAATCCAAGTAATAATACAGTGCCTACAAGTAGTATTCAACCCCCTGCAGATTTAGGTGGTTTGATAAGATGCAAATAAGTTAGAGCCTTCAAACTGCAAACGAGAGTAGGATTCATTAACAGAAGCATAAATCTTACAAACCAAAGAGTTATGTTGCTCAGTTGAATTTTAATAAATTTTAAACATAAAAGTGTGGGTCAATTATTATTCAACCTCTAGGTTTAATATTTTGTGGAATAACCCTTGTTTGCAATTACAGCTAATAATGGTCTTTTATAAGACCTGATCAGGCCGGCACAGGTCTCTGGAGTTATCTTGGCCCACTCCTCCATGCAGATCTTCTCCAAGTTATCTAGGTTCTTTGGGTATCTCATGTGGACTTTAATCTTGAGCTCCTTCCACAAGTTTTCAATTGGGTTAATGTCAGGAGACTGACTAGGCCACTCCATCACCTTGATTTTTTCCCTCTTGAACCAGGCCTTGGTTTTCTTGGCTGTGTGCTTTGGGTCGTTGTCTTGTTGGAAGATGAAATTACGACCCATCTTAAGATCCTTGATGGAGGAGCGGAGGTTCTTGGCCAAAATCTCCAGGTAGGCCGTGCTATCCATCTTCCCATGGATGCGGACTAGATGGCCAGGCCCCTTGGCTGAGAAACAGCCCCACAGCATGATGCTGCCACCACCATGCTTGACTGTAGGGATGGTATTCTTGGGGTCATATGCAGTGCCATCCAGTCTCCAAACGTCACGTGTGTGGTTGGCACTAAAGGTCTCCATCTTGGTCTCATCAGACCATAGAACCTTGAACCAGTCTGTCTCAGAGTCCTCCAAGTGATCATGAGCAAACTGTAGACGAGCCTTGACATGACGCTTTGAAAGTAAAGGTACCTTACGGGCTCGTCTGGAACGGAGACCATTGCGGTGGAGTACGTTACTTATGGTATTGAGTGAAACCAATGTCCCCACTGCCATGAGATCTTCCCAGAGCTCCTTCCTTGTTGTCCTTGGGTTAGCCTTGACTCTTCGGACAAGCCTGGCCTCGGCACGGGAGGAAACTTTCAAAGGCTGTCCAGGCCGTGGAAGGCTAACAGTAGTTCCATAAGCCTTCCACTTCCGGATGATGCTCCCAACAGTGGAGACAGGTAGGCCCAACTCCTTGGAAAGGGTTTTGTACCCTTTGCCAGCCTTGTGACCCTCCACGATCTCGTCTCTGATGGCCTTGGAATGCTCCTTTGTCTTTCCCATGTTGACCATGTATGAGTGCTGTTCACAAGTTTGGGGAGGGTCTTAAATAGTCAGAAAAGGCTGGCAAAAGAGATAATTAATCCACACATGTGAAGCTCATTGTTATTTGTGCCTGAACTACTTCTTAATACTTTAGGGGGACCAAACAGAATGCTGGTGGTTTGAGGGGTTGAATAATAATTGACCCACACTTTTATGTTTAAAATTTATTAAAATTCAACTGAGCAACATAACTTTTTGGTTTGTAAGATTTATGCTTCTGTTAATAAATCCTACTCTCGTTTGCAGTTTGAAGGCTCTAACTTATTTGCATCTTATCAAACCACCTAAATCTGCAGGGGGTTGAATACTACTTGTAGGCACTGTATGTCCTATCTCCAGCTTGCTACATTTATTCCCCTTGCCCTCCACCAGTATATGCATATTCATATCTTTTCTGCATGGGTCTAATCACAAATGTAATAGGCCTTGCTAGACTTGGATCTAATGCACCAAGCTGGCAGACAGCCACGAGCCACAGGTTAGGTTAGAAAATGTAGAATTATTTTGTGTAGCTTGATAGACCACGTTTGGAATCAGTAATAATTAAAAGTGAATGATTGGGGTAACATCTTTATTCAAAAATAAATATTTTGGATAAAAAGGACAATTTAATTTAAAAGATTAAAATAGAGAACAACCTTTGTATCACATGTGAGACAGACATCAGAACGAGCTCAAACCATGCCCGATGTAAGTCTTTCCAACCTTCGTGTAAGTGGGTCAGTCCGGAGGCTTCTGCTTCTTGTTGGTTAATTTGACACAGAATTCCCTTGATCGTATATCAGCCTGGAATAAAAACCAAACTGAGCTGAACAATCTGGATTTCACAAGGTTTTTCTTAAATCATTACTCATAAATATAAATCCCACGGAGAGCTGAATTGACTATTTGTAAAGGGCATGTCCACCTATGAACGCCAAGTTCATACACTGGTTAAATAAAAGTTGAGTAAAAGCAACAGAAAACACATTTTATAGATTTCTTTCTTCAGTTCTTTATACTCCTTGATGCAAAAGGAGAAGTTGCAAGAGTCCAAAAACTAAAGGTACATAGGAAAAGCAGACGAATTCCTAGCTCCCCCACCCCTAAGCAAAGAAGAAGGGTTCCCACTTTGCTGTCTCAGCTTGTAGATGTGCTATGGATATTTCTGAGTCAGAGCTTGTTTCCCCTTCATTGTGGGATATGCGGATGTCTGCAATGGTTGGGACCAGACAATGATTTGTGGAACTGGACTCATCACAACCGCTTTGCTTGAGTGGCATTGTTAGAGTTTACATCGGGGGGTCTAAAACTTGGCTGGGTTAATGGGCCGCACATAGAAAAAAAATTGATATTGGGGGGCCACATTCCTTGTAACTTGGACTAAATGACATTTTTAGTAATTCCAGAATTTTTTGCTCAATGTAGTAATGTCCAAATCCTGATCTCTTGTTGTAGGAATTTCCCCACCCTGTTCTCTTTCTTTTAGTAATGTTCCTCCCTGATCTATTCTTTTAGTAATGTCCCCCATCCTGGTCCCCATCTTATAGTAATGTCCTCATCCTGTTCTCCTTCTTGTAGTAATGTCCCCATCCTGGTCCCCTTCTTGTACTAATAGTAATGTCCTCATCCTGTTCTCCTTCTTGTAGTAATGTCCCCATCCTGGTCCCCTTATTGTACTAATATCCCCATCCTGGTCCTCCTCTTGTAGTAATGTCCCCATCCTAATCCCCTTCTTTTAGTAATGTCCCCATCCTGATCCCCTTCTTGTAGTGGTCCTCATTCTGATCTCCATCTTGTCGTAATGTTCCCATCCTGAACCCCTTCTTGTAGTAATATTGCCATCCTGGTCCTCATGTTGCAGTATATCTCCATCCTGATCCCCATCTTGTAGTAATGTCCTATCTTGGTACCCTAGTTATAGTAATTTCCACATCCTGGTCCCCATAGTGTAGTAATGTCCCCCATCCTGATCCCCTTTTGTAGTGATGTCCCCCATCCTGATCCCCCCTTTGCAGTGATGTCACCCATACTGGTCCCCTTTTGTAGTGATGTCCCCTATCCTGATCCCCTTTTGTATTGATGTCCCCATCCTGATCCCCTTTTGTAGTGATGTCCCCCATCCTGATCCCCCCTTTGCAGTGATGTCACCCATACTGGTCCCCTTTTGTAGTGATGTCCCCTATCCTGATCCCCTTTTGTATTGATGTCCCCATCCTGGTCCACTTTTGTAGTGATATCCCCATACTGATCCCTTTTGTAATGATGTGCTCCATACTGATCCCCTTTTGTAGTTATGTCCCCCCCATCCTGGTCCCCTTCTTGTAGTGATGTTCCCCATCCTGATCCCCTTTTTCAGTGATGTCCTCCATACTGATCCTCTTTTCTAGTGATGTCACACTTGCTGGTCCCATTTTATAGTAATGTCCCAACCTGGTCTCTCTTCTTTTTTCACATACACACACACACACACACACACTCACACTCTCTAATAGACACACACTCTCTTTATATCTCCCTCTCTCAAACACACACCTTAACGATGCCACGGTCCAGTGCAGGGGGCCACCGCGGTCCCCGCATTATTAGGACTTCCTGGTGCAGCTAAGATAATCGCCTTCACTCAGTTAGATCAATGCAGGCTGTAGGCCATACAGAGACCCGCAGGTGATGTCATACGCTGACGTCAGCTGCAGACCTCTGATTGGCCTGCGGCTTGCATTGATCTAATTGAGTGAAGGAGCTGGTCTCAGCTGTACCTGGAAGTCATAATAAAGAAGGGACCTCGGCGGCCCCCTGCACTGGACTGTGGCATCCTTACATTGTTCACGGTGCCGCAGGCCGCACTATAAAACTCCTGGGGCCGCATGTGGCTCACAGGCCGCGTGTTTGAGACCCCTGGTTTACATAAGTACCTTTACTCCTCTTAACCCCTTAAGGACCAAGCCTCATTTGTGCAATTCTGACCTTAATGAGGTTATAACTCTGGAACGCTTCACCAGATCCCAGTGATTTCAAGACTGATTTTTCATGACATATTGGACTTCATGTTAGTAGTAAATTTAGGATGATATTTTCTGCATTTCTTTGACCAAATATAGTGTTTACATCCAGTGACAGTTCAAAGTCATGATGGATATAGCGTCATTGGTCATTAAGGGGTTAAAAAAAAATGTTCTTACAGCTGTGATATAATTCTGTGTATAATACAGTCCTATAGATACCAAATAATACCCTTATACAAGGAACATGTATGACTGCCATACTACAAAACCAGGAAAAAAACTAAACCATTCAGCTACCGGTAGCTGTCTCCATGTGGTCCACATCATACCCAGAAGTTTTAGGGTGACACATCCTGAATAAAATGCAATGAAAAAAGAAGGAAGGAAAAAATCCAGCATCAGATTCAAAGAAGGCATTTCAGTATGAAACGGACCTTTGAAGGTCTGAAACACATTTTTGGAATCAGTGCTGATATTTCTCCTTCTTCTTTTTCCATTATACTGACAAAACATTTACTATAAAATATTACTCATCAATCAGTGACCATATTTAGTGGTAGATTATCAGTCTGCATCAGCGCACAGCATTTTATTGCAGTCGTTCACGTTCCCTTTCTTCATGGCTACTTCTTACATCCACAACTCGTCTCTGCAGAATTTATTGCACAGCGCATCCTTGGAAATAAACTACAAGTCGCTTTTGCCCACGTTTTATTATTAATATTATTTAATGTTCTTAAAGGGAACGTGTCAGGTCCCCTGGGCCCACAGTACCATGAGCAGTTCTGTGTCCATATGTATATTCCTTGCTTAACAGCCCCTCTATGCATGTGCATACATAAACAGATCCTTAGAAAAAGTATTTCTAAAGACCGTATATGAGATGCTAATTAGGGCTTTGACTAGTCAGGGGGGCATTAGTTCCCACTTAGTATGTTATTATGACTCAACCTTTCCAAAACTGAACTCCTTCTGCTCCCACCCTCCGCTAACCTCCCTAAATCTGACATCTCTCTCTCAGTGTGCGGCACCACGATAACGCCTAGGCAGCAGGCTAGGTCTCCCCATCTGTTATTTTGTTTAGTGCGCTGAACACCATTGGTCCGTGCGTCCCATTGTCACGCACGGTAGCCGGACACCCGCTTAGTCCAGCGTGGCACCTATCTTTGCGTTTGTCATGGTCGTCAACCCACATGTCTGTGCTCCGTCCTGGCTCATGGCTACTGGCATCACAGAAAGCCCATTTTCTTATTTCTCACCTCCCTGGATCAGCCTTGCCAGGTGTCTAGAATATAGATTCTGCGTGATGCATGCATTCCCTCAAGTGGCAACTACTATGGCTGGGCTATCGTAGAAAAGGAACGGTCTGTGCAAAGATTGGGACAAGAAAGTGCCGAGGTGGGTGCAGTTTGAGCACAAAAAAAATCTAATCTCTATTAAAGTCATGAAGGAGCTGGAGAGTTGTGAAAAGTCATCTGAGCATTTATACCAGTGCGAATATACATCCTAGGGCCCACAGTCAAAACTTGGGAAATGCCACTACAAGCTTAGACATCTCTCTATAATACAAACTGTCAGGTTTTACTACGTTACATTACAAAGCAAAGATGTTGCAAAGATGACAATACTTAGTATGCACACTTTATAAGGATGTTCTACAGGAGGAGAAGATGGAAGACTACAGCTCTGAAGTCTTCAGAAATCAATATAATACAGGCTGTTTCAGAGGGTCAGTACCAAAAACAACAAATTAAGTGCTCGTCAACATCTAGGGCAATTTTTCAGCGCTTCAACCCCTTTGGAAACCAGCAGTGTAATCCAAACCACCCTATTTATGCCACTTAAACACATTTTATTATGCTGAACTATTGGACTAATGTGCCCACAGGACCTGGAGTATCTGTATCTTCCTACTGTAAAACAGTGAGTTTATTTACCCATTTGGGAGATAATAAATCTTCTTCCTTCACCATTGTTATAATCTAAGAGGGATCACTTCTTTTACAGGGTAAGAAACAGACAAGCAAGTTGCACAAAGGTGGAGAAAAGAAGCCGCTGTTCTAAAAAAAATGCTAACACAGAATATGAGTATCATTTGACTACTTGCACTATTTTCTATAGTGTCAAGTGCAGTAGTTCTAGTTCAGGTACCGCCTATAAATTTTTATTTAATAATAATGTAGAGCAAGTGATTATAATAAACTTTCAAATATACTTCATAATAGAGATCTGGAAGAAAACCTTTCAATAACCTTCCACAAGGTGTCCCCACTGGACTGTGTCTGAAGCTCATTCTAAGTGAGATCCATCTTCAGCTTCTCACACAGACTGAATACGGCCATGTAACATATAAGGGGGGTGGGGTCTACACAGCATTCTCAGTTGATCAGACAAAGGACGCTCCATGCTGCTGTCATGTTATTTCCTGCATTCATATCAGCTGCTCCTTGTTACCAGTGAAGAGCTGTGTGGAGGCCATCAGCTGTTAGCAGGGAGTAGCTGATATCAATGCAGGAGATGACATAACAGCAGCTTTGTGCTGACAACCTGACGAGCCTCCCTTTGTCTCAGGTAACCTGCAGACACACAGATCTCCTGCACCCAGTCATGCTGTGTAGGTCCTGCCCCCAACCAATATATGAGGTTTAGAAACAGCATAGGGGGGACATCTCGTAGAAGATTTTTTTAAAGGTTTTCTTAAAGATTTCACTAATGAAGTATATTTGAAAGTCTATTAAAATCACTTGCTTCACATAAATTATACTTTAAGGCTACGTTTTTATGATGAGTATTTGGTGAGTTTTTGATGCTGTGGTTTTTGGTGTGTCAAAAACGCAGCATCTTACAGTTCCAGCAAAGTAGATGGGATTTATAGAAATCTCCTGTTCACTGTGTCTCTTTTTTTATGCTGTGTAAATTGACTTGTGGAGTTTTCAAATCTGCAGCATGTCAATTTCTCTTACATACACGCTGTTTTATGTGAGGATTTTCCCCATTGGATATGCATTAGATGTGTTAAATCACAGATAGAAAAAACGCACATATGATTTAGTACGATTTCAGTAAACGGATCAAAAAAGCATGTAATTTGCACATAAGAATGTCAAAGTTTTGTCAAAGCCACATACCAGGAAGTTTCACAAAAGCATTTAAAGCATGACATGCCAAACACATCAAAAACTGCAACGTCAAAAACACGATAAAAAAGTGCAATAAAAAAACATAAATAAACTAACTTACATATAATAGGTGCTGAAATTCTGCAACATCATAAATTAACCAAATACTCATCATCGGAATGTAGCTTGAAAGTTTAAGTGTAAAAGTTAAAGTGTTAATAATAATGAAGAGCGAGTGATTATAATAGACTTTCAAATATACTTCATAAGTGAAACCTGGAAGTAAACACTTCAAAAACCTTCCAGAGGATGTTCTCCCTAGGATGTTTCTAAACCTGACATATGCTGGTTTTCAGGGAAATCAGTCTTCATCTCCACACACTGAATACGGCCATATAAGGGTGGGGGGTAGGGCCACAGCTGATCAGTGTATCTGCAATTTATCTCATCAGGCTGTTGTCACACAGCTCCTGTGATCTTATCTGACTCTTCCCCATTCACATCGCTCTGCTCTGCACAATTAGCTGAGGAGCTGTGTGGAGGCCATCAGTTGATAACATGGAGCAGAGCAAAGTGAATGGAGAGGAGTCAGGCAAGATCACAGTAGCTGTGTGCTGACATCCTGAGCTAAGCACTGTTCCTGCCTGAGGTAACCCAAGTCTCTGGTCAGCTGTAGTGTGACAGCTGTGTAGGCCCCGCCCCTCACCCTTATATGGTTATATTCAATGTGTGGAGCTGAAGATGAATCTCCCTGACAACTAGCATTTGTCAGGTTTAGAAAAAGCCTAGGGGGGACATTTTCAGGAAGGTTTTTGAAAGGTTTTCTTCTAGATTTCACTTAAGTATATTTAAAAGTTATTATAATCACTTGCTTTATACTATTATTAAATAAGAAATGTAAGCGGCGGTTACACTTTAAATACGGTAAATTCAGTAACTTATAAATTATTGGTAATTTTATGAGTGAACTCAAGCCTATAATATGCTTTAGGTTAAGTAATGAGTTAAAAAGAAAAATAATCAGGTTTTGGATGGAGATCTTATAAAAGACTTGTGATTAACTGATATATCCAGATGTGTTCTGGTGAGCAGCACTCCGGATGCCCCTCTGGTCACGGATGGTGTATGAGGAATCATATGCTTTTAGTTTCCAGCATTAGGAATGATGAGGACTCGGTGCAGCTGGCTGTGCTTTGAAGCACTCCGCTTGTCGGTGTTGATTAACTAATGAGTCCATCGGCATCACACGGATTTATCTAGGCGAGAGTTGCATCTTCATTCATCTAATTCACAGAATAAAGGAGAGGAGCGTGAAATAAACATTAAAGGGAAGCTGAATGGGTAATTTAGATCACAGAGCAGACAAGAGGGCAAAAAAAAGTAAAAAGGCTCCAACGGGAAACCTCTTGGGGCGTTTCAGTGTGGAAGGACAAAGAACAACATTTACCTTTCAAGTCAAATGTTCTAGATCAAGACAAATGAAGCAGAGGGTCCGCTACCTTATGCATGGTGATAACATGATTGTGTTTCTGAGGCACTTGATTCATTTCTTTAGCTCTTACCTCCTGCTTTCATTATGGTCTTATCCAGACATCTGTATCCCACTGGTGGAACCATAAATGATTGAATATGCATAGAATCCATAACTGGGAATGCTTTTACTAGTTTAGTTGGGCATAAGGTTGTGTATGTCTGGGTGAAAATGAGGTCCACATACAAAATAGATAAGAAATCAAATAAGTATGGGGCCATAAAGGGTATTTCCATTCCTTAATGCTGTAATGGCATACTACAAGAACATGCATAGTGCAGGTATTGATGACTTGAACCAATGCGGATTCGATAGATCACAGGTACATTTCTTCTGCATCACTGCATACCGCGAGCGACTGGGAACATCACCTTGGGAGGAAATTTGGTAAAGGAGCTGCTTTGCCAGCAGCCTCATTAATCTAAGGATTAGGTGCGTTCAAGCAAAGTTGATGGCACTTACACATCCCCAATGTAATGAAAATGAAACACTGATGAACCCATTGAAATCTAGGGGTGATCAAGCAAAACATGGTGGTGCCAAGTCCTGCAGAATAAAAGGGACCCTGGATAGTACATGGGAGAAATTTTGGCCCAAATCGATTTGTACATGCCAAACCATCGGATGCTGGACAAAGCAGGAGAATGGTCTCTTATCTGACAGAATTCTAGACTTTGCTCTAGATTTGCCGGCCTAGAGAGAAGTCAACTGTGAGTCACAATACAACCATGACACAGTTCCAGTGCGGCTAATCAAAAGAGCAGGAGATGCGAGATGGCGATTCAGGTAATAAGTGGTTCTCCAGGACCGATCCCTGTAACCACTGACTGGCCATCTTGAACATGCAAATCAATTAGCATCAATTTTACTTTTTGAATCATGATCCGCCCCCCTCTTTCCCTCTGTTATGTTTATATGGGCCGGGTATGTTCTCATGAGGTTTACTTCCTAGTAAATTAACTTGTGGTACATGTACCCCAGTGGCTCCATCCCTTTACTCTAGGGGATACTCAAACATTCTTAGGCTTACTCTGTGGCAAAGGAAAATTGAGAAACACTGTTGTTATGATGGATAATATTCGAGCAAGAGTCAAGTGTTGCATAACTCCATTGGGCAATCTACCCAACTGTAATGCTACCAAAACGGACAGAAAATGAAATGGTGTATGATCATCATCTTACATGTCACTGCTAACAACAAACAATGGAGGGAGGTACAGCTTGCCACTTGGACACGTATTTATAGATTATAAAAATGGAGGTCTCATTACCAACATTAGGCCAGTAAAACGGCGAACACACAATTAGAGATTCATTCCATCTGTCAGGGTACCTTTACACGCGGCTACATTTGTAGCTTGTCACCAGGTAACTTACTGGTTGCAGTGAAATCATGGATACATGATTCCATTTGTACACAGCAACAAGATAGAATCATGTATCCATGATTACACTGCAACCAGTAAGTTACCTGGTGATAAGCTACAAATGTAGCTGTGTGTAAAGGTACCCTCAGGGACATCTGGAGGCCCACACATGAGATTGCAAGGTGTTTCCATAAAAATCTGGACTTCAATTACTTTTCTCTAAAACAGGAGCCGACAGTTATCTCTAACTTATCACCGAGGAGAACAAAAGCATCGGTGGTTGAGTCCAACAGACCAGATCCTTCTCATCTCAGTTATCATTGGTCAATAGCCCTAAATGCATATCAGACTGTCAGCCGACCCCGACAGGTTAGGCTAACTTTAGTATAATGTGCAAGGGAACCTCTATGCCAAAAGTCTAATTATCTTACTTTAATACTCCCCGTTATCAGCCATGGCTGTCAGGCTGTTGACGACAACTGTGTTCTTCAATTAGATTACGCTGAGATTCAGATCCATAGAACATTTACTCCCCTGTCTGGGTGATACCAGTGGCTCATTTTATTAGGTTCACTGAAAATATAGTGACAGACTGTAGATCACTTGTTCTGGCAACAGCTATCCCTTCTTACTCTCATATCAGTGCAGGCTTAGCTCAGCCAAGTGCGCACGTGTACTGAAAATCAGCAGATCATCACCCTTGGTCACATAAGAAGTAATCATGTCCAAGTCAATTTGCCCAATCCCTATCTCCATCATCAAAACTCTTTGGTGAAGAACTGGAAGATCCGCATACATAGATTGTTAGCCGGACCTGATGAAATCAGCATACCGTATATACTCGTGTATAAGCCGAGTTTTTCAGCCCAAAAATTGGGCTGAAAAGTCCCCCCCTCGGCTTATACACGGGTCTATACGGTAATGCTGTGGGGGGGGCTGTGACCGGGAGCTGGAGGAGGCATGAGGGGGCCGCGGTGACCGCAGGCGGTCACGTGGGGCCGCCTCATTAGTGCAATGAATATGCACGGCATCCCCCCGTCCATCAACGGCGGGGGGATGCCGTGCATATTGCACTGCACAGCCCCCCTCCTTAATATGCGTCCCGCAGTATTAATAAACAGCCCCCCCCCTCCTTATCATGGCCCCCCAGGCTGCGGCAGCTGTCAAAATAACAAACAGCTTATACATCACCTTCCGACGCAGCTCTGCGCTCCTCCGGTCCTCCGCTCGCCGGCTTCTTCTTTCTTCTTGTGCCGGTGTCATGTGACCGGGCGCAGGAGATGACGTCATTTCCTGCGCGCGGTCACAGAAGTCGGCACAACAAGAAGAAGCAGCCGGCGAGCGGAGGGCAGAGGACCGGAGGAGCGCAGAGCTGCGTCGGAAGGTGATGTATAAACTGTTTGTTATTTTGACAGCTGCCCAGCCTGAGGGGCCATGATAAGGAGGGGGGGCTGTTTATTAATACTGGGGCTGTATATACCTCTGGGGCTGCTGGATAGTACCACTGGGGCTGTATACTACCACTGGGGCTGTATACTACCACTGGGGCTGCATATACCTCTGGGGCTGATGTATACTACCACTGGGGCTGTATACTACCACTGGGGCTGTATATACATCTGGGGCTGATGTATACTACCACTGGGGCTGTATACTACCACTGGGGCTGTATATACATCTGGGGCTGATGTATACTACCACTGGGGCTGCTTGGGCTCCTGTATACTACCACTGGGGCTGCATATACCTCTGGGGCTGATGTATACTACCACTGGGGCTGTATACTACCTCTGGGGCTGTATATACATCTGGGGCTGATGTATACTACCACTGGGGCTGCTTGGGCTCCTGTATACTACCACTAGGGCTCCTGTATACTACCACTGGGGCTGCTGGGGCTCCTATATACTACCACTGGGGCTGCTGTATACTACCACTGGGGCTGCTGGGGATGCTATATACTACCACTGGGGCTGCTGTATACTACCACTGGGGCTGCTGTATACTACCACTGGGGCTGCTGGGGCTGCTATATACTGGGGCTGCTGGGGCTGCTATATACTGGGGCTGCTGGGGCTGCTATATACTGGGGCTGCTGGGGATGCTATATACTACCACTGGGGCTGCTGGGGATGCATATATACTACCACTGGGGCTGCTGGGGATGCTATATACTACCACTGGGGATGCTATATAGTACCACTGGCGATGCTATATACTACCACTGGGGATGCTATATAGTACCACTGGGGCTGCTGGGGATGCTATATACTACCACTGGGGCTGCTGTATACTACCACTGGGGCTGCTGGGGCTCCTATATACTACCACTGGGGCTGCTGTATACTACCACTGGGGCTGCTGTATACTACCACTGGGGCTGCTGGGGCTGCTATATACTGGGGCTGCTGGGGATGCTATATACTACCACTGGGGCTGCTGGGGATGCTATATACTACCACTGGGGCTGCTGGGGATGCTATATACTACCACTGGGGATGCTATATAGTACCACTGGCGATGCTATATACTACCACTGGGGATGCTATATAGTACCACTGGGGCTGCTGGGGATGCTATATACTACCACTGGGGCTGCTGTATACTACCACTGGGGCTGCTGTATACTACCACTGGGGAGGCCTGTATACCACACTGCTGGGGGCTGTATACCTGTGCTGGGGTCCACCCTCGGCTTATACACGAGTCAATAGGTTTTTCCAGATTTTTGGGGCAAAAGTAGGGGGGTCGGCTTATACACGGGTCGGCTTATACACGAGTATATACGGTATTTGCCCCAAATTCATCTGACACATGGCCAGCCTAAAACTTTTTTTACTTTGGGTTTAGCTCGACTTTAAGTGCTGCTTTCTATCTTTGCAGTTCTATGTTATTTCTGTGTCCAGAGACTTAAGCAGATTAATATTGCTGCTTGGCTCTAGACAGATATTATTACATATTACAGCTGTAGAATCCTTGGCTACAGTACTCATAAGGGAGCAATGGATAGGAAGTGCAAAAAATAATTTTTATTAGCAACTTCCCCTTAAAAGACCCAGACTAGTCACTATAGATCCACGAGCTGTCTTCTGTTAATCCTTATTCATCGGCTTCTTACCTATGCTGCGACGACTCACTCACACTGGCGTACCGCCAATGTCGGCAGACCAAGTGGCCGCTATGGGGCATGTAAAACAGAGGGGGCCCAGTACCACTGCAGGGCCACAGACTCCCCACTAGTCATCACACTTTCAATTGTATCGACATCGCAGATGCGGATACAATTGAAAGCAATGATGGAAAAAAAGTCAGTGGAGTGCTGCCTCTCATCATTCTCCTGCTGTGTCTGCGCGATGAGATCTCAGCACAGCGGAGCGCGATGATGTCACCGCTGTGCGTCGCTGTACGGAGATGTGCAGAGCACAGGACAGCCTTTTGAACAGACACCGGGAGCTGCAGGGGAACCGAGGGGAGGTATTTAATTAATTTACTTATATAAATCAGTGTGTACACAGTGGTCAGAGGACTTTGGGGGTGCATTATACTATATTGAGGATTATGGAGGTTGATTTATATTATATGGAGGACTGTGGAGCCTGCATTATATTATTTGGAGGCTGCATTATATTATATGGAGGACTATGGAGGCTGCATTATATTATATGGAGGACTATGGAGGCTGCATTATTTTATATGGAGACTGCATTATATTATATGGAGGACTATGGAGGCTGCATTATATTATATGGAGACTGCATTATATTATATGGAGGACTATAGAGGCTGGATTATATTAAATGGAGGAATGTGGGGACTGCATTATATTGTATGGACGAATATGTGGGCTGCATTATGATATATTGAGGGCTATGGAGAGGTTATGTGGAACTCATTATACTATATGTAGGACTATGGGGGGCTGCATTATACTACATGGAGGACTATTTGGGTCCATTACTATATGTAGAACTAGGGGGGGTGCATTATACTATATTGAGGAATATGTGTTGCCCTTTATACTATATGGAAGGCTATTTTGGGGACATTATAATATTTAAAGGACTTTGTGGAGGCCACTATAATTTTTGGTGGGCTGTGAGGGAGCTATTATACTATATGGAAGCCTATTTTAGGGCCATTACACTGTATGCAAGAAATTATAAAGTGTGAAGGTTCATGTGGGGTCCATTATACTGTGCAAAGGGCTGTGAGGGGTCCATTATACTATGTGGAGGGATAGTAGGGTCCATTATACCATGTAGAGGGATAGTAGGGTCCATTATACTGTATGGAGGGCTTTGTTGAGGTCACAGTTGGGGAACATACTGTGTTGGGGTTTCATTGCCAGGGCAGTTTAAGGAGGCTACAGCATGGTCATCATACAGTGTCTGCAGGGCTGGCTCCAAGTTTTTGTGGGCCCCTTTAACAGAGACCATGATTCATGAATATAATATAGGCGCTGCAGGCTGTGTATATATAATATAGAGGCTCCTGGGTGGCCTGTATATATAATATAGAGGCTGTTCAGGGCTGTATATATAATATGGAGACTGTCGGGCTGTATATATTATTTTGAAGCTGTGGTAGCTCAGCAGCCACCTCCAAATAATGTATACAGCCCAGCACATCCTCCAAATAATATATATAGTCCAGCACAGCCTCCAAATAATATATATAGCCCAGCACACCCTCTATATTACATATACAACTCAGTACATTCTCCATATTATATATATATATATATACACAGCACAAACTCCAAATAATATATATAGCCCAGCCTCCATATTATATATACAGCACAGCCTCCATATTATATATACACAGCAGACTCCAAATAATATATATAGCCCAGCCTCCATATTATATATACAGCACAGCCTCCATATTATATATACACAGCACAGACTCCAAATAATATATATAACCCAGCCTCCATATTATATATACAGCACAGAAGCAGCTTCCATATACCCCAGCACAGTCTCCATATACATCAGCAAAGCCTCCATACACTTCAGCAGCAGCCTCATTATACCCCAGTAGCAGCCTCCATATACCGCCAGCACAGCTGCCATATAGTCGGCACAGCTGCCATATACCACAGCACAGCCTCCACAAAGCTCAGCACAGCCTCTATGTACCCCAGCACAGCCTCCATATACATTCAGCACAGCCTACATATACAGCCAGTACAGCCTCTATATGCCCCAGCACAGCCTCCATTTACATCTAGTACAGCCTCCATATACCCCAGCACAGCCTCCATATACCCCAGCACAGCCTCCATATGCCCCAGCAAAACCTCCATATGCCCCAGCACAGCCTCCATATACAGCTAGCACAGCTTCCATTTACAGCCAGCACACCCTCCATATACACCCAGCACAGCTTCTATATACCCCAGCACAGCCTGCATTTACACCAGCACAGCCTCCATATACCCTAGTACAGTCTCCATATACACCCAACACAGCCTCTATATACCCCAGCACAGCCTTCATTTCCTGCCAGCACAGCATCTATATACACCAGCACAGCTTCCATATACACCCACCACAGCCTCGATTTACAGCCAGCACAGCCTCCATTTTACATGTAATCCCCCATCCTGCTGCACACAGTAAAAACAAAATGTGATCATACTCACCTTCCCCCAGAGCTTTATTCTCCTCAGATGCTTCCCCACCACATCCTTATAGCAGCAGGCACTGCTGCAGTTGACAAAGGAGGAAGCTCCACTGCTCCCTGGAGCCAGCACATGGCTAATCTGCATCGCATGCAAATTAGCCATGTGCACGGGCAGTACAGCGGAGCACTCAGTTGCTTGCTGAGTCTGCCTGATCTGCCCCTTGTTCACAGGGCTGTCTGTCCCCAATGGGTCCCTGGCTATCAGAGCTGCCTGTCCCTGATGGCCAGTGGGCCACATCAGCTGTTCAGGACCCTGGCACTTGCCCGGGTATGCCGGGTGCTGACGCCGGCCCAGAGTGTCTGTGGAGGGTACTGAGGAGGAATTCATTTTGGGGGCATCATACCATGTTTCTGGGACACTTTTTTTTGGCATCATACTGTATGGCTGCAATGAAAAAGGAATGTAGGAAATTCAATAGTAGCAATTATTTTGTAAGGGCTGTAAAGTTATGAGACATGCTATTACCGTATATAATCCAGATGAGTATTATACTTTTTTTGGCAGGCGGGGGGAAGCAATTAGAAATTCTGTTATGGGGCCCATGATTTCTATGTACACCCCTGCTGACTCCACAAGGGTGGTTGGCACCCACTTTCCTGAACTCATCTGTTTCAACCTGTGCAGTTGCTATGATTTCTTACTGCTGTATTGGTAATGTGACTTGGTGTCTCCAGTCTATGTGCCAGGTCTTACTATTGGAGACTACTTAGAGACCTGGAATTTGGGGATTCCATACCTGAGAAACTCTATTCCCCTGTGCAGAGGTGAAGAACTAGCATAACCTTAAAACTCCACACCCTGGTGTAGTCCTTAGCCAAATCTGTCAGTGCCCCAGTGGGTATATAGCTCCTGCTGGCCTCATTACACTTAGGGTCAGCTTAAATTTAATATGGCCGCCACTTTATCACAGGCAGGAATTGTCACCTAGAATTGCTATCCTCTTAAAGGGTGTTCTCAGTAATCCCCCTGTCTGGTTATAATAACCAAGCACATTTTTTAAGATTGAACCAGAATAGACCTAAAGGTACCGTCACACAGGGACATATCGCCGGCGATGTTGCCGGCAACTCAGGGGCGTGGCCAGGTTGCGGCGACATCGCCGGCGAGTTGCCTCGTGTGACAGGGCGATAATCAGGCGATGAATCGCCTGAGTCACATCGCCAGGTTTCCCAACAATGTTGGGAAACCTGGCGATGTTGCTCAGGCGATTCTGCCTGATCGCCCTGTGTAACGCGGTAACCTGCAATGTTACGGGCGATTCCGCCTATCTACAACATTGCGGGTTATCGCTCGCTGGGTTGCTGGGCAACTCCGCGAGCGATAGCCGCGGCAACTAGCCGGCGACATCGCCGGTAAGTTGCTCAGTGTGACATCTCACCGGCGATGTTGTCAGGGATGCGCGCTCCCGCGATCCCCGGCAATATCGCCGGCGATATGTCCCTGTGTGACGGTACCTTAAAATTGTCAACAACCAGGGATAAGAATCTGCTTTATTAACTCCCCAAAAGCACCACTCTGTATGGGGGGTTTGGCATTACCATGCAGAACAATTTACTTGCATGGGGGTAAACTACAACTCCTAATGTAGACAGGTTTCTGGGAAGACAAAAAAACACTTGTTTTTAATGATTCTGAACAATTTAGCAGATGACAACACAATGGAAATATTGGAATTCAATAGATGATGAAATCTACTGTCTGATCCCCATTAGATCAATATCCATGTGGATTACATTATTGACAAGTGTCACAGTCTCCCTTTTTCATGTCCACATAAGGATTGGCATCAAAAGTCTGAATTATAGGAGACTTTATACTCCGGAGATGTATTAACAATTCGATATCGAACAAGGAAACAGTCATCAAGCTTGTCTGTCATATACACCTCTGCCACCTGTCATGGATAGAGCAGGGCATTGCGTACGCCGTGCCTTGGTCGCTTTCCCACAGGAACCTGACATGCTTGTGATATAGTCTGACCCACATGGCAGGACGCTGCTTGAGTATTCAGGTACAAGGACTCCTGCCACTACAGTGTTTCAAACCCTCTGTGCTTCATCTAATACTTTGTTGTACAGCTTAACTGTATTGTGATTCTAGCACTGCTACTTCTGAACTCTGTTGCTGACTAAGCTCTGCTACACAAGTTCTTCAATGCTGTGTTGAAATGGCTACATAGTTATACTAATTCTGCCGAATTGTTGTTCTAGCACTGCTTTTTTTGCTGTGCAAGTTGTACAATGAACTCTGTGGCAACAATTCTACATTAAACTCTGTTGCTGACTTAGCTCTGCTATACCAGTTCATCATTGTGGAGTCAACATGGCTACATAGCTTTGCCACATTGACCTCTGTTGGTCACTTAGTTTTGCTACACTGGTTCCTAACTGCTGAGTCAACACTACTTGTTAGGTCGCCTGGCACCGCTCACCTCTCCTGGGTCTGCATCCTCTGCCCATCAACCAATCAGGCACCCGGCGTCCAGGTGTGCTGTGTCTTGGAGCCATCGCCGGGTCCCCTTTCTGTCTGCTGACCACCGGGCTCACACATCAACACAGTCATGAATCTAATCAGCGGTGCACTAGGCGCGGCCGCGCTCCTCCCCTGTGAATCTAATGTGGCTGTCACATGCGTCAATGTTGTCAGCAATCTCATCGCTGGCGACATTGAAGGCTGATCGCTGGTGAGCTGTTACAAAGGCAGACTCACCAGTGATCAGTGGACCAGCGACATCGTGGAAATGATTTAAATATCGTTTCCACGATGTCTTGCTCCCGCTGTCAGGCTGCGGTAAGCGGGAGCAGGCTGGTCTCTGAGGTAAACTGCGGGTATCTAGGCAGCGTGCGCTGCCTAGATACCCAATGTATACTTTGGTTACCAGCCTTCTCCGCTCACCGGCTGGTCTCCAAGGTACACAGCAGGGACCCTAGTTACCTGCTGTGTACCTTGGATACCAGCCAGTGAGCGGAGAAGGCTAGTAACCAAAGTATACATCGGGTATCTAGGCAGCGCGAACTGCCTAGATACCCGCAGTTTACCATGGATACCAGCTCCCAGCGATTGCTGAGAGGCGCTGTGAGCTAGCTTCTCGCTCGTCTCCAGGTGTCGACCATCGCCAGGTTTTAGAGCAGGTTCTAAAACCTGGTGACCATCAACCAGCGATTTATCGCTGGTTGATGCGCCCTGTCACACACGTCAATATCGCTGCAAACGTCATGTGCAGCAGCGATATTGCACGCGATATTGACGCGTGCGACATCCCCATAAGGGCCGGCACAGCTCAGCCATACACTCCCTTTGAACAATAGGTGTCCATCCTCTGGTATATCAGGCCACCTCCATTGCTGGGAGGTGCCTGATTATTAAGTTAGTTAAGCTTCCGCTTTGCTGGCTGTTGGTCATGTCCTCTTCGTGCTCTCCTCCAGTAGAACCATTCCTGCTCTCCTGGTACTAGCAGCTGTGGTATTTAGACCCCCTAGGCTTGCCCCTGACCATCCCTGTATAGGGGTTGGTTAAACTAGGACCAGCTCTCCCAGGGGAGAGTGGGTCCACTCTAGGGCGCCTTCCCCCGGAAGTGTGACACTACTTACTCAATAGACCAGCTTTGCTATATTGAACTCTGCTGCAACCTCAGCTCTGTTATACCAATGTCTCTTGGCAGAGTCTAATCTGCTTCACCAATTGCCGTTACATCCATTGTGCAACTCTAGTTGGATCCATTTGCTTCATGGAGCCACATCTCCAGGTGAGACATAACAACCCCTCAGTGATCTTATATAAGGCAGCGCTGCAATTACTTCTTCCTACATCAGGTTACAGATTTGTAAAATACATGTGCATTGCAATGAATGCTGGGAGAGTTTAGCTCTGAAGCCTGTGAATTCTGATTGCAACTCTGGACTATTATACAGGCTACAAAGCAGGATCAGCACAAAATAAAGAATGCATTGCGACTGAAGAGAGACTGAACCTTACATGTAGACTAGTTTGTCATATCAATGGTGTTCAGTGATGGACCTAAGAACGAGATTTCGTCCAGGCAGCAGGGACCTCTACTATAAATGTCGGCATATCTGCCAGCTGAAACATTGCCATTTTGGCAGAGATGACTGATAGCGACGTCAATGCTGGTCTCACCATCCTCGTGCTGCTATGATCTCATTGACTCTCCAAGGGAGGGGGGACAGAAGTCAGACCGCACTGTGCGGCAGTCGGACACTACACCGGGCTATTCATTACAGGTCATGCTCTCCGGTAACCTCTGAAGGTGTAATCTACATTACCTAGTCCCACAGACTAATTGATTGGAAGTTATTAATATCATCCCCTATGCAGCCAACATTACATCACATATTTGGTAGGGAGCTTTCCGGCACATTTCTGAAAATATTCTTAAAAGAGGACCTGTCTCCAGGTCAAGAGTGGCCATTTTTTGCTCATTTTATATGTGCTGCTCCCTTGAGTATTTTTTTTTTTTAATTTGCCATATTGTTCCAGTGATACAGATCTTATGAATTAGGGCTAATCTGTGGGGTCTTTCTCAAAGGGGTGGGGCTTACAGGATCCTCTGGGGCGTGTCTTTAGCTGCTTTGAATTGTTATCCAGTGAGCACTGACCTCTTAACAAAAATACTATAAAAAGTAAAGTTAAATAAAATAGCATATTTCTCAGGAACCGAACAGAATACTCAGGGAACCAGCAGGAATAAGCTACTAGCAGAAACTGGACACTTTTCTCATGTTTCCTTAAAGGGGAATCTTAGTCCTTCACTCTTCTCCATTAACTGGACAATTTATTCCAAAAGATCAGTGACATTTCCTAATTTTCTATTCAATCTATGAAGGATGTAGTCTTGGGTTGGCATACCAACGTCACCACAATGTCAGGTAGGCAATAATCTTTTTCTGTAACCTGGATATCAGAGGCTTTTGACAAACGTTTCCCTTGCAGCAGTTCTTCGTTATGACATATAGAGTGAAGCAGGATCGGACTCGCCAGTCGGGGATCAGGGGAGTCCTCTGTGCACGGTAAAACCTATCCTGCTAGATGAGTGTACAAATGCAGCATCTCATCATTCATATAACTACCTAATTTATCATAATATATGGAAGCATAGATACATTTGTGAGTCAGGGTAATGTAATATCTATTATATACTTACCTAGTGGCATGTGTCATCAACTTCCAAAGAAATGTCCACGAATCTCACAATGCACTGCGTCGCCCCGGAAGCCACGCTATATTAGCACACCCAAGTGTGCTCACATCTCTCAACGCTCACCCTGTTTACTGCTCGGCCCACTCACCCCCCAGCTCACTCAGCCTACAAGCCACTCACCCCACAGCCCGCTGAATGAGGAACTGCGCTAGTTTCTCAAGCCGCCATCTCCCTCATGCTGCTGCAACATAAGAGCGTTCAGAGGGGGATATACAGTGATAACAGGGGGGGGGGGCAGAGAGCGAGCGGGACGGCAGAGAACAACCACAGGAGGGGCATGGAGGGACCACGGGCTGGGGCAGAAAACCACAGAGTGGGGCAGAGAGAAACCACAGGGTGGGATAGAGAGCAACCACTGGGGGCCAGAGAGCAACCACAGGGGGGAAGAGAGCAACCACAAAGTGGGGCAGAGAGCAACCACAGGGTGGGGCAGAGAGCAACCACATGGGGGCAGAGAGCAACCACAGGGGGAGGCAGAGATACAGCACAGGGTGGCAGAGAGTGAGGGGGAAAAACAGAGGACAGGGGAGATGGCCACCGTCCCCCACGCCACAGAGCCCACCCCATCGTGACATCACTGCCCACGTCTAGTGTACATATAACTGAATAGTGAGCCCCAGAGTGTTACTGGTGGGCTCTTGAAAGCCCAGTTCGACAATGAAAGGAAGAATCATAGCTACTACTATCACTTAATAAAGCCCTAGTCACTAATTAATGGCTCCAAGTATAAAAAAAAAAATGACGGTACTGCAAATATTAAAAGAAATGCAGACTTTAGTCAAGGTACAGACTGAAAAACTGACCGATTAATCCACAAAGACCAGATGCAACAGAAATGAAGAACAGGTGGTGTCATGGCCACGTGTATATGTTGAGTTCAGGATTAATGGCGGTTGGCTTAACAAGCTTCACACCAATAGCTTAGGCCCTGTTCACATTTAATTTCTTGTTTACCTCCGAAGAAAGCATCCAACATGTGCATAGACATAGCCAGTGTATGACCAATGGATATTTTTGTTGGGGTACACTGGGTTCATTGGTGTCTGTGGACAAGTTGTGTGCGAATGTGTGTTAAAATAACAATATATGAACAGACACTTACCTCTATGAGCTCCCACAGATTAGTCTTTGCAGGTGGGGACGACTGTTAAAGTAAAATAATGATGACAACAGACAAGAATCCATAAGGGAGAATGTCATGATGTCGCACCAATAGTGTGTTGGATCCAGGATAATCCCTACATATTTCATGTATATCTTCCTTGTAAGGAACATCAGATATCAGAGTCATCTATGTCCAAGAACATGACAGCGACGTAAAGGATGCAGGGAAATCACTTTAGGCAGATTACACGTATCTTATTATGTATGTGCAGCTTTGTGCTGAAATAATCTTCTATAATCCTGGAAGATTGATTCTATTTTAAATGTGGCCATAACTTTTTGTGGGCTCCTGCAATACTCTGTACGACATGACACTGGTTGTTGTGATCGCCACTCATCATAAGGATGACATTGTCTGCTACATTCTAGACCAAGAGTCCAAGCAATGACCATGAAATTAGGCAATGAGTACATCCTGGAGTCTATAGTTCATCATGATTTCCTTGGAAAATTGTACTCATCTGTCCTGGCACTGTCCTTCTCTATAGGTCAGCTCTCTTAATTTCACGGGAAGGCAACACTACGAACGTCACAATCTCAGGCCATACAAGCTAACTCGATTGTTGGAGCACCGCCTGAGTATTCAAGTAGTCCTCATTCCCACCACTACTGTCACAAGTCTGTGACAGGTTTGGGACCTGTGTCTTATTTCTGTATTGAGACTTCATATTAAATGTGTTTCCTTTGGTGGAGAAGGAGTTAATGTCAGTTTCTGTCGCTAGCAGAGCTCCTTAGTTCTCTTTCCACGTGTGACTAGTTTGTGATCCCTCCCATCTCCTTTATATGGTGACATGTTCCAGCATTCCTTGCTGGTGATTGAACTCCAGTCCTGGCCTAGCTACCTGAGGTGAAGGAGGTTATCTAGAGAAGCTGACTGTTGCCAAGTCATCTGCTGCCTAGGAGTGTGGCAGCAGGTGTGAAATTGTTTCTGTCGTTCCCCTGTCTGTCTTTCCTTCATCTCTTGTTCTTATTAGTGCAGCAGTTGGGACTAGTGCTCCCGCCAGCCATCTCCCTATTGTGGGTTATCATGAGAGCCAGCGAGGGACTAGGTATCCTGCTCAGCAACAGGGTGAAAGAACCTGTATATGCATGGTAAATAGATAGATCAGGGCGCAGCCGCAGGTGAGTGCAGTTGGTCTCCTTCCCCACGGTCTACGAGCAGGGCCCTCCATTGCATTTGTCCCACCAGTGTTTAGTCTGTGCGCCACTGCCACGCACTGTATTCGGATGCACCCTAATCTGTGGTGTGATAACTACCGTGGACTGCTTCTCAGCCTTTGTTGTATGAAACCCAGGTCCACTAAATTGCTATTCCAGTTTTGCAATATTAGACACTGCTGCATACTCAGCTCTACTACATCGCTATGCAGCTATACTTTGGATTCAGCACCTCAATACTGACTTAACACTATTTTCCTGAAAATGTGCAACTCGGATTTAACCCCTTCACGACCAATGATATTGTACAAGTCATGGGCTCGTAAGGGGGGTTTGATGTGAGTTCCGGCGAGGAGCTCACATCAAACACCCGACATCTCAGCTGATCTCATCAGCTAAGATGTCGGGCTAACAGCACCGATCGGATCCAAGATCCGATCGGAAGCTGTTAACCCTTTGGATCCCATTGTCAATCTCTGACAGCGGGATTCAAAGGTGCAGCAGCAGCACCAGAGGTCCCGCGATAGTATCGCAACCACAACCAGTGGTATCGTTACAAATGTCAGCTCAAGACACAAAAAATAAGCCATCACACAGACCCAAATCCCGAAAAATGAGAACGCTATGGGTCACAGAAAATGGCGCAAAAAGTTTTTCCCCAAACTTCTGAATTTTTTTTGCCACTTAGATAACAGTAAAAGTATACATGTTTGATATCTACGAACTCATACCATCCGGAGGCATCACAGCGTCATGTCGGTTTTACCATATAGTGAACATGGCAACTAAAATACCTAAAAAACAAATGAGTAATTGCACTTTATTTGCAATTTCACTGCACTTGGAATTTTTTTTGCAATTTCCCTGTACACTATATGGTAAAATAAATGATTGCATCTGAAAGTACAACTCGTCCCGCCAAAAACAAGCCATCATATGTCTATATTGATGGAAAAATAAAATACCGTATATACTCGCGTTCGTTGCTGCCAATGACGTCATTACCGGCGCCGAACACAGGAAACAGGAAGAAGACGCATGAAGATGGAGGATCGCGGACGGCAGCGGCGAGCGGGCGCGGACGGCAGCGGGACAGTGATAAGTATATTTTGCTTTACAGGTGACCGGAGCATGAGGGGGGGCCCCTGCATTACTGGGGCTGCCTGTATACTACCGCTGGGGCTGCTATACACTACCACTGGGGCTGTATATACCTCTGGGGCCCTGTATACTACCACTAGGGCTGTATATACCTCTGGGGCCCTGTATACTACCACTGGGGCTGTATATACCACTGGGGCTGTATATACTACTGGGGCTGCCTGTATACTACCACTGGGGCTGTATATACCACTGGGGCTGTATATACCACTGGGGCTGCCTGTATACTACCACTGGGGCTGTATATACCACTGGGGCTGCCTGTATACTACCACTGGGGCTGTATATACTGCTGGGGCCCTGTATACTACCACTGGGGCTGTATATACCACTGGGGCTGTATATACTACTGGGGCTGCCTGTATACTACCACTGGGGCTGTATATACCACTGGGGCTGCCTGTATACTACCACTGGGGCTGTATATACTGCTGGGGCCCTGTATACTACCACTGGGGCTGTATATACCACTGGGGCTGTATATACTACTAGGGCTGCGTCTATACTACCACTGGGGCTGTATATACTACTAGGGCTGTGTGTATACTACCACTGGGGCTGTATATACCACTGGGGCTGCGTGTATACTACCACTGGGGCTGCTGTATATACCTCTGGGACTGCTGTATACCACACTGCTGGGGGCTGTATACTTGTGCTAGGGTCCACCCTCGGCTTACACGAGTCAATAGATTTTCCCAGGTTTTGGGGGCAAAAGTAGGGGGGTCAGCTTATACACGGGTCGGCTTATACACGAGTATATACGGTAGTTATGGTTCTTGGAAGCAGGGGAGCAAAAAAACGAAAATGAAAAACAAAAAATTCCAAGGTCATGAAGGGGTTAAGGAATGAGCATAGCAGAACTGAGTCTACCCTGTTCCCTTGTGGATCACAAATCTGCTATACCAATTGCCATCTTGGCACAGCGGCTCCATTGTTCCAACAGGACCACCCTGCTAGAGCGTCATCTGTCTACACTGCAGAACAACTGCTCATCCAGATCAAGGAATATGAGGATCCACCACTCTATTACACCAGTCTAGTGGATACACTACATGTCACTATAGCTGTAGCTACAAACACATCCAACCATCAACTCGATTACTTGGTACAAATTGATAGTACAATTTGATGAATGTCTTAAAATGTCCACAGACACAGGATCAAAACTATTGACTCCAATGATGGATTCAGGATCTTATATAATAATGGGCTCCAAACGACCAACAATGAGCATCTCATAATGTGCCCAAGGACAATCTTATATACTTATTTGATGTTGATGCCTGTGGTTATCAAAGAGTGGGGTGTGGGTCAATAAAAAAAAAAAAAAAAGGTAAATTCCAACATATGTAATCTCATTCTCCTCTCCACCAAAGAATGAGGTCAAGTTCTCATTGTCTAAAGCAGAGGTGGACAACCTGCAGCCCAGGGGCCACATGTCGTCCGTGATGTCCTTCTGTGAAGCCTTCAATCATCTCCTCACAAACATGATTGTGCGTGGTGGTGGCTTTAAGGGGATAGGTAATTATGTATGGTGTCATGTGGTCATTTCTTGCCATATTTTGGCAGAATTGGTAAGTCCAGTAGCTCAGAAAGGAGCAGATGAGTTGAAGGCGAGGCCGTGCATGAGAACTGTTGTATTCATTATAGTTTATGGAAAAAGGAAACTTAACTGTTTCAGTGTCTGTGATATCTGTCACAGGGTGGTATAGCGGATAGGGAATCAGGAGGCAGGATGGTAAGATGGGCAAAG
Source organism: Allobates femoralis (assembly GCA_033576535.1). NCBI lineage: Eukaryota > Metazoa > Chordata > Amphibia > Anura > Aromobatidae > Allobates > Allobates femoralis. The sequence goes on along the minus strand of JARQOC010000006.1, from coordinate 435,608,495 downwards.
GCAAACTGGGGAACTAGTCTGACCCGGAGTGGGAGTCCCTGGCTCACCCTGCTCCTGGAGTTACCACTGAAGGGGGGGGGGATGTACAGGCCGCCAATCTTGCCCTTTGCTCCTAGTCAGCCCTAGGCTAAAAGCCCCTACCTTCACCCATGGAAGGGAACAGCAGCAGCATGGCACACCACATGCTCATCTGTACGGGGTTCAAGTAGAGTCTGAACTCTATCAGTGACATCCGTAGGATGGAAATTGAACTACATAAAGGCTGAGGGAGTGAACATCAGAGCTCTGACACACCCTTCTACCTGCAGGCTGCATAAAGCACAGAATACAGCAGCTTTCTGGTATTAACTCTGGAAGAGCCAAAGGAAAGTAACGGATAAAACTACAGCAGCATTACATGTAGGCTGCAAAGCACGTGACAATATCCCAATGGAGAGAGTTGAATGCCTGGACTCTTCTTCCTTTCTGGACGGCAAACCTTCCCAAAAAGATTCATCCCTAAAAATAGAACCAGCAGCTTTTAGATATTTACAGCAGATACTTTCAATATGCAATAAATGTTTCAGAACCTAATACTGTGGTAATACTCCAGCCTTTGGGGTTGGCACCATCTAACAATGTGGCTCTTGAATCAAAAACGGTTGTGCACCCCGGGTTTAAAACTTTTAAAGCCTTTTTTAAAAAATAATTTTGTCCTGTATGGAAAGTTTTGAAACTTTGCAAATGACTTTATTCTTCATTCCTGTAAAAAAATGCCATGGTAGTATCTTCCTGTCACATGTTGACCACTTTGCAGTCCACATGTAATGCTGCTGTAGTTTAATCAGCATTAATTTCCTTTGGCACTTCCAGAGCTCAGTCTAATTGGACCCTGTAATGTGAGGACGTGCTGTGCTGCTGTTCCCTTCCATAGGAATTGCTGGGTTTTCCTGGTCCATGGTTAAAGGTAGGGGCTCTTAGTCTAGAGCTGATCCAGAGCAAAGAGCAAGGATGGTGGCCTGGACATCCTCACCTTCATAGATAACTTACAGGGACAGAGTGAGCTATGGACCACCAATCAGGGTCAGACTAGTTCCCCAGTTCGCCTTTGCCCATCTTACCATCCTGCCTCCTGATTCCCTATCCACTATACCACCCTGTGATAATTCCAAACTCTGTTTTTCCCCCAGTCTTTTTGCCTGCGTGCAAGATTTTCACACAGATTGTCGGCCTGTTGAATCCTCTTGTCATCCAGTACAGACAATTTGTAATCTGCTTATTCTAAGAAACTCTTCCAACAAGTAGGATTTTCTAATGCAGAAATCCCTTTCAAATGCACATTTTCTAATTGACGAAGAAGACGATTGTCAGGCAGTCGACGTCAGACAGACACACATCACTTATTGACTGTTGTAACTTGTTGAACTAAAGCTCACAGTGACATGAACTCTTGAATGGTGGCAGTAAATAGGAAAAGTATTGGGCTTCTAGTCTGAGAAGAATATGCTCTTTCAATGGCACTGAACAAATGGCAGAGATGAAGAGGTGGCACAATGCTGCTTTTTGATTCCGTAAGTGGTTGAGGAAAGAACACGTCAAGAGTCGTGAAAATCCAATGTGCAGACGGAGGTCTGAAATACTTCATCTTTGGTAACGTGTGTAATAATGGAAATCAGCGTTCAAAGGGGCGATCTAAAGTTTGTAAATGGTTAAAATTGCAACCTTGCACATTGCAATTTTAAATTTCTGGGCAGGATTTTTACTTTTTATTGCTTATTGCTCTTTGCCCGGTTACCGGTCACCACTGCAGTCTATCAGAGGGGGTAGGTTTACTAGCCAAGGAGCACAAGTGTTGTCCTGAAGCTGGTGGGATGGCAGGATCTTCCAAGCTTCAGCAACCCTACAAAAAGTACATGGCTCGGCCATGACACCCGCCCAAACTGTCAATCTTGGAAGAATGCACAGCCTCCTGGCAAGAAGAAAGCAAGGAGACAGGAGATAGGTGGCTGGGAAAAGCCATTTGCTTGCTGGTATACTGAAGACATTTACACAACCTGAGGTCCCCGGGATCTTATCTGGGCAAAAAAAAAAAAAAAAAACAGTATATGCACCCACATATACTGCTGGGTTAATTCTGGAGCAGATCGCTAATGAAGTCCACAACAGAAGACACCCGATTTGTTGCAGTTTTTGCCATTGGAAATCCTGCTGCATATCAGTATGGTGTGGATATATTAGTGCATCTCAATTAATTACAATATCATCAAAAATCAAGGTCACATTGCCATGTTTCTGGGAGCCTTGAAATGCGTTGACTAATAAATCAATATTATATTCACCCTTTGATGTCTGGTGGAATACAGCAGCGTGGTGTTTAACCCTTCCTCCTCCCTACTCTATATGCACCATGCTAGGGACTGCAGCAGCCGTGATCTGCTTTTATAGTGGTTGTGACTCTCACAACCACACAAGGTGAAGCCTCTGATACCTATTTAGGTCATATTATCTCTCAGACCCTTCATCCTCCCTACTTTAATTTTCTGAGATAATGACCTTTGGGTTTTCATTGGCTGTAAGCCATAATTATCAACATTAACAGAAATAAACACTTGAAATAGATCTGTGTGTAATGTCTCTATATAATGTATGCGTTTCACTTTATGTATTGAATTACTGAAATAAATTAACTTTTTCATGATATACTAAGGGTGCCTTCACACTGGGGTTCCCCTCCGCAGCGTTCTGCGGAGGGGAATCGCCATGTGTGCGCAGCGGCCGCAAGCCCCTATGTTTAGAATGGGAGTGCACGGTGCTGCGCTTGACAGGGCATGACTGTGCGCACCCATCAACTCCCATATGTGATCTGTGCGCAGGCGGAAGCCTGCGCACAAATCACACACTCCCGCCCGCACCAGGACGCAACATGTTGCGTCCTGGTGCAGGCGGGAGTGTGTGATTTGAGCGCAGGCATCCGCCAGCACACAGATCACATATGGGAGTGAATGGTCATGCGCTGTCAAGCGCAGCACCGTGCGCTCCCATTCTAAACATAGGGGCTTGCGGTGCTGCGTTCACATTGCGGATCCCCTCCGCAGAACGCTGCGGAGGGAACGCTAATGTGAAGGCACCCTTACTCATTGAGATGCACTAGTACCCTTAAGGCTTTACATGGCAAACCCTATAAAATCAATAACAGTGCTGGGCTCACTCTACCAATATTTTTAACACTAAATTCCTTATTAAAGGTGGTTACCCAAATGGGAAACCCAGTTTCATGGGGCAGCGCCCTAAAATCTATTGGAACGCTACAGCTAGTAGAAAAGAGATCAATAACAGGGCATGTCCATATACCAAAGGTCACTCCATAAGACAAGAATAGGCTTTTCTTAATGTTTGGGTTACAAAGGAACAGCAATTAACAAGGTTGCCATCTTTCCAGCACTTACAGACATAGAGAAAACGAATTGCCCATCCCGGCCACACAAGAGACCAGAGAGCTGAACCAACAGACCAAAATTAATTCTGATTATTATTATTTTATATTTTTATCACTCAATATTGATGAGAATCCAGCATGTGGAGCAGCAGCTACAACAAACACAGGTGACAATAGGGCTTATTGTAATTTGTATTGTTCCCTATGGAAGCAAGTCAACACTAGATAATTTACTGCTTTTTATAAATCACATACTTCTGTTACTCATCATTAAGTACAGTATAAATTATAAGTATAGATATACGGTGGTCAACAGCTCCAACCACACAATGTGATGCCACCACAGGCAATCACACAGTATAATGTCCCTATATGCAGTAGAATCATCCCAGAGTGCCCCCACAGACAATATCATGAACCTACAGCCCCTTACATGGTATAATGTTTCACACAGTATGATATCCCCACACACAGTATGATGTCACCACAGCCTCTTACACAGTATGATGTCCCCACAGCCTCTTACACAGTATGATGTCCCGACAGCTTCTTACACAGTATGATGTCCCCACAGCTTCTTACACAGTATGATGTCCCCACAGCTTCTTACACAGTATGATGTCCCCACATACATAGTATGTCCCCACAGCCTCTTACACATTATGATGTTCCCCACACACAGTATGATGTCACCACAGCCTCTTACACATTATGATGTCCCCCACACACGGTATGATGTCACCACAGCCACTTACACAGTATGATGTCCCCCACACACAGTATGATGTCCCCACAGCCTCTTACACATTATGATGTCCCCACAGCCTCTTACACAGTAGGATGTCCCCCACACACAGTAGGATGTCCCCCACACACAGTAGGATGTCCCCCACACACAGTAGGATGTCCCCCACACACAGTAGGATGTCCCCCACACACAGTAGGATGTCCCCCACACACAGTAGGATGTCCCCCACACACAGTAGGATGTCCCCCACACACAGTAGGATGTCCCCCACACACATTCTTATACAGTATAATGTTCCCGACACACGGTATGATGTTCTCACCACCTCTTAGTATATCATCACCATAACCCTTTACACAGCATGCTCTCCCTACAGCCCCACACAATGTATTATGGCCCCAGTTCCACCTCAAACTATGATATCCTCACAGCCCCTTTCAAAGCATGATGTTCCCCGCAATCTCTTTTGCGGTACAGTGGTCTCACACAAAAGATTTCTACACAAGTCTTTATACACATGAATATTCAGGAAACAGAAAGAAGCCGCACACAGGACTTATCAAATCAGATCAGCGGTTTTATTGTGCCCAGGTGCACATAGCAGGGTGTGGGTAGCTGGTAGGAGGACGAGGGGTGGTAGTACTACCACCCCCCGTCCTCCCACCCGCTACCCACACTCTGCTATGTGCACCTGGGCACAATAAAACCGCTGATCTGATTTGATAGGTCCTGTGTGCGGCTTCTTTCTGTTTCCTGAATATTCATGTGTCTAATGAGCGGCACTGGAAGTGAGCACCGGGACGGTCGGCTGCGGATTAGCAGGGAGAACATCCTCACCACCCCATTCGGCTGTGTGAGCCGTAGACTGCTGCGGCTGCGACGAAAGACCTCCGGAGGAGGAGGTGTCACGCTGGGAAGGAGTGCTGGCCCCAAATATCTTCAAAACCGTGAGTCTAACAAGTCTTTATGCAGTATGATGTCGCCACGGACTCCCATACTTTAAAATGGCCCCACACACAAGTGTAAGTGTCCTCACAGGGCCTCAGAGAACTGAACAATAATTACTTCACTCTGTACACCTTGGGTACTGGATCTATGCACAGCCGACACAATCTGGTAAGGACATCACGGCCACTGAGCAAAGTCTCTGCTGCACAGGTGGAATGATGAAAAAAGCAGGATTCTTCCTGCTCCATCATGGTATTTACTGATATCTGTCGCCTGAGGATGCAGAAACTACTGAGAGGGAGAAGTCAGGCAAAGGATGGATGCATGGTGCAGGACAGGACGCCACTCTGTCCAGCCCTTTGGTGGGTTGCACCATGGTTAAGTCTACCATATAGACATTAGTTGCATCTATAGGTAATCTATATCAATACATAGCAGCCATGTGAGTCCCAGCACCGGTAAAACTCAAACCGTCCCTCCCTAGTAGTCATACAAACCTCTGCTATCGCTGGTGCAGTCTGCCATACATTTACTATGCACCAACTGCTAAAGAAAAATCTAGCAGTATATGTCAGTATTTAAAATATATATTCACCTAAGAAAAGGACAGGGGAGATCTATTTATGCTGCTCTGCATATGGTGCATATGATGAACGGTTGTCCTCTATTGGGTGTGATCAAACACAACTACATCCAAGATTTATACCTAACGGGCAGCGCTGGCATTTACATTGTCAGACAGGCTGAGCTGCCGGCCACGAGCAGGAGATTCAGTGGCCTCATGGCAGATATAAAGGACTTCATCTCTCAATATGCCCCAGCCGCAGGACGTAACACATTGCGACGGTGCTTCAGATGTGATAAATTCTGGCTATGAAGGGGTGGATGGGGGGGTGCACTAACTATACTGAGACCTCAGGCTGCACATAACGGATGGCTCATCCTGCACACCGTTCACACCCGTCCCAACTCAAATAAATATTTTTACTCAATTTTTGTCATTTTTACTACTGTTAGGAGACAAATCATATTCCTTTTCTGGATGCCAGGATGGTAACCGTCATTGTTCAACCTGCGGCTGTGTGAGCACGACGAGGCCAAGTGGATTTCATGTGATTGAGCTCCTGAGACCACATATTAACTTTGCATATATCTCTGCCATCCTGCCCTGTACATTGCAGATTCCCTTCTAGCCCTCCGTCAGGAACAATGCCTTCACCAATGAGTTCAGGTTCAATGCAGCTGTCAGGCACAGGCTACAAACCTGCCTATAATATCTCATTTTCTCAATTTCTGAGCTTTAGAAGTGACCATTGTCCTTCATAGGGTTGTATTAAAAGAGTACACATAATCAGGTGCAGAAAAGAAAACAAAAAAAACAATACACTTACTATAAAAGTAATCACTTCGTGACAATCTGGGGAAGGGGAAATGAAACTACAAAAGCTGCGCCTGTCAGATCAGTTGTTCCTGACAGAAGGCTAGCTTTGCTTTCAGTATGGTGGCCTGACAGTACTGGAATCCCTTGAAATGGCAAATTAACCCAATATCTGCAGGTTAATACATTCGCAGATTTCCTTTAATGAAAGACAATTGCAAAAAATATTCTCAACCCCTAATACATGCATTTAAGTGAAAACAAAGACTTGTCCCTTAAAGCTGAACCACCCCTTCACATCTGCCCAATATGTGTGATGTAGGGGAGACATAGTATTACACAGTGCCCAGTGAAGTCAATAGGTGTCTGTGAAGTCTATGGATGCACCAAGGTCACTGGATGGAGAGATGATCTTTGAAGCAATACTTTGCTCTTACTAATAAAGGATGGGGGTTTACATGGTGGTCTATGAAGTCCGTAAGACATGTAAATAGCAGATGTAATGCTCTGACCATAATCTACAAGATGCTGCCTGATGGTGAGCAGAACGTTTGTCCTGTGATGCCATCTATTGGCCATTTAGCTTTTCATTCTAGGTATCCTATCCTACTAAAGAGGAGCGGAGTCAGCTCTGGACCATGCAGGACCCTGGAAATGTGAGCAAGCCGTGTAACACCAGGGATCAAAAGTGATTCCTTTCTTTAGTCTACACCAGCAAATTTGAATCCTTTAACCCCAGATCACAGCATTCATCAACATCATAAGAAATGTTCTGTAAACATTTTACTGCTTTTCTTTACGGACTTTGCACCAATTCTAAGAGCACTGAACTTTATTGGGCTTCCCCAAGAGGTGGCTAGACAGACAGACTAACATATATGGCTGTGATATGGAAAGCCGGTAACTAAGAACCTTGATGAGCATACCTCTCTAACCCTAAAAAGATATAACATCCAGCTCTGGACTTAGATCCTTAAAGGGAATCTGTCAGGTCAAAAATCTATATGTAACAGCTATCATTTTCTAATTCCTCCCTCTAAAAACTCTCTATTGATGTATTTCTTTTATTTATATTTCCCTCCTATGTTCTGTAAACTTCAAATAAAGAGATTAATTCCATCTGTCACTCACAGTGAATGATCCACTTAGTTCTCTGATGTCCACTCCCCATAGGATGAATATTCATCTCACATATTCACATCACTGCTCAGAAGATCAGTAGGGGGGGGTTGTATCCTCCTCTCTGCCCTCTTTGCATCAAATCCAATAGGTCAAATAAAACAGAATCTCTCACAGCACAGCAGCGATTCCTGCTTAGAGAAACAAATGGAGTCTAGAAGAGGTAAGGCAGACCTGCAATAGCTGTCTCCCTCCATGTCCTCAACAGAACAGAATCTCCTAATGGAAACTGAAACCTGACACTGCACGGATAGCAAAGGGAGGAGAAAGCTGCTGAGAGGGAGTGCATAATTAAATGGCAGTTTACCACAGCTAAACTATTCCAAACTATGTCCAGGAACATGGTCTGATCATACCACATCTCCTGTGCTGAGATAATCTTATATATGTGTCCCTGCTATGTACTGTGGAATGGATGTGTCTGACCATACAGGGACATGGTCTGATCATACCACATCTCCTGTGCTGAGATAATCTTCTATATGTGTCCCTGCTATGTACTGTGGAATGGATGTGTCTGACCATACAGGGACATGGTCTGATCATACCACATCTCCTGTGCTGAAATAATCTTATATGTGTCTCTGCTATGTACTGTGTACAGGGACATGGCCTGATCATACCATATCTCCTGGGCAGGGGAGGATTGAGAGTATACACAAATTAAAATACGGGATCACAGATGATTATTTTTGTGAGCTAAAACATTTTCCTGTGAGTTTTTACAAATGCTTTACCTCAAAGAAAGAATCATCTATGATCCCGTGCAGTAATGTCTGTATACTTTCCATCCTCTTCTGCCCAGGAGATGTGGTATGATCAGACCATGTCCCTGTACGATCAGACACAGCCATGAGTCCAAACAGGAGGACGGAAAAATGATTAGAAATATGGGTCACAGCTGGAAGGATCAGAACGGGAAATCCTTAAATTAGGCCATGAGTCAAATCCAGTAGGTTTGCATTGGATTGTAGCCAGTCTGAGCCTTCAGACAAAGCCTAAAGGGCCAGACAAGCAGTGTTCAGGAGTCAAAGAGGCCTGGAGTGGAGCATGAACAGGTAGAGCTGTGGGATTCTTACATGAGAAACAGACTAGCCAGTGGTCTGACAAAGACTAGTGGCAGACCCAGGACTACTGAAGTGGAGCATGATCCGAGAGCTGTAGGTCAGATCTAGAAGGACAATACAGGAGTGTAGTCAGATGGAGCCATGAGTCAAAGTCATAAGGACCAAACATGTCAGATGTAACTGTAGTCAGAAGAAATTATTATTATTTATATAGCGCCATTAGGTTCCATGGCGCTTTACATGAGGATGAGGGAGACAAGAACAGTACACTAAATCTAGCGATCAGGACGTACAGGTACAGAGGTGCAGGGACCCTGTCCAGAGGGCTCACAGTCTATGAGGGGTGGGTTAGGATACAGTAGGATGGGGGGAGTGTCAGGTATGGGGCGGTCGCCTGGGTCTCATGGCAGGTTGTAGGCTTGACGGAACAGGTGAGTCTTCAGGTGACACTTGAAGCTACTCAGGGTAGGAGAGTGTCTGACGTGTTCGGGTAGGGAGTTCCAGAGTAAGGCAGATGCCCGGGAGAAGTCCTGGACTCGGTTGTGCAAAGAGGTGATGAGGGGGGAGCAGAGGAGGAGTTCTGGGAGGAGCGAAGGTTACGTGAGGGTAGGTATCGGGAGACCAGGTCGGAGATGTATGGTGGGGCCAGGTTGTGTATGGCTTTGTACGCCATGGTTAGTGTTTTGAATTGGGATCTCTTGGAAACGGGAAGCCAGTGAAGGGCTTGGCAGAGGGGGGAGACAGGGCAGTAGCATGAGGACAGGTAGATTAGTCGGGCCTGGAGTGAGCATGAACAGGTAGAGCTGTGGGATTCTTACATGAGAACAGACTAGCCAGTGGTCTGACAAAGGACTAGTGGCAGACCCAGGACTACTGAAGGGGAGATGATCCGAGAGCTGTAGGTCAGATCTAGAAGGACAATGCAGGAGTGTAGTCAGATGGAGCCATGAGTCAAAGTCATAATGGACCAGAACATGGTCAGATGTAACTGTAGTCAGAAGGATATTATTATTATTATTTATTTATATAGCGCATTAGGTTCCATGGCGCTTTACATGAGGATGAGGGAGACAAGAACAAGTACCTAAATCTAGGCGATCAGACGTAAGGTACAGGAGGGGCAGAGACCCTGTCCACGAGGGCTCACAGTCTATGAGGGGTGGGTTAGGATACAGTAGGATGGGGGAGTGTCAGGTATGGGGCGGTCGCCTGGGTCTCATGGCAGGTTGTAGGCTTGACGGAACAGGTGAGTCTTCAGGTGACACTTGAAGCTACTCAGGGTTGGAGAGTGTCTGACGTGTTCGGGCAGGGAGTTCCAGAGTAAGGCAGATGCCCGGGAGAAGTCCTGGACTCGGTTGTGCAAAGAGGTGATGAGGGGGGAGCAGAGGAGGAGTTCTTGGGAGGAGCGAAGGTTACGTGAGGGTAGGTATCGGGAGATCAGGTCGGAGATGTATGGTGGGGCCAGGTTGTGTATGGCTTTGTACGCCATGGTTAGTGTTTTGAATTGGATCTCTTGGAAAACGGGAAGCCAGTGAAGGGCTTGGCAGAGGGGGGAGACAGGGCAGTAGCATGAGGACAGGTAGATTAGTCGGGCAGCGGAGTTGAGGATAGACTGGAGAGGTGTGAGGGAGTTAGCCAGGAGGCCATTGAGAAGGAGGTTGCAGTAGTCAAGGCGGGAGATAAGAGCATGGATGAGTGTTTTAGCGGTGTCGTGGGTGAGGAAGGAGCGGATCCGTGAGATGTTCCTGAGCTGGAGCCGGAGGGATGTGGCGAGGGCCTCGATGTGGGGGCTTGAAGGATAGGGAGGAGTCAAGGATTACCCCGAGGCACTTGGCTTGGGGACTGGGGAAAGGGCGCAGTCGTTGATGCAGATGGATAGGTTGGGAGGTGGGGTGGAATTTCTTGGGGAAGACTATGAATTCAGTTTTGTCCATGTTGAGTTTAAGGAAGCGAGCAGAGAAGGAAGGATGAGATGGCGGAAAGGCATTGTGGGATTTTGGAGAGTAGGGAGGTGATGTCAGGGCCGGACAGGTAGATTTGGGTGTCGTCGGCGTAGAGATGGTACTAGAGGCCGTGGGACTCAATGAGTTGCCCTAGGCCGAGAGTGTAAATGGAGAAAAGTAGGGGTCCCAGGACCGAGCTTGGGGACTCCGACAGAAAGGGGGTAGGGCGAGGAGGAGGTGTGGGAGTGGGAGACGCTGAAGGTCCGGTCCGCTAGGTATGAGGAGATCCAGGAGAGGGCAAGGTGGGTGATGCCAATGGGATTCCAGGATCCGGAGAAGAAGGGAGTGGTCAACCGTGTCGAAGGGCAGACAGGTCAAGGAGGAGGAGGATGGAGTAGTGGTGTTTGTTCTTGGCGGTCAGTAGGTCGTTGGTGACTTTGGTCAGGGCTGTTTCGGTGGAATGGAGGGGTCGGAAGCCGGACTGTAGGCGGTCGAGGTGGGAGCACAAGGAGAGGTGAGAGGACAGTTGGAGTGGACGTGCTGTTCAAGTAGCTTAGAGGCGAATGGGAGAAGAGATATGGGGCGAATAGTTAGAGACAGAGGTAGGGTCAAGTGAGGTTTTTTTTTTAGGATGGGCGTGATAGGGCGTGTTTGAAGGCCGAGGGGAAGGTACCAGTGCTAAGTGAAATGTTAAAGAGGTGGGTGAGGGCTGGGATGAAAATGGAGGTGTGGTTGGGAATGAGGTGGGATGGGAGTGGGTCGTGGGCGCTGGTGGTGAGGTGTGATTTTGACAGGAATAGACTGACACATGGTCAGAGAATGCCATGGATCAGAATCAAGAAGAGGACTGCAGTGGAGTGTGATCAGAAGAGGCATGTAGCACATCAAGGAGAATTGGCATGGAGAAAGAGAAAGGCACATGTCAGAAATAGGAGGACCTGCTTAGCAAAGTGTTCAACAAGAGTTGAATGTCATAGCCAAGAGGACCAGACTGAGGTGTGGTCAGAAGGAGCCATGGATCAGAGCTAAAAGGATTACACTGGCACATGGTCAGAAAGAGCCGTGTCCAGGAGGATCTATCGAAGAGTGGTTAGAGGATCCTGTGGATCAGAGCCAGGAGGATCCCACTAATATGGTGTTCAGAAAAAGACATGGGTCAGAGGACTTAAGTGGAGCCACCGGGTGACATCCAGTTGGATTGTACTGAAGAGTTGTCAGGCAGAGATGTGGGACACAGCAAGGAACACCAGAGCATGGTCAGACAGACGTGGGTGACAACAAGGAGGACTGGACACAAGCATTAAAGCAGAAACAGTATATGAAGGTATTTACCAAGGAGAATAGTAAGAAACCAAGGCCCAGGAATAAGTCGGATGTTGAAACGAGAAAAGTCTAAATCAGATGTTGAGCCAAAACCAAGAACAAGATGGCCGGAGGGTCAGGTCACAGACAGAATGGGACACGAGATGTACTGTGCTGACACTCCTGCTGTGTCAGGATGACAGTGAGAGGGAATGACACCTGGTTGCCATTGCGACCGCACATCCTATGCACTTTACATGATATATAACAATGACAATTTTCACTTTCTATTTTTACACCGTTTAGATTTCCAGCCTAATGAGAATCCAGAGGGCTTAACTGGAGCTGAACAGCCGCATGATGGAGAGCAGCGGTAAGGCGCAGATTATGGGGCTTACAGATAACAAGCTTTCCTGGTTACATAACTCAGCGCAGGTCTTTTGTGGACAGTCTTCAAATGCTTCTTCTAGGAAAGAAAACAACTTACGAAGTGCACAGCAGTGTTCAAAACCTTTACATTTTGCGGATTGTGCCCATTGGGGTGACCCATTTGATTAGAATTCTAAGAATTAATCTTGGTTAGCTGCAAGGAGTTAGATATCAGCAAGGTACTAGAGCTCAGCAAAGAGATCCAAATGTGCTGATTATATTCCGGAGGCCATGCACATACTGGATTTATAAGGTGATGAACCACCAAAATGTTATAAGTCTTAAAGGGAACCAACCAGCAGAATTTAGGGCTATAAAGTGAAGCCAGTTCCTTACAGACACTGAATGCAATCATACCTTTACTTGAATGATTCCATGTTTGATTGCAGAGAAAGATGTCATAAAACTCCTGGAAAACAGGATAGCAGATGATTGATGTGTGCAGCACTGCGTCACTATTTAAGGTTATTTTTTTTTATCATTCCCCTGCGGGCATGCCTTTCGGCTGTAAACCAAACCTCATCCCTCTTATCTGAAAGTATTGAAACACATGAAAGTACTGAAGTACAGATGAGAGGGAGACGGTTTGGCTTACCCGCAGGGGAATAATAAAAAAAAACAACAAATAGTGACGCAGTGCTGCACACATCAATCATATGCTGCCCTGTTTTCCAGGAGTTTTATAACACTTCACTCTGCAATAAAACATGGAATCATTCAAGTAAAGGTATGATTTTATTCAGCATCCCATTGAATGTAAGGAACTGGCTTCACTTTATAGCCCTAAATCCTGCTGGTTAGTTCTTTAAAGGGATTTTACAGCTTCAGAGAAAGCAGCACCTCTCCTCAGGCTGCATCTGGTATTTAGGCTCAGCTCTATTGAAGGGAAAACAAAGGCAAGCGGTAGAACGAAGCAGCACTGGTATTAGAACAAAGCGGCCATGTTTTTCTAAACCTTTACCACTCTCCTTCATATACTTGCTATTTCAGACCAGATGCTTTGGTCACCTGGTGGTGTGTGGTTAAAAGGAGTTTCCATTACAGAATCCCCTCCTCCCCCACATGTTGTCATGTGGCTGAGCCAGGGGAAGACCGCTCAGTAAATCATATTCTCTGTGCAGCAGGGAAAGTGGATACAGCACAATGCAAAGTGCCATAGAGGGTTTCTAACAGTGGGACCCTTTGGTAATTCATATGGGATATTTTTTCCCACTATGCAACTGGCTCTTGTCACGTGTAGACTGCTCTGTGAATTGCTGTAACACTTAAATGGAGTTAATTTCCTTCAGTCTATTAAGTGCTAACTTCTGTAGCTCCTCAGGCCGCACATGGGTGTGCTGAGTGAATACTTCCCCAGCTGTTAAATAGTTAACTTTCTTACCACCTGATGTCACCAATAGAGTTCACTCTATGCAAAGACCGTGATCTGTGTGGAGGCCAAGTGCTGCTCTGCTGGAGCTGTCTTGCTGTGCGTATCCTGATCCCAGGGTGGAGGTGAGGGTGTTACAGCCCTGGGCTGGAAAGGAGCAAGGGCAAGGCTGGCGGCCCAGACATCTCCACCTTTAGGGGTGACTCTGGTAATAGGTGTCAGCTAGGGAACTCCAGTCTACACGGTCAGACTAGCACCCCTGATTCCATCAGCCTATGTCTGCAGTCCTGCTACTTCTCCACTTGTGTGCTATTAGCACCCCATCTGGGACCAAGTGTCTTTCAGTCCGCGCCGCTGCTCAGATAAGTACCAGAACCACTGGAGTGCTTTAAATAAAAGATCTTCAGTTTTATTTTCCTGACGCGTTTCGGAGCTAAACACCCAGCTCCTTCCTCAGGGAAAGATTCCCTGAGGAAGGAGCTAAGTGTTTAGCTCCAAAACGCGTCAGGAAAATAAAACTGAAGATCTTTTATTTAAAGCACTCCAGTGGTTCTGGTACTTATCTGAGCAGCGGCGTGGACTGAAAGACACTTGGTCCCGGATAGAGTTTCACCCCCACGTTTGTGGAAGTGCGGTCCCTGCTGCGGCTGCTGTGTTTGAGCGATCAAGCTGGTTGTGGGCTTCATACTGTATGGGATTTGATTTCTATTAAGGATAAGACCCTATGCGCATTCTCATTTTTTAGATATTAGCACCCCGTGACAGCTTTCCCACACATTGAGGTGGTGGTCAATTGGCAAACAGCACCCACAAGAAACGTTATTTCAGCAATTTTCCCACCAGTTACCATATATATTCCTGATTACCCTCAGACAAGAATTCTTTAACCATTCTGACAGGGGTTTCTGACAGGGGTCTTCAAGATTATATTCAATTCTGACAGGGGTTTCAAGATTATATACATTATATGGACAAAAGTTTTAGGACCCCGCCACATTACACTACAGGAGCTCTTTTAATATCACGTTCTACGTCTATGGCCATTAATATGGAGTCGGGCCCTCTGCAGATACAAAAGCTTTGTCCAGAAGAGCATTGGGAGGTCAGACACATGTTAGGGAGAGGGAGAGGCCCGCAATCTATGTTCTAGTTCATCCCAAAGGTGTTGGATGGAGTTCAAGCCCAGGCTCTGTGCGGCTGGTCATGCATTTTCTTCCACTAAACTCTCCCCAACCACGCCTTTATTCACCATGTGCACTGGGCACAGTCATGGAGAAAAAAAAACTTCTTCCCAAAACTGTTCCCACAGAGATGGAAGCTCCAATTGTCTAAAATGTATTGTGCTTAAGGGATAGGATTTCCATTTTCTGAAACACATTTGCACTGCTCCAGAATCCAGTGTTGGCGGCTTTACACCACTCCATACAACACTCGGCATTGTGCTTGGTGATGTACGGCTGCATGCAGCTGCTCGGTCATGAAACTGCTGGGGGGGTGCAGTGTTCGTGCAGATGTTGTTGTGTTTCACTGTATTACTGCTCCTGGCATTACTTCTTGCAGCCACCAGAGGGCGCCTGCACCCCATCTCCTCACGGACAGGCCACAGAGCCCTCAGACCTTCCTGCCAGCTATGTGTGGCGGTAAGTGCAGCAAGCTGTGATGTTGGGTAGCGTGAGCGGCGGGTTGTGTGGCGGTGAGTTCCAGGAGTCGGGTTCGGTTGTCGTTGGGCCATTACCACCAGCGGGCGCCATATTTGCACACCCATCACTTAAGTGCAAATATGGCTGCCGTTGGTGCATGATAGAAGGACATCGGGACAGAAGTGGATGACAGATGGGACTTTGCAAATATGTAAGTAGATTATTAATCTTCAGGTGTGTGAGAAATATCTGTATATATCCCTACAAAAATATTATATGTACACATCTTTACATTTGTTTGTAGGTTTTCCGATCTATTTTCTGTACACTGTTGTGACCATACCACCTAGCTCTTCACACTGATTGACACCTGCAAGCAATAATGTACTGTAAAAAATGCATAAAAATTCAATTGCCATGGGAAGAGGGCGATAACATGATAACAGGTCCATGTATAAGGCACCTATAGGCTGCCATCTTTTTCCACCCTTTAACTTGCACATACATCCAGCTCACTGACTTCATACAAGGACTTTGCTCTACATCGTTGTAGGAGATTCAGACCCCTGTGTCAGGGAAGTGCAGTACAGACCCCTTTGAGGACTAATTTAGAAACTAATTAGCCAAGAACTAAGACATTCATTGATGTTGAGCTCGGTGGGATGACGCACCTGTCTAGTTGGCTCGGGCACCCGATATCTGCAGCAGGAGTGGACCAGCGTCACAGCGGTCTCCAGGCTTATTTTGTGGCCGACTGAGATGTAGATGGGTTTAACACTTTTCTGGCTGCTCTTCAATGCCTGTGGAAAGAAGAGCAGGGTCTGATGTTAGTTACTATAGCGCCCCCCGGAGACAGATCTGCCGAAAACCATGAGGTCGCTTGGCTGGAGATTCACCGCCCGAGCACCGACACAGCAGGTTGTGTACATTCTATACAGAAACCTGCGTTATTATAGGAGACCTACTAGGTAAGTTGTAAAAAAACCATATTGTCATGATCTCCACCATGCCTGTGTTTGTTCTAGGTGTGTGCAGACTGTCAGCCTGGGATGGCTCTGTGCTCAATAACCTGAATTCAGCTAAATTAATTAGGCCTCTATTTAATCAAGATTGCAGCTATGCTTAGTGTCAATTGTACACTTGCTTATGGCTGTGTGGAATTGATCTCCCTGTGCTCTGAAACAGACCATGCCTGACTTAGCTATCTTGCCTGGACTTGACTCTCTGCTTGTGACCTGACTTCTCTTTCCGGTTGTACCCTTGTATTCGGTTTTGTCTCTCTGGTTTCCTGACTTCGGCTTGAATTGGACTTCGAGCTTCTGACCACCCTTGTTGTACTGCACCATTTCCTGGACCTGACCTCGGATTGTTTTGACCTCTCTTTACTATCAGTAAGTTGTAATATTGCTATTTACTGTACATTTTTTTGTTTGTCTTCCGCTTCTCTGAGACTAGTTATTACTTGTGACCAGCATCACACATATAATCTACATTAGAACACTGACAGCAGCTTCTTAACCCCGTCCTGTAATGGCTGTTTTTTAATTTTGGGCCTTTGTTTTTTTTTCTTCCTCTTCTTCCAAGAGCCATAACTTTTTTATTCCTTTATCGACACAGTTATACGAGACCGTGTATATTTGGGAAACACGTTGTAGCTCTGAATGGCGCCGTTCATTTTAACATAAGGTTTCCAAATAAATGAGAGAAAAAAACTCCAAGTGTGGCTAAACTGTGAACAAAAAACTTCTTTTTATTGCCTATTTTTGGGTTTCGTTTTTACCTGTGTTCATAGTGTGATAATAATAATGATCTGGCCCTTATGTTTCTCAAGGTCAATGCAAAACTCGTAGGGTTATTTATATATTTAAGCGGTGATAAAAAAGAAAAAAGCATCAGAAATTCTTAAAGGGACTCTGTCAGGTCATTTTTCGGTATCATACTAATAATACCCTTGAATAGTGCTCAGGCAGACCTTTCAGAATATGTAAAAATCATTACTGTACCCTTTGTAGTTCTCTTGCTATAAGCATTACACACCCAGCAGACAGCTACTATAAATAATTGACCAGACTAGTGAATAGTCAGGGTATGAAAATATTATTTAAATAACCACGCCTATCTATCCATCCCTCCCCTCTGTGGTGAAGTTAGTCACCGAAAATCTCAGGCTTCTGCAGGCTGTTTCGGAGGGGGAGGGAGAAATACAGGGAGGAGATGTTTTGTGCTACAATGTGTGCTGTCAGTAAGAGATTTCTATGTGTTTTTATGAACTTTGGTTTACCTACATACATGTACTTTGTGTATCTGCAAAGCAAATGCACAAATGTTCTTATAAACACATATAAACATCGCCAGCTCACACTACACACATGCCTCAGATACACACAATGAAGATGTCAGATGTGCAACTGCTAAGAGAACACACCTCCTCCCCCCTCCTTTCTCCTCTGCACTGTGTCTGCGCATGGAGAGCCAATCACACAACAAGATACAGACCAAGAGGAGGGCAGTGCAGTGATGTCACTAGATAAATATTCATTCCTGGGGAGTGGGCAGCAGAGAATTAAGTTATCACTCACTGTGATTGCTGTGAATGAATCTTTTATTTTGTTTACAGAGGATAGAAGGGGGAGTATAAATAACAGAAATACATGAATCAAAAGAGCTTCACCAGAGGAATTAGAAAGTGAAATCATTTACATATGGATTTTTGACCTGACATCCCTTTAAAAGAAAAAAATGTCACTTGTATAGGTAATATTTTAATTTTTACGTCAACATGTAAGGGCTTGTTATGGTGCGCGATGAGCTGGAATGATTATCAAAACCACTTTGGGGCAGAAGCACAGTTTTGACGGCTTCTTATTGCATTTTTGCAGTGATTTGTAGACACTAAAAACTGCAATTTTGGAACTTTTTGTTCTCTCTTGTTACTGCATTTACAGATAAAATGAATTAACCCTAATCTACAGTGGATGAAATAAATACTGAACACGTCACCAATTTTCTTAGTAAATATATTTCTAAAGAAGCTTTAGGCATGAATTTCTCACCAGATGTCGGTAACAACTCATCCAGTCCTCACAGGAAAAGAGACTAAATCATAGATGCCCATAAATTATATGTAATAATAAGAAATGACACAGGTAAAAAGTATTGAACACGCTTACTGAAATTCATCCAAAGATATATGAATAGCTTAGATTACTTTACATTGTGAGCCAGAATGGGGGCAGTGTTGCTGCTGTATGTATAGTGCTGTGGAATTAACCCCTTCATGACCAAGAATGTACATGTTTGTACTTGGCCATGTCCCACCCCCTGATGTGAGCTCACACGCTGAGCTTATATTCCCCCCACATCTCAGATGATGTCATCAGCTCAAATGTGTAGCTAACACCACCGATCAGATCAGCCATCAGATCGGTGCTATTAGTGACTGACCGTGCAATCCAAAGCCCTGCAGTGAGGACCGCGTGGTTCCCCGACATTATCGGTTGTCCCATGATGCAATCACGGGACCTCTGATGGTTACCTTGACAGCCCGAGGGTCCTCTGATGACCCCAGAAGCGGTCCTGAATCACTTCCTGCTGGTCACCAGCAGAAAGTGACTATTTTTCCTCTGTATACACGTGCTGCAGCCAATCTGTACAGAGGAAAAGTGATTGGACTGTTCAGCACTGCAAGTAAAACTTTACAAAATTATTTTTTTTTTACAAATGTGAAAAAAATAATTGTAAAACATTTAACTCATCGCCCTTTTGCCTTATTGAAAATAAACTATTAAAAAAGTGAAAAATTCACATTTGGTATCGTCGCATTCAGAAAAGTTGGATTTATCAGATCTGTAAACTGCGGAATGGCAAAAAAAATCCAAACGACAAATTAAGCTTTTTTGGTCGCTGGAACACTGCAATAAAATGCAATAGCAGGAGATCAAAACATCACATCTACCCAACAATGGTATCATAAGAAACGTCAGCTAATGCCGCAAAAAAATAAGCCGTCACACAGCCCCAGATCCCGAAAAATAAGAACGATACAGGTTGCGGAAAATGGCGCAAAAGCGCAATTCTTTTTCTTTAAAAGTTTCTACATTTTTTCATCACTTAAGGTACCTTTACACGCCACTACAGCAGGGTGGAAACAACCGGGTTTATGAGACAAATGTATCTTGCACCGTCAAATCAACCCGAGGTAGCGGCGTGTAAAGACGGTTGTTGCCACCCGTCACTTGCGGCACCCGTTTCAGAGCAGTGCTCTAAAACAGGTAGGTTTAAACCCGGTGGTAACGGCGTGTAAAAATGGTAGGGTAAGGTTTATTCGTCACCTAGATAACTCCCCGGGGCGTGACACAGCCTCCGGGAAACCGCACCTCTTCAGCGATCATTGGTAGAAGCTCCTGCGTTGCGATTGGTTGTCGCTGCATAGGGCGGCATATTTAAGGAGCTGACCAGTCACACTACACATTTCCAATAGCGTCATGTATTAGCCAGCCTTCCTGCGCTGCCTGGCCAATCATGATGCTATTGCATTGTCCAATCACCGTACGAGCGTCTCGTAATCCACAATTTGGCACGCCTATGTGTTGTCCCTGCTGCCCCAGGTCCTCCCATATTACCCTCTGTAGTGGCGTGTAAATGAGATAAGGTGCTCTACAGGAGGTAACTTGAGCACCCAGTGGTGCCTCCAGAGATAGATTAAACCTTCTGTAGATCACCTTGTAGCGGCGTGTAAAGGCGGTATCGGGTACAGTTTGTAACCGTTGGTGCGTGCTCGTGCACGTGAGCCGGTTGTTTCCACCCTGCTGTAGCGGCGTGTAAAGGTACCTTTAGATAACAGTAAAAGTATACGTTTGGTATCTACGAACTCGTAGAGACCCAAAGCATCATACTGACACGTCAGTTTTACCATATAGTGAACATGGTGAATAAAAAACAAACGTGTAATTGTACTTTTGTTTCCAATTTCACTGCACTTGGAATTTTTTTTCACATTTTCCCGTACGCTATATGGTAAAATAAATGATGTCGTTCAAAACAAGAACTCGTCCCGCAAAAAAAACAATCCTCATATCTTTATATTGCTGAAAAATATAAAAGTTATGGCTCTTGGATTTATATTCTTACTAGATGGGTGCCCGATGCACAATGCATCGGGATTCTAGCCGAGCGAGTCTCTGACTCGCAATGGCCGCTTCGCGGCCAATGCTTCGCGCTGCTAAGGCGACTCGCCATGCCCGCTGCGCGGGCATAGCGAGTCGCCTTAGAACTGCTCGCAATGGCCGCTTCGCGGCCAATGCTTCGCGGTGCTAAGGCGACTCGCCATGCCCGCTGCGCGGGCATAGCGAGTCGCCTTACAACTGGTCGCATTGGCCGCTGCGCGGCCAATGCATTTTTCGTATCCACATGACCACGCTGAGTCGCATGCGACTTTGGTGCGCGAAATCCATTCGTGATTATATAATAGATAAGAACAGAAGTGAATTAGCTGCAAGTTGGTCAACAGCGCCATCTACTGACTTTGTAAATTATAATTTCAGCGCCTTCTATTGGTTTCATGATTTCCTACACCCTATATAATCAGCACAGAGCGCCCTCTATTGGTTCCATGATTTCCTACACCCTATATAATCAGCACAGAGCGCCCTCTATTGGTTCCATGATTTCCTACACCCTTTATAATCAGCACAGTGCGCCCTCTATTGGTTTCATTATTTCCTGCACCCTATATAATCAGCACAGCGCTCCCTCTATTGGTTCCATGATTTCCTACACCCTATATAATCAGCACAGAGCGCCCTCTATTGGTTCCATGATTTCCTACACCCTATATAATCAGCACAAAGCGCCCTCTATTGGTTTCATGATTTCCTACACCCTATATAATCAGCACACAGCGCCGTCTATTGGTTTCATGATTTCCTACACCCTTTATAATCAGCACAGTGCGCCCTCTATTGGCTTCATTATTTCCTACACCCTATATAATCAGCACCGAGCGCCCTCTATTGGTTACATGATTTCCTACATCCCATATAATCAGCACAGAGCGCCCTCTATGGGTTTCATGATTTCCTACACCCTAAAGAATCTCCACAACCGCCCTTATTTGTCTAGATTGATGGAAAAATAAAAAAAGGTTATAACTCTTGGAAGAAGGGGAGGGAAAAACAAAAACTGAAAAATGGAGAACTGCCCGGGGGTGAAGGAGTTAAAGTGAATAAATATTATTATAATACTTCAAGCAAAAGCCTTTGTTGGTGATGAAGCTTTAAGACGCCTCCTGTATGTAAACAATATTTATATCATGTTAGCCAGTAGATAGAAAAATATTAGAATCTGATCACAAGGAATTAAATAGGCTGGTCTCTTGTCTACCTGACATATCCTTAAGAGCTGATGACCTGATACCAGAAAGTCCAAGAACAGGTACATTGTACAAGTTTCCCAAAATTCACACATCACGAAATCCGGGAAGACCAATCATCTCATGTGTGGGCACCGTCACCAAGCAAACCTCTGGCTGGGTGGAGGGTGTCAAACCCCTGGTAAAAGAGACACCCCGCTACATTCAGGACACAACTGACCTATTGAATAAACTGTCAGTAATAGGTCCTCTAACTAGAAGGAACCATCCTCACCACCATGGATGGATGTGGAGTCTCTGTAAGGAACCATCCTCACCACCATGGATGGATGTGGAGTCTCTGTAAGGAACCATCCTCGCCACCATGGATGTGGAGTCTCTGTAAGGAACCATCCTCACCACCATGGATGGATGTGGAGTCTCTGTAAGGAACCATCCTCACCACCATGGATGTGGAGTCTCTGTAAGGAACCATCCTCACCACCATGGATGGATGTGGAGTCTCTGTAAGGAACCATCCTCGCCACCATGGATGTGGAGTCTCTGTAAGGAACCCTCCTCACCACCATGGATGTCTAAGGAACCATCCTCACCACCATGGATGTGGAGTCTATGTAAGGAACCATCCTCGCCACCATGGATGTGGAGTCTATGTAAGGAACCATCCTCACCACCATGGATGTGGAGTCTCTGTAAGGAACCATCCTCGCCACCATGGATGTGGAGTCTCTGTAAGGAACCATCCTCACCACCATGGATGTGGAGTCTATGTAAGGAACCATCCTCACCACCATGGATGTGGAGTCTCTGTAAAGGAACCATCCTCGCCACCATGGATGTGGAGTCTCTGTAAAGGAACCATCCTCGCCACCATGGATGTGGAGTCTCTGTAAAGGAACCATCCTCGCCACCATGGATGTGGAGTCTCTGTAAGGAACCATCCTCGCCACCATGGATGTGGAGTCTATGTAAGGAACCATCCTCACCACCATGGATGTGGAGTCTATGTAAGGAACCATCCTCACCACCATGGATGTGGAGTCTCTGTAAAGGAACCATCCTCGCCACCATGGATGTGGAGTCTCTGTAAAGGAACCATCCTCGCCACCATGGATGTGGAGTCTCTGTAAAGGAACCATCCTCGCCACCATGGATGTGGAGTCTCTGTAAGGAACCATCCTCGCCACCATGGATGTGGAGTCTCTGTAAGGAACCATCCTCGCCACCATGGATGTGGAGTCTCTGTAAGGAACCATCCTCGCCACCATGGATGTGGAGTCTCTGTAAGGAACCATCCTCGCCACCATGGATGTGGAGTCTCTGTAAGGAACCATCCTCGCCACCATGGATGTGGAGTCTCTGTAAGGAACCATCCTCACCACCATGGATGTGGAGTCTCTGTAAGGAACCATCCTCACCACCATGGATGTGGAGTCTATGTAGGGAACCATCCTCGCCACCATGGATGTGGAGTCTATGTAAGGAACCATCCTCACCACCATGGATGTGGAGTCTCTGTAAGGAACCATCCTCACCACCATGGATGTGGAGTCTCTGTAAGGAACCATCCTCACCACCATGGATGTGGGAGTCTCTGTAAGGAACCCTCCTCACCACCATGGATGTGGAGTCTATGTAAGGAACCCTCCTCACCACCATGGATGTGGAGTCTCTGTAAGGAACCATCCTCCCACCATGGATGTGGAGTCTCTGTAAGGAACCATCCTCACCACCATGGATGTGGAGTCTATGTAAGGAACCATCCTCACCACCATGGATGTGGAGTCTATGTAAGGAACCCTCCTCACCAACATGGATGTGGAGTCTCTGTAAGGAACCCTCCTCACCACCATGGATGTGGAGTCTATGTAAGGAACCATCCTCACCACCATGATGTGGAGTCTCTGTAAGGAACCATCCTCGCCACCATGGATGTGGAGTCTCTGTAAGGAACCATCCTCACCACCATGGATGTGGAGTCTCTGTAAGGAACCATCCTCACCACCATGGATGTGGAGTCTCTGTAAGGAACCATCCTCACCACCATGGATGTGGAGTCTATGTAGGGAACCATCCTCGCCACCATGGATGTGGAGTCTCTGTAAGGAACCCTCCTCACCACCATGGATGTGGAGTCTCTGTAAGGAACCATCCTCACCACCATGGATGTGGAGTCTCTGTAAGGAACCATCCTCGCCACCATGGATGTGGAGTCCTGTAAGGAACCATTCTCACCACCATGGATGTGGAGTCTCTGTAAGGAACCATCCTCACCACCATGGATGTGGAGTCTCTGTAAGGAACCATCCTCACCACCATGGATGTGGAGTCTCTGTAAGGAACCATCCTCACCACCATGGATGTGGAGTCTCTGTAAGGAACCATCCTCACCACCATGGATGTGGAGTCTCTGTAAGGAACCATCCTCACCACCATGGATGTGGAGTCTCTGTAAGGAACCATCCTCGCCATCATGGATGTGGAGTCTCTGTAAGGAACCATCCTCGCCATCATGGATGTGGAGTCTTTGTAAGGAACCATCCTCGCCATCATGGATGCAGAGTCCCTATAAGGAACCATCCTCGCCACCATGGATGTGGAGTCCCTGTAAGGAACCATCCTCACCACCATGGATGCAGAGTCCCTGTAAGGAACCATCCTCACCACCATGGATGTGGAGTCTCTGTAAGGAACCATCCTCACCACCATGGATGCAGAGTCCCTGTAAGGAACCATCCTCGCCACCATGGATGTGGAGTCTATGTAAGGAACCATCCTCGCCACCATGGATGTGGAGTCTCTGTATAGCAACGTCCCACACCAGGATGGATTAAATGCCTGCAAAACCTTCCTGGAAAACACAGGCACTGATGCTGACTCTGTGGTGAAGCTTATAAAATTCATCCTCATGCACAACTACTTCACATTTGACGATAACATATATTTACAGGAGACTGGCACAGCAATGGGAAGCAAAATGGCACCACAGTATGCAAACCTTTTCATGGTCAAGCTTGAAGGTGACTTTTTATCCTCTTGTCCTATCAGACCTCTGGCCTACTACCGTTATAATGATGACATCTTGATCATCTGGACGGAGTCTAAGCAAGAGCTGAAAATGTTCCATGAACACATTAATCAGTTTCATCCACCATCAACTTAACACTCAACTACTCCTGCACTGAAATCAGCTTTCTGGACACAATCATTAAGCTACAGAGCAATGAAATAGTGACATCCCTGTATCGGAAGACAATTAACCGTCCAACATATCTCCGATGGGACAGTTTTCATCCAAAGCACATAAAAAACTCTATTGTGTGTAGCCAGGCCACCAGATACAACCGGGTACGTTCCAACCCTACTGATAGAGACAATCACCTTGAGGACCTCAGAAAGACCTTTCTGAACCAGGGCTACCATCTAAGAACAATCGAGAACCAGATTACAAGAGCCACCAAAATATCAAGGAATCATCTCCTACATTACAAAACTAGAGAAGAAAACAACAGAGTTCCTCTTGTAGTCACCTACAATCCAAGTCTGGAGGTGCTAAGAGGAGCCGCACGGAAACTGCAACCACTCCTACATAAAGATGCCTGACTAAAATCAATATTTCCGGATCCCTCACCCT
Organism: Allobates femoralis; assembly: GCA_033576535.1. Classification (NCBI taxonomy): domain Eukaryota; kingdom Metazoa; phylum Chordata; class Amphibia; order Anura; family Aromobatidae; genus Allobates; species Allobates femoralis. The sequence goes on along the minus strand of JARQOC010000006.1, from coordinate 435,583,073 downwards.
TGTGCTTTAGACAACCTCAGAATCTAAAAAAACATCATTGTGAGAAGATCCCTGTCCTCTCCAGCAGCTACAGGAACCTTTCCCTGCAACCAGAACAGGTGCAAAACCTCCATCTATAATGACAACGGACAAGATAAGGATTCCTGGGACAGATCAGGACTACAAGATCCCAGGTAACTTCAGCTGCACCACAAGCAATGTGGTGTATTTAATCATATGTACCAAAGGTGTATGAATCTATATGTAGGGGAGACGGGGAAACAACTCAGAACTAGGATGAACTCTCAGCACCACACAATAAAAGAAAAAGGAATGGATCTACCTGTGGCCAATCATTTTTGGAGCCCTGACGACACCATAATGGATATAGTAACATAGTAACATAGTTTTTAAGGTTGAAGGAAGACTTTAAGTCCATCTAGTTCAACCCATAGCCTAACATGTTGATCCAGAGGAAGGCAAAAAAAAACCATGTGGCAACACTAAGCTCCACATTGGGGGAAAAAATTCCTTCCTGACTCCAGATATGGCAATCAGACTAATTCCCTGGATCAACGCCATATCAAAGAATCTAGTATATATAACTGGTAATATTATAGTTTTCAAGAAAGGCATCCAGGCCCTTCTTAAATGTTAGTAGTGACTCACTCATTACAACATCATGTGGCAGAGAGTTCCATAGTGTCACTGCTCTTACAGTAAAGAATCCCCGTCTGTGATTATGATTAAACCTTCTTTCCTCCAGACGTAGAGGATGCCCCCTTGTCCCAGTCTCAGGCCTAAGAGTAAAGAGATCATTAGAAAGTTCTCTGTACTGTCCCCTCATATGTTTATACATTATTATAAGATCACCCCTAAGCCTTCGTTTTTCCAAGCTAAATAACCCCAAGTTTAATAATGAAAATACTAGCTTTAAAAAATCACTTCAAATCGCAGAGAGACAGAAGAGCATGGGAATATAAACTTATACTGACCTTTGACACATTCCAAGCGGGGAATGAATGTGTCTCGTGGATTTATGTCTTTTACATTAATTAAGGAATCTCCAAATCTTGAAGAAACAAATAATCAAAGGACATAAGACTATCTGCTTCTTATCCCAGGACACTGATTTTCACTACACCAGATGCTTAACCCCCCCCCCCCCTTAACTCTGCCAAGTCCTGTGTTAAATTTCACCTCACTTAGTTTATTTCCAACATCATCCAACTTTGTATTGTGTGTATATATGTGTGTTCAAAAGTTGCGTCATTATTAAGCCTGATGAAGTAGAGTCTCGAAAGCTTGCATGTTCTAACCAGCTTTTCAGTTAGCCATTAAAAAGGTATCAAGCACTGAGGACTCTCGGATTCGAATATTTTTCTTCCTACCATCTCTAATCTACAGTGCGCCCTCTATTGGTTTCATGATTTCCTACACCATATATAATCACCAGAGTGCCCTCTATTGGTTTCATGATTTTCTACACCCTATATAATCAACACAGAGCGCCCTCTATTGGTTTCATGATTTCCTACACCCTATATTATCTACACAGAGCGCCCACTATTGGTTTCATGATTTCCTACACCCTATATTATCTACACAGAGTGCCCGATATTGGTTTCATGATTTCCTACACCCTATATTATCTACACAGAGCGCCCGCTATTGGTTTCAGGATTTCCTACACCCTATAATCTACCACAGAAGCCATTATTTGTCTATATTGATGGAAAAATAAAATAAGTTATTGCTCTTGGAAGAAGGGGAGAGAAAAACAAAAACCAAAAATGGAGAACTGCAAGGGGGTGAAGGGATTAAAGTCAATATTATTCTTATTATGATACAGTGAACAAAAGCCTTTGTTGGTATGAAACTTCAAAATGCCTTCTGTATGTAGAAATTAGACACATACATTGCTCAGTTGGGATTTTGGCCCATTCTTCCACACAGACATTCCTAACATCCTGCAGGTCCCGTGGATCCTTCTATGAACTCTGAGCTTTAGGTTCTTCCATACATCTTCTATTGGATTCAGGTCTGGTGATCGGCTCGACTACTCTAGCAGCTTTATTTTCTTTCTCTGAATCCAATTGAGAGTTTCTCTGGCTGTGTGTTTGAGATCATTGTCTTGCTGAAATCTCCACCCTCGTTTCATCTTCGTCATCCTGGTATATTGTACCATATAGCATCAAAAATGTCCCGGTACATTTGTCCATTCATTCTTCCTTCAGTTATATAAAGATTTCCAATGCCATATGCTGAAAAACAGCCTCACACCATGATTTTCCCACCTTCACTGTTGGTATGATATGTTTGGGGTGATATGCAGTTCTACCTTTTGGCCTCCAAACTTGGTGTGTATTATGGCATCCAAAGAGATACATTTGGTCTCATCTGACCAGACTATTCTCATATCTCTCGGCTTGCCTAAATGTTGTTGAGTAAACTTTAAACACTCTTGAACATATTTCTTGATCAGCAATTCAGTTTTGTATGGTGATCGTGCATACAGGACATGGAGGTTGAGTGCATTACTTATTGTTTTCTTTTAAACAATTGTACTTGCTGATTCCAGGCCTTCCTGTAGTTCTCCACAGGTAGAGAGAGACAACGCTACTGTTAATTCTTTTCACTCATCTGTCTGAAATCTTGCAGGAAGCACCTTGGTTCTGGCCGGTTTATAGTGAAATTATGCTCTTTCCACTTCTGGATTATTGTCCCAACAGTGCTCACTGTTTACAAATTCTTCTGTAACCAAAGCCATTAGTATGTTTGCAACAATAAGGTTGTGAAAGGTCTTGAGACAGCTCACTGGTTTTACCCATCATGAGATGTTTCTTGTGTGGCCCCTGGTAATAATACACCTTTTTATAGGTCATCAGATGAACCAGCTGATATTATTTTTCACTAAGTGCCCGGATTGCTTTCTAATTACTGAGGGCTTTTTGCTGATGTCATGAGTTTCCATGGCTTTTGCACCTCTCTTTCTGCGCATGTGCAATATTTTTTTCCCTGTGCCATTTCTCATTATTACAATTAACTTAAATTGCGGACATCTATGGTTTGATTTATTTCCCGAGTTGATTGGATGGTTGTTACTGGACATCTGGTGAGAATGTATCTCAATAGCTCCTTTAGAAATATATTTACTTATTATTTTATGTACATGTGCTTATATTTTTTTTATGATGGACAAAGAGTTAATTATAACTTTTTCCTATCTTCATATATTTCAACACATTTTTCTAGCTGTACCTTTAGTCCCATTAATAAACTTGTAACTGCACAATGTCTCATACTGTATTGTAGTCTATAGTGAAACTCACTGTTTCATTATTAACACCAGACACAGGTTTGTCTTCTACCTGCAACAGAGTCCAGGGAAATGGGGTGATATGCACATGGACAGCGTGTCCCCAAATGTTTAAATGCAGCTGGCATGGGATCTCCTGGGTGATCTGCTCCAACCCCCTGCTCAAAGCAGTTCACTAATTCATCCCAGACAGATGTCTGTGCAGCCTGTGAAGACTTCCATTGAAGGAAAACACACCACCTCTCATGGCCGCCTGTTCCACTCGCTGATCACCTTCACTGTCAAAACAAAAAGTTTTTTTCTAATATCTAATCTGTGTCTCTTTCTATTCCCATTTCCTTCCAGAAGGGTGGCCAAAGCTGCAGACTGGAGGCTTTTGTAGAAGAACGATGAAAAGAAGAGTAACATAAGTTTCCAGATGTGCCTCCCCCAGTAGCAGGAAAGACCCCTGAAAGTGGCATTAAAGTGTTATAAGAATGGTATGACAGCTGCCTGTAAGTATCTGAAAAGGAGACTGCAGGCAACCGAAAGAAGAGACAGAGGTAACCCGGAGAAATAGCCCAAAGTTAGATGCCAGCAGGGTCACTACTTTGGCAACTTCCCAGGGTTATGGGATCACCAGCACTCCACAACCTTGGGAGACAGGTAGAGATGTGTTATCTGCAGGGAGGGACGCCAATGCGGAAAGCAGGGCTGTGGAGTCGGTAAGCCAAAAATCCGACTGCGACGCCTCAATTTTCCTGAATCCGAATCTGACTTTACGACTCTGACTTCATAACCCTGGCTGTGAAGTCAGGAAGCCAAACATCCAACTCCGACTCCTCAATTTCCCTGAATCCAACTCCACTAACATGGACACCAACACCACAGCCCTGGTGAAAAGTACTGTATGCCGTCACTGCGGATAAGGAAAAGAACTTTCATGTCAACTACGGAAAAAATGTTGAAGTAGTGATACAGGTCATATAAATCTTCTATGGACAATAATCTAAAAAATTGGGCTGTTTAGTGTCCCAAGAAAAGGTAAGCCAACCAGACGGAGGCAACACTTTTTTTTCATCTAGTGACAGGGCGTATAACCATGGTCCTTTGTCGCCCAAGGCAATTAGAGTGAATTATATTGATAAATCCCATACATAGGGGTAGAAGCAAGATGGTGAAGGGTCTGGGAACTCGACTGAACATCAGAACACACATTAATGGCCAATCCTACCCATAGGACATCAATGTAAAATCTATGAAAACCCCTCCAACACAACATGGTGATAGTTCTTCCCTTGCATTAAGTTTGCCACATGAGCTGAATACTTACTGCTCCCAGAATATTCCCGGAGCTGCCTTTCAGATAAAAGAAGTCTCCTCCATTTTGAAGCTCTTTTGCCTATAAAAAAATATATATATATAAATAATAGTAAACTTGCAATGAAGAAGCAATCTACTCTTTAACACGTAGTTTCCAGAGCGGCTGCACTTGTAAAACACGGAGATACACAACATACTAAGAAATGCCTATTCTCCAAACTCAATGTCATCCTGTTATCTGATGTGGGCAAACCTGTCGCCCTGCAATGTGGGACCTCAGGTGGGATGTTTGGGTTGTGCTGATACTTAATGACAAGTAGAAGTATTGTGAATGCTGCTCTGGAGTATCCAGGCTGTATAGCAAACTTAGTAATGTCATGACTTCTCAACTAGCAGCTCCATATACAAAATGTCTGGTGAGGTACAAAGGTGATATGGCATTACACATTATTTTGCTCTGCTTATAATGAATAACTTTGCAAATACTTTACATAACTTGAGCTACAGCGTTTTACGTCACATCAAATGCAAGTCACAATTCTGAAGTCGGCCATTTTGGATTAAACTATTTATTTCAATGGGAAGAGGATCATGTGACACATCAAACTTATTGAGAATTTTATAAGAAAAACAATGGTGTGCTTGGGTTTAACGTAACTTTATTCTTTCTTGAGTTATTTATAAGTTTATGACCACATATAAAATGTGTTCAAAGTGCTGCCCATTGTGTTGGATTGTCAATACAACCCTCTTCTCCCACTCTTCACACACTGATAGCAACACCGCAGAAGAAATGCTGCACAGGCTTCCAGGATCCGTTGTGTCAGATGCTGCACATCTTGTATCTTCACAGTGTAGACAATTGTCTTCAGATGAGGGATGAGGCAAACTTTTTTGTGAATGGTGAAGTTAACAAACACAACCAGCGCTATTGGTCTGACACTAACCCACAGTGGATAGATCCCTCAAAGACTGTTGGAACACAAACATTGATGGTATGGTGTGGTATATGGGGTACAAAGATAGTGGGGCCATTCGTCATCAGTGGAAACCTCAATGTCACTGGATATCTGAAATTGCTGCATGATTCAGATATCCAGTGGCATTGAGGTTTCCATTGATGAAGAATGGCCGCATTATCTTTGTACCCCATATACCACACCAGACCATCAATGTTTGTGTTCCTACAGTCTTGGAGGGATCTATCCACTGTGGGTTAAGGGGGTGTCACACGCGTCGATATCGCTCGCAATGTCGCTCATACGTCACGGATTTTCAGTCGCTCAAGCGACGTAGGAACGACATTGAAGCGTGTGACCAAGCGATGCAACCAGCGATATGTCGCTGATCGCCGATCGCAGGTTTCACTGCCATGCCTAAAACCTGTCGCTCATCGCTCAGTAGACCTTGTGCATCGCTGTGTGTGACATTAAACTCTGCGACTTTTTTTCGGCGATCGGCGATGTGAAAATATTGACGACAGGCGGTCCAGGGTGTTTTCGTGACCTCGCCTCTTTTGAATGATTGGATGTCATTCATAGCTTTTACTACGATGTAATTAAAGCCAACTCGCAATCTAGATGCGCATAATAAAAATACGCACAGACACTTTCCAAAACTGACGTTCATACACCATTTCACATTGACACAGCGATATGCATATGCTCATTTTGTACCCCCGAAATTATGTGTACTTCCGACATAATTAGTACGCCCGAGCGAACTGGAACGCATAAGCGTTATGTTACGGACGCTATTGCGTCAAAATATTCCCATCACTGATAATTAATATAAAATAGGAAGGGGAACAAGAGGCGCAATAGTGCCCTATCACTCAGACACTAATGGTACCTTTACACGCCGCCACAACAGGATGGATACCAACGGCAACTTCACGTGCACGAGCACGGTCAAACGGTTACAAACGGTAATCGCATCTCCTTTACACGCCGCCACAAGGTGCGCTACGCTACGCTACATCTACAGCTAGCTACATCGCCGGGTGTCGCAAGTAGCCGTCTGTAGCTCAGCGTACCTCATTTACACACCGCAATAACAAGCTAATATGGGCGGACCTGGGGCAGGACGGACAGCACATAGGCGTGCCACAATTGTGGAATACGAGACGTCCGTACGCTGATAGGACAAAGCAATAATACCATGATTGGCCAGCCAGCACAGGAGGCTGATTAATACATGACGCTCGAGCAGTTGCGTAGTGTGACTGGTCAGCTTCTTAAATATGCCGCCCTGTGCAGCGACAACCAATCGCAACGAAGGAGCTTCCTCCAATGATCGCTGAAGGGGCGTGGTATCCCGGAGCCTGGGTCACGCCTTAGCTACATTGCAGCTACATCGCCGAGTGTCCAGAGTTCCCTTCTGTTCCTTCTTTACACGCCGATACAGCTCGCATCAAACATGTTGAAGAATAAAGACAAAGCTTGAAATAACTTCCTGCATCCCAGGTGATTTCTTTGGTACCCGGTGGCGCGGACTGTCACACACCTTTTCCCAGCTTCCTGAGCATCACTGATAATTGGGTGATCTGGTCTATGCAACAGAAAGTAGATATTTTACGTCATATTTGGACTTATATTGTCATTGCCAATGTTGAAGAAGTAGTAAATGGAAATATTAGTAGTAATATTCCTAAATCCTTTAACTTCCTCAGATTTTTATAAATACCGTATTTTATATTTTTTTGGATTATAAAGTGCACTTTTTACCTCCAAGGTTGGAGGGAAAATGGAGGTGCATCTTATAATTCGAACAGCAACTTACTGGACGGATGCACGTGGTTGTGGTGGAGTGGGGTCACAGGAGGCAGGGTTGTGGTGGTGGAGGTCGGCGGCAGAAGCACGGAGGGGCAACACTGCACTCTGAGTGTATCTCCTAGTAGCTAATGGCGCGATGACCAAAATGAAAATGGCTGTGGAGACAGCACATATGTGAATGAAGATCTCGGACAGCCAAAATCTTTGTCTGCGCATTTAGCACAAATGGAGATTTCGGCTGGCAAGATCTTCACCTGCGCCTGTGTGGCACCCCAGGGTTCGGTTGCCACAGATACACCTGGGACAGAGAAGGATCTGCACATCAGGTAAGCCTTAAGGGGGAGCTCTACAAAACGAGATCAGGAGAGGTCCCCTATAAATTCAGGCTTGGAGGCGGAGTCAGGCAGTGCAGTGTCGGGGAGGACTGTGAAGATGTCCTGGTGACAGAGCTGTGCTAAGCCCGTACCAGTGAGACTACTAATCTGCGGGAGGGACCCTAGAGCGAGGCTTAGAGGCAAGGAGTGATAGTAGCAGGGGGAGTGGAGCCATACCGGTTCGCCCCGGAGGAACAGTGCCAGACACCAGAGTCTGTGACTGCAAGGGATCTATCAGCCCAGCAGTAAAGACTGGAGGCCAGGGAGACTTCAGTTCTCCTGGCCACAGCAGCATTTGAGTCACAGCCACTTAGCAGGGCCAGGGACTGCAGTGGATACAGCGGTGCCCCACAACAGAGCTCTCACCGCCTGCCATACAAGTGAGGAGATCGAGAGGGTCTCCATACCGGAGGTCATCTAATAACACATATACACCCATAGTATGTATGAACTCATGCTAGCTCTCGACCTTCCAATACGAGCAAAAACCCAACGATGGTGGGACCCATGGCTTGCCTCTTCATACAATATAGTTCAGACCTAATTTTAGTTAAGTCAATTTATGTAGCCTTCATTTCCCACAACCCAACACTATCCCAACCCCCCCCCCCCCCGCCTGGTCACATTCCATCGTTTATTATTTCCAGCCAGCAGATGCAGCACAAAGTGTCGGTGTTGCGTGACATATGTAATGTTTTTGTGGTTTTTTTTTAGCAGTTTCAACGTCAATGGTGGAGATGCCTTGGTGTGGAGCAAAGCAAAGCTTCGAGAGATCCCACGAAAAATTGCAATGGCCCGAACTGGATTGTCAGTGTCCGTCAGCAGATCCGGCGTGAACTTGGTGAGTAGCTACAGTACAAGCCAAACCGAGTATAAGCCAAGGCCCTAATGTCTGAAATAGCCTCTAAAATTCGGGAACTTATTGACTCCTGTAAAGCATTGGGTGAGCAATGCAGCAGACTCTCCACGGTAAACAGGCCCTCTCTTCATGGTACATGGCTCCCATTACTGCTATATAGGACCTGTAGCGCTGGCTGGTCTACAGCCCTCCATTATTGGAGTATAGCGCCCCCTACAGTGGTATATAGGCCCCCATCACTGGTGTACATACCCTCATCACAGGTATACAGGCCTATCGAAAGACACTGTTATTTAAAGATTCGCAATAATTGTGGGCCCTCTTGGAGTATCATTGCCCTGTATTATGTATGGACATGTTGTAATTTATACCTTTTCCTTAACAGCTCCTCACAGAAATGCTACCCGACATGCGACCAGACATGCTGCTCCGCCACCGCCAGCACCACAACAGGCCACATCCCTGGCCTCACCACTGAAAGCAGTTTTACCTCCACACCAGACGTGCCAGGAAATATCTCTGCACTCCCCACCCACTCCAGAGGATGGAAGCCCTCCACTCAAGAGTCTACTGCGACTGACGGCTATTCTATTGACATTTGCGGTTGCCTTCCGCAGCACTAAACTACCATCTCTGCTTTACCTTCATGTGGCCAAAAATTACCAAATCACAATAATTCAGCAATTGCTGAGAAAACCTCCCCCGCTCAGAGGACTACCGTGTTTCCCCGAAAGTAAGACCCTGTCTTACATTTTTTTGGGTATATATATATATGGACTGGCTGTACGCTTCTTATGTTTCGGTGCTAAGGAAAACAGCTAACTATATCTAAAAAACCTTGCACACGTAAAACATTAAAAATAAACTAGCTTTATTCCAATGGCATTTATTGAGATTCAAGTATGGGGTATGTATCATACACATAAAACACATGTATATACAGAATTATCATGAGAAAGCTAAACGAATTCCATACAATCAAAAAAAAAAAAGAACCTCGAGCATTGTAGTCTCTTTACAATCTTGAAATAAATATATATGGTCCGAGTAACCGCAATAGTTTATAGAATCCACTTATATCAATGTCTTTACGTGTCAGTACTGGTAGCCTGAAGACACTGTTAACTAAAATCAGCAATAAATGAAAATACAGAAACAGAATTAAAAAAAAAATTAGGTCATAATTAATGGTATTAAGACCCCATAAATTACCACCAACTGTTTATAACACCTTGTCATGTCACCAAGTTAAATTAGAGGCGTTAAATGTATCCTTTCTGGAGAATCCCAACCTGTTTGTATGCCCATAAATTATAATTATCCCATCGCCTCAAACTAATCCCATTACACATGCCCAGTTTGCCACAGAATCCTTCCAGATTAGAAAAGTAGAAAATAGAAAAGGAATAGATTACTTTTCCACCTTTTTTTTTGATTGTATGGAATTGGTTTAGCTTTGCCATGGTAATTCTGTATATACATGTTTTTATTAATTTGGTCACTTCCAATTGACAGATATACGTGACATGCATCATTAGCTTCATTAGGTAACAGAGTGAATTATCATAACCTTGTATAGAAGAGTAATAACATTACAAGGTATTAATTCCTTTTTTCTATTTCTCTTTTTTGGAAGTGACCCTATGACTATATGTATCAGAGATATTTGTATCATTTATATGAGATGACTTTTTTGTTATTAGACCAATATGGCATTATAATGTGATGAATTATTAATGTGTGTATTGATTGTAGATGTATCTGTATTCATTATTGTCAAAAGAAGTTTTCTTTTGATTAGTGATTGGAGGTTTACCAGTCAGTTACAAATTACTTGTGTATGATTTTCAAATAAATATTTTTTACACGCAATCTCTAATGTGTCTAGTATCTTTTTTTGGAGGAGCACCTGCTCTTCTCACACAAAGCCTAATGAGCGCAGAAGCGCAGTACTGTGACAACAAGGCCTATGAAATAAAAAAAGACGATTGAAAAAACAGAACTTTTTTATTAATACTAACCACATTCAACATGAAATAAAAGTACATCACACATATTTTAAAAAACACCCAATCCACCCTAACCCAACAAAAAGTGTCTTTGCAGTATGGCCAAATTTTACAAAGCCAACTAGAGTTCTTCATAGTGGATATCATCTTCTCTGAAGTTGGGATCTCTGTTTGACCACCTTTCATGGCCGAAATTTACAAGAGAGTTGTTCGCGCCATGCTGGTGGAAGGGTCCAACACGGCTTTGTGTTGGCGTACTCATAAGAAAGGTTGGAGGTCGGGGGTATTGGGAAACTGCTTGTATTGGCAAAGGTGTGTGCACCGTTGAAGCTCCAGTCAGTCTCCCTTCCACAGCATCATCCAGAGCTTGGTGGATGATCCTTTCGACATACCGTCGTTGTTCTGTTTCCAGTGATGGCAATCTCTCATTCACCAACACCGCTAGACCTTGCAGTGGTGTGTTGTCCGGCCGCTCCAAAAAACGGTTTGCCACTGCCAGCATGTCTCTGGGGAGTGGCGCTGTAGCTTTTCTTTTTCTAATTACACGGGTACAAGCTCGTTGGTTTGGAATGTGGCTGGTAGCTTCAGGTTGAGGGTCCGTGTTTGTGGCCTCTATGGAATCCTCCAGCTGTGTGTTGTCCCAGTCTTCCTCCTCGTTGTGTGCAGTCACTTCACTGGATCCTTGTAATGGGTCCTGTGTGAAAATAAAAAAAAGTATATGAACAAAAGCACTTGACCAACACACTGATCATGACCTACGGTATTGTCATTGGAACAGTTTGTGTTTTCCACACACTATGGCGTATGTGGAGGTGTTTACAGCAGATTGTACGTCTAGTACCTAGCTAACTATACATTATTATTATTATTACTTACATCAACATCAGCAGCAGCAGTTGAACTTTCAGAGTGCGGTTGGCAAAAGGCAATACTTGATGTACTGTCCCTTGGGATCTCCTGGTCCAATGTGAACTGGAGCAGTGGAAAGTACCACAGTTTTGGCCGATAGACTTCACTGCTTCCATTCCCAGAGCGTGTGCTATTTTTCATTTTGTCTACTTCCTTCTTAAATACTGTTCTCAGTGAACGAATTCTCTTCTTCACCCAGTCAATACTGCAGGTGTCATTTGGGTGGTGCTGCTGGGATAAAATGACCAGTTTTTCATATGCGACCCTTTTGACATCCTTATTGCTGTACTCAGGGTTGCGTATTTTCCATAGGCACGGGTTTTCCCGGTACAGATCGATGAATGCGCTCAAAAATTCTCGATTTGCTGCAGACATCTGTGAAGACAAGTCAAAATGATTTAAAATAATGTATTAAAAATTACTCTTCCTTCACCTCTATTCCCACATAGTACCGTGGCCCCAAAACTCAAAAAGAATGGTTGTGCTTGCACAGACATAAAATGACCAAACAATTTGGAAATTAAACTTATTGTGCTCACAACGCCTAAACAGATATTACATGACATATGGAACATATAAGGTACAGCCACACTTTAAAAATTACTAACCTTCAAAAAGAACAAGGATGAATATCACTGAAGAAGATGGTGAAGAGCGATATAGAATAGTCGCCAGTACGATCAACGATGCTAAATTTTCGCAAGTACGAGCTGGGATGCTGAATATTCGCAAATACGAGCCGCGATGCAGAATATTCGCCGTATGAATGTGCTTCAACGTCGTGGCGGCGAAATCTTTTAAACGTAGCACAGCCAATGGCATCGCTCTGTTTATGTGTCCAATGAACAAACGCCAACTCGACATTACGAAGTCGGAGCGCACCAATAGCAAATCGCCACGGCGCTTGCGTTCAAATTACGTCGCTGTCTATATAGAACAAAGAAGACACACCCGCGTTGTAACGGACATCACTTGGGCGTATTTTCAACATACATTGACCTTTTTTGGCTTTGTTGGACTCTCCAGAATTTTGCTGATCACGTAAGTACAATTTATATCGTCTACTGCATTTGGGGAAGTGGCGTACATATAACCGCATGGTTAGATTCAAAGCTGTTACGGCTACCATTATGACTGTGATGTCCATTTATTCGCATGTTTGTGTGTGTGTTGATATCACTGATCAACACTCATAACAGAAAATATTTGCTTACAGCTATAATATTCTTGTACAACTGTGGATCACGTTTAGTACACCGACAAATAAAACTCGCGTTACATTATTCTTGCAGGTTCTTCGTCATGAATTCCCAGCAGCGTAATGCTTTGGTGGCTATCTTTCATATTCAGGCTGCTAGCCTTGAGGAGGAGAGGCTGGAGAACCGGAGAAGAAGACCACGCCGCATGTGGGCCAGGGATTGGCTCCTTCGACGACCAGCTAATAGCCATCTGCGACTTGTCAGGCAGCTCCAAGAAAGGAACCCTGATGACTTCAGGAATTATCTGAGGATGTCACAGGAGTCCTTCAAAGTCCTGTTGGATGCTGTGACCCCTGCAATTCGCCGCCAGGACACAGTTATGCGTGCTGCTGTTACACCAGAGGAACGTCTGGCAGTTACACTGCGTTTCCTTGCAACTGGACATACTATCAAGGACCTACAGTACTCGTCTGCCATTTCTCGACCACTCCTCTGCGTCGTGATCCCGGAAACATGTGAGGCAATAGTGCGTTCTCTCATGCCTACGTACATGCCTTTTCCCCAAACGCAGGAGGAGTGGCTCAAAATAGCCTCTGATTTCGATGAGAAGTGGCAGTTCCCAAACTGTGGCGGCGCATTAGATGGGAAGCACGTCCGCATCCGACAACCCCCAACAGCGGATCATACTTCCACAACTACAAAGGCTACTTCAGTGTGGTCCTGATGGCCCTGGTGAATGCGAATTACGAGTTTGTTTCTGTGGACGTGGGAATGAATGGCCGGGTGTCTGACGGAGGTGTTTTAGACCGCACAATATTTGGGGGGAAACTGAAAAATGGACAGCTTAATTTGCCACCAAATGCATTGACCAAGGAACATATGAATTATGTCTTTGTTGCAGATGAGGCATTTCCACTACATGCCAATCTACTGAGGCCATACCCCAATAGGCATGTGACACCAAGCCAAAGGATCTTCAACTACCGCCTATCCCGGGCACGGCGAGTAGTTGAAAATGCTTTTGGGATTATGGCCAGTAGATTCCGTATTTTCCACACTGCCATAAATATGAAGCTAGCGCACATAGATATGGTAGTGTTGGCATGCTGTGTCCTACACAACTTCCTTCGCCGCACGGCTGATTCCTCATACAACCCTCCATGTTTTGCTGACACGGTGGATGCCATGAACGGTGATCTACAGATGGGGGGCTGGCGGGCAGAAGAGCCTGATATTGCACCACTTCAACCGATGACTCATGGCCGACATCGTCGGGAGGCGAGGGAAAATCGGGACATGTACAATACATACTTTAATGGGCCCGGGGCTGTGAGCTGGCAGAACAGCATTGTTTAGCATTTAAATTTTTGGTTCTGTTGTTCGGTAACTTCATAGACACTCTGATGTAATTTGCAAAGTAATTTATTTATATGTTGGTTTTTTAAGTTTATTACACAATAAAACAAAAATAAATAAATTACATGCGTCCTCAAATTCTTTATTACAACATAATATACACAACCAGTTTGTATAGCATTGCAGAAAACGCCAATCTGTAGAAATATGTACGCATTGGCGTTGTCTCACATGCGTAGAAATATTACCGCATTAGCGAACAAATTCTGCGACATATTTTGCGACGGAGAAGCGTTTGGCGCCAGACAGACGTGCGTCGTGACGTCATGACGTTGCGGGCGGGACGGCTCCGCGCTGGTTTTCACTTTCATTTCATATCGTGATTGCGATGGCGTCAGGACGTGCTGCAGCCTGGGGAGATGGGGAGGTGAAGCTAATGCTGAAGGTCCTGCACCACCGGGGCTACTGGGGCAATACTCCCCATGAAAATCCTGCAGCTTTTAAAAGACAATGTCTCCGTAAAGTGCAGGGTGTCCTGCGTCGGCGCATGGGAGTCGAGAGGACGCCGAGGCAAATTATGCGGAAACTCGCAGATATGCGTTACAGGACCCCAGGACGCATAGAGGAAATGGTGGCGGAGTTACAGCGACGGCGCCGTGAGTAATCTGCCATCCCCGAAAGTAAGGCATGCCAGGGGGTTTAATGTGCCTGTAAATAAAAGGCACCCCCTAATAAGGCATGTCTCTATTTGGCAATATTTTACCACAGCATGCAGCTGTGACCCCCGATCGTGTCGTGGTGCCCATCGCTCTGAGCGGTGGGTGCCGCAGATGCATGTACACCGGCACCGCTCTATTTTTAAAGCCCCCGGTACATGGGCACCTAGCCTGGAAAAGTGTAAAGGGGGTGTCACACGCGTCAATATCGCCTGCACGATATCGACTGCACGTGACGTTGCAGCGATATTGACGCGTGTGACATACTGCATCAACCAGCGATAAATCGCTGGTTGATGATCGCCAGGTTTCAGAACCAGCTCTGAAACCTGGCGATTGTCGCCCGGTGGACACGCAGCATCGCTGCGTGTGACACCGGGACTAGCGATATTCCAGCTCCCAGCGCCTGTCACAAGCGCTGGGAGCTGGTATCCAAGGTACACTGCGGGTAACTAGGCAGCGCGCGCTGCCTAGATACCCGACTGTGTACCTTAGTTACCAGCCTCCTCTGCTCACCGGGTGAGCGGAGGAGGCTGGTAACTAATGTACACGTCGGGTATCTAGGCAGCGCGCGCTGCCTAGTTACCCGCAGTGTACCTTGGAGACCAGGCTGCTCCCGCTTCCAGCAGCCTGGCAGCGGGAGCAGGACATCGTGGAAACGATATTTAAATCGTTTCCATGATGTCACTGGTCAATTGATCGCTGGTGAGTCTGTCTGTGTGACAGCTCACCAGCGATCAGCCGTCAATGTCGTCAGCGATCAGATCGCTGACGACATTGACGCGTGTGACACCCCCTTAAATCTCCCGCTGATAAAATACTCATTGCGTTAAAACAACAGAACACAGGCCAATAAGTGATATATCCCTGAATTCAGTGTCTTATCCTCTACATCATGCTTCCTTCATATTACATATCAAACACCTGCTCACAAATTCCCACTAAGGCCGTATGGAACCAGATGGCATCTATGTGCCATCCGGTTTGCATGTGTCTGGGAGAATCCAGAAGCATTCGAATTTTACTTCTGGACTCAAAACGTTGCAAGCAACATTTTTGTGTCAAAATCGAATCGTCCCGCATGGAGCACGATTTGGCACCCCCTAAAATTGGGGTCTATGGTGCCAGATTGTGCCGCATCCGACATAAAATCAGATGCGGGAGCCGGATGCTGGGTGCTGGAGTTTGGCAGCTAGCGCTGTTAAACTTCAGCACCAGGAGCTGTCCCCTGCACTGATTTCAGGACCGCTTAAGATAAGACACCCGAAACGTCTCCACACCATTGGCAGTAAAGGCCCAAATCTTCTTTATTTTTGTGTTCTTTTTTTACGATAGATAGATGATATGCCTAGATACCCGCAGTTTACCTTGGAGACCAGCCTACTCCGCTCACCAGCTAGTATCTAAGGTACACAGCGGGTAACTAGTGCACGCTGCTGCGTGTACACCGGGCGAGCATCGTCAAGTTGTAGAACAGGTTCTAAAAAAACATGGCTTCGTGATCATCAAGCAGCGATTTATCGCTGCTTGATTGAGCATGTCACACTCGTCAATATCGCTGCAACGTCACGCAGTGACTGTGATTGTGCAGCCGATATTGACGCGTGTGATATCCCCAAGTCTGGATAGGTGACTTTTTCTGAATTGTGTATGTGGTGTCCTTTCAACAATGTTGTGTTATTTTTAGGCCCTCTGCAGCAGGCTTCACCACCTTCACCGGCAGCACAAAGCCCGGAAGTCCCCCCCCCATCTCCACCACAGCAACAGACGCCGCCGCTGCCACACTCACCAGACCTTGGCGGACCATGGACCCCAGGCTCCGCAATTGGGCAGTTCTCCCCCCAAGAGGAATGGAGTCAGGGGGACGGTTCATTAAATGGTAAGTGGCAAGATTCATGTTTTCTTTGAGCAAAGTGAATTTGCAGACTCCGCGAACGTTTTTTTTTTTATCTACCTTTTTTGATTTCTACAGCGGCGGAAGATGCACCAGGGAGCCCTTCGGAATGGGCCCAGGTTGCCGAAGGAGCAAACGAGAGTCCACGTAAGTATATACACATTAAATACGATGTTATATTTATATATTGATGTCCCTTTTATTGGGTACCCAGTGTCCAACTGTTATTTTGTCTATACTTAATAGGTGTACCTACGCTACGGGAAGTGCAGGAGAAGCTGTCACATCTCTGTGGACAGGTGCAGGAGGTAGTCGGGCTCATAGACCGTTATTGTCAAGGCCCAGCGCCCGTAGGAATTTTTTTCCCTTATTTTTTGTTTTACAAAAAGTTTTATTGTTAAGTTAATGTCCACACCATCATATCTGCGGATGGAGCTGACGCCAAGGAAAAACTGGTGACTGGTGGATGTGGAAAGAGAAGACTAGGGAGAAGACTAGGGAGGCCTCCGCCATATGACGTGGACGAGTTGCCTGTTGTTTCTCAAAATGTTCATGTTTCATTCTTTTATGTGCACTTTGGCTGCACTTTGGCTCCGTACAATTTTTAGACACTTTAAAAGACCAAATCGTGACTCTCCATTGTCATTCCATATCGAACCTGTACGGTTCTAAAGAAGTGCTTATTTACTTATGGTAGCAATGACATTTTATGAATAAGATCCATAGTGTCGTACACGTAGAGCCAGGCTCGATTGCTGTATTTGGCCACACCTTGTTTTGTTCTATGAGAGACACGTAATTTTGTAATAAATACTACTGTTGAGAAAACGTCTGAGCGTCCTGATGAGCGTCCTGTCAAGGAAGGGTGGATATGTCACATTGGGAATCAGAGCTTATGTCTTTCTTGTGTATGTAGGCTGAGTACTGAGTAAGAAGATCTCAACACAGGAACAAATTTTTTTTTATCACATCTACTTGTGGAAATTATTATTATTCCAAGATCTTTTGATTAAAACTAAGGCGGCCATCACACGCTAAGATATCGCTAGCGATATTGTAAGCGATCACGAGCACGCGCGATCGCTAACAATATCGTTCACATCGCTGGTGACAGGTCACACAGACAGACTCACCAGCGATGGGGACATCGGGTTACTAGGCGCCGCGCATCGCTTAGTAACCCGACGTGTACCATAGTGACCATCTCCCAGCATAGGCTCTGCCGCTGGGAGATCGTTCATCGTGTTATACACCACGATGAGACAGATCGTGTAATCGCTCAGCGCAAGATCTGAGCTCCGGAGCTCAGATCTCGATCTTGCGATTTCATCAATTCTCGCTCATCGTATCTTGCCGTCAGACGCACAGACATTGTTCACGCGATGTTAAATCTGGCGCGTTCTAGCGATATCTTTCGCGATATCGTAGCATGTGACGGCCGCCTAAGTTTGTCCATCTGAAAACTACTAAAGCCGGTGTCACACATGTCAATGTTATTGGAGCAGCGACATCGTGGAAATGATTTCCATGTGGATTCAATGTGGATATCTCCACAGGCTCGTAGGTAGGGTAAGGCGCTAGGCGCGCTGCGTAGATACTGGATGTATACCTTGGTTACCAGCCTTCTCAGCTAACCGGCTGGTATCCAAGGTACACAGCGGGTAACAAAGGTACTGCACCCCAGTATAGGAACCAGGGTAGGTAGCGGGGATGATGGATGGAGAACAGAATTTAGGGGACCACCAAGGAGGGAGTGAAGTATGGAGGGGCACATATTTGTGATGTACAACACGTGACAAGCAGTAGAAAACGACACTGGAAAGATCTAGAAGGCAGTTGGTGGGTGGAGAGGGGTAACATCTGGTAAGAGACGGCGATGGTGCCAGTGGGAGCTCGTCCAACCTGACCGGAGAGGGGAGCTGAGAGAAAGAGAGTGAAGGTGCTCCAGAAGACCGAAGAGTAAAAAAGTATAGTGGAATGTATGGATTACAGTATATAAAACACTACATAAAAGCTGGGAAAAAAAAACTAAAATCAAATGATTGATTCTGTGCCCCCTGCCTCCTCTGTGTCTGTCACCACAAAAGATGCACGAACGATTCCTGCGTCGCCGGAATGACGCACGAAAGATCTCTGCGTTCTGCAATGACGATCTCTACGCCACCGAACTACAATATCACATACCACCACAAGCATAGAATAGGTGTCTCTGTACGCCTACCTACCATGATGTCACAAAAAAAACGCCCACATTGACAGAAAGATCGCTGGAGACGCTGCTGTGTGACACTGAACGAGCGATTAAATAAAATCGCTCGCTGGATCGTCCGCTAGATGGCGGCATCACCGCATCGCTGGGTCCATGTGAGCGATATTGACGCGTGTGACATCTAACCAGCGATAATCCCACATCGCCCAGGCGACGAATAATCTGTGACGCATGAGCGACATTGCGAGCGATATCGACGCGTGTGACACCCCCCTAAGTGTCAGACCAATAGAGCTGGTTGTGTTTGTTAACTTCACCATTCACAATAAAGTTTGCCTCATCCCTCATCTGAAGGCAATTGTCTATACTGTGAAGATACGAGATGTGCAGCATCTGACAACGGATCCTGGAAGCCCATCTGGAAAATTTTTCCCCCCTCATATACTAATGTGCCACAAACAGGATGTTAATATCACCAACCATTCCCTTTTTATTTAGGCGCAGCCATATAAATGGCCCACCCTGTATGTGTTGTAGTTTTGATGAGACTGTATGTTGCAATTACTATATCTCCTACAATGAACGGATAGGACTGGTGATACTTTCCTATCGTGCACCTCCAGATGCATAGGTGAGTGGATTCAGAATATCCCTTTAATAAGCTCTCCTGAATGATCTATTTTAGTAAAAACTTGCATCATTCCTTAAAACTCTACATTGTGTCAGAGCTGTGGTGTCGGAGTTGTGGAGTCGGTACCCACTTTGGTGGACTCGGAGTCAGATTCAGGGAAATTGAGGAGTCAGAGTCGGATGTTTGGCTTCCTGACTTCTCAGCCATGGTTGTGGAGTTGGAGTCGAAGTCTGTGTCCACTTTGGTGGAGTTGGATTCAGGGAAATTGGGGAGTGAGAGGTTTGGCTTCTGACTTCACAGCCAGGGTTGTGGAGTCGGAATTGGATCGGTGTCCACTGTTGTGGAGTTGGGTGTTAGATTCAGGGAATTTGAGAAATCAGAGTCAGATGTTTGGCTTAGGCTCATTTCACATTGCAATTTAGTTAAATCCGATGCTGTCTGATGAAAAACAGCATCGGATCCGAGTCAGCCCCCATGTTATCCAATTCTGTCCGATTTTTTGCAGGAGCAAAAATCGTAGACTGCTACGATTTTGGCTCCTGAAAAAAAATTGGACAGAATCGAATTGGAGGTGAATCGGATGGCAATTATGCCAAATCCGATCCGATCCCCATTGATAACATGGGCCCTATGGAGCAGGGTCCGAGGAAATATCTGATATCTCCTCGGACCCGATTTTAGTGTACTGAGCATGCTCAGTACACTAAAACTATTGTGTGCCGCCTAATTTCACTTCCGCAATGTATATACATACATTGCGGAAGTGAAATATAACTACAATTAAATGTTTAAAATAAAAAATCTTTATTTTCACCTGCCAGCGCTCCCCCGGTATCTCTATCAGCTCCCCGCTTGGTAACAGGACCTGGGATGATGTCACAACCCGATTAGCTGATTGGGTCACATGAGCGGTTACAGCGGTAACCGCTCATGTGACCTGATGATACTTCTGACATCATCGCAGGTCCTGTAAAACCGATCGAGAGCTCTATGGACACGCCAAGGGAGCGCTGGCAGGTGAGAATAAATATTTTTTATGTTGGAATGACAGGAGGAGCGGAGAGGAAGAGGGGAGGGGAGAACAGGGGCAGCAGGGGGAAAACAGGGGGACAGCAGGGGGAAAAAAGGGAGACAGCAAGGGGAAAAAAAGGGGACAGCAGGGGACACCAGGGGAACAACGAGATGACAGGAGGCAGAGAGGAGGGGAAGCGAGGTGACAGGAGACCAAACTGATCCTGCAAAATGTCGGAATCGGATGCCTATTTGGCATTTATTGCAGGGATCAGTTTGGATCCGATGCTGTCTGATTTTCATCGGACAGCATCG
Source organism: Allobates femoralis (assembly GCA_033576535.1). Lineage (NCBI taxonomy): Eukaryota > Metazoa > Chordata > Amphibia > Anura > Aromobatidae > Allobates > Allobates femoralis. The sequence goes on along the minus strand of JARQOC010000006.1, from coordinate 435,562,217 downwards.
GATTTAACTAAATCGCAATGTAATGTAGCCTTACCGACTCCACAGTCCTACATTGTGTAGTCCATCTGTAACTCTGGAAATATATCAACTTGACAACTGGGTGTTACCTTTATTCTTGTCAAAGGGGTGTGTTTCTACATAGTCCAATAGGGTTATCATTCCTGCACACTCCCACACTGTCCAATCAGTGATGAGCCATGCCCTCAACCGGCAAAACCCAGTTGTCAATTCATACATTTCCAAGAGGAATTACAGAGGAACAGCATAATGTAACATTCTAGGAAAATATGCACAAGAACTTGTATTTCATGAAAAATACAATTATTTAATAAAAAAGACATGTCAGGGGGAGATGACAGATCTCCTCTAAACTGCAAAATGATTGTGACTGATGTCCTGCTCTGCAAATATTCAGAGACGTGAAGCCGAACAGTCACTAGAATGCGGAGCTTCAGAAACATCACAGATATCTGGAGCTGATAAATGACGTTTCAGTGAAATCCCATCTTCTGCACCAGGAAAAAGTGACCTCAGCCTTACATTATTTATCTTGATCAGGCTGCAGAGAGATTTGCAGCAAATGATAAAATAAATCTACTAAATGCCTATTTCTATAGCGATGCCAGGATATTAAAGGGTTAAGTGTCAATAATGACAAACTGTAACATGAATCTAAACTGCTCAATAAAAGGTGAAGGAACCTGATTCCACCTACAATGGAAATTTGGTTTATTAGTAAAATTTACAAACCTTTTTGCTGTTTGCAAGAAACCAAAAGAGGATTTGTAAAGGAGAACACGAGTGATAGAAGAGGTGGTCTCTCCAAATTCTCAGCAAGATATCGCTTTTGTTGACTACAGAAGTCTTACAAGTATTCACCCCTTCATGACAAGCGTCCTTAGTACTCAGTAAAGCCCCTTTAGGATGGACACTCAGAAGCAAAGGTTTGGTGGACAGAGGTATACTAGGGATCAATGTCCTACCGGGAGGTCAAAGCTTCAGATTCCCTCAAGAACATGAGGTTTTCTCCAAGGTTTTCCTCATACGTGAAATAATTCCTATTCCCATCCACAGGTTTCCAGTGCTAGAGGCAGCAAAGCAGTCCCAGAGCATCACCGAGCCACCATCATGCTTGACCAGAGACATCATTGACCACCTCCATGCTTCACAGTAGCATCACCGAGCCACCGCCATGATTACCTATAGGCATCACAGAGTCATGACAATCAATGTCATTACTGAGTCACGGCTTTCAATGTCATGCCTCATTGTAGGCACCACTGAGCAACCGCCATGCTTGACTGGAGGCATCAAAGAGCCATAGCCATGCTTCACCGAGTCACGGCTATTAATGCCATGCTTCACTGTAGTCACCAATGAGCAACCGCCATGCTTGACTGGAGGCATCACCAAGCCACTGCCATGCTTCCCTGTAGGCATAACTGAGTCACGGCTATCAATGCTATGCTTCACTGTAGTCACCAATGAGCAACCACCATGCTTGACTGGAGACATCATCGAGGCACCGTCATGCTTCACTGTAAGCATCACCGAATCACCACCATGATTCACTATAGGCATCACCGAACCACAGCCATACATCACTGAGTCACGGCTATCAATGCCATGCGTCACTGTAGGAACCACTAAGCAACCACCATGCTTGACCAAATGCATCCACCGAGCCACCACCATGCTTCACTGTAAGCATCACTGAGCCACCACCATGATTCACTATAGGTATCACTGCACCACAGCCATGCTTCACTGTAGGCATCACACAGTTACGACAATCAATGCCATGCTTCACTGTTTGCACCATTGAGCAACCGCCATGCTTGACTGGAGACATCACTGAGCCACCGCCATGCTTTACTGTAAGCATCACCGAATCACCGCCATGATTCACTATAGGCATCACCGAACCATAGCCATGCATCACGGCTACCAATGCCATGCTTTACTGTAGGAACCACTGAGCAACCGCCATGCTTGACCGAAGGCATCACCAAGCCACTGCCATGCTTCACTGTAGGCATCACCGAGTCACCACCATGATTTACTGTAGGCATCACAGAAGCACAGTCATACTTTATTGTAGGCATCACTGATTCATGGCCATCAATGCCAAGTCACTGCCATGATTCACTGCAGGCATCACTAAACCACTGCCATGCTTCACTGTAGGCATCACTGAACCACCACCACACTTCAGTGAAGCATGCTGATGGCCCTGTGATGTCTCCAGTGAAGTATGGCAGTGGCTCAGTGATGCCTACAGTGAAGCATGGCAGTGGCTCTTTGATAACTATGGTGAAGCATGGCATTGATGGTGGTGGCTCGGTAATGTCTCCAGTAAAGCATGGCAATGGCTCAGTGCTGCCTACAGTGAAGATAACACCAATGAAGCGTCTTACAGTGAATACTGAAAACTCAGCGCGTACTGCCATCATATCTCGCTGCAGATCTTCTGTAGTCACTTGGTGTCTTTGACCACTTGGTTCCTCAGAGAAACCTTTCGCTTTCTACCATGTTCAGTTAGTGGAGCCAAAGTTCCTACAACCCTTGAACTTGTTAAATAAGTTTATAACACCAGGAACATTCCCTGCCTTATATCTTGGATCCTTTCCCTCGTTTGTGCAAGGAACTTTTCTCTTACCTGTTGGGGCCACACTCCTGACAACACAAGAATATTAGTGAACTGGAAGCCATTGCACATGAGAGGCCAATATCCTCAGTAACCCTGTCAGAAGCTCGTGTCCCCCTATGCATCATAGTTACAGCAGGTCGTAACAGCCAGAGGGGCTCTACGAAGTACTTATGCTTATCACAGAGAAGTAACTAATGCTGCGACTGTACTTATTAATATAAAAGTCAGTAAATTGGCATTTTATGCTGAATTTGAGAAACCACTTGTTATATTAGTTGAGTACGGTATGCTCAATAGTTTGGGATACATTACATTAATGTATTCCCTGTAGCAGTGGTGGGGTGATGATTTATTATTGTTAAGGTCAGTAATACATTGTTGCATCATGACAATTTTAGACACTGCTACCATATAGCTGGAACCTTATATCATTATATTAGGGTGATACATTCTTCTTTCCCTCTTTGCCCAGGCTTAGAAGATAACCCTGATACTATATTGTATATAGTTCCATTTCATCAATTATTATTGAGCCTTTGGCCACCAATTTCATCCCCATTTTGTTTGTAGTTACTGAATTTTAAAAGAAATTAATAAAGATTTTTATTAGGGTTTATCAACTCTATATAATTTAAGACTCCTCTATACATTTTTTCTCATTGTGCTAGTATCTCAAAACTACCCTGATTGTGCTGCAGAATGGGGGTGATTGGTCTGTTTGAATGAGCGGGTACAAATAGTCTAGAATAGCAATTATGTAGCCCTGATGCAGAAGCCGATATTTACTACTACAGTATGGGGTGTAGGAACATTTTGCCCCCATACTGGACTCCTGAATATTGCTATTCTTTATTATTAGGTAACAACTGGCTATCTGAAGCTAAACAGAAGCTAGTGTTTTCATTCATTGACATGGTGGGGTGTAATACACCATCTGCAGGACAGGAGCTGCAGTAAAGGAGCTGCAGAAGAGGAGCTGCAGTAAAGGGGCTGCAGAAGAGGAGCTGCGGGAGAGGAGCTGCAGGAAAAATGTGTATTTTGAGATTACGTAACCCCATTAAACATCAGAACCTGATATGGAGACATATGTTGTATTGTACTATGTGTATATGGTGAACTAAGTTATTAGACAACCTTGTAGTCACCTGCTCTTTATGCGCCTCATTATTTTCTAGACCATCCACTTGGAGCAAGTTCTTGGCAACGCCAATGGTGGGCAAACCGGTGAGGGTCCCGAGGTGACAAGCTATTCCGAAACCTGGAGAATAAAGAAAATGAATTTCAATACCAGAAAGTCATAGTCATTGCTAACTTGATTGATAGTTGAAGAAGCCATATAATCAGACTGAGAGTCAACACTATAACAGCGGCATCAATGTGAATAGGGCATAAACGCACTGTACTAATGCTGAGACCTGGTTAATATACTCCTTGATCTATCTGACACAGGGAATGGTGGCTACCTGTGTTTCTTATATCAGGCAACCATGAAAGAGGACATTAGCATTCTGCCAGCACTATAGGAGTTAGAACTTCCTGCATTGTGCCACAATTCCCTAATGTCTCACTTGTCTTTACTTTAATAACCTGCCTGAATAACCGACTGTAAATGGAAAAATAAGGGGTGGTAATAAACATTGTGTAGGTGTAGGACAACTTTAAGGGGAAGTTCATTACTGTAGGTTACTGCTCAGTGATCTGGAGTCTGCTAGGGGGCATTTCATACTGGTTGAAAAGCCCCTTTAATACACATTACTAAGGGAATGGGATCAATCCAGTAAAGTAAGGCAAATAATACTTACCCCTGTAATGGAGAATGCCGTTCCCGTCCACAAGGAGCACCTGGAACATAAAATAGTCACATTAGAGGAACATACGAGAGTCAGAAGTGATTACAAGATGGACCTGCACAAATATATGCAAATTCTGCAAATCCAGGTGTGTTAGCAGGAAAAAAAAAAGTGTAAATTATGCATATTTTTGCCTCATTTTTTACATGCATTTTTAGTGTAGATTTTTCCCCACTCAATAGTAAGTGCGATATCTGTAGCAGAAACGCTGCAAATGTAATCAGCAAGGAAAAAATAAGCAAAATGTGCATGAGACTTCAGAAAGGTTATTCACTTTCCTGGCACTAGGGAAGTCTTCAGGCTTTGTGACAAATCTGCGTTGAAAAAAAACAACAACTAAATTGCAATATGTACACATACCTTTACAGTAGTGATCCTAAGTAAAATCCTGTATTATACTCCAGAGCAGCACTCACTATTCTGCTGGTGAAGTCACTGTGTACATACATTACATTACTGATCCTGTACTGATCCTGAGTTACATCCTGTATTATACTCCAGAGCTGCACTCACTTTCTGCTGGTACAGTCACTGTGTACATACATTACATTACTTATCCTGTACTGATCCTGAGTTACATCCTGTATTATACTCGAGCTGCACTCACTATTCTGCTGGTGGAGTCACTGTGTACATACATTACATTACTTATCCATACTGATCCTGAGTTACATCCTGTATTATACTCCAGAGCTGCACTCACTATTCTGCTGGTGGAGTCACTGTGTAATACATTATATTACTTATCCTGTACTGATCCTGAGTTACCTCCTGTATTATACTCCAGAGCTGCCTCACTATTCTGCTGGTGCATCACTGTGTACATACATTACATTACTGATCCTGTACTGATCCTGAGTTACATCCTATATTATTCTCCAGAGCTGCACTCACTATTCTGCTGGTGCAGTGACTGTGTCCATACATTACATTACTGATCCTGTACTGATCCTGAGTTACATCCTGTATTATTACTCCAGAGCTGCACTCACTATTCTGCTGGTGCAATCACTGTGTCCATACATTACATTACTGATCCTGTACTGATCCTGAGTTACATCCTATATTATTCTCCAGAGCTGCACTCACTATTCTGCTGGTGCAGTGACTGTGTCCATACATTACATTACTGATCCTGTACTGATCCTGAGTTACATCCTGTATTATACTCCAGAGCTGCACTCACTATTCTGCTGGTGCAGTCACTGTGTACATACATTACATTACTGATCCTGTACTGATCCTGAGTTACATCCTGTATTATACTCCAGAGCTGCACTCACTATTCTGCTGGTGCAGTCACTACGTACATACATTACATTACTTATCCTGTACTCATCCTGAGTTACCTTCTGTATTATACTCCAGAGCTGCACTCACTATTCTGCTGGTGGAGTCACTGTGTACATACATTACATTACTGATCTTGTACTGATCCTGAGTTACCTTCTGTATTATACTCCAGAGCTGCACTCACTATTCTGCTGGTGTAGTCATTGTGTACATCTACTATGTAAAGCTGAGCGTATATGTGTGTGCTTTGCCACCAAAGCAATCCACCCCGTTGCATTTACAATCATAAAATTTTGCGCACACTCATTTGACTCAGGGTCATAGATGGGTTTTGAGGGAAATTTTACCTCCACACTTTACAGTCATTCACCAAAAAAAGCCTATTTACTGTTTGTGTGAGGCAATAGATACTGCATTGGCTGTTTTGATAGACTGGATATTTATCAGGTGGCCTAATGCAAACAATCACAGTTCAGCTTCTGATTTGTTGCCTATAGCAACCAAGGACATTCACAGTATAAAACAGTTTATGCATGTCTGTGAAACATTCAGGGGAGCTGCCAAAGGCAAGGACCTCTGGAAAATGGCGCACACCTAGGACATGACTCTCAGTGAAGCAGCAGCCACACAAACTCCAAAGTGACTAAGAACCTCTGTGCTATTATTCTAACAACCTGCCACACACTGCCCTCTGTGTACCGTGGAAGGCAGCAAAAAGTCCCCAGTATACAGCAGGAGGCTGCACACAGCCCCCAGTATACAGCAGAAGGAAGCACAAAGCCCCCAGTGTACCACAGGAGGCCGCACACAGCCCCTAGAATACAGCATGAGGCCGCACACAGCCCCTAGTATACAGCATGAGGCCGCACACAGCCCCTAGTATACAGCATGAGGCCGCACACAGCCCCTAGTATACAGCATGAGGCCGCACACAGCCCTCATATACAGCAGGAGCCCGCACACAGCCCCCAATATACAGCAGGAGGCCACACACAATACCCAATTACAATAGGAGGACACACACAGCTTCTGTATTACACCAGGAGCCCACACACAGCTCCTGTATTGCACCAGGAGCCCACACACAGCTCCTGTATTGCACCAGGAGCCCACACACAGCTCCTGTATTGCACCAGGAGCCCACACACAGCTCCTGTATTGCACCAGGAGCCCACACACAGCTCCTGTATTGCACCAGGAGCCCACACACAGCTCCTGTATTGCACCAGGAGCCCACACACAGCTCCTGTATTGCACCAGGAGCCCCACACACAGCTCCTGTATTGCACCAGGAGCCCACACACAGCTCCTGTATTGCACCAGGAGCCCACACACAGCTCCTGTATTGCACCAGGAGCCCACACACAGCTCCTGTATTGCACCAGGAGCCCACACACAGCTCCTGTATTGCACCAGGAGCCCACACACAGCTCCTGTATTGCACCAGGAGCCCACACACAGCTCCTGTATTGCACCAGGAGCCCACACACAGCTCCTGTATTGCACCAGGAGCCCACACACAGCTCCTGTATTGCACCAGGAGCCCACACACAGCTCCTGTATTGCACCAGGAGCCCACACACAGCTCCTGTATTGCACCAGGAGCCCACACACAGCTCCTGTATTGCACCAGGAGCCCACACACAGCTCCTGTATTGCACCAGGAGCCCACACACAGCTCCTGTATTGCACCAGGAGCCCACACACAGCTCCTGTATTGCACCAGGAGCCCACACACAGCTCCTGTATTGCACCAGGAGCCCACACACAGCTCCTGTATTGCACCAGGAGCCCACACACAGCTTCTGTATTACACCAGGAGCCCACACCAAACATCCTGTGTTACACCAGGAGCCCACACACACATCCTGTGTTACACCAGGAGCCCACACACACATCCTGTGTTACACCAGGAGCCCACACACACATCCTGTGTTACACCAGGAGCCCACACACAGCTCCTGTATTACACCAGGAGCCCACACATAGCCCTTGTATAACGCCAGCCCACACACAGCCCCTGTATTACACCAGGAGCCTACACTCAGCTCCTGTATTACACCAGTAGCCCACATATAGCCCTTGTATTACACCAGCCCATACACAGCTCCTGAATTACACCAGGAGCCCACACATAGCCCCTATATTAAACTTGCAGCATGTGTATCTCAGAAGAGAGAAGCAAGACTTTGTTAACCCATTCTATTTTGTTATAGCTAAGGACAGTTAGTTACTATCTCAGGCAAAGCCGGGGACCACAGCTAGCATATTATATTACTAAATCTGCACTGATTCTCAGTTATATCCTGTATTATACTCCAGAGCTGCACTCACTATTCTACTAGTTGGCATTTGAATAAGTCATCAGACATTAACTCATTTTATATATGCAGACCATGTCTGAGGAGACTCTTTGGGGGCATTTACTGAAGGTCTCTGCAGCACACTCCACGTACTGTACATGTTCTGCAGAGATATACTGTAATATTATGGTATAATAGAAGCAGTATGAATATGTCAAATATTTCTCCCACACACAGCGCCACCTTTCTCTTCAGGTCGTCTCTGGTATTACTAGACACCTTTACATTTAGCATGGCCACATGCTTCACCAATAGTAATAAAATCTTCAATGATAATCTGGTCTGAGGGTTTAGTCCTCGCTCACCTGAGGCATCATACTGGGATCCTTCTCCAGCAACCTCTTCACCGCTTCCACCAGTGATGGCACTTCTCGAAAAGCCAAGAAACCAGCAATGTAAGGGGCATCAAGGGTCACCATGTGGCAGTCCTCGTAGATAACCTACAAAATACCCACTTGTAATGTAAATATGTATTTTGCAGGAGAATGGAGACCACAGCAGCTAATTGACATGTGTTAAACTCTGTGTTCCTGCCCACAGGTCATAACCTATGCTTATCTTGGCCATAAAATATACCGTAGTCATCCTGGACACAGGAGGAAAATCATGGGAGTCCTCCTGAGAACACACCCAGGGTAGAAGCTTTCTCAGCTATAATTTGCTTCAAAGGAATCAATAAATGGTCTTTCCTTACATATTTGCTGCGGGAAACAAGGGCTTTTAAAATATAATGTATTCATTAGTAAATTAGCCATGCTCCCGTCAGAGACCCAGGATTAGAATATTAAAATGAAAGACTGTTCTAGAAATTCAACCTCCAGGCTGAGCGTATAAAGTGGGTTACCGGACAAATGAAAGTTATTTGCAGATGTGGCAGTTGAAATACTGCTCTTATCCATATTTCACCTTTCCTTCCCCAATGATACAGAAACAAACATTGGAATGGAACGTTTAGGTATTTCTGTAAGTTTCTAACTTTTATTTCATGACTGTTTTGCATATCTTTATGTCCATTTTTTTAAAATCTTTTTATTGCAAGCACTCTTACTTTATACAAAAGCTTAAAAAACTTTAATAAGTTTGACCCTCGTATGCTCTAAAAGAATCTATGGCCTTAGGAAGCGTGTGATCTTGTTGATTGGCATACACTAGTATATTTCAGGGACTCATCACTCTGTGTGCTTTGGTGAGTGGTGGCAGTGTGTGGTCTGTGTTGGGTGTGATTTATGCTCGCTTTTCAGCCTAAGGGCCGCTTTACACATACCCACGTCTGTGACCAACTTCTGAACAGATCTCTGGTTGCAGTGAAATCATGGACACATTGCTCCATTTTGTGGCTGTGTACAAATGGAACAATGTCTCCATGATTTCACTGCAACCAGAGATGTGTTCAGAAGTTGGTCACAGAAGTTGGTGTGTGTAAAGTGGCCCTTAAACCCAAAGGGTCAGTGTTGACGTGATCCACGCTGCTGTATGATGAAAAAGACAACAAGGATCTGTTGAGTAATGATGGCATTTCAGAGTGTTACCACCACACCTTCTTCAGGAACCAGGCTTATGACTGTTTTCCTGAGGAATAAGTGGGGGTAATCCTCCAAAACGTTGAATAAATCCACCATTACGCAACAGATCCTTGTGGTCTTTTTCATCATACAGTAGCGCAAATCACACAACCAATTCAGGTGAGCAGTGATAATTATCACCATCTAATTGTGTCTAAAAGGATAAGACCCTATTGAGCATTTGTCTCCTTTTTTTTTTTTTTAAGCTATTTCCACTTTTCAGCCTAGAAGAGGGGTTGAGTGGTGGATTGAGTGAGAGGAGATATATTAACCCCTGCAGGCGCAACCCCACGTCACGTGCTGGGAAGCTGGTATGTGACACCGGTTATAACTAGTGGCAATGATAAATGAAAGCTATTGCTCTAAGTCACTAAGGGGCCTTTCACACTAGCGTTTCTGTCCGGATTCAGCAGATCCTGACAGAAAACCTCATCTGCTGCATTTGCCGCCTAACGGCTGCACTTGTGGTAGGCCCCATGCATTGTTTATGGGGCTTGCGGCAAGTGCGTATTGCAGCGATCTGGCACTTGCGGGCGTGCAAAATAACCTCAGCTGACTGCATTTTTTTTCGTGGGCGCAACTGCCGGATCACGGCAATACCGCAGTTGTCCGCAAGCCCCAAAGACAATGCATGGGGCTTGCCACAAGTTTACCGCAAGTGCAGCTGTTAGGTGGCACATGCGACAGATGCATTTTTTTGTCCGGATCGGCCGGATCCGGATGAAAACGCTGATGTGAAAAGGGCCTAACAAATATTTTAGTTTTTTGTCTACAGCTACACCGCAGGTCTGTGTGTCTCCATGGTAACAGACTACAAACAAACTCAGCATAGTCTGATAGTGCAGTCATTCTCCCTTCCATCATCCTCTGTCTGAATGTAGGTTACCAAGACATCAGTGGGAGTATGACAGCACAATCAGACTACATAGCTTGTTTGTGTTCTGTTACCATGGAGACACATAGGCCTGCAAGGAGTCCAGGTAAGATTCTAGGCTGAGTTTACTGGGACAGTTACCTCCAGATCTGGGTAGCTAAGCACTATCAGCGAGGCACAGGCACTGGTATCATCTTCTTTTATATAGGACAGGTCCACACCTCCAACCCGCTCCAGGCCAGGGAAGTCAGGGCTGTGCTGCCATGTCTCAGTGTCGCTGGTGATCACGTTGTCTTTTAAAATACTCTGCTCCCTGAAACATAGAAAATGTAAACAAACGCCATAATGATTAAGCTCTTTAATACATATATATTCTCTTGTAAACTGTGATACCTTGTGGGCAGGGTCCTCTCTCCTCACCTACTGTATCCTCACCCATCCCTTGTAGACTGTGAGCCCTTGTGGGCAGGATCCTCTCTCCTCACCTACTGTATCCTCACCCATTCTTTGTAGACTGTGAGCCCTCGTGGGCAGGGACCTCTCTCCTCATCTACTGTATCCTCACCCATTCCTTGTAGACTGTGAGCCCTCATGGGCAGGGACCTCTCTCCTCACCTACTGTATCCTCACCCATCCCTTGTAGACTATGAGCCCTTTGGGCAGGGTCCTCTCTCCTCACCTACTGTATCCTCACCCATCCCTTGTAGACTATGAGCCCTTGTGGGCAGGATCCTCTCTCCTCACCTACTGTATCCTCACCCATTCCTTTGTAGACTGTGAGCCCTTGTGGGCAGGATCCTCTCTCCTCACCTACTGTATCGTCACCCATCCCTTGTAGACTGTCAGCCCTCATGGGCAGGGACCTCTCTCCTCACCTACTGTATCCTCACCCATCCCTTGTAGACTGTTAGCCCTTGGGCAGGGTCCTCTCTCATCTACTGTATCCTCACCCATCCCTTGTAGACTGTGAGCCCTGTGGGCAGGGCCCTCTCCCTCACCTACTGTATCCTCACCCATCCCTTGTAGACTGTGAGCCCTCGTGGGCAGGCCTCTCTCCTCATTTACTGTATCCTCACCCATCCCTTGTAGACTGTGAGCCCTCAGGGCAGGTATCCTCTCTCCTCCTGTAACTCTGTAACTGTCTGTGTCTTGTAATAATTAATATATATATATATATATATATATATATATATATATTAAATTATTTATTTATATTGCGCCATTAGGTTCCATGGCGCTTTACATGAGGATGAGGGAGACAAGAACAAGTACACTAAATCTAGGCAATCAGGACGTACAGGTACAGGAGGGGCAGGGACCCTGTCCACGAGGGCTCACAGTCTAAGAGGGGCGAGTTGGGATACAGTAGGATGGGGGAATGTGAGGTATGGGGCGGTCGCCTGGGTCTCATGGCAGGTTGTAGGTTTGACGGAACAAGTGAGTCTTCAGGTGACACTTGAAGCTACTCAGGGTAGGAGAGTGTCTGACGTGTTCGGGTAGGGAGTTCCAGAGTAAGGCAGATGCCCGGGAGAAGTCCTGGACTCGGTTGTGCGAAGAGGTGATGAGGGGGGAGCAGAGGAGAAGTTCTTGGGAGGAGTGGAGGTTGCGTGAGGGTAGGTAGCCGGGAGGCCATTGAGAAGGAGGTTGCAGTAGTCAAGGCGGGAGATGATAAGAGCATGGATGAGTGTTTTAGCGGTGTCGTGGGTGAGGAAGGAGCGGATCCGCGAGAGGTTCTTGAGCTGGAGGGATGTGGTGAGGGCCTCGATGTGGGGCTTGAAGGATAGGGAGGAGTCAAGGATTACCCCGAGGCACTTGGCTTGGGGGACTGGGGAGAGGGCGCAGTCGTTGATGCAGATGGATAGGTTGGGAGGTGGGGTGGAATTTCTTGGGGGGAAGACGATGAATTCAGTTTTGTCCATGTTGAGTTTAAGGAAGCGAGCAGAGAAGAAGGATGAGATGGCGGAAAGGCATTGTGGGATTTTGGAGAGTAGGGAGGTGATGTCAGGGCCGGACAGGTAGATTTGGGTGTCGTCGGCGTAGAGATGGTACTGAAGGCCGTGGGACTCAATGAGTTGCCCTAGGCCGAGAGTGTAAATGGAGAAAAGTAGGGGTCCCAGGACCGAACCTTGGGGGACTCAGACAGAGAGGGGGTAGGGTGAGGAGGAGGTGTGGGAGTGCGAGACGCTGAAGGTCCGGTATATATATATTTATTTGTGTATGTATGCCCCGGCCTTTTAACAATATAAAGCACCATGCAATAAACAGCGCTATAAAAAATAATAATTATATAATAATAAAGATGATAATAATATACACATTGCTAATCATTAGGATAAGACAATGCTATCACAGCCATTTACTATTGCTGCAGACATGACTATGGATGGATCAGGGAAGTCTACACTGCCTGGGGCTGACTGGGACTTTGGGGCCCCTGGGACACATCATGGCCCCTGAGGTACAAGCCTGCTGGATGATCAGGCCCCGCCTCTTTACAGGGGAACTACAAATCCCAGCATGCTGCGCCATAAGGGTCTTAGTACAGCACTGCCTGAATGTAAGGTGTTACCGCCACACAGGAGCACTCGCCTCTCCCAGGTTACTGTCATCTGGTCTTGCTCGGTTTGCTCGGTTTTCCCGGTGTCTCTGCAGCCTCCTCCATGGTGAGGCGCTCCGGCCGCCCCGCACACTTCCTGCATTTCTCAATGTCCCGGCAGAAGACTGAACAGCGCGCCATCTGGTGGTGATTTTGTATCATTACAGTCTGAGAAGGAACGTGTGACGTAATAACATGAATACTGTCGATTATGACGAGAGGCGTGGTTATCTTAACCGTATGGACGATTTCTATACCGAGGGCTGCATGTATACAGCGCCATCTACTGGCTGTAAGGTCACAACATTATACAGAACTGACGTAGTGCACAGCGCCCTCTATTGGCTGTAAGGTCACACATTATACAGAACTGACGTAGTGCACAGCGCCCTCTATTGGCTAAAGGTCACACATTATACAGAACTGACGTAGTGCACAGCGCCATCTCTTGGCTAAAGGTCACACATTATACAGAACTGACGTAATGAACAGCGCCCTCTATTGGTTTCACCTTTTCTGACATTCTTCAGTCCATATATTGAAGCTTTGCCATGTTCCACTATGTGCTGCATCTATTATACCGTATCCTGTAAGTCATCAGCTTCCACCATCAGGGTGTCCACGAATCCCACAATTTACTGCGCCGCCCGCAGCACGCTGGAAGTCATATTGGGATACAGTGGTGTAACTTCAGGCCCAGGGCCCCCAATTATTGCAGATCTTTAATAGTATTAGTCTTTTCCTATAGGCCAACGGGACTTTTGGGGCCCCCTAGGCTACAGGGCCCGGGTGCGATCACAGCCCCTGCACCTATTGTACCTGTTGGGATATCCAAATGATGGCTGTCTCAATATGGTGCCCACTGGCGGTACCACCAGCCCAGCAGGACACCGAGTCAACCTTGCCCACAGCAAGCCTCCCTGCACACATCACGTGCAGCCCCACCCCACCCCCCGCAAAACACAGGAAAGGGTGCTTTCACACAGCGTTTTTTTGTGATCCGTGGCTGTCCGTTGTAAAACTGACAGCCACGGATCCGATTTTGGCCCCATGTTATCCTATGGGCACGGATCACATCGGATTTGGCCTTATTGGCATCCGATTTTGGTCGGATCCGATCCTGGCCGTTTTTTTGCTGTGCCCAAAATCGCAGCCTGCTGCGATTTTTGGCACAGCGGGTCAGATCGGGCCGAATTGGATCCGACCTGATCCGCGCCAAATAACATCGGGCCTATGGAGCGAGGATCCGAGGAAACAGCTGAGCGTTCCTCGGACCCGATGTTAGTGCACTGAGCATGCTCAGTACACTAACACCGCTCTGTGCCATGTAATATCACTTCTGCAATGTATATTCATACATTGTAGAAGTGACATCTCCTGAAAATAAAGGGTTAAAAATAAAAAAAACTTCATTCTCACCTCTCCACGATCCAGCGATGCCTCCTGCGCTCTGTGCCTCTAGGACCTGGCCTGACGTCACAGTTGAGTCACATGGCCGGTTACCGCGGTAACCGGTCATGTGACTGTGACATCATGCCAGGTCCTGTTGATCAGAAGAAGAAGCTGGAAGCGCCGCGGGTGTCGCGGAGAGGTGAGAATGAAGTTTTTTTTATTTTTTAAGGTCTGCAAACAGGGGAGCGAAGAGGGGGGAGACAGAGGGGAGACACAGGGGAGACACAGGGAGACACAAGGGGACAAAGAGGGGAGACACAGGGGGACAAAGAGGGGAGACACAGGGGAGACACAGGGGGACAAAGAGGGGAGACACAGGGGAGACAGAGGGGGACAAAGAGGGGAGACACAGGGGAGACAGAGGGGGACAAAGAGGGGGTGCAAAGAGGGGAGACAGAGGGGGACAAGGAGGGGAGACACAGGGGGACAAAGGTGACAGGAGGGAGAGAGAAGGGGGACGAGATGACAGGAGGAGCAGGGACAGGATCCAGCTGATGCTGCAAAATATCGGGATCGGATGCCTATTTGGCATCCGATTGCAGTCATCAGTTTGGATCCGATGCTGTCCGAGGGGAGCAGCAAAAAGTCTGATCCCCTCGGACAGCATAAAAACGCTGTGTGAAAGCAGCCAAAGAGAACTTACAGGACCTATGATGACGTCACAGTCATGGGTGGAGTCAGATCACATGACTGTGACTTCACCAAATGACCTTGCCCAATCACTCCCGCTCTGCTCACTTAACCTCACACTCCCCCTCTCTGCCCTGCTCTCCCTGCTCTGCCTACTCATGTCCACTCAACCCCGCTCTCCCCCACTCTGCCCACTCACATCCACTCAACCCTGGTCTGCCCACTCACCCCCTCTGCTGCACTCACCCCGCTCTCCCCACTCACCCTTGCTCTCCCCCACTCTGCCCACTCACTCACGCTCTCCCCCTCTCTAGCCACTCTGCTTCAATCAACCCCGCTCTCTCCCACTCTGCCCACTCACTGCCGCTCACCCCACTCACCTTTGCTCTCCCCACTCTGCCCACTCACTCCCTCTGTCTGACTCTCTACCTGCTCTCCCTACTCTTTCCCGCTCTGCCCACTCCTACCCGCTCTTGTTGCACTGCTCACTCTCTCCCACTCTGCCTGCTCCACCCGCTCTGCCCCACTCAACCCTGTTCTCCTCCAACTTGACCCTGCCCTGCTCTACTCGTTCACCCCCGCTCTCCCTACTCAACTCTGCCTACTCAACCCCAGTCATCTTTGCTCTGCCCCTCAGTATGAGAGTGAGCACAGGGGCAGGGAGAAAGAGACCACAGGAGAGGGGGGCAGAGAGACATCACAGGTTGGCCAGAGAGCAACGCAGGGGGCAGTAAGGCAGCACAAGTGGGGGCAGAGAGCGACCACAGGCGGGGCACAATGCATGGACGGGGAGGGCATTATGTGCTCGGGCCAGAGAGCATGCACGGGAGGGGAGTCAGACGAGGGAGATGACCGCTGCTGCCATCACGCCCACATCTAGTATTAGAATCAGTCCTCTAGATTTGTTGATTTTATTTTACATTAGTTTCCAAAACATGAATAAATATAATTAATATATTAATATAAAAATCACATCGATCACTCTAGAATATTAGCAGAAAAAAACTCTTTCCTTAAGCCAGTGATAATACAAAATCCAACAGGAAGCACAAGGTACATAATGTCTCGCTCCAGGCGGGGACCGTGGAGTACTCAGAACTGGGCCATCTCGTCGTCGTCTGGGGCTGCGGGATGTCACAGTTGGGTGACCCGGTCCGTGGTCTCCTCGTAGGGCGAGCAGTAAAAAAAGGGGTTTTAAAAATGGGTGACAGCAAAAATGAAATGACACCACCTGTGGTTGGTGGCCAGATGTAGCCTCCGCTGCGTCGGGACCTTTGGGGATGATAAGAGTAGCAGCGTAGGTGTATCAGCTCTCCACGGGAAGAGCAGGTCCCCAGGGCACACGTGTAGTCTGTAGATAGGCAGGAATCGTTGGGGATGCAAGGACGTATTGTGTGGAAGAACTGACAGACACAGGGGTAACAGGGTAACCTTTACAGAAGTTTGAAGCATGTTTATCCAGGGCACAATTCACAAGTGGTCTCAGGGGTCTGGAGCTTGGAAGCAAGTTGGGCTTTCCACACCCGGCAAGTACTGAGGCCTCCCTGTTGCACTGTTCCATTTGAGATCCATGGCTATTAAAGCTATGCTTAGGTTTCCTCCTCACTCCTGTGTCTCGGCCGTATGACAGGCGGCTTGAGCCCTCTCTGGGTTACTCTCTCTTCTGTCTCTCCCAAGCTCACTGTTGCGGTTGTGTCTCCTGGCCTTTCTAAATAGACGAGCAACATGAAATGACCTGCCCTCCGGTTTTGGCTGCTGGGTATGAAGTCCCGGTGTCCGTACTACACTAGGTGGTGAGGCGAGCTGGCACTGCTCCACTCCTCACACCTTTCCTCCACTTTCCTGAGACCCTTAGCATATGTCACCCACATGGGCTAGTCAGTCACCTAGGATAAGCCAAGTGCGGCTACCGTCCATAGGATGTCTTCTACAGTCCTCCTAGGAACTGAACTGCCTGACCCTGCCCCCAGACCAGAATTTATAGGGGACCTGCCCTGAACTCTGGCTTTAGAGCTCCCCCTTCTGGCCTGGAGTTGGGAAGGTGTTATGCGCGTGTGTGTGTCACCTGAGGTGGGCGCCTTCCATTGCTGCCAAGCTTAATATTGTGACGACCGGACCCTGGGGCGCCACAATAACAAATTGTAAGGTTTGTACAAGGATCATAAGAGAAACACACAAAATATATGGGAACACTGAATATCATAGATTAACTGGTGAGCCCACACTACAAGAGATCCTCCACTGAGGGGAAGGAACATTAAAGCCTGAAATAAGAAAACTATTAAAAAGTTCAATCTGGAAAATAAACAGTGAAAGAAAAAAGGTGACATTGTATTATACAGCACTAAACATGGAGGTTTTATGTCAGTTCACTGTACATCCAATAGAGGCCGCTGTGTGGTGAATACATAGAGTGTAGGAAATCATGAAACCAATAGAGGGCGCTCTATGCTGATTATATAGAGTGTAAAAAAATATTGGAATCTGCGAGTCCTCAGTGGTTGATACCTTTTGTTTCACATTTACGAATTTGAACGCAGCGTGCCGAACACCTGCCAAACACATGCGCACTGCGTCCCTATGTTTAATATGGGAATGCATAGTAGCTATGTTTGGTTACGTTTGCGTTTGGATGCGCATAGTTTGTGTGCCCTCCTACGCCCTCCGAACGCACCAAGTTGCATTTGGTGGTGCAGTGCCCATAGAACTACTGTAAATTATTTCAGCACCCAGGACAGCAGCCTCTAGACTACGCAAATGGCGTAAGCACCAGGGACAACTCCTTATAATGGATTCTGTCGTGTCCCTGGTATCTACGCAAAGTACGTATTGTACTCCTGCAAGCCCAGGAGTCGGCGGCTGTCATTGTAAAGTATAGGAAAAGCCGATAATAGTGGCGATCATGTAAAATAAAGAATTAACCCTTGACATGCCGATCTCTGTGGACAACATGTCTCTTGGGAGGGTGGGCACTCCCTAGAGACATGTTGCCCACATCTATTAGTAACATTAACCCTTTGTTCATCCCTGCAGCAGCAGGAATGAACAAAACATACTGTAACTGGATTGATCCGGATTACACATTATAAGCAATCCGGTTACCGTATGCGGGGTTAGGGACACATTTTTGGTGGAAAATGTGTCTGAAGGCACTTGCAATTACCGCATCTGGATTAGGATGTGGTAATGTAATATGCCTTGCAAGTATGACCCTAACCTTGCAAAGCTGTCCACAATCTGTGCCCCCCATATATCTCTGAACTTATCTCCTGATATCAACCAACTTGTAATCTTCGATCCTCCCAAGACCTCCTCCTTTCCTCTACACTTGTACGTTCCTCATCTAACCGCCTATAAGACTTCGCCCGAGCATCCCCCATCCTCTGGAATTCTGCACCCCATCATGTCCGATTGTCCCCCACACTCAGAACCATCAAGCGGAATCTGAAAACCCATCTCTTCAGAACAACCTACAGCCTGAAAAGACTACAGTGCCACCTCACCGCCACTGGACCCAGTGCTCCACTGCTACTAGACCTGGCGCCTCCACCGCCACTGGACCTGGCACTCCACCGCCACTGGACCTGGCACTCCACCGCCACTGGACCTGGCACTCCACCACCACTGGACCTGGCACTCCACCGCCACTGGACCTGGCACTCCACCGCTACTGGACCTGATACTCTACCACTACCAGAGCAGACCCAACCTTCTCTGTCTCTCTCCCTATTGCCCTGTAGAATGTAAGCCCACAAGGGCAGGGTCCTCTCTCCCCTCTGTACCAGTTTGTCACTGTTAGTTTGTTCATTGTATTTTTAACTTGTTTATATATAACCCTTCTCATGTACAGCACCATGGAATCAATGGTGCTGTATAAATAAATAATAATAATAATGTCGCGCAAGGTCCTGTCACATCGGTACATGGCCTTGCGCAGCTTCGGATAGCATGAACAAACCGTCGGAGAGCTAAGTACTTATTCTTTATTATTTTTAATACCTGACTTTCTTTCATTTAGATTTTGCAGTGTATATTAATACCCTGTGAAATCAAATGGCGGCTGTCACACATGTCACAGAGGGAGGAGAAGCAGGATTCTTCCTCCCCTCTGTGACATCAGATGCAGCAGCGTCTGCTCTTATAGGAAAAAGCGCTGGCACCGCTGCGTAAAGAAATGACATGTTGACGCCCGTGTTTTCTCCCATAAAAGTGCTGCATAAAATTACGCCGTGTCTGTACGGCAAAGTGAATTTCCCATTCACTTTACCGGCAGTCAATAGGCACATAGTGAATATTTGAAAAGCGCATGCAAAAAAGCGCTCAAAAATGCGCAATGTGTGAACGTAGCCTTACCTTATATAGAGTGTAGGAAATCCTGAAACCAATAGAGGGCGCTCTGTGCTGATTATATAGGGTGTAGGAAATCCTGAAACCAATAGAGGGCGCTCTGTGCTGATTATATAGGGTGTAGGAAATCATGAAACCAATAGCGGGCGCTCTGTGTAGATAATATAGGGTGTAGGAAATCATGAAACCAATAGAGGGCGCTCTGTGCTGATTATATAGGGTGTAGGAAATCATGAACCCAATAGAGGGCGCTTTGTGCTGATTATATAGGGTGTAGGAAATCATGAAACCAATAGAGGGCGCTCTGTGCTGATTATATAGGGTGTAGGAAATCATGAACCCAATAGAGGGAG
The DNA here is from genome assembly GCA_033576535.1 of Allobates femoralis. Lineage (NCBI taxonomy): Eukaryota > Metazoa > Chordata > Amphibia > Anura > Aromobatidae > Allobates > Allobates femoralis. Next base: position 435,542,247 of record JARQOC010000006.1, on the reverse strand, counting down.
CTCTGTGGTGATTATATATATAGGGTATAAAAGAAAAGTGTATGGACATACCTGTAGCGAACCATTTTTGCAGCTCTGAGCACAACAGTGAATCCGATATGAGGCTGCTCATCTTAAAGAGTGACTTCAAATCTCAGAGGGAGAGAAGAATTTGGGAATACAAATTGATAACAATCTTTGACACATTGAAAAGCGGATTAAATATTTCACGTGGATTTATGGCATTTTATGTAAAATGAACGGACATTTGGGGATAGCAGGTTCATGCATTTTTTATATAAAACAAAAATGTATTTGGAGACAGCTTGCAACACACTGAAATTATAGCACTATGAACTCTGACATTTCTGTGAACTTAGAACTCTGCTCTAAACAACTTAACTAAGTATTTTCAGGTCTCCATGGGTTACTAACCATCCACCTAATACATTGGTTCCGCTTATCTTAGAAATCTGCTTTCTCTGTCCCTGCTCCTCCACCCCTCCCTACCCGACCCTGCTTTGCGTCACCTGTCATATCCACCAGAGCATATACCACTGTTTTGCCTTTTTTTTTTTTTCTCTATTGCATATGTATATATGTATGAGTCTTCAGAATCTGTGTCATTATTAGCCTGAGGAAGGGGCCGCAGCGTCCCGAAAGCTTGCTATGTTAACCATCTTTTCAGTTAGCCATTAAAAGGTATCAACCACTGAGGACTCTCAGATTGCAATATATTTTTCTATCTACTGGCTAACACGGTACAAATATTCTTTACCTTATCGAAACAAATAGAGGGAGTTCTGAGGTGATTATATAGGGTGTGGGAAATCATGAAACCAATAGAGGGCGCTCTGTGCTGATTTATATAGGGTGTGGGAAATCATGAAACCAATAGAGGGCGCTCTGTGCTGATTATATATGGTGTAGGAAATCATGAAACCAATAGAGTTAGGCTGGCTTCACACTTGCAGATGGATCTGCAGCGTTTTGCAGATGCATCTGCAAGTGTGAGCATGCTGACCGCGGCCCCTATGTTTATAATAGGGCGCACGCGGTGTGAAAGCTCTCATTCACTCCTATATGTGTACTGTCAGCAGGCGTATGCCTGCTGACAGATCACACACTCCCGTCCGCACTGTGGACGCGAGATGTAGCGTCCATGCTGCGGGCGGGAGAGTGTGATCTGTAAGCAGGCATACGCCTGCTGACAGTACACATATAGGAGTGAATGAGAGCTTTCACACCGCGTGCGCCCTATTATAAACATAGGGGCCGCGGTCAGCATGCTCACACTTGCAGATGCATCTGCAAAACGCTGCAGATCCATCTGCAAGTGTGAAGGCAGCCTAAGCGCTGTGCTGATTATATAGGGTGTAGGAAATCATGAAACCAATAGAGGGCGCTCTGTGGTGATTATATAGGGTGTAGGAAATCATGAAACCAATAGCGGGCGCTCTGTGGTGATTATATAGGGTGTAGGAAATCATGAAACCAATAGAGGGCGCTCTATGCTGATTATATATAGGGTGTAGGAAATCATGAAACCAATAGAGGGAGTTCTGTGGTAATTATATAGGGTGTAGGAAATCATGAAACCAATAGAGGGAGCTCTGTGGTGATTATATATATAGGGTATAAAAGAAAAGTGTATGGACATACCTGTAGCGAACCATTTTTGCAGCTCTGAGCACAACAGTGAATCCGATATGAGGCTGCTCATCTTAAAGAGTGACTTCAAATCTCAGAGGGAGAGAAGAATTTGGGAATACAAATTGATAACAATCTTTGACACATTGAAAAGCGGATTAAATATTTCACGTGGATTTATGGCATTTTATGTAAAATGAACGGACATTTGGGGATAGCAGGTTCATGCATTTTTTATATAAAACAAAAATGTATTTGGAGACAGCTTGCAACACACTGAAATTATAGCACTATGAACTCTGACATTTCTGTGAACTTAGAACTCTGCTCTAAACAACTTAACTAAGTATTTTCAGGTCTCCATGGGTTACTAACCATCCACCTAATACATTGGTTCCGCTTATCTTAGAAATCTGCTTTCTCTGTCCCTGCTCCTCCACCCCTCCCTACCCGACCCTGCTTTGCGTCACCTGTCATATCCACCAGAGCATATACCACTGTTTTGCCTTTTTTTTTTTTTCTCTATTGCATATGTATATATGTATGAGTCTTCAGAATCTGTGTCATTATTAGCCTGAGGAAGGGGCCGCAGCGTCCCGAAAGCTTGCTATGTTAACCATCTTTTCAGTTAGCCATTAAAAGGTATCAACCACTGAGGACTCTCAGATTGCAATATATTTTTCTATCTACTGGCTAACACGGTACAAATATTCTTTACCTTATCGAAACAAATAGAGGGAGTTCTGAGGTGATTATATAGGGTGTGGGAAATCATGAAACCAATAGAGGGCGCTCTGTGCTGATTATATAGGGTGTGGGAAATCATGAAACCAATAGAGGGCGCTCTGTGCTGATTATATATGGTGTAGGAAATCATGAAACCAATAGAGTAAGCGCTGTGCTGATTATATAGGGTGTAGGAAATCATGAAACCAATAGAGGGCGCTCTGTGGTGATTATATAGGGTGTAGGAAATCATGAAACCAATAGCGGGCGCTCTGTGGTGATTATATAGGGTGTAGGAAATCATGAAACCAATAGAGGGCGCTCTATGCTGATTATATATAGGGTGTAGGAAATCATGAAACCAATAGAGGGAGTTCTGTGGTAATTATATAGGGTGTAGGAAATCATGAAACCAATAGAGGGAGCTCTGTGGTGATTATATATATAGGGTATAAAAGAAAAGTGTATGGACATACCTGTAGCGAACCATTTTTTGCAGCTCTGAGCACAACAGTGAATCCGATATGAGGCTGCTCATCTTAAAGAGTGACTTCAAATCTCAGAGGGAGAGAAGAATTTGGGAATACAAATTGATAACAATCTTTGACACATTGAAAAGCGGATTAAATATTTCACGTGGATTTATGGCATTTTATGTAAAATGAACGGACATTTGGGGATAGCAGGTTCATGCATTTTTTATATAAAACAAAAATGTATTTGGAGACAGCTTGCAACACACTGAAATTATAGCACTATGAACTCTGACATTTCTGTGAACTTAGAACTCTGCTCTAAACAACTTAACTAAGTTTTTCAGGTCTCCATGGGTTACTAACCATCCACCTAATACATTGGTTCCGCTTATCTTAGAAATCTGCTTTCTCTGTCCCTGCTCCTCCACCCCTCCCTACCCGACCCTGCTTTGCGTCACCTGTCATATCCACCAGAGCATATACCACTGTTTTGCCTTTTTTTTTTTTTCTCTATTGCATATGTATATATGTATGAGTCTTCAGAATCTGTGTCATTATTAGCCTGAGGAAGGGGCCGCAGCGTCCCGAAAGCTTGCTATGTTAACCATCTTTTCAGTTAGCCATTAAAAGGTATCAACCACTGAGGACTCTCAGATTGCAATATATTTTTCTATCTACTGGCTAACACGGTACAAATATTCTTTACCTTATCGAAACAAATAGAGGGAGTTCTGAGGTGATTATATAGGGTGTGGGAAATCATGAAACCAATAGAGGGCGCTCTGTGCTGATTATATAGGGTGTGGGAAATCATGAAACCAATAGAGGGCGCTCTGTGCTGATTATATATGGTGTAGTAAATCATGAAACCAATAGAGTAAGCGCTGTGCTGATTATATAGGGTGTAGGAAATCATGAAACCAATAGAGGGCGCTCTGTGGTGATTATATAGGGTGTAGGAAATCATGAAACCAATAGCAGGCGCTCTGTGGTGATTATATAGGGTGTAGGAAATCATGAAACCAATAGAGGGCGCTCTATGCTGATTATATATAGGGTGTAGGAAATCATGAAACCAATAGAGGGCGATCTGTGGTGATTATATAGGGTGTAGGAAATCATGAAACCAATAGAGGGCACTCTGTGGTGATTATATAGGGTGTAGGAAATCATGAAACCAATAGAGGGCGCTCTGTGCTGATTATATATAGGGTGTAGGAAATCATGAAACCAATAGAGGGAGCTCTGTGCTGATTATATATAGGGTGTAGGAAATCATGAAACCAATAGAGGGCGATCTGTGGTGATTATATAGGGTGTAGGAAATCATGAAACCAATAGAGGGCACTCTGTGGTGATTATATAGGGTGTAGGAAATCATGAAACCAATAGAGGGCGCTCTGTGCTGATTATATATAGGGTGTAGGAAATCATGAAACCAATAGAGGGCGCTCTGTGCTGATTATATATAGGGTGTAGGAAATCATGAAACCAATAGAGGGCGATCTGTGGTGATTATATAGGGTGTAGGAAATCATAAAACCAATAGAGGGAGTTCTGTGCATATTATACAGGGTGTAGGAAATCTTGAAACCAATAGAGGGCCCTCAAGTTATAATTAACAAAGTCAATAGATGGCGCTGTTGACCAACTTGCAGCACTATCACTTCTGTTCTACAAGTCCAAGAGCCATAACTTTTATATTTTTCTATCTATATAGACATATGCCGGCTTGTTTTTTTTCAGGATGAGTTGTACTTTCATATGAAATCATTTATTTTACCATATGGTGTACAGGAAAGTGGGAAAAAATTCCAAGTGTGGTGAAATTGCCAAAAAAAAAGTTCAATTACATATTTGTTTTTGTGTTTTTAATTATCATGTTCATTATATAGTAAAACAGATGTGACGGTATGATGCCTCGGGTAAGTACAAGCCTTAGATATCAAACATGTACAGTTTTTTTATTGCAGTGGTGAAAAAAATACAGAAGTTTAAAAAAAAAAAATACGACCTAAAGAGTCAGAGAAAGGACTGCGACCGGTGGGAGACTCGAGACCCGAAACTTCACCACACCAGCATTCCTATGCGGCCAAAGCAGCTACACCATCGGACACTAGAGGAGATCGGGGTAAGAGGGACGACGGTAACCAATGGTTGAGGGTCCAATATAAGAAGAATGACCGCGGCAACAACGCTAAGGAGAGAACAGATCCGAACAACTACCATGCAATACCGCCAAAAGGTCCCAGAGATAAACCTCCCCACTCGGCCAGGAGATGAGATGAGACTGTCCAAAGACTGAGAAGATTTCCCCCCTCCCCTTTTTTTTTTTTTTTTTTTTTTTTTTTTTTCCCATTATTCTTTCAGCGAAGTACTAGCTGAATACCCGAAATCTGATTGGAGCAAGGATAGAAGATTGGAGAAAGGAACCCAGCCCTTTTAATTCCCCACATGTTTGCCTCCTCTCCCACCCCCCCTCTTTTGTTCTCTTTGTTCTTTCTTCTCTCTTTGTCTTCCTCCCTCTCTTTCCTCTCTCCTCTTCCCTTTCCCCTATTGCTGCAGGTGGTTATGGGGAGCCGTCCAAATCTCCATAGACTTCAGAGCGGATGATACCAGCCAACCTGAACGCCTGCAAAAAGAGGCTGCCTAGAGACGGGACTCATGAGGAACCTAAGGATTAATTGAAATTGAGGTATCACATATGGGAGGTGCTAGGAACATCTGGAGACAGAGGTCTTGTGACCTGGTAGAGAAAATATAAAGCTAGCAACAATGTGATAACTATCTTACCATGCAAATGGGGAAAAAATTTTGAATTTAAAGTCTTTTGCACTGTTCGAATAGTATACTACTGATGCTTTGCTCCTGCACCCCCATCCCACGCCTGCCCCCTCCCCCCCTCTCCTCTCTTTTATTTCTCTGCCTGTGCCCCTGCGTTTGCCCCACGCATCCTCCCCTCCTTGCTGGCCCCTTTCCCTTCCATTCTCCATACTTTTTCCTAATTTACACAGAAATCTAGATGAACAAGGGGAGGCCCTGGGGCTAGATAATCACAAGGCTTAAGAATGGTGCGGTCCGCAGATCATCAGCGCAGAAAAAAGGAAGTCATGATGGGGGGTAAAGTGTTGTCAGGGGGTACAGGAATTGGGGTTCGTACCCCCTCGAGATGGAAATTTATTAGTTTGGTTCTGGTTCAACATACTAGATGTGTAGTTATCATGAAGTGGGCTTCTACCAAAATATTCCACTTATCAAAAAATAGACGCTGTAAAGAATTAATGTGTCACATACCTATACCTATACCTTCTTCTCCTCGAGCAGTAACAAAGAAATCAATCATACAGACAGGGATACCCACTGATCCCGCACAACAAAAAATATATTGGAAATGTTGCGTTTAGTGACATGGAATGTCAAAGGACTGAGATCGCCAAACAAAAGGGGTATGGTACTGAGGCACCTGAAAAGACTTCATACTGACATTGCCTTACTACAGGAAACTCACTTACTTACACATGAGCTACATGACATTCAAAAGTTATGGGTGGGATCAGCCTGGATAGCAGGAGCCCAAAATAGAAAGGCAGGAGTCTTAATTCTGACCAATAAAAATCTAGCTTGTACCTTAATATCCATCTCCCAGGACCAAGAGGGTAGACTTCTCAATGTAGTCCTGAAGATACGCGACCAGCGGTTCAGTATCTACAATATCTATGCGCCAAACAGTTCAAGATCACAATATTTTGCAACACTTCATGAGAAGGTATTGGGGGACAAAGAACCCAACATTATTATAGGGGGTGATTTTAATGAGGTAATGAGGGAGGATATGGATAGACAGAGGCCAGATGAAAAGGGACACACAGGGGTCCTGACGAAGAACAAGGGCCAAGGGGAATTGGTGGAAATGACGAAAGCTCTCGGGTTGACTGATGTATGGCGAGTTCTCCATCCACAAGACACCGATTTCTCGCACTTCTCTCATCCACATTCTTCATGGTCGCGAATAGATCTCTTTTTGGCTAATACCCAATTAATGCGACTGATAGAAGAGGCGGAAATAGAGAATATGGTGATCTCGGATCATAGTCCGGTACGCATAGACATATTGGACACCCGGCCTAAAGGCTCAGATATATTATGGAGATTCCCTTCACACCTGTCGACTAACGGAGACTTGAAAACTAAACTTAGAGAATGGTGGTCCAGGTTTGACATGGATAACGCCATGCATAAGGAAAATCACAAACTATTCTGGGAGACAGGAAAAGCTGTGATACGAGGACAAATTATAGCATACACACTAACGCAAAAGAAAAGAATTAGAGAACAATTTACTACAGCTAGTGAGAAAGTTGCAGAGTCGTACAGACAATTCCGTAATACACAAGACCCATCAGACAAAAAAACATGGATAGAGGCTAAACGAGATTATGATCATTGGGCAGAGCAGAGAGGAATCATGGTTCGTGGACAGCTTGAAGTAGATCTCAACAAATTTGGAGACAAAGCGGGCTGATTACTAGCCAAGCTGGCCAAGGGTAGATACCACTCAGACCCAATCATGGCCCTCAAACGAAAAGAGGGGGGAACCACGAATAACCCGAGAGAAATTAACTTGATCCTCGGTGACTTTTATAGACACTTGTACAGCACAAAGGATAACCAGACTCAAGGAGCAAGGGAGTGGCTAGCAAGAGTGCCACTCGCATCGGTGTCTGCGGCTGACCTGGAAGAATTAAACGGGCCAGTGGCGGAGGCCGAGGTTGACTTGGCAATAAGACACCTAGGCAATAGCAAAGCACCAGGACCCGATGGGTTTTCGGGGGAATTTTATAAGCTACTAAGGGAAGACATAACGCCAATTCTGACTAAGCTGTTTAATGACATGACTGAGGGCAACCCTATTCCAGACGAATCCAATGTCGCATACATCAAATTAATACCAAAGGGCGATAGAGATAGAGAGGATCCAGCGAATTACAGACCCATCTCACTAATAAACCTAGATATAAAAATACTGTCAAAGATCATGGCGGATAGACTGGCTCAGATTCTACCTGATCTGATACAAAAGCAACAAACAGGCTTCATCAAGGGAAGATCAGCTGTGACCAATGTTCGTAAAGCCCTCATGGTGCTGGACGAGGTGAAAAATAGGACAACTGCGAGAGGGAAGGACCCAGCCGTGGTCACCTTAGATGCGGAAAAGGCATTCGACAATGTGAAGTGGCCATGGCTGGGTCTAGTCTTAGACCATATGGGAATACGGGGAAAATTCTGTCTCTTCTTACAGAATTTATACGCGAATCCCACAGCAAGGGTCCATACACCAGGGTTCCTATCGCCTAGATTCCCATTACAAAAGGGTACCAGGCAAGGGTGCCCACTATCCCCACTACTATTTAATTTGGCATTAGAACCGTTGGCGAGATTTATTAACAATTGTTCCTCGTTCGAGTGTATTAAGGTGGGACAGATTGAAGTGAAATCTGCATTGTTTGCAGATGATATCGCCCTATTTATGGAGAATCCAGATAGAGATCTGCCGAAATTGGTCACGGAACTGGAGCTGTTCGGAAAATTTTCAGGATTCAAATTAAACAGGAAGAAGTGCGAAATCCTGAAAATAAAGGAAGGGAGAGGCATGAGCGAGACCCTAAGGGCTCTAGGCTTTTCATCAGCAAGTTCCTCTATTAAATACCTGGGACTTTTATTGGGTAGATCCCCGAGCCAAGTGTACTCGCTAAATTATAGACCACTTTTTGAAAAAATTGAGCACGAACTGAAAAGGTGGGCAGGTCTGCCCTTATCTTTGCTGGGACGATGCCACTTGGTGAGGATGGTGAGTTTCGCGAGACTTCTCTACCTCCTACAAACCCTACCCCTACTCCTGAGACATTCTGACATCCAAAGACTTAATAGGGCCTTTTCGGCCTTCATATGGAGGGGGAAAAGACCGAGACTGCGCATGGGAGTGATGATGCTACCTAAAAATAATGGGGGCACGAATTTACCGGACATACGTGGGTATAACCTAGCATGTATAATAAGACATGTGGTAGAATGGATTAACCACACCGATAGATATTCCGACAGCCAGCTAGAAGAAGCTTTTGTACCCCATGGGATAGAGGCTCCTTACTCCACACACCCTTATCGAAACTACCAGTACATATTAAACAGTCAGTCATCTTTAGGGACACCATCATGTCCTGGAAAGCAGTGAGGAAGAAATGCAGGCTGTCTTGGAGAACATCTAAATACCTTAAACCATGGGCTTACCCTAGTTTTGAGGCAGGGTGGAGCAATAAACTGTTTGAACAATGGAAGAGACAAGGGATAGTAAAAATGGGAGACTTGATGATGACGACGGACAGACGATGGATGACATATCAGGAAATAGTGGAAAGGTTCAAGCTCGAGGGTTCCCAGGTACTCCAATTCTTACAGATAAAACAACAAATAATGCAACAACTCATAGATATATCCAACGAAGTCATAACCAACCCTGGTGACAAAATAATCAACTTAGAAGTCTCTCAATTGAGTATATCAATGATATATGGAGAATTGAGGGAAATCCTTGTTCCAGGGGGATCAACCCGCATCTTCACTAAATGGGAAAAATACTTGGCCAGGGAAGATATAGCAGACAGTGTCTTGATGGGTTGGGAAAAGGTGAGGAGACATATAACAAATGAACAATGGAGAGATTCGCATTTTCGAATCATACATGGGCTTGTCTATGGCCATGTTCACACACATGCATTTTTTTGACCATCTCTGCGTTTTTGGGCTGTTAAAAAAAACGCAGGTGCGTTAACGCAGGGTACATTTGAGTGTAGCTGCGTTTTTCAGCTCCATTTGCGTTTTTTACCCCTAGTCCAAAAAACGCTGCATGCAGCGTTTTTGGGTGCTGTAAAAAAACGCATGTGCGTTTTTTCCAAAAACGCATGCGTTTTTTTAACATGGGGCCCTATGGGAAACGCATGCAAAAACGCATGGTACATTAGTACCTTTTAGTGCTATTCAACAACGCATGCGTTTCCCATAGGGGCCCATGTTAAAAAAAACGCATGCGTTTTTGAAAAAACGCACATGCGTTTTTTTAACATGGGGGCCCTATGGGAAACACATGCATTTTTAAAAGACACATTTATGCACCCTGCGTTAACGCTTGCGTTTTTGCCTGCGTTTTTGGTAAAAAAATGACTAAGTCCAAAAACGTGGCAAATCCTTTCAGACACACAAGGGACATTTTTTGGCACTCTTAAAAAAACGCAAGTGCTTTTAAGAGTGCTAAAAAAAACGCAAATTGTGTGTGAACATAGCCTATGGCTTTAACTTTCTGCAATCCACTCTCCACCCAAATAGACTAACTAGATGTCCTAAATGTCAACAAGAAAGGACGGACATGATTCATGGGATATGGAGTTGTGTAAAGACACAAGACTTCTGGTTAATGATCAGTAACATGTCTACCACACTATGCAATTATATGGTTAATCAAGAGAAGTAATTTTTGCAACCGTGGAGAGTCTTGAAGCCCACTTCAAAGTTTTAATGCTTGAATGACTATTTTGATTTCATTTATGGTATTATGGTAGAGTTAGAGTTATACAATTTGTTAGATAACATGAGGTACACTTTGTATTATATATGATGCATAAATTAATTCACAGTGTCTCTTTACTGAGAACATGTAATGCGGAGTATTGATGTTTATTTTTCAATGTTAAATCATTAATAAAAATGATATATAAAAAAAAAAAATACAATTGTGCTTTTTCACCACATTCTGCACCCCGCAGCGTCCTCATTTTTTGGGATCTGGGGCTGTGTGAGGCTTATTTTTTGCAGCTTGAGCTGACGTTTGTAATGATACCATTTTGTGGTATTATTATTATTTATTTATTTATATAGCGCCATTATATTCCATGGCACTTTACATGCCAAAAGGGGCAGACTAGGACAAGTAACATAGTAACAATACAAGTTACAATAAATGTGGACAATTCGGTCGTACAGATAAAAGAGGGGAGAAATCCTGTCCCGAAGGCTCACAGTCTATGAGGGGCGGGTGGGGATACAGTGGGAGGGGGAGGTGCCGGTCATGAGGCGGTGGGTGGACCGGGTCTTATTGCAGGTGGTAGGCTTGGCAGAACAGGTGGGTCTTCAGGCTTCTTTTGAAGATTCTCAGGGTAGGAGAATGTCTGATGTGTTGGGGCAGAGAGTTCCAGAGTATAGGTGAAGCACAGGAGAAATCCTGTATGCGGTTGTGCAAAGAGATGAGGGGGGAGTAGAGGAGGAGTCTTGGGAGGATCACAGGTTGCGTGAGGGTAGGTATCGGGAGACCATGTGGGAAATGTATGGAGGGGACAGGTTGTGAATTGCTTTATATGTCATGTTAATGTTTTAAACCGGGATCTCTGGGAAGTAGGGAGCCAGTGGAGGACTTGGCAGAGGGGGGAGACAGGGGAGTAGCGGGAAGACAGATGGATTAGGCGGGCAGCGGAGTTCAGGACAGATTGGAGAGGTGCAAGGGAGGTGTTGGGGAGGCCGGCGAGCAGGAGGTTGCAGTAGTGGAGGCGGGAGATGATGAGAGCGTGACTAAGGGTTTTAGCAGTGTCGTTGTCAAGAAAAGTGCAGATCCTATAGATGTTTTTGAGCTGGAGTCGGCAGGAGGTGGCGAGGGCTTGGATGTGGGGCTTGAAGGAGAGGGAAGAGTCAAGGATAACCCGAGGCACTTGGCGTGGGGGACTGGGGAGAGAGAGCAGTCGTTGACGACAATGGATAGGTCAGGTAGCATCTTGGGGGGGGAAGACTATGAACTCGGTTTTGTCCATGTTCAGCTTAAGGAAGCGAGCAGAGAAGAAGGATGAGATGGTGGGCAGGCAGTGTGGAATTTTGGATAGAAGGGAGGCGATGTCAGGACCAGACAGGTAGATTTGGGTGTCATCAGCGTAGAGGTGGTACTGGAGGCCATGGGACTCAATGAGTTGCCCTAGGCCGAGAGTGTAGATTGAGAACAGTAACGGTTCAAGAACCGAGCCCTGGGGGACCCCGACAGATAGGGAGTAGGACGAGGAGGATGTGTGGGAGTGGGTAACGCTGAAGGTCCGGTCCGTTAAGTATAAGGAGATCCAAGAGAGGATGACGTCCGTGATGCCAAGAGATTCCAGGATATGAAGTAGAAGGGAGTGGTTAACAGTGTCGAAGGCGGCTGACAAGGTCGAGGAGGAGGAGAACAGAGTAGTGGCGCTTGCTTTTGGCAGTCAGTAGGTCATTTGTGACTTTGGTCAGGGCTGTTTCAGTGGAGTGGAGGGGTCGGAAGCCAGATTGCAGGCGGTCAAAGAGGGAGCAGGAGGAGAAGTGAGAGGACAGCTCAGAGTGGACATGCTGTTCAAGTAGTTTAGAGGCGAAAGGGAGGAGAGATATAGGGCGGTAGTTGGAGACAGTTATGGGGTCGAGGGAGGGTTTTTTGAGGATGGATGTAATCAAGGCGTGTTTGAAGGCTGAGGGGAAGGTGCCAGAGGTAAGTGATAGGTTGAAAAGATGAGTTAGGGCTGGGATGATAACGGAGGTGAGGTTGGGAATGAGGTGGGATGGGAGCGAGTCGTGGGCGCTGGTGGTGAGGTGTGATTTTGACAGGAGGGAGGAGAGCTGGTCTTCAGTTATGGGGGGGGAAGCAGTTGATGGAAGGAGAGGGCAGTATAGGTGAAAGGGGAGGCTGTGGGGACAGTGGATTAAAGCTGTCTCTGATTTTGTCAATTTTTTCTTTGAAGAAGGAGGCAAAGTCTTCTGCAGAGATAAGGAGAGAGGGAGGGGGTGCAGGTGGGCTGAGTAAGGAATTGAAGGTTTTGAAAAGTTGTTTGGGACAGGGAGGTTATTAGGGATAAGAAGAACGTTTGTTTGGCGGTGGCAAGTGCAGTCTTGAAGGCGTTGAGGGACTGTTTGAACTGTGCTCAGTGGAACGTGATTTTTTCCATCTCCTCTCGGCGACCCTGGATGCCGTCTCAGGTCTTTAGTGAGGGTGGTGTTCCAGGGTTGCCTGTTAGTGCGTTGAGCGTGGTATGTGGGGGGGGCGGCTAGGTCAAGGGCCTTGGTTAATGTGGTGTTGTAGAGGGTGGTGGCAGTGTCCATGTCACGTATAGATGTTACAGTCATATGAAAAAGTTTGGGCACCCCTCTTAATCTTACTCCTTTTTTTTGTTTAAAATTGTTTTTTTGCAACAGCTATTTCAGTGTGATATATGTAATAACTGATGGACACAGTAATATTTCATGTTTGAAATGAGGTTTATTGTACTAACCGAAAATGTGAAATATGCATTATTTCAAAATATGGCAGGTGCCAAAGTATGGGCACCCTTCTGATTTTCATGATTTGAATACTCCTAACTACTTTTTACTGACTTACTGAAGCACTAAATTGGTTTGGTAACCTAACTGAGCTTTGTACTTCATAGCCCAGTGTATCCAATCATGAGAAAAGCTATTTCAGGTGTCCACTTACAAGTTGTTCTCCTAGTTGCATCTTCTCTGAGGAGTGGCATCATGGGCTCCTCAAAACAGCTCTCAAATGATCTGAAAAAAAAGATTGTTCAACATAGTTGTTCAAAGGAAGGATACAAAAAGTTGTCTCAGTGATTTAACCTGTCAGTTTCCACTGTGAGGAACATAGTAAGGAGATGGAAGACCACAGGGACAGTTCTTGTAAAGGCCAGAAGTGGCAGGCCAACAAAAATATCAGAAAGGCAGAGAAGAAGAATGGTGAGAACAGTCAAGAACAATCCACTGTGAGGTAGCGCCCTAGGGGATCCCGCTTGGCACGGGGAAAATGACAGCAGACACTACATTTCAACGTAACATAACCAGCGGATTTATTAATTTCTGTCATAAACCGCTTTCAACACATAAACCATAACACTGTATTTCCATTTTCACATATAATATGCATATCCTTACATTGCATTATATGACATTCCCATATGACATTACATTACAGGACATTCACATACGTTTTCCCCAGAACAAGGCATCACCCACCGACCCTTGCAGACCTCAGTCTGGTTCTAAAGACGGCTATCACCGTCTATCACCCTGACAGGGATCATTCCCCATCCTATTGCACACGAGTCATCACACATGGCACTTTTTCATAACCATTATGACTCACGCATGACACAGCATTCATGGCATTTTTACATAAACCAATATGCTACCTACTCAGGGCCCACAATAGTACCAGGAACCCTGTCACTCAGTACACACAAGACCTCCATGGATCCACCGGGATCCAGGACACTTACATCTGGATCAACGGGACCATATCATGGCTCACTCAGTCAGTCCCAAAGTTGGCTGTGACCGCCTGGCTCTTGAGCCGTACTCGGTCTCTCACACCGCACAACTGACCGCCTGGCCCTTGAGCCATCCTCGGTCCTCATCACACATATGATTGCCTGGCCCTTGAGCCATCCTCGGTCCTGGACACTTGCTGGCATGCACGCATCTTTGTGCCACCAGCATGGAGCTGGCAGGCTCCCATCACTTCCCCCACCGGGGACGGATCACTTCCAGCACCTCCTCACATGGCAGTGGTCTGGACTTCTGACTCCCATCGTCCTCTCCTCACTCAGACACCTGGCAGGTTCTTATCCAGGCTGCTCACTCCCAGCTGCAACACAGTGAGTCAATCAGCACATCTTCACTCACACACAGACCTGAGATGTGATTAACCCCCTGTGCACCATTCAGGTTTAGCCCAGCAAAGCACTCATCCCCACAGGTTCAGCCGCTCATTAGGCTCATGAATGTATCGGATCTTCAGCACTCACACTCAGCTGCTTTACTCAGCTCATGAAAACCCTTCAGCTGTTAACCCCCTGTACATCGGACAGGTTTCACACAGCACACACAATCAGGAAAACCGGCCCATGTGAACAGAGACCTGCATTGATAACCCGTGTGATGCACCCGGCCAGGGGCCACATCACCACACCACAGACCACCTCCAAAAACCTGCAGCATCATCTTGCTGCAGATGGTGTCACTTTGCATCAGTCAACTACAGCGCACACTGCACAAGGAGAAGCTGTATGGGAGAGTGATGAGAAAGAAGCAGTTTCTGAATGCACGCCACAAACAGAGTCGCCTGAGGTATGCAAAAGCACATTTGGACAAGCCAGTTTCATTTTGGAAGAAGGTCCTGTGGACTGATGAAACAAAGATTGAGTTGTTTGGTCATACAACAAGGCGTTATGCATGGCGCCACAAAAAACACAGCATTCCAAGACAAACACTTGTTACCCACTGTCAAATTTGGGGGAGGGCCCATCATGCTTTGGGGCTGTGTGGCCAATGACGGCATCGGGAATCTTGTTGAGGGTCGCATGGATTCCACTCAGTATCAGCAGATTCTTGAGAATAATGTTCAAGAATCAGTGTCAAAGTTGAAGTTACGCCGGGGATGGATCTTTCAGCAAGACAATGATCCAAAACACTGCTCCAAATCTACTCAGGCCTTCATGCAGAGGAACAATTACAATGTTCTGGAATGGCCATCCCAGTCCCCAGACCTGAATATCATTGAACAGCTGTGGGATGTTTTGAAGCGGGCTGTCCATGCTCGGCGACCATCAAACTTAACTGAACTGGAATTGTTTTGTAAAGAGGAATGGTCAAAAATACCTTCATCCAGGATCCAGGAACTCATTAACAGCTACAGGAAGCGACTAGAGGCTGTTATTTTTGCAAAAGGTGGATCTACTAAATATTAATGTCACTTTTCTGTTGAGGTGCCCATACTTTTGCACCTGTCAATTTTTGAAATAATGCATATTTCACATTTTTGGTTAGTACAATAAACCTCATTTCAATCCTGAAATATTACTGTGGCCATCAGTTATTACATATATCACACTGAAATAGCTGTTGCAAAAAAGAAATTTTAAGCAAAAAAAAAAAGAGTAAGATTAAGAGTGGTGCCCAAACTTTTTCATGTGACTGTATGTTGGCGAGAGGGCGGAGGGATTCTTAGAGTGAGTGTAGTATAGATCAATGTGTTTTAGGTTTCTGCGGGGATGATCAAGTTTGGGAGAGGAGGTGGTGTAGTAGGGGAGATGAGGGAGGAGAAGGTCAGCAGATTGTGGTCAGACAGGGGGAGGGTTGAGTTTGTGAGGTTAGTAGATGTGATGTATTGATCATCCGTTTTGCATTTTATTATAATGTTGCATTTTTTTGTTACAGTTTACCGATCAGATTTCATAGTTTGATAGATCGGGCATTTCTTAATACGGTGATAAAACAATTACCAAATAGGTGTATTTTTTTTTTATTTTAAAAGGGGCAAAAGGGTGTGTGTCAAAATGGACACCTTCAATGTAGAACATATGATGATTTCTTATGTAACCCAGACAATATTGTATTTTAGTGTGCAAAGTTGTGATGGCCAACTCGATGTTCCTAGAGTCTTGTAGATGACTGTTGGTGTTTATTTTAACATGGTAATGTAATTATCTATGGCTGCCTTCACATTTGCGGACCCCTCCGCAGCGTTCTGCGGAGGGAAGCCGCAATGTGACCGCAGCACCGCAAGCCCCTATCTTTATAATGGGAGCGCACGGTGCTGCGCTTGACAGCGCATGACCGTGCGCACCCGTTCACAGCCACATGTGATCTGTGCGCAGCGGAAACCTGCGCACAAATCACCCAGTCTCGTCCGCACCACAACGCGACATGTTGCATTCTTTGATCTTTCCCCGCACCTGCACATTACAATACTTTGCTCTTTGAGGGCAGATACTAGTGCAAGTGCGCAGGCGCACAATGGAGGAGACTGTGTGTGAATGACAAAAGACGTGTCACCCACATGAAGCAGGGAAGAGGATGGCATTCACAGGAAGCATTCGATTAAGACCACCGACACCATTGGACCACCCCATAAATAAACAATAGTTCCCACTGACGGTTATACATTTTAATAAAGGGGCTCAGGGTAAACCATATATCCCGTAATTAACCCCTAAAGGCAGACTCAATAACCATTTTATATATACAAAAGAACCAGAGTCTTTTCTATGCTCAAATATTGTGATTAAATTTTATTACAAAAAATGCGCTTGTTTAAAAATGCAAGTTTTTGGCTGAAGATACAGACAGCGCTGATTATCACAGCATGATATTACAGATTACAATTACGGTATTGCACATTGCACATTGCCTCATTAACAAATTGCACTTTTCCCCATACATGATCATGACATGGTATATTACATATTGTAGCAGAATAAGGCCCCATCAGCCCCACATCATTAACTAAGGCTACCTTCACATTTGTGGACCCCTCCACAGCGTTCTGTGGAGGGGATCCGCAACGTGACCGCAGCACCGCAAGCCCCTATCTTTATAATGCGACCGTGCGCATCCATTCACCGCTATATGTGATCTGTGCGCAGGCGGATGACTGCGCACAAATCACCCAGCTCGTCCACACCAGAAATGCAACATGTCGTGTTCGTGGTGCGGACGAGACTGGGTGATTTGTGCGCAGTGAATGGGTGATGGGTGCGCATGGTTCATGCGCTGTCAAGCACAGCACTGTGCGCTCCCATTATAAAGATAGTGGCTTGCGGTCAGGGCCGTATTTGCCCTTAGGCACTTGTAGGCACGTGCCTAGGGCGCCAGGATGCGGGGGGCGGCGCCTGAGCAGCTTCTTTTTTTTTTTTTTCTCTCTCTTCCATTAAACTCCAGGTGCCGGGTTACCCGCCCACCACCTCAAACTTCCGGCATGCACTCGCCCACCCACCTCAAACTTTCAGCCTGCGCCTGCCCACCCACCTCAAACTTCTGGCCTGCGTCTGCCCACCTCTGCCTTCGGGCTGCTGGCGGCCGGTCTCTGATTCCCCGCACTGAGGGGAAGTGAGGAGACGAGGACTTCCTGCTCCGGCGCCGCAGAGGCCCAGCCCAAGCAGCTACATCGCCGGCAGCCACCGGCCGGTATGTATTACCGGTGGCTGCAGGTGGCGCCAGGATGTATGTGCTGCCAGGAAAACAGTGCCAGCAGTGAGACAGCCTGGCACTGTTAGGGATGCTTTAGTGGACAGTGCAGGGCTGCAGTGCACTGTCTGGTATGGTCCTGGAGGCAGGCAAGCCCACGAGCTGCTGCCCAGCCCCCAAGATGAGGCTGCAGACCGGCAGCACTGTGTATTATTATTATTATTATTATGATGGGAGCGGCCCACAGACCTGCACCATGTTATATGATTATAGCATGGTGCAGGTCTTTGGGCTGCCCCCCCATATAGCATGGTGCAGGTCTGGGCTTGAAGCTCTAACAGCGGCGCAGGTGTAAATACATCACCCGGCGCCGGAAATGACGTGAATCGCGTCATACAGCCCCCACACAGCAGCGGTCCGGAATAGGAGAGCGGGGAGGCGCGCAGGGAGGCGCGCATTTGAATGTATCATGAAGATCACGCCTATTGAGGCGTGATAGTATGAAGAGGGGCAGCCTGGCTGAGTGACTATGAATACCATAGTCACTCATTAACATCAGTAATGAGGTACTTTTATAACGTTTAGATTCAGTTTCACTTGGTGTATTTAGGAGCTAAAAGGAGTGTAGGGTAAGTGTTACTATGCTCTAGGGACAGCTTTTAATAGCATAGGCTGGCTTCACATTAGCGTTTGTGTCTGCATGCTAATCGCATGCAGACACAAACGCAGTGTAAGGCAGGCCATTTTGATGTGTCCGCAGCGGATAATGTCCGCCTGCGGACCACATCACTGTGCAGCCCGGCAGCCAATCAGTGGGTGTCCCGGGGGCGGAGATCAGCGCCGGAGTTCTCCGCCTCCCAGCCGCCGGTAAGCTCCGGGACATGTCAGCGGGAGAGATCAGCTGATTTGACAGCTGTTTGAATCTCCCGCGCCGACACCGAGAGGAGATGTCGGCGCGGGAAGATTCAAACAGCTGTCACATCAGCTGTTTCTCCCCGCCGACACCGCTAGCAGATTACCGGCGGCGGGGAGGAAGAGAACATCAGAGGCTGAGCTGATCTCCCGGTGGCCGTCGGTGATCTCCTGTGACATCACCGCCGGCCACCGGGAGATTTTTCAATGGGTCCGCAGCGTTCTCCTGCTCTGTCAAGCGCAGAACACTGCGGACCCATTGAAGCCAATGCATTTTTTGTGCGCTTGGGGACGCTTGCTGATTTTCCAAGGTCCCCGAACGCACAAAAAAACCCAACATGCTGCGTCCCGGGTGCGGACGCTGAACACCGGAAGGAGCAGATATCGTCCGCATCCGCACCCGAACACAGCAAACGCAGGCACCATGCGTTCCTATGTTAAACATAGTAACGCATGTGCGAATGCGTTTGCCTGCGTATGGGAACGCAGCATACGCTGCCTTCCCATACGCAAATGTGAAGGCAGCCTTAGGAGGTGGTTTGGGGGTGACAGGATCCCTTTAAACATAGGAAGGCATGTGCGCAAGCGTTTGGCTGCGTTCGGTGCGCTGCATACCAAATACAAATGTGAAGGCAGCCTAACGTGCTGATTATATAGGGTGTAGGAAATCATGAAACCCATAGAGGGCGCTCTGTGCTGATTATATGGGGTGTAGGAAATCATGAAACCGATAGAGGGCGCTCTGTGCTGATTATATAGGGTGTGAGGAAATTATGAAACCGATAGAGGCGCGGACTGTGCGATTATATAGGGTGTAGGAAATCATGAAACAATAGAGGCGCTTTGTGCTGATTATATGGGGTGTAGGAAATCATGAAACCAATAGAGGGCGCTGTGTGCTGGTTATATGGCTGTAGGAAATCATGAAACCAATAGAGGGCGCTCTGTGCTGATTATATAGGGTGTAGGAAATCATGACACCAATAGAGGGCGCTGCTCATACGTCCCTGCAGTGTTTAGTAGAGGGCTGCGCACAGAATCTCATAGTGTATCAGGCTGTATATAGGCACTTGCGGT
Organism: Allobates femoralis; assembly: GCA_033576535.1. NCBI lineage: Eukaryota > Metazoa > Chordata > Amphibia > Anura > Aromobatidae > Allobates > Allobates femoralis. The sequence continues at coordinate 435,522,421 of JARQOC010000006.1, read as the reverse complement.
GGCTGCGCTCACATGGCGGTTCCCCTCCGCAGAACGCTGCGGAGGGGAACGCCAATGTGAAGCCAGCCTAATACAAGAGCAGGAATCACATAATTACAGATGGGAGGAAATCACTTCTCTGTGGTGAGATGTGAGCGGAGTTTTCAGGATGGAGCCGCTAATGTAGTGTATATATATATCTGCCGCCTCTGTGGGTTCCGGAGCTCAGAGGAAGACTCCTGTGTACAGACACGGCAGAGTCATAACAATAGAGGGCGCTCTGTGCTGAATTATATAGGGTGTAGGAAATCCTGAAACCAATAGAGGGAGCGCTGTGGTGATTATATAGGGATGTAGGAAATCATGAAACCAATAGAGGGCGCGCTCTGTGTTGATTATATAGGGTGTAGGAAATCATGAAACCAATAGAGATTTGGAGTTCTGTGCTGATTATATAGGTGTAGGAAATCATGAAACCAATAGAGGGAGCTCTGTGCTGATTATAAAGGGTGTAGGAAATCATGAAACCAATAGAGGGCGCTCTGTGGTGATTATATAGGTGTAGGAAATCATGAAACCAATAGAGGGCGCTCTGTGGTGATTATATAAGGTGTAGGAAATCATGAAACCAATAGAGGGCGCTGCTCATACGTCCCTGCAGTGTTGTAGAGGGCTGCGCACAGAATCTCGTAGTGTATCAGGCTGTAATACAAGAGCAGGAATCACATAATTACAGATGGGAGGAAATCACTTCTCTGTGGTGAGATGTGAGCGTAGTTTCAAGATGGAGCCGCTGATGTAGTGTACATAGATATATAATATATCTGCCGCAGGGGCGGACCCAGACTGTAGTGGGCCCTGATGCAAGAAATTTTTATTTATTTTTTTATTGTGACATTGAGTTGCGCGCGCACCCGACGACTTCCTGGACACACCGGCCACAGCCATGCGGCGCCATAGAGGAGTACGAGGCGCGCGTTCATGAACACTGGAGGGGAGCAGCAGCAGGCGACCTGAATGATTGACAAGGAGCGGTCGAGGAGCGCGAAACCCCGCCTCCGGTCCCGGTAACCTTTATATAACTCAATTGACTGAATATAGGGCATCAAAAGCATATAGCCACCTTCCGAATGCAGCCCTTAGTGCTGCAGAAGTGCTATTATAGCTTTTGATGTCCACGGGGTGACAGGTTCGCTTTAAATGCTGCTGAGGGTTGTATGCACATTAGTGACTGCTGCGGGATGTATACACAGCCCGAAGGCTGTCAGCAGACTCACTTTCTCTCACCGTTTGACTCTGTCTAACTAAGTGACTCCTGTTGCCACCCCTCCCTACTCCTCACTACAACTAAGCCCTCCTCCAAGGAGTGTACGCACACACATGCCACCAGCCACCACACCACAGCACACTCGGCCAGGCACGCACACACAGCACACTCAGGCCAGGCACGTACACACATGCACACTCACCAGGCGCACACCCATGCACACTCAGCCAGGCCACACACACATGCACACTCAGCCAGACACACACACACCACACCAAGCCAGGCACACACACATCACCCCAGCCGCACACACACATCACACCAGCCAGGCACACACACATGCACACTCAGCCAGGCATGCACACACATGCACACCAGCAGGCACACACACATGCACACTCAGCCAAACGCACACACACATGCACACTCAGCCAGGCATGCACACACACATGCACACCAGCCAGGCACGCACACATGTACACTCAGCCAGGGACATACGGTCTAGATATGCATGGAGGACTTACAGGAAGGGACTCAGACTTGTCCCCCCTTATTTACCCTGCTTCTCCCATCCTGTTCCCCCTCCGCCCCATTTACCCTATTTCTCCCGTCCTGTGGCCCCCCAATTTTCCCTGCTTCTCCCCTTGTGTACCCCCATTCTCCCTGTTTCCCCCCTCTTGTGGCCCCCCATTCACCCTGCTTCTCCCTCTTGTGCCCCCATTCTCCCTTTCTCACCTCTTGTGCCCCCCCATTCTCCCTGTTTATCCCATCATGTGGCCCCCATTCACCCTGCTTCTCCCCTCTTGTGCCCCCATTCTCACCTCTTGTGCCCCCTATTCTCCCTGTTTATCCCATCTTGTGGCCCCCATTCACCCTGCTTCTCCCCTCTTGCACCCCCATTCTCCCTTTCTCACCTCTTGTGCCCCCCCATTCTCCCTATTTATCCCCTCTTGTGGCCCCCCATTCACCCTGTTTATCCCCTTTGTGGCCCCCCATTCACCCTGCTTCTCCGCTTGTGCCCCCCCCCCATTCACTCTGCTTCTCCCCTCTTGTGCCCCCCTATTCTTCCTGCTTCTCCCCTCTTGTGGCCCCCTCCACTCACCCTGCTTCTTCCCTATAGTGGCCACTGTTCCCAGGGCCGGCTCCAGGTTTCTGTGGGCCCCGGGCGAAAAAGTCTCAGTGGGCCCCCTTTAGTACATATCATGGACTATAATATATATATTGCCGCACACTTACCGCAAGTCCCATAGACAATGCATGGGGCTTGCCGCAAATGTGTAGCAAGTGCAGCCGCTAGGCGGAAAATGCGGCGGATGCGGATTTTTTTACCGCAACTGCCACATTTTAAAAAAACGCCTATGTGAAGGCAGCTTTACAGGAACAGTGACTGCTGAAACCAGCAAGAGCTGTTTCTGACAGTGAGCATATTACACGTTGTTAGGAGCGGGCTAAAATGTGTTTGCATTCCCTTGCGTTTTTTAAAAATACCCTTCAAATGCAAAGTATTGCATTTTTGTGCCTCTGAGGATGCTTGGTATATACGCAAGCATCCTGAAGCGCACAAATAATGCAAGCAGCTCAATGGAGCCACAATGCCATATGGGTGGCACCGCAGCCAAGCGGAATGTCTGGCCGCCCGATCTCTCTTTCTCCTCACCTTTCTTCTCGCTGCTTCGGTCTCCTCCGGTCGCTCTGCACATATCAGCACAGTCATGACAACATCGTGCCCCTCCATGCTGAGCTGCAGAATGCAGACAGCGGCAGAAGAGACTCTGGAGAAGAATGCTGCTGGCAAAGGCGGCTGAGACTATAGGAGCGGAATCCGCGGGGGCTACCACAGGTACACATACCTCGTACGCACGCGGCTCTGCTCCGTACACCTCGTACGCACTCGGCTCTGCTCCGTACACCTCCTACGCACGCGGCTCTGCTCCATACACCTCGTACCCACGCGGCTCTGCTCCATACACCTCGTACCCACGCGGCTCTGCTCCGTACACCTCGTACCCACGCGGCTCTGCTCCGTACACCTCGTACCCACGCGGCTCTGCTCCGTACACCTCGTACCGACGCGGCTCTGCTCCGTACACCTCGTACCCACGCGCTCTGCTCCGTACACCTTTTACCCACGTGGCTCTGCTCTGTACACCTCGTACCCACGCGGCCCCACTCCGTACACCTCGTACCCACGCGGCTCCACTCCGTACACCTCGTACCCACGCGGCTCCGCTCCGTACACCTTGTACCCACGCGGGCCCCGCTCCGTACACCTCGTACCCACGCGGCTCCGCTCCGTACACCTCGTACCCACGCGGCTCCGCTTCGTACACCTAGTACCCACGCGGCTCCGCTCCGTACACCTAGTACCCACACGGCTCCGCTTGTACACTTAGTACCCACATGGCTCTGCTCCATACCCCTCGTACACACTGGGCTCAGCTCCATACCCCTCGTACACACTGGGCTCCGCTCCATACACCGTGTACACACGGATTTGCTCCGTACACCTCGTACACACTGGGCTCCACTCCGTACACCTCGTACACACACGGCTCAGCTCCTTACTCCTAGTACCCACTCAGCTCCGTTCCGTACACCTAGTACACACTCGGTTCCGCTCCGTACACCTAGTACCCACTCGGCTCCGTTCCGTACACCTAGTACACACTGGCTCCGCTCCGTACACCTAGTACCCACTCGGCTCCGTTCCATACACCTAGTACACACTCGCCTCTGCTACATTCACACTGTAAATCCCTCCTGACCCCACACATAAACTTTACCAAATTGCCATACCCCTAGTATACACTCACCTCTGCTACATTCACACTGTAAATCCCTCCTGACCCCACACATAAGCTTCACCAAATTGCCATACCCCTAGTACACACTCACCTCTGCTACATTCACACTGTAAATCCCTCTTGACCCCACACATAAACTTCACCTAATTGCTATGCTGGCCATCATGATGCTCAGAGTCCTGCATACACTGAGGAGCTGGTCATGTGACCCCTGACTCCACCCTCCATTGACATCATCACAGGTCCTCTCAGCCCAGAGTGTGCGGCTCTGTCGGCTCCCACTGAAGGAGATCTCCGGAGCTGCAGGAGGCTCAGTGCTCTCTCCCTGCAAATGACCCCCCAGCTGCCCCCTGGATATGGCCCTGGCTGTGGGGGCAGTGTGCTCAGGGGCCCCTGAGGCTAGGGTCACACTTGCATTGTGACCCTAGCCTGATGCAAGTATTTTCGGCTACAGCACATAGCTTTTAATGCTATGCGCTGGAGCCCATAGAAACCCGATGTTTACCTTGGCAACCATTGGTTGTCAATGTAAACATCGGGTTTCTATGGGCTCCGTTGCTGGCAGCGCATAGCATTAAACGCTCTGCGCTGCAGCAGACAATACTTGCATCAGGCTAGGGTCACAATGCAAGTGTGACCCTAGCCCTCAGAGACCCAGTGGGCCCCTCCAAGCAGTCGGGCCCTGGTACTTGCCCGGGTGCACCGGGTGCTGACGCCGGGCCTGCCTGTTCCCCCCACCCCTGCTCTCTTCGGCTCATTGGC